>CM019063.1:89498848-90098848 GCA_009667805.1 Leptobrachium leishanense
AGTTTACTGGATAAACTGGCATATAAAGAGTAACACGGTATTCGTATATATATTTACAGTAGTTCGTAATGCGAGAAACGTGTAGCGGAAAAGGAAAAAAGAATTTTAACCCCTTTGTGATTGGAGTGTGAGTCCCGTACAGGCTATGTCCCAAGAAATGTAAGTGTAGGTGTGTATTGGTACCCGGGTACAATATTCAACTGGCCAGTGAATTATTTATGAGGTATCTTCGACTAGTCATGTTGGGGCCCTGTAGGTTTTGAGAAAACTGCAGCGTGCTTTAGTACTTTACAGTGGCCGGGAAGGCCTCTCACCCATCTGCCAGATACTCTGCGCTCCGCTCGACTCAGGACGTCTCTCCGCTCGATTTTGACTGGGATTCTCTGTGTCACCGGATCCACTGTCTTTCTTGTCTGTATCTGCCACAAGATGTCCAGCTCACCGCTTGCACTCCCTGTTAAATCGTCTGCGGTCTCCTAACTCGGGGTCCTTCAGCTTACTCTGTATCTGTGTAGGGTTACTAGCGGTGGATCACTGGGTCTTCGTCCAATAAGAAGGGAAAACCGATCTCCAGCTCTGCTAGGCCGCACCTGCACTCTGGCCTGGTCGCGATCACTATCTCCTGCACTTGCGTCTTGCTCCTCTCACTCCTCTGCGCGCTCTGATGGCTCTCTCCATGAGGCTGCGGATGTAAATGTCTCTTTCCCACCCACTTCCTGTTCCGCCCACAAAGCATGCTGGAAAATGTAGTCCCAATGTCTTACATTGCGCTTGTCTCCCTCTGGTGGCCAAAAACAAGTACTACCACGACAGTAAATTAAAACCAGTGCTACACTCTCCCCCTCCTAGAACTCTTGGGTCTCTCCAAGGAGGTATAACAGTTGCATTACATTTCAACATATATTAGGCAACATATACAGGTTCAGCAGCAAGCATACAATGGGTTAGATACACTTCCTCAAGTTGACTCATGCTTTTGACTACCTCAGCTAACATAGCAGACACTGCAGGCAACCTTCGAACTGTGGTGACGGCCTCTTCAGTGCTATGTCCTGGTGAGTCGTAGGTGAGTCTCTGGGGCGGTCGAATAGAGCGTTTTGGTTCTGGCTCAATCAGTTCCTCTTCAGGTGGAAGTACTATAGGTGCGGGTTCAGTTCTTCTTTCCACAACTGGAACAAACATCTCTTCGGAGTATGATCCTTCCAGTGAAGGCATAGAACTGTAGTCATAAGACTCGGCTTCAGGAACTACAGGGATTTCAATAGTCTCAGGGACTTCTAACTGAAATTCGGGAGCCTCAGGCCTCAAATTACTTTCCCACCGTTCAGGAACTGGAATGACCTCTTCAGGCTCTGGGGAGCGCATCCAATCCAGACAAAAACTTTCTTCCTCACTGTCCCTCTCACTCTCCTCGGTAGCCCGGGTCTGCTGAGACCGAGTAACGGGAGTCAAACGTGGAGCAGGCGGTTCGGCAGAGAAAGTTCGTTCCCAACTGGTATCCTCACAGCCTCTCTCAAAGGTAATAAATGATTCCGGTGCCAGTTCTTAAGAGGCCCAGCCTTTCCATCCGGCCGGATTTGGTACACTGGCAGACCCGGCAGTTGCTTGCAGACAATGTAGACCTGAGAACTCCATCTATCCGCTAACTTGTGCCTTGCAGCAGCACCCAAGTTCTTCAACAAAACCCTATCACCGGGTTGTAGATCCTGTATCCGAACTTTTAAGACATAGTTCCGTTTATTCCTTTGTTCCCTGTTTCCTGAGGTCAAACGGGCCTGTTCAAACGCAGAGGCCAAGTTCTTTCGAAGTCAATCCACATAATTTCTATGAGAAGCTATCGACGTCTGATCCAGAGATAGCCCAAATGCCAAATCAACCGGCAGTCGAGCTTCTCTTCCGAACATAAGACGGTACGGTGAGTATCCAGTAGCGTCACTCTCCGTACTGTTATATGCATGTACCAGCGTAGCTATGTGACGACTCCAGCTCTGCTTCTCTCTGTTTGACAGTGTCCCCAGCATGTTTAGCAGCGTTCGATTAAACCTTTTCGGGTTGAGCATCACCTTGAGGGTGATATGGTGTCGTTCGGGTCTTCTGAATTCCCAGCAGTTCCAGTAATTGCCCAACAAGCCGGCTTTCAAAGTCTCTACCCCGATCAGAGTGTATTCTCCTTGGTAGGCCATAGTGAACAAAGAACTTTTCCATCAGAACCTTCGCCACCGTAGGGGCACGTTGGTCTTTCGTAGAAAAGGCTTGGACGTAACGTGTGAAATGATTAGTCACTACTAGAATATTTCCCTGCCCACTAGCATCCGGCTCTAAGCACAGGAAATCAACGCACACCAAATCCATGGGTCCTTGACTTTGCAGATGGCTCATTGGAGCGGTTCGGGTCGGTAGGGTCTTCCTTTGGATACACCTCAGACATGAATGGCAGTAACTTTCCACTTCAGCTCTCATGCAAGGCCAATAGAATCTGTCTCGCACCAGCTTAAAAGTCCTTTCTGCGCCCAAATGTCCATGTTCATCATGTAGCAATCGCAGTACACTCTCTCTATGTTTAGTGGGAAGGAACAACTGTTGGGTCTCTTCAGCATTGGTTGAGGGGCCCCTTCGGTAGACCACCCCATCCAATATCTTCAACCGTTCCCACTCTTTGTAGACCAATCTGGCTCCATCTGGGGAATTGGTAAGCAGAATTTCCCGTTGGTTCGCAGTTAGGGCCTTTACGGTTAACGCAATTAAAGGGTCTCTAGCCTGATCAGCTCTCAGGTCCTGTTTTGAAAAAGTAGGCAGACTTTCATCCCTCAATTGCGTAGGGTTCCAATAGAACTCCGGAACAGCCGCAGACATGACTCCTATGGCTTCCGCTTCAATCCCTCCCTTGACCCGGCGCTCTGCTCCTTGACACAAAGCTTGCACCCCGTCTGCAGTTAACTGAGTCCATTCTGTAGTGTAGGGTCTTCTCGACAAAGCATCAGCATCTCGATTATTCACCCCAGGACGATACTTCAGGCTGAACCGAAACCCTGACAGAGCGGCCAACCACTGATGTCCCGTTGCGTCCAGCTTCGCAGTGGTAAGGACGTAGGTAAGAGGATTGTTATCCGTCTTTATCACAAACTCGGCTCCATACAGATAGTCCTTTAGCTTGTCTACCACCGCCCACTTCAAGGCTAGGAACTCCAACTTGTGGGTAGGATAGTTCTTTTCAGAAGGCGTAAGGCTCCGGCTCACATACGCTACAGGCCTCAGCAATCCACCATACTCTTGGTACAGGACTCGACCTAGACCTTCTCTGCTGGCATCCACATGCAGTTCGTACGGCTTGTGAGGGTCTGCATAGGCCAAGACAGGAGCTCGAGTTAAACTCTCTTTCAGCTTCAAGAAAGCACCTTCGCATTGACTAGTCCATTCTCCCTGGATAGACTCTCGAGCTTTCCTTGGCCCTGGAGCCGACGGACTTCGGTCAGAGGCCTTATGGCCTTCTTCTGTGTTTTCCTTCTGTAGGAGCTTGTTCAGTGGTTGAGCTATTTTGGCAAATCCTCCTACAAATCTTCGATAATAGGAGCAGAACCCCAAGAAAGATCTAAGTTCAGTAACGTTTCGGGGTCTAGGCCAGGAAGCTACGGCCTCCAACTTCCGAGGATCTGTCGAAACGCCTTCTGCTGAGACCACATGTCCCATATACGTAACAGACGGTAAACAGAATTGACATTTCTCCAGAGACAGTTTCAATCCCTCTTCATGGAGCCTCTTCAAAACCTTCTCCAACCGTTGCTCATGTTCTTCCAGAGTCTTCCCGAACACAATTATGTCATCCAGATACACTAATACTTCGATCAGGTTCATGTCCCCAACGGTCTTCTCCATTAACCGTTGGAACGTGGCTGGAGCCCCCGTAAGCCCTTGAGGCATTCTGTTGAACTCAAAGAACCCCAATGGGCAGATGAACGCAGTCTTCTCTTTGTCTTCAGGATGCATTGGTATCTGGTGATACCCACTTCGCAGGTCTAGTACACTAAACCATTTTGCTCCAGACAGACACTGTAAGTGTCATGAATCAAGCCTGTGCCCGCACCTAATCCCTGGCAAACCCTTATTCACCTGCCTAGGTTTGTATGCAGGTTACAGATTCCCCTATCTGGCTGTTAAGCTTCTGTTGTGGTACCTACAGGTGTATACTATTTCACCTAAATGAAGCCTGCTTAAAAGAGGGATCCACCCTTCCATCAGGGCTTCAACATAAACGTCCCTGGAAGTGCAGACCTGTTCCTGAAGCTCCCTACCGTTGTACCTGTATCCCTCCAGTGATACTCCCAAGTGGAACCCTGCTACCAAGGAGAATCTCCTCATCAAGGTACGCTGCTCTCAAGAACCCTCGTTCACCAAGGTACCCCGCTCTCAAGAACCCTCGTTCATCAAGGTACCCCGCTCTCAAGAACCCTCGTTCATCAAGGTACCCCGCTCTCAAGAACCCTCGTTCACCAAGGTACCCCGCTCTCAAGAACCTCGTTCATCAAGGTACCCCGCTCTCAAGAACCCTCCTTCAAGTGTACCCCGCTCCCAAGAATCCTCGTCCTTCAAGTGTACCCCGCTCCAAGAATCCTCATTCAAGTATACCCTGCTCTCGAACCCCTGTTTCCAAGCTGAACCCTGAAACTTGCATACAGTCTGTTGCCTGCTAGTGCTCATATTATTTACTGTTTGCTTTGTTTATTCTTCAATAAACCTTCAGTACCCAGCAACCTGTGTGGCTCCTACGATCACTGCATCCTGGGCTTACTTCACCCACCATCGCACTCCCATTCCTGACAGTAAGGCATCTTCTATCAGAGGAGTTGCATATTGATCAGGGATGGTTCTCCGATTCAGCGTGTGATAATCTATGCATAGACGGACAGAACCATTCTTCTTCTGGACCATTACTATTGGAGATGCATATGGGCTCCTGGACTCTTGAATCACCTTGGTTCTTTGCAGTTCATTCAGCTGTTCCCATAGATCATCCAAGTCTCCCAGCGGAACTCGTCTTGACCTTTCACGAAATGGCTTGTCTTCTTGTAATCGAATGCGGTGCTCAGTACTTTTAGCTAGGCCCACGTCGAACTCATCTTTCGAGAACAAGTTCCTCCACTTTAGGACCTGGGACTGAAGACGTTTCTTCCATTCAGGTGAGATGGGAGCGTCCTTGGGGTAGAACCTTTCATCTGGAATCTCTTTATCCACTCCCCCTCCTAAATCGGTAGGCGAGAGAGGCGTAGCAGACGCTACTTGCCCGATAGGCATTCGTGCTTTTAGGACTACTGGAGAATCAGACACATTACACACACTGACTGAGACTCTTCCTCGTGTTCTTTTCAAAGCTTTAGTGGAAATAATTTCAGGGATTACTTCTACTCCGGCTTCACTCCCATGATTAAAATCGTTTTCCAGTACCACATAGGGGCCTGGTTGCGATCCGTTCAACTTGACTGAAGCCCGGAAACTCGTTACTTCTCCTGATTGCAGAACCTTCTCTGTTCCTTCCAATCTCCACAGGCGCCCCACTTCAGCAGGTGCCTTCTGTTCTTCGACCATTCTCTGATAGACCGGACGTAACATTGGGTGTACTCCTTTAGTAGAACCTTCTTCCAGTACGATAGGTGTCAGGAGACGTCGCACCAAGTCAGTATTTGTCCCCACTATCATGGAACTCCTGTTTGCCCCTGAAGGCCGAGTACACACAATGGCCAATGCATCACAACCTCCGGACTGTCCTATGACTTCGGATCCGATCTCCAATTTCACCTGTAGATACCCGTCATAGGGGAGTTTCTCAGTTCCGATACCCCAGATTTCCAGATCCTTCAATTTCTGTAAAGGTATGTGCTTCAAGTGTTTCTCATAGAAATCTCTGTAAATCAATGTCACTTGAGCCCCTGAGTCCAACAGAGCTTTAGTGTAGACTCCCTCCACTTGGATTGGCACAATAGGGGAAGGACCTATCAGCTGGTCAGGAAACTTGGTGGTGGCAACAGGACATTTAAACCCAGTTTGTTGTACCCTGGCCTTCTTCTTGGCCCGTGTAGGTTTTGGGTGTGCATTGCTTCCCCATGACGTAGGACCGGATGCTAAGGGAGTGACTCTTTCAGTCCTGGCAGGCTCAGCAGTTGGCCAGACTTTGGGCCCTCTCGCCCTCTTAGTCCTGGCTTGATTTTTGGAGCGGGTTTCAGCCTTCGGGCACCTAGGTTGCTCCTTCACTTGTGCCCTCTGGCGTTTCCCGCCGGTGAGGTAGATAACAGCCCTTCCAAGGCTTTCAAGAACTCTTCTACTCTATTTCCTTCAGGCTTTTGGCTTTTGCACTGTGTGCGGAAATGGCCCATTTCCCCGCAACTGAAACATCTCTTCTTTGAAGACGGAGACGCATTCACTTGCTGTGATTCGGTTGAAGGACCCTGACCAGACGCCACAGCAACTCCAGTTGTCTGCATGTCTGTAAGGAACTTCTGCATCTCGGTCTGTGTCTCTGTCACCTTCAACAATACTCGGCACAGTTCCGCGTGCGCCTGTTGCAATTCAGCTTGAGCTTCTTGTACCTTCTTAACAGTTTTGTGCAACTCGCCATGTGCAGAGAGGTTTAATTCTTTTGCAGCCTCCTCTGTGGATTTAAAAGTGATCGGATGCTCTTGTTCGTCCACTTCAGATCCATAGGTGTCTAACGAGTCACTTTCAGGCTGCAAGCATTCGTTATGCCTTACAGATTGCACGTAAGCTCTTTCTTCTCTCCTGAAGCATTTTTCTTCCAGTAAAGCCTCTTCCTCTCTGACAGCTCGGATCAGTTCCAGGTACTTCAATTCTCGATTACCTGCTTCTCAGCTGTAGCATCACTGGATCTAGAGGTTGAGCGCAGTGGCGTAGCGTGGGGGGGGGCTGGGGGGGCCGTGGCCCCGGGCGCAGTTTTGTTAGGGGCGCAATGCGCCCCTAAAACTGGCCCGGGGGTTGAGGGGACCCAGATGCCGGGCAGCGCGGGAGTGCCTGCCCGGTCCTGAAGAGTCCGTCCTGTTAAAGGGAAGCGGCTGCGTGCAGGCGCAGCCGGTCACGTGGTCCGGCTAATCAGGTGGTACTGAGTCTCTGTACCACCTGACTGGCCAGACCGCGTGACCTGCGCACGCACGCCACGCAGTCGCATCACCTTCAACAGGACGGACTCTTCAGGACCGGGCAGGCACTCCCGCGCTGCCCGGCATCTGGGTCCCCTCAACCCCTGCCGGAGCTGGAGCAATATCCAGGTGAGAGCTGGGCAAATCCATGTGTAAGCTGGGCAAATCCATGAGCTGGGCAAATCCATGTGTGAGCTGGGGGCAAATCCATGACCTGGGGCAAATCCATGAGCTGGGGGCAAATCCATGAGCTGGGCAAATCCATGAGCTGGGCAAATCCATGAGCTGGGGGCAAATCCATGAGCTGGGGCAAATCCATGAGCTGGGGCAAATCCATGAGCTGGGCAAATCCATGTGTGAGCTGGGGCAAATCCATGTGTGAGCTGGGGCAAATCCATGAGCTGGGGGCAAATCCATGAGCTGGGCAAATCCATGACCTGGGGGCAAATCCATGAGCTGGGCAAATCCATGAGCTGGGGGCAAATCCATGACCTGGGGGCAAATACATGAGCTGGGGGCAAATCCATGAGCTGGGGCAAATCCATGAGCTGGGCAAATCCATGAGCTGGGGCAAATCCATGTGTGAGCTGGGGCAATATCGATAACATGTCCACAGGTGGGGGGGGCGCACAATTCTTGGCTGGCCCCGGGCGCTGACAACCCACGCTACGCCACTGGTTGAGCGCCCCTCAGGATCTGCTGTATTCGAATCTTATCTACTTCGGCCGGTTCGGCCCCTTTCTTGAGGAGTATTTGGTGCAGAATCTTATCTAGGCGCCTCATATATTCGGTCATTCTCTCACCTTTCCGCTGGTAGGTGTGTTCATACTGATACACGAGCTCTGCAGCCTTTTCCGTTCGCCCAAAGACTTCCTCCAGAACATTTAGATAATCTAAAGCAGTGCAGTCTTGCTTACTCAATTTTAGGTTTCTTACAGCCTCTGACGCAGGTCCCTTTTAAGCTCTCAGTAATCCTTTGCTTTTTCTGCGCTTCAGGGACGTCCCACTCATCCAGAGCCTGCATCGCCTGTTCCACCCATTCTTCAAAGGTTTCTTCTCCCGCCGGAGTTGGTACGTTTCCTGTAAAATTTCTCAACCGTCGATAATCAAAGTTAGTGTGCGGAGGGCTTGTTCTTTGACATTTAGCCAGCAAATCTCCAATAGCCACTATAAATTCAGGCCCGATCATGGCCAGCGGACAGGGCGTGGGAACACTCGCAGATTCGCCACGTGGCGCACTTAGCTGAATCAGTTGGACTTCCACCTCATCGGTCAGCTTCACGCTCGTGCACTGAAAACACACTGGAACACCCTTTCTCCACTCAAAAAGAACATACATGTGAGAGGTATCTGGGTTCTCTTTAATGTCCAGGATTAACCCCCGATGATCTGGTGTCAGCGCGGCCACGGCCTGGCGAATCTGATCTTCGGCCCAAGTGTCTGCGGGAATATCCATGACTATACAACATTCTAACCGACTACTGTGCTCCTCACACCATTCGGCAGCAGTGTCTGGATCCATATTTAACCCTTTAGATGCAGTTTTTCCAGAGACTGGATCCCGGACGAGCCCCCACGTGTAGCGCTCACTCCCGGAGGAGCCGCTGAATTTGAACCTCGGGTCAGTCTACCCGCACTAGGGAATAAATATACTCCAGCACCGTTGTGGATTTTATAAATTATATAGTTTACTGGATAAACTGGCATATAAAGAGTAATACGGTATACGTATATATATTTACAGTAGTTCGTAATGCGAAAAACGCGTAGCGGAAAAGGAAAAAAAGAATTTTAACCCCTTTGTGATTGGAGTGTGAGTCCCGTACAGGCTATGTCCCAAGAAATGTAAGTGTAGGTGTGTATTGGTACCCGGGTACAATATTCAACTGGCCAGTGAATTATTTATGAGGTATCTTCGACTAGTCACGTTGGGGCCCTGTAGGTTTTGAGAAAACTGCAGCGTGCTTTAGTACTTTACAGTGGCCGGGAAGGCCTCTCACCCATCCGCCAGATACTCTGCGCTCCGCTCGACCCAGGACGTCTCTCCGCTCGATTTTGACTGGGATTCTCTGTGTCACCGGATCCGCTGTCTTGCTTGTCTGTATCTGCCACAAGATGTCCAGCTCACCGCCTGCACTCCCTGTTAGATCGTCGGCGGTCTCCTAACTCGGGGTCCTTCAGCTTACTCGGTGTCTGTGTAGGGTTACTAGTGGTGGATCACTGGGTCTTCGTCCAATAAGAAGGGAAAACCGATCTCCAGCTCTGCTAGGCCGCACCTGCGCTCTGGCCTGGTCGCGATCACTATCTCCTGCACTTGCGTCTTGCTCCTCTCACTCCTCTGCGCGCTCTGACGGCTCTCTCCACGAGGCTGCGGATGTCAGTGTCTCTTTCCCACCCACTTCCTGTTCCAGCCAGCAAAGCATGCTGGAAAATGTAGTCCCAATGTCTTACATTGCGCTTGTCTCCCTCTGGTGGCCAAAAACAAGTACTACCAAGACAATGAATTAAAACCAGCGCTACACATGGATATCTGCCCCAGCTCACACATGGGTATTTGCCCCAGGCTCCCCAGCTCACACATGGTTATCTGCCCCAGCTCACACATTGGTATCTGCCCCAGGCTCCCCAGCTCACACATGGGTATCTGCCCCAGGCTCCACAGCTCACACATGGGTATCTGCCCCAGGCTCCCCAGCTCACACATGGATATTTGCCCCAGATCACACATGGGTATCTACCTCAGGCTCCACAGCTCATACATGGGTATATGCCCCAGGCTCCCCAGCTCATACGTGGGTACTTGCCCCAGGCTCCCCAGATCACATGTGGGTAATTGCCGCTCCAAGTCCACGCCTCCGTCTCCGCGACGCCGGCACGCAGCACGCGACCGCCCCAGGCTGCCCCGCGGCCAATTTTTTTTTTTTTAAATGGTCGGGCCGGCTACGCCCTAGGTGGGCACTGCGCTCTAGGTGCTGGCCTAGCGGCAGCGCCGGCCCTGGGTATTTGTTCTCTGAATAGACGAAGCATTGCTTCTCTATGGGGATTTCACTAGACTTGTGCACCGATTTTTTTTTCGGTTCGATTCTTTTCGATTCGTTCGGATGTTTAAAATTTCGATTCGGCTCGTTTCGGATGATTTCTGTTTCGATTCGGTTCGGCTCGTTTTTCGTATATATTTTTTTTCGGAATATCGACCATTTTTCGTGTTTTCGGGTCACAATTTCGGAAATTTTTGTTTTTTTCGGAACGTCTGTTCTCCTCGTTTCAAAGTGTCTAACTCTATTCGTTTTGACGTAAACTACTATGGTTTACTTTTTTTATACTTTATATATTTTTTTATAATTAATTTTTGGTTTGTTTTTCGGATCCGATAATTCATTCTATCGTGTTTTTTTTTTTTATTACATAAAGATCCTTTTTTTCTTCTGAACATACATTTCACAACTTTATTTAATCATATTAAAATGGTATGAAAGCCAAGGAACAAAAAAAATGAACAAAACGATTTAAAAAACGCTAAACTGACCCGAATGCCACAAGAAACAAGTGATACACATTTACAAATACAAAATTTACAGAATCAGCGATATAACCGATAATAGTTAAATATACGATTTCCAGAATTACCGAAATGGAACCGAAATCACGAATGGAACCGAAATCATGAATAGAGCAAAAATAAATTTCGATTTGTCACATTTCAAGTCCCTTCGAAAAATCCGAAAATTTTTCGTTTCGGCTCGGAATACTTTTCGGATCTGTCGGTTTTTGGGTCCGATCCGATTCGGAAATTCGGCCGAATCCGAAGACACGAATCGGGAAATTTCGTGAAAATTCTGAAACCCGAAACGCACATCCCTAGATTTCACTGCCCTCGAACAGGCACCGTATGTGCAGGCAATTCGCCAAGATTTGTAAAACTGCCTGCTCTCTGAATAGCCGAATGGCCTGGAAAGGTACGCTGAATTTCACTGTTCGGTTACCTTTCGGCCACAATTCGGATCTCTTTGAATAACCCTGATAGTAATTTTTACCCACAAAACCAAGAGAGAGCTACCAACCCTAGAGAGGGTGAGGGCATAGAGATTTGTATATGCATTTTCCTGAAAATGCAATCTAAATAATGGAAAAATCTGTGTATTTACCAATATTTGACAATTCCTGTGATCCAGTCTGTGGGTATATGATTATTTCCCCCCCCCCTTTATCATAAAATAATCATTTATAACGTGTTTTAACATCTAGAAATGTGGCCGCGGCTGCAACTTTAAAGGTAACACGTCACACAGCCTGAGGCACGTTCAATACCTCAGCAGCTGCAAGTGCTAAGTTAGCAACTTGCCATTGAACGCCGTTCAACCACTCAGCGCTCAGCACTGCTAACTTAGCACTTGCAGCGACCCGAGGAGATGCTGCGAGTAGCTGAGTGTGACGTATTAAAGACGGCCACCACCATGAAGCAAGTAACAATTCCGTACAGCAATGTTAATTTTGAGGTTTCTGATCACCAAAGCACAAAATATTTATTTATTATTTACCCCTGCACATAGACATATATTACAGTTCAATTTATATTTTGTTTCAGAAGTAAACATGTTGAGGAATACATAACGTTTGTTCAATAAAAACTATCATTCGTGGTGTGTGCATACAAAACGGAATTGTGCTGACTGCTTTTCTTTATCATATTTTGTCCGAGTCATACGAAAAACAATCTGAATCTTTAATTAAAAAATCGTCGGCCATTTTGGATCCAAATTTCGCATCCAAAGCGTTCAATGACACTGCTGCAGCAAACTGAATTGCTGCTCTGCAGCAATTCAGCAGCTGCTGAGGTATTGAACGGGGCTCTGACCTTGACTATTTCAAACCCATTCTGTGACCTCCACATGCAGGAAACTGCGCTGCCTGCAGGTTGCAAGGGACTTGTAGTCCAGTGGCTTTCCTTTTGCTCCCGATATAGAATGTTTGCACGTGGAGCGAAACTACATATCCCGTCAGGTAGTGCATGGCTTGCATCACGGAAGTGCTCCTCCTCTTTGTTCTGGGCGGAAGTGTAGAGGATTCCGAGGTTGCAGGCGCAGCCAGTTTCTCCTTCGCAGCCATCATGTTTGGTCAGGCAGTCCGGAGGATCGCCACCTCTGCCGTGCGCAGGTCCCATTACGCCGAGGGCCCCGGCCAGGTAACGACACTGGTGCATCCCAGGCGGTTACCCGGAGCGCCGTGTGCTGTCCGACGGTGTGTGAGGGGATTGAGGCCTAAACTGTTGTCCGAAACCTGCCCTCCATTAACTCGGTAACCTCGTGGGTCCATAATGGTCACATGGCCTTCCTGATTTTCAGCAGCGTTCTGTCGCGGCCAGCCTGTACCCCAGCTCGGGGATTATTAGCCGGCGGTAGGCCCAGAGACCACCTTATAGAGAGGCCAGTTTGTGCATTGTTCTTCTCTTGCCTTTGGTACAAATGATGTGAATAAACCGGTATGACTAACCATGATACTGTAAACGCTTTCTGATGTACCGAGCCAAGGAATGCCCCAGATCCCCCTCAATCAGCCTCCTGCCTGGGACACAGGGGCCGCCAGGGAATACCCCTTATCCCTATCCACAGCCTCCTAGCTGGTGTGCAAGAGCTCCCCTAATATGACTCTGCAATCCTCTTTCCAAGTAATGGAACAAATGGGAGCCTTTAGTATATATATATGTGTTGCTTAATGATCCCTCTTTATTCAAAGCAGCTTTATTTTCTGCTTTGCTATAAACTATTACTCCCGTTTAAAGCCTGGGCTACACGGGGGCACTAACTGCCTCCATAGGAACTCCCAATGACCGTTATAGTGTTATGGCCGCTAGACAGGGCTACATAATGTAATATGCGATACTAGTACGCACGTAACAATGGGCATGCTGTTCTCACCCTTGAACCGATACAATGGACGGCACATGGGTCTACAAAGCGTGATCCTCCATAAAGGCTTGTGCTTTTTAGGGCTGAGCACACAAACCTGGCCACACGGGCGTCCCAGCAGAAAGAAGGTCCCTTCTCATGGCTGTTCCTTCCACTCTCATGTGGCCCCGGCCTTAGCTGTGGCTTTGAGTGTGCTGGGACTAGGGTTTTTATATGTATTTATTTTAACCTATGTCTCCAATCAGCCCTTTTGTGTAGTATTTTGTATTTTAATGTTCTATATCATTTTACTACTCATTCTGCAGAACCTGCCCTTCTCCGTGGAAAACAAGTGGCGTCTGTTGGCCTTGATGACGGTCTTCTTCGGGAGCGGCTTCACTGCTCCGTTCCTCATAGTTAGACATCAGCTCCTGAAAAAATGAATATAATGTCCAAAGGTAATCTCCACTTCAACTAATATTAGACCTGTTGAACAATTCTAAAACACCTGACAATCCCCATCCACTGCGGATTTCTATTTATATAGTATAAAGTCTACTTGCACCCAATAGCTTGGTGCACAGGCACTCCTGTGGGGAGTAACTCCCTTATGTTGTGAGGAAGTGAGATCAAGGGGGCAGGTGGTGGAGTGAGAAGATAGGAGCTTGGGGATCTTTAGTCACTGGAAGTTGGGAATTAAATGCATGCAGACATGAAGGTTGAGCTGTGTGTGCGGATGGTAGCAGTGAAATTTCATAAAGTTCATTTTGTCTGAAGAAATATGCGTAGTTGTTGGCATTCGGGCTGGTACATAGATCCTCTTCAGGATAAAGTGATTGGTGTTGGTATTCTACGCTTTCTTAGCTGGAATGAGGACTGAGCTGTAGAATTGCAGCAAAATGTTTATAGTGGGAAAGGATTTTCTGCAGCAATGTGGGAATGTCTTCGAAGGTTTCAGGTTAATTTAGTATGCTAGGGTGTCACGGCTTGTTCCAGGGTTTAGTTGGTTTTTTTTTCTACGGCAGTGGAAACAGTGGAATTTGTAGTAACTTTGTTGGTACTGCTTAGGCTGGGGTCAGACGAGTGCACCTGTACTGACGTGCCTCCAGGCATCCGTCGCAGCGTTGTGACGCTTTGGGGCTGTCCACACGCTGTAGCGTTTGCAACAGTGGCCTTTCTGTGGCCGTGGAGTTCCTTCTGCAAAAAGCTCGTCCGACCCAGCATTAGAAATGAGATTGAGAGGATCAGCAGGATATCAGTTGTTTTATGTCTAGAGAATGGAGTTTCCTGTGAGTCTTACAGGGTTTGGTTGCCGGATGCAATGAATACTGAGGTCATGTGCTCAATGCTCTTATCA
Source organism: Leptobrachium leishanense (assembly GCA_009667805.1). NCBI lineage: Eukaryota > Metazoa > Chordata > Amphibia > Anura > Megophryidae > Leptobrachium > Leptobrachium leishanense. The sequence continues at coordinate 89,513,233 of CM019063.1, forward strand.
CAAATTAACTGGCTCCTCACTGACCTCCCCAACACCTTACAATCTGTAATGAATCATGTCCCCAGGTTTAGATTTCTCATTTGATGCTCTCCACCCCCCCCCATTGGCTTACTGTTATTTTTTAATATCCATTTTAAAATACCAACGCCCTCATTAATCCGACCCCCCCCCCTCCTGATAGGTCTTCCTTATTCCAAAAGTACATCCCTCTGTCATTCATATCTGTACATCATGACCTCCACTTGTGTCCATCTGTACCACTTGCTAGAGGTACCTTTCCCCGGAACGATTTGCGTCGCCCTCAGACATTCTCCATAATTTTCAATCTTGCTTGGAATAATTAAAAAAAGTTTGGTTCAAATTTGTGAAACAATAAAGCAATTTCTAGACAAATTGTCCACCTGATATTGCCCACTGTCCATACCGAGATGAGGTATTGGTTAATTTGGAACATGTGTGGGAGATCTGCCTCAAATTAAACTTCTCTTGCTTTTAAACAGTAAGACCATTCAAAGTTCTTTTAAAATGCTGATGCTTTTGTGCATATGATGATCAAGTAACAGTATGATTAAAAACATGATACTGTAAACGCTTTCTGATGCACATTTTAAGTTTTTTACATGTGTGCACATTAGGAAATTGACAAAGCATCATAACAAATTGTACTCGTTTAATTTCTTTTTAATTTTTTTTTTTTTAGGTGTGGAGGACATCTTGTGTCACGGACCATATTTAAAGTTTCCAATTCTGTGAGACCTGTTGTAAATAAACAAATACCTATGACTTTTGGTGCAGGTTTCTTGCCTAATTACTGCTACTGTGGATTAGTAACAGATATATGTGTAATGTTCTAATATGTATTAATCTTAAATTGTCAGGGTTCAGTGCCGGTGGGGTACCGGTCTGGGTGGTATGAGCCTAGTATGCAGTGGATTCACAGGGAGCTGACTGACGGGAGGGACCAGGACATTTAGAACACACTAGGACTGTACCTTTTTTGAGGCAAACAGGACACAAGGGGAATACTATAGAAATCTCAATGTATCCTTCCTGGTAAAATACTTTATATATAAATACAGTAGCGTATTCCAGCAGAGTGGTCAGGACGGTTCTTGGGTTAGAGGCTGTTAGAAGTCAGGTTAATCAAGCAGGAGGTCTGGTGCAGTCTATTCAAATATCAGGGAGCTTCAGGAGGCACGTCTGTTACACACACGCAGCTTAAACAGCTTAATGCTGAAGCATTGCTGAAGGGGTGGCCCAGACCTATATGCTAGGAAGGGGTGTGTTGTGTCAGGTGCTTAACTGTTAGTGTGCTGAGCATGGGGCAGCACGTTTCCTGGAGTTGCAAGCATGGATTAGACAGCGGACGGCAGGCATGGATCATGACTTAAGTATACAATGATAGCACAAACTGGAGTATATTTACAGCACGTTTTTAGTGAGTTGTAAGTCCTAAATAAATCTTTAAATATCAAGAATTCCATGCAGTTCCTGTTAATATGGGGCAAGCCTGGTACTACCGTAGCAATCAGCCACACATTTCCTCAAACCCAATTATTTGCATATTAATAAGCTTTATGTAAAATGACCATAAAAGTGTAAAGACCATTTGTCATTATTATTGTCATTTTATATAGCGTCGACAGTTTTCTCAGCGCATTACGATAACCAAAGGGAACGAAATACATAAACGGACATAAGATGGAAACCAGGTGTAGAGGAATGTAAAGGCAAAGCTCTTTACAGTGCTTGTTAGAGCACACTCTACTTATCCAGACCACTTTATAGTTTATAAAGTGGCCATGTTATAGGTATTTATAAAGCGCTAACAAGTTCCTTAGCGCTGTACAATGGGAGAGACGGAATATTAAATATACATAAACGTTAAACACACAAAGTAGGAGGAAGAACCTTGCTTGAGAGCTTACAATCTAAGAGAGGGGTGACACACTGAGGGTAAATGGCAGACTATGTGAAGTAGCAGGTGTACAGTGGGGAATTTAGGAAGTGAGCTGATTTAGTCTCTACAAACATTAGAGAAGCCTTCTTGAAGGACTGGATCGATTAGGGGAAAGTCTGCTGTTGTGGGGGGCGGGTCCTGAAGGCGAGAGGGATACGGGGAGAACATCAGATCATTGGCCTAGCGAAGTGGACAGGATGGGGATATACCGGTTGATAAGGAAGATAGAGGCACAGTTATGGAGCCAGTGTAGAGCTTGGCAAAGGGGGAGGTGAATGAGCCTGGCACAGGTGTTCATTACAGACTGCAGAGGGAGAATCTGGGATTTCTTAAGGCCAGCGAAAAGACGGTCAGTTACCAAGACTATTCAAAAAGCTGGCGATGGCGAATCTCCCACAAAATACGATGACTTTCGGTGGCAGTGAAATCCCCCTAGAGAAGTAATGGTTAATCTATTCAGAGAACACCGTACAGCACTGAAGTTTGTGGCTGTTCAGCGGGTTTATCGGCAGCGTTCGGTGTATCGATTTTTGGGGACCCTGCGGTAAATGTTAAATTCACCACAGGGTTGGCGAATTCAGGGTGCTGAAGGAGAAGGCACGAAATTTCACTGCTCTAAATAGCCCCTCTAGTGTTTCAAAACCTTGTCCTTTGGGCCTTCGAAGAGTGCAGGTTTGAAAGACGTACGACACAGATGGTATCATTTGCTACTCACTGATCGCAGTATTCCGTCTGCTTTGTCCCATGGTAATTCTTAAACCCTGGTCTGTTATGTGTATTTGAGGACAGGTTTAGGTAACACTACCCTGAGAGCTGTGTACACTAAAACCCCTTGCAAATTGCAGGAACTTTTTTCTAAAGAGTGGTATAAAATGCCAAAGTCAGGATGTATCCATCCTTGTATTCAAATGCTAAGTTGTATACACAAAGTTTTATAGGGAAAGGGTTAATCATGAGGATTCTGATTTCACACGCTCATGGCAGATGCTGTATGGCCTGTCCTTATTACTACTTGTGTGAATTGATATTCCTTGCAGAATCATCCCTAGATCTCCCCAAAATGTTATTCATAGGTGTGTCATGTTAGCTGGAATCTGATCCACATGGGAACAGTGCACATGCATAACACATTTTCAAAGCATCTTATCTGAAGGCGTTAGACCAGTGTTTCCCAAACCTATCCTCAGGACCCTCTGCCTCACCACTTTTTCCAGATACAGTTGTGTTCAAAATTATTCAACCCCCACTGAAATTGAGTGTTTTGGCCAGTTTGACATTGATTTTGATCATTCAGTCATCTTACTTACAATTAAATCAAAGAGGCACGTGTAGGTCAGACAAATATAACATAACATTTATAATGAAATAACCACAAATGTCTTTTCTGTGCTCACATCATTATCAGTTTTATTCAACCCCCAAGTGACATTCAATCTTAGTACAACATCCTTTTACAGTTATAACAGCTTTTAAACGTGAAGCATAGCTTGACACAAGTGTCTTGCAGCGATCTACGGGTATCTTCGCCCATTCGTCATGGGCCAAAAGCCTCCAGTTCAGTCACATTCTTAGGCTTGCGCACTGCAACTGCTTTCTTTAAGTCCCACCAGAGGTTCTCAATCGGATTTAAGTCAGGTGACTCCGATGGCCACTCCAAAATGTTCCAGCCTTTAATCTGCAACCATGCTCTAGTGGACTTGGAGGTATGCTTGGGATCATTGTCCTGTTGAAAGGTCCAACGTCTCCCAAGCCTCAGGTTTGTGACGGACTGTATCACATTGTCATCCAATATCTCCTGGTACTGAAGAGAATTCATGGTACCTTGCACACGCTGAAGCTTCCCTGTACCTGCAGAAGCAAAACAGCCCCAAAGCATGATTGACCCCCCCCCCCCCCCGTCATGCTTCACAGTAGGCAAGGTGTTCTTTTCTTCATAGGCCTTGTTCTTCCTCCTCCAAACATAGCGTTGATCCATGGGCCCAAACAGTTCTAATTTTGTTTCATCAGTCCACAGAACACTATCCCAAAACTTCTGTGGTTTGTCCACATGACTTTTGGCATACTGCAGTCGACTCTTCTTATTCTTTGGAGACAGCAAGGGGGTGCGCCTCGGAGTTCTGGCATGGAGGCCTTCATTACGCAGTGTGCGCCGTATTGTGTGAGCTGAAACTTCAGTACCCACATCTGACAAATCTTTTCTCAGTTCCTCAGCAGTCACACGGGGACTTTTCTCCACTCTACGCTTCAGGTAGCGCACAGCAGTCGAAGTCAGCATTCTTTCTGCCATGACCAGGTAGCGTTTCAACAGTGCCCTTTGCCTTGAATTTGCGAATGATGCTTCCTATGGTCTCTCTTGGTATGTTTAACATCTTTGCAATCTTCTTCTAGCCATTGCCCTTCCTGTGACGAGTAATCACCTCTTCTCTTGTCTTCCTGGACCATTCTCTTGACTTCACCATGTTTGTAACCACACCAGTAAATGTCTAGAAGGAGCTGAGTATCACAGTCATTTTAAAGCTGCCTAATTGGTGCTTATTATGCTTTATTGCTGCTCCGTGACATCCACAGGTGTTTTCAATACCTGATTGAAAACACTTGAATGAACCTCTGTTCTTCAGAGTGGTAGTCTTTAAGGGGTTGAATAATTGTGTCAATGAAGAATTCACAAAAGAAACATTTACTACTGTATTACAAAACCAATTGGTGTCATTTTAGTTGCATATGGTTCTTTAAAAAGTCCTTGTAGGATTTCATTCTGAATACAATTACAAATGTACAATAAATTCCCTAAAACCCTTTACAGCATTGGGGGTTGAATAATTTTGAACACAACTGTATGTGACACACAGCACAGGATCTGATTTGCAGCTCAGTGATTGCAGGATTCAGTCTGCATTTCCCCAAGGTGATCTGCAAAATCTGGCCTGGTTGGGGTCCCGAGGACAGGTTTGAGAAACACTGCAATGACCAAGCAATGCTAAGAGCAGTTGACGGGATTAGCCAGTCCTCTCCTTGTAAAGAATAAGCATGCAAAGTCTTTCATAATGGATGGGTATGAATGTAGCTTGTTAGAGATGATTTCATGGAAAAAAGGGCTATAGCTTCGTAAAAGGAATGTCCACATGCATTTATTGAAATAATCCAGCATACGACTCGCAAGGTAGTAGTACTGAAATTAGAGACTCCAGACCAGTGTTTCCCAAACCTGTCCTCAGGACCCTCAACCAGGCCAGATTTTGCAGATCAGGTTGAGGAAATACAGACTGAATCCTGCAATCACTGAGCAGCAAATCATATCACCTGTGCTGTGCTTCAGATATCTGGCAAACCTGGCGAGGCGGAGGATCCTGAGGACAGGTTTGGGAAACACTGCTCCAGACCAGCCCCAAAGAGTTTATGGAAGTGTGCAGGTTCAGGGCTTGGGTTATTCACAAAGCATTGAAATTTTGGTGCACTACAGCGATTCCATGTTACCGAAACTACCATGAATTCACTATTCACCGTAGGGTTACCGTAGTGCACCAAAGATAGAGTTGCAGAAGACTCATGAAAAATTTGTTGAAAGTCGCCGAAGAGTGGCAAACTGGCCTTGGCGGAATCCACCAAACTGGACCCTCCCCCCTGAACTCTATATTCATAATAGATTTCAATGCATTTGTATTGGTTTAAATGCCTGTCTAAATAACAAGAAAAAGTCCTTTAAAAATAATTGAAGGTCTGTTATAGGTAAAAAAATAAATAAAATACAAAAAATTTGTTCGAAAAAGATAAGGCTTTTTTTTTTTTTTTTTTTAAAAAAATAAAGATTATTTTTTTACATTTAATCCTATGGAACTCACCTTTCTAAACCTGTCCAAGTGAATCATTGAAAATCAGGGCATTTAGCTGACTCTTCGGTGCAGTTCGGCATTCTATGAATAGATGAACCATTACGTCTCTGGCAAATTTTGCTGCCGATGAAGATCTGCGAACTGTACCATATTTCACCGTCAATTCATCTGTTTTTGGTGAATTGACAGTTTAGTGAATAGTCAATCTGCCCCAAAATTCGGTGGCAAGTTCGGTGCTTAGTAAATAGCCCCTTAAGAGTTTTTCTAGGAATTGTTCATGTCTAGGGATGTTTGGGTGCTAAGAATTATTATTTTTTAAAGGTTTACAGAATGAGAAAATAATTAGATCAATTCAAGAAAAGAGTGAAAGTTGAGTTTACTGCTGAAAAACGTTTCGATTCTTATCCAAATTTTTCCTTAGCATGAAAACCGTAGGAGGAAGGTTGGTTTTATATTAGATTTGATGTAATCCCTAAACCACTTCAGAATGGAAACAGATTTTTGATACTGCCTACAATTCATACAATGGCTGATTGTGAGCAAGGTACGTATTTCAATCAGTTCTAGGGCTTGCTGAAGGACCAAGCCGTGCCCGGTGTTTTTATTCAAAACCTTTGGTATCTGACAGATTTCTTAAGTATGACGTGGAAGTTCATTGTTATCTGATCAATATTTTAGCAGTTAGAGAATCCATTCAACAAGCCAGAGAGAACAGTAATCTTTTGATAAATTTTCTGTACAAATCAGCATTCTTAAGAGAGCCTTGGTTTTCCAGAGAGTGTTGATCTTCCTAGGAGGCCCTGTAATTATTTGAGTTTACTATGGCAATCGTGTCAAAGGAACCGCACAAGAGGATTTTAAAAAGGCTAAAAGGGTTATTCAAAGAGCACCAAAGTTGCCACCGTATTGCACTGAACGTGAATTTTATCATACGATGCAACTTCGTGTCAGTTCAGCTATTCAGAGAGCTGTCATTTTGCCAAATACTGGCGAATTTACAGCGGAATACGGTCTAGTTCAGCGATCTTCGTCGGCAGTGAAATTGTCCAATAGAGAAGTAATGGTTCATTTGTTCGCAACCATCTAAGGCGAGAAGAGCCCTAAGACCCCTGTCACCCCACAAAAGGTAGGGAATATCTAGGAATAATGCAGAACATATGAGTGAATACAATTTTATAACCCCTTTATTGTATTAGAATTAAACAGATCACACAAACATAATATCTCACTCCACCAATACCTGCCCAAGGGTAGAGAAAAGAAGGGGGATTCTCAAGAAATCTGTGTCCTTTTTTAGAGACAGAGGAGGATACATATCGAAGGAGACTAAAAAACAACAACCCTAGAGCGAATTGGAGATCATGGGGGAGAAAGAGGATATGGTATTGATAGGTCACATGCAAATAGTCTCTTCTCTGTTGAGGTATCTGCCGTATAACATTGTGTTTTATCAAAAAGTCTTTCATTTGTTCCTTGTTCTCATTTTAACATGTTTTATTGGATTAAAGATATCCATCTTTTTGTGAGGAAATTCGCATTACATAAATATATGCTACAGAGTCAAAGATGCAAGGAAATTTGGGTTAGAGAAAGCAGATCTTCCAGGTTTTGGGGATTCTCTTGAAACTACAAGAGGAAAGTAGTGTTCCAGCAGCTCTGGGGAAGGGATTCACCACATTACATCAAAAGAGTCGGTTCACCCCACATTTGGCTCAATTTAGCAATATAGATATGTTTCGTCCGTTGGTACGCCAGGACATAGAAGAACTAAATGGTCAGGATCTAATGTTGAATCATCCAGATAATCTTATTGTAGGCGAAAGAAAGGCCCTTATTTAATTGAAAGAGAATGAATGGATAGTCGTCAAGAAATCTGGTAAGGGGGGGTAACATCGTAATAATGGAATGGCAAGAATATTAGAATATGGCTTTAGCCATTTTACAGGATAGATCAACTTATGATGTATTGAAATCAGACCCTACTGTTAAATTCTCTGGTGAATTGAATAATATCTTGATGTGGGCACTTACAGATGAGTTTATTTCAAACGCTGAATATGATTTCATGAAGGTGTTAGGTCCAACAATTGCCACCTTCTACTGTCTACCTAAAATCCATAAGGTACGGAATCTGCCACCTGGTAGACTGATTGTTTCCGGTGTTAATAACATTACCCAGAACAGTAGTTCATATCTTGATTGTGTTTTGCAGAGCAGTGTGGAATCCCTTCATTCATGTTTGAGAGACACTAAACAACTTTTACAGATGGTTCGGGAAATAAATCTGCCAGAGCACTGTTTCCTCGGCATCTTAGATGTTGAGGCTCTATATAGCAGCATCCTCCACAACCTTGGTATAAGATCAGTGGTGGCCTCCTTAGGTAAATCTGGTGTGATTGATGAAGTACGCTTAGATTTTCTGTGCACATTATTGGATTTTGTGTTAACCAATAATTACTTTCTTTTTGATAGGGTGTTCTACTTACAGAAAAAGGCATGGCAATGGGGTCACCATGTGTACCATCGTATGCAATTATTTTAATGGGCTGGTGGGAAGAGAATGTGGTATATACAGTTGTGTTCAAAATTATTCAACCCCCACTGAAATTGAGTGTTTTGGCCAGTTTGACATTGATTTTGATCATTCAGTCATCTTGCTTACAATTAAATCAAAGAGGCACGTGTAGGTCAGACAAATATAACATAACATTTATAATGAAATAACCACAAATGTCTTTTCTGTGCTCACATCATTATCAGTTTTATTCAACCCCCAAGTGACATTCAATCTTAGTACTTAGTACAACATCCTTTTACAGTTATAACAGCTTTTAAACGTGAAGCATAGCTTGACACAAGTGTCTTGCAGCGATCTACGGGTATCTTCGCCCATTTGTCATGGGCAAAAGCCTCCAGTTCAGTCACATTCTTAGGCTTGCGCACTGCAACTGCTTTCTTTAAGTCCCACCAGAGGTTCTCAATCGGATTTAAGTCAGGTGACTGTGATGGCCACTCCAAAATGTTCCAGCCTTTAATCTGCAACCATGCTCTAGTAGACTTGGAGGTATGCTTGGGATCATTGTCCTGTTGAAAGGTCCAACGTGTCCCAAGCTTCAGGTTTGTGACGGACTGCATCACATTGTCATCCAATATCTCCTGGTATTGAAGAGATTTCATGGTACCTTGCACACGCTAAAGCTTCCCTTTACCTGCAGAAGCAAAACAGCCCCAAAGCATGATTGACCCCCCGCCATGCTTCACAGTAGGCAAGGTGTTCTTTTCTTCATAGGCCTTGTTCTTCCTCTTCCAAACATAGCGTTGATCCATGGGCCCAAACAGTTCTAATTTTGTTTTATCAGTCCACAGAACACTATCCCAAAACTTCTGTGGTTTGTCCACATGACTTTTGGCATACTGCAGTCGACTCTTCTTTTCTTTGGAGACAGCAAGGGGGGCACCTGGGAGTTCTGGCATGGAGGCCTTCATTACGCAGTGTGCGCCGTATTGTCTGAGCTGAAACTTCAGTACCCACATCTGACAAATCTTTTCTCAGTTCCTCAGCAGTCACACGGGACTTTTCTCCACTCTACGCTTCAGGTAGCGCACAGCAGTCGAAGTCAGCATCTTCTTTCTGCCACGACCAGTAGCATTTCAACAGTGCCCTTTGCCTTGAATTTGCGAATGATGCTTCCGATGGTCTCTCTTGGTATGTTTAACATCTTTGCAATCTTCTTATAGCCATTGCCCTTCCTGTGAAGAGTAATCACCTCTTCTCTTGTCTTCCTGGACCATTCTCTTGACTTCACCATGTTTGTAACCACACCAGTAAATGTCTAGAAGGAGCTGAGTATCACAGTCATTTTAAAGCTGCCTATTTGGTGCTTATTATGCTTTATTGCTGCTCCGTGACATCCACAGGTGTTTTCAATACCTGATTGAAAACACTTGAATGAACCTCTGTTCTTCAGAGTGGTAGTCTTTAAGGGGTTGATTGAATAATTGTGTCAATGAAGAATTCACAAAAGAAACATTTACTACTGTATTACAAAACCAATTGATGTCATTTTAGTTGCATATGGTTCTTTAAAAAGTCCTTGTAGGATTTCATTCTGAATACAATTACAAATGTACACTAAATTCCCTAAAGCCCTTTACGGCATTGGGGGTTGAATAATTTTGAACACAACTGTAGTACAGATATGAGTAAATATCGGGATTCCATTCTACTTTGGAAGAGATATGTCGACGATGTCCTGATTTTTTGGACAGGTCCTGAATCTCTTTTTGATGAATTTGTAGTTGCCCTTAATAAGAACGATCTTAACCTTAAATTTACATCAGAATTACAAAAGGAGGCAATCAACTTCCTTGATGTAACATTCGCAAGAAAACTAAAGGTACTTTAGACACGACACTCTATAGAAAACTGACAGCGACGGATAGCCTCTTGGCATGGGACAGTTTTCATCCAATGTCCCTTAAAACAGTCATTCCAATAGGGCAATACTTAAGGATGAGACGTACATGTAGCTCCTTTAAGGAATTTAAAGAAAAGGCAAATGTATTGCGTCTACAATTCAAAGAAAAGGGATATCCAAATAGTAAAAAAGGCATATTAGAATGCAGAGAGTCAGGATAGGAAGGACCTTTTAATTGATACGGCGAATCCAGCTTAAAAAATAATCTGCCTAATTGTGAATTTTGATGTGGGGTGGCAGGCAGTGCACCAGATAAGTGAACGGTACTGGCCACTGCTTACGCATGATCCACAATTACAATCTGTGCTAACAAAGAATGCCTCAATTACATCACAAAGGTGCCGTAATTTGAATGACACGTTAGTTAATAGTTATCTTGGGCCACAGACAAAATTGAGTAGTTCAAGAAATTGGTTACGTACAGCATGCAGAGGCACGTACTCCTGTGGCGGATGCAAAACATGTAGATATGTGTTGAAAGCATCTAAGGAAATTGCTCTAAAAAATTCTAATCTTTGACGGATGAAGCATTTTTAATTGCAATATGGTAGGGGTGGTGTACGCAATACTTTGCCCTAGTGGAAAGCACCATGTGGGGAAAACAATCAGGCCATTGAAAGTGCAAATATTGGAGCAAATTAGGGGTATTGAGTTGAGACAGGATAACCCTGTTGCGAGACATTTCCTTCATAAACACAGTGGTTCTGTGGGAAGTTGCGGTTTATGGGCCTGTAAATTGTATTGGGTCCTAGAATGGACAACTTGGATGTTCTGTTACTCAAAAAGGAAGCAGGATGGATCTACCGTTTGGGAGCGCATCCTCGTAATGGTATAAATGAGGCGTGTACGTGTACTCCATTTATTCGCTCTTGAGATGTACATATTACCATCTGTCTCACGCTGTAAATGAGTGCCAATGTTATGATGGCATTCTATTGCTATAACGTCTGCGATATATACTGTATGTCTAATATCCAATTATTGGGCGGTATATATGATAATTTAAAAAAATATATAGTTTTGCTCTATTGTAATAGGTGATCTAATGTGGGAGCGTGATTACTCTATTATTGACGTTTATTCTAGATAGCAATCCCATCGTTGTCATGAGCAACATTGAACAGAGAACAGTATTAGATGTTTGCATGGTAATGTAAGGGCATGATTTATTACTGATATTTATTACTGATGTTCACTATGAATTTGCTGTATGTTTTGAGTGGTGAATAGTCGTTTATATTAGGGATGCACCGATACCACTTTTTTAAGACCGAGTACGAGTACCGATACTTTTGTTCAAGTACTCACCGATACCAATTACCGATACTTTTATTTATGCCATGTGACGCTTTCCAATAAGAACAGACCTCCTATAAAGCCCCCAGGTCTCATAGATATGCCCCCTGCTCATGGATAATTGCCCCCCCAGCTCATGGATAATTGCCCCCCAGCTCATGGATATGCCCCCCAGCTCATGGATATGCCCCATTGCTCATGGATATGCCCCATGCTCATGGATATTGCCCCCTTGCTCATGGATATTGCCCCCTTGCTCATGGATATGCCCCCTTGCTCATGGATATTGCCCCCTTGCTCATGGATATGCCCCCTTGCTCATGGATATGCCCCATAGCTCATGGATATGCCCCATTGCTCATGGATATGCCCCATTGCTCATGGATATGCCCCATGCTCATGGATATTGCCCCCTTGCTCATGGATATTGCCCCCTTGCTCATGGATATTGCCCCCTTGCTCATGGATATGCCCCCTGCTCATGGATATGCCCCATTGCTCATGGATATTGCCCCATTGCTCATGGATATGCCCCATTGCTCATGGATATGCCCCCTTGCTCATGGATATGCCCCCTTGCTCATGGATATGCCCCATTGCTCATGGATATGCCCCATTGCTCATGGATATTGCCCCATTGCTCATGGATATGCCCCATTGCTCATGGATATTGCCCCATTGCTCATGGATATTGCCCCATTGCTCATGGATATTGCCCCATTGCTCATGGATATTGCCCCATTGCTCATGGATATTGCCCCATTGCTCATGGATATTGCCCCATTGCTCATGGATATGCCCCCCCTCCGCTCGCTCATACTTACCTTCCTTCAGCGACGCCGGGAAAGTCTTCGCGCGCGCGCGCTGGTTGGAAGGACCCCAGCCGCGACCACGTGGGACCATGTGATCGCGGCTGGGGTCCTTCCAACCAGCGCACGCGCGGAAACTTTCCCGGCGTCGCTGAAGGAAGTGAGTATGAGCGGAGAGAAGCTGCAGGGCCTGTCCGAATGCTCTATCTGCATTCGGACAGGCCCTGCAGCTGCTCACTTTGTTTATACTTACCTTCCTTCAGCGACGCCGGGAAAGTTTCCGCGCGTGCGCTGGTTGGAAGGACCCCAGTCGTGATCACATGGTCCCACGTGGTCGCGGCTGGGGTCCTTCCAACCAGCGCGCGCGCGCGAAGACATTCTCGGCGGCGCTGAAGGAAGGTAAGTATCGCAGAGCTCCAGTGGCGGCTGTCCGAATGCCGATAGAGCATTCGGACAGCCGCCGCAGCCCCTCGGATACCGGAAGCCGGCTCAATGCCGGCTTCCGGTATCGGAAAAAAATATCGGGGGTACTGCACGAGTACCAAGTACTCCTGCAGTACCCGGTATCGGCACCGATATCGATACTAGTATCGGTATCGGTGCAACCCTAGTTTATATAATTAGGTAAATGGTGTGATGTCCCACTGACGATCTATGTCTGTTTGGACCAACGGATTGTGCATATGGCTTCACTGTTGAGCAGCAACTTTATGCATATGTGGTGGAAGCACGGTCCATTATGCAGGTTCTGTGCAGTGCCAGTCCCCCTTGTGTGATGGATAGGGTATTTGCTGTTGTGCGTGCAAGTCATGGTGCGCATGCGCAAATAGTCTGGCTATGTTCGGGCGCTGTCCTATAATGTCAGTGTTACATCCTTGGCCCCCACAGCGTTTCCTGGTGGGTCAGGGTGCCAGGTGGCATCGCTGGCTAGCCTGTTGCCAGTAGTAAGAGCTGGCAAAACGGCATCTGAGGGGGTGGATCTAGGCATAATTGCAAGGAGCCATCAGCCTTTAAAAGAGGGTGAGTGGAGCTGCTCTTTGAACTGTCGTGGGAGTAATTTGGAGTTAGTGGAGTCCTAGTTCTTGCTTTACCTGTAATCAAGTATTTCCAGTATCTGTCTAGTTCTTGTCTTGGTGATTTCTAGTTTATGTATCTTGGTTTCTAGTTCTTGTATCTTGATTTCTAGTTCATGTATTTGAGTTTCATGTTCATGTATCTGAGTTCCTAGTTTATGTATCCTGTCGAGTACCTGTTTCCTTGGTTGCTATACAGAAGCCTATCGTCGATAGTAGGCCTGCCTGCAGGCTATTGAACTTTGTGTTCCCCCTCTGTTTAGCCTCTAAGTTTCTAGTCAGGTTTTTCTGGTTCATGTTTTCATGTCTGTTTGTCTGTCTGGTTTCAAGGCCTTATCTCAAGGCATCCCGTTCTGTGTCTAGATCAGTGTCATGTTTGTTCCTAGTTTTTAGATTTAAGTCCTGTCCAGTCTGTTGCTGAATTCATCTACTGTCTTATATCCTGTCGTGTATCTGTTTTTTTGGTCGCTATACAGAAGCCTATCGCTGATAGCAGGCCTGCCTGCAGGCTATTGAACTTTGTGTTCCCCCTCTGTATAGCTGAGTTCATACAGAATCCAATCCTAGATTGTAGGCCTTCCCTGCAGGCTAATGAACACAAGTGTTCCCACTCTGTATGTCTCAAAAGTAAGTCTTGCATCAGCAATCTTGTTCACGTTTGTTCATGTATCACGTCATGTCTATGTGTCAGGACACAGATAGTTAATGTGTTTCCACCCAGCGACCTATTTAATTGAATTATCTGCCGCTCTGCTGCGTTTTTTTTACATCAAGTGGAGAAATACCCTCCCCCCTCCTTTTTTCTTGGGATACCGAACAGCTACATCGCAGGACCCCATGCTGAGAGAGGGGAAAAAAAAGAAACACCACTGAAATATAAGTATTCCTTAAGTTATACACATTTATCATTATAATATAACCACTGTTTTGTTTAAATATTAATTCATTAGATGTTTGCACATTGGCCATTTTTGGTTTTAAAAAAAGTGGAAATTTTAGTAAGGTGCGCCTGGAAGTGTTTTTTCTTTTCTATTATAGTCGTGTTTTTGAGGTTGTAAACACATATCTTCTAGCTTGCAGCACCGACCTATATTGAGCACGCCTTAATAATCTTACAACCACTAAGAAAAGCGCCAGATTCACGCTGTCTTTTACGTTTTAGGCTAAGGTCAGGCGAAAGCATTTTTATCGTGCGTTTAACCGCACTAAATCACGGCCGTGCTAGCAGCAAATGACGTCCAATGCCGGGTAACATACGAAGAACGGCCGCACGAAAGTTCGTCCGCGCAACGCAAGTGATAAACGAACGCATTTTTTCGAGAACGTCAAACCGCTACTACTGACGTACAGAGTGCGCTGCGTCCGCATAGAGGCGTGTTTGCGTGATTGGGAGACGTCAGACGCTGCACACGTCCGGCCAACATAACGTCCAGACGCAAAAAGGGTTTTATTGATGATCCGTACAAAATCACGGACGAAAATGCGCATCGTATGACCGCTATCGCGTATTCCGTGAAAAAATACGTCCATTCGTTCGAACGCACTTTTTCACGGACAACGCGAAAAATGCGTTAGTCTGACCCTAGCCTTAGCCAAAAGCCATAATTTCGTAAGTGCTCCTAGGACAAGGAAGTCAGACATGTAAGTTCACAGGTTGACTGGTTTGTTGGCTGCCTGTACAGCTAATGTTCAGTAGGCACATTTGCAAATAAAATGTATTTCAACATCAATTCATTTGCAAAAGTGCTATAATAGTTCATAATTACAAAATTTTCCTAACGGAAAGTTTGAATATTAAGAAGGACTCGGAGGTGAGTATTTGCATTTCTCTTTTCTTTATTCCTCTCAGCAGCATTAGAAGTATTTAACAGGTTAAATATAAAAGAGAAAAAACGGTCTTCCCCACAACAGAGAATGTACCAAGTCCCCACAGTTCCCCTCTGCAGTGCACATAGTCACTTCCCGAAATAGGCTCCTCCTCTTTTTTGCGTGTAACGAAGTCGAGATCAACAAACTAACATTCCAACAGGGAAAACGAAGACTTCTCATGCCGTCAGAGGAAGTCGAGGAGGAATCCGAGAGTCATCCAAACGGTGGGAAGG
Source organism: Leptobrachium leishanense (assembly GCA_009667805.1). NCBI lineage: Eukaryota > Metazoa > Chordata > Amphibia > Anura > Megophryidae > Leptobrachium > Leptobrachium leishanense. The sequence continues at coordinate 89,528,781 of CM019063.1, forward strand.
AGCGCTCACGAGGCTGGGGAAAAAACAGAAACATGGAGCCGTGGTTAGAAACAAAACTGCAACTAAGTGCAAAATTACATTGAATAAAAGAGCACAGTGCGTGGGATCATGTCATAAGTTCTTTATTCAGGAAACGAAAACAACGCAAGCGTGACAATTACATCGCTAGCATAGAGTGGTATATCAATAACACAAGGTGAATGAGTCGGTAAATAATATGAAATATCTTTATTATGAACAGTCGGTCACAGTATACAGGAGGGAGGTCGAGGGAGGGAAATACTCGCCTCCGAGTCCATCTTAACCACTTCAATGCTAAGGACGCGCTCAGCGCGTCCTCAGCATTGCCCCTGGTATGCGGAGGACGCGCTGAGCGCGTCCTCGCATTGGGGTCAGCGTTCGGCCGGGTTCCGGCCGATCGCTGGCCCCTCCGGTGCGGGCTGACATCCTGGATGTCAGCCCGGCATCCGGAGCAGTGGCCGCCATTGTTATGTGTCATCGCGCCCCCGCGATGACACATAATTCAGGCGCCCCCCCGCATGTGCGGAGGAGGCGCCTGAAAGGGAGGGGGGGAGGTCCTTCGGACCTCTCTCCCTCCCGATCGGCGGCTCACAGGGCTTAACCCAGGCATCATTTGGAAGGGCACAGCCTGCCCTTCCAAATGATGCCTGGCATTAACCCCTGGGGAGCTGGATCGCAAATCGGCGCTGAAAAGCGCCGATTTGCGATCCTTCCCGGGAGCTGGCCGACATCTTGGATGTCGGCCAAGCTTCCGGGAACTCCCCAGAGGACTGGCGTCATCGTGCGCAGCACGATGACGCCAGTCCTAGCATTAACCCCTAACTGCCACGAAGTGTGGAGATAGGGAGTTCCAATGAACTCCCTATCTCCCGATCCGTGGCAGTTAGGGGTTAAATTTTGATATCGTTGGATCGGCCAGAGCATGGCCGTTCCAACGATACCAAACATGAAAGTAAAAAAAAATGTAAAAAAAAATAAAAATAAAAATAAAAATAAAAAAAAATTAAAAAAAAAATTAAAAAAAAAAAAATAAACACTTTTTTTTTTTGTTTTTTGTTTTGTTAATGCAGCAATATTGTTCCCATTTCAATTATAATGTGAACAATAATGCTGCATTAACGATTTTTGTATGCGGTGCGTTTGTTAAAAATGGTGTCATTTTCCCCAAAAAAAAATGTAACGAGACCCCATCTCTAATTTTTTTAACAAGCGCACCCCATACAAAATATAACCGCAATTGCTCGCATGTTAAAATGTGGAAAAAAACACTTTACACGCTGTAAATTATTGAAAATACATATTTTATTGCATTTTTTGTTATAATATACAAACATGACATAACGTATACATATAATAATGACATATTATGAATCTACCGAGTCTGACGGAAAGAACGATATATAATATGTCGATGTCATATACTAAAATAAGCCTTCAAAACAGGTTTAAACATGATGCGCAAAACAGGTAAAAAATGACCTCAGCACAGGGGCGGGAAAAGCCTCAGCAGCGAAAGGGTTAAAATTCAAACTTTCCGTTATGAAATATGAAAATTTTGTAATTTCAATACAGGACTCGGAGGCTCCTATTTGCTAGTTTAAAGCTGATCTGTAACTGAGGATGTCCAGTGAGGTAGTGGGCGAACAGAAAACAGATGTGCTGTCGATTCCCTGGACCAGTCTGCTGATAGCATGATATCCTCCAGACGCCAAAGCGGACGAAAACATGGCACTGCGCACAGAGTGTGCCCCAAAATAGGAGGTATCCACACTGGATAAATTCAATAACCATCGCACCCAGCGTGCCAGAGTCAGTGATGATACTGTGGCATGCGGGGATCGAAACAATATAAACAAAGGGGATACAACACCCTGCCTGAAGTCAGACGTGAGCGACTCATAGGACCGGAGACATCGCACCGGACACAGTAGAGGGCGGTTGGGGAAAACTGGATAGAAAACTGAGGAAATATTGGTCTTAGTCCTATGAGATATGTCAAAATAGACGCCATCCTGTCTAAAAGATCTGGAAGGGTAATCCAAGGCCATAACATCACCTACACGCTTGCAGGAGAACAAGCAGAACAAAACCACAAGCTTGGCTGACAATTGCTGTAAGGACAAAGCTGTATTATCAGGCCAGCGTTCCAAGAACTTTAGCACAATGGAAACATCCCAAGTGGTAGAGTACCGAGGGGAGAGGAGGTCTAACCAAGCCGGCAGCTCTCAACAATCTACAGATAAGCGAGTGTTGACCGATAGCAACGCCAGCGAGCCCAACATGTCCCACTGAGACAGCTGAACGATAGATGTTCAATGTTCGATAAGCTACTCCGGAATCAAAAATACTGGTCAGAAAATCAAGGACAAAATTTAGAGAAGCTGAAAAGGGATCCAGGTGTTGTCCCATACACCAAGTAGCCCATCTGTTCCAGGCAGATCTATATACTCCTCTTGTGCCTGGGGCCCAGGCCTGTAACAGCAACTCTTCAGTTTGTCTCGAAATTCCTCGGCCTTGCCAGGTGAACCTGAAATCAGCCACGCCAATAGTGACAATTTTTCTTGGAGCAATAGTGGATGAGGTAGATTCTCCGAGTTCCTGAGGCGGTCTTGATAGCGCGGGAGCATCCTGGGAATATCTATCGCCAGCTCCAATGGGGATGGGAACCAAGGTTGACTGGGCCAATTGGGGGTTATCACCACGATCGTTGCCATCTGCAATCTCACTCTCGATAACATCCTCGGGATGAGGGCGAATGGAGGAAACGTGTAATGGTGGTTGGACGACCAATCTTGGAGTAACGCGTCTGTATCCAGAGCATCCGGGTCCGGCCTCCAACTGAAGATAGCTGGGAGTTGAGCGTTCAATCTGGATGCAAAGAGGTCCCATTGGAACTGACCCCACAGGGATTGAAGATCCCGGAAAATCGAAGGCTGGAGCTTCCAATACCCTGCATCCAGGATGTGTCTGGAATTCCAGTCTGCTATCTGATTGGATGGACCTGGAATGAAATGGGCTTGAACCCAAAGGCCGTTCTGGTGGCAATAATCCCAAAGATTCGTTGCCCTCTGAGTCAGAGGTTCCGATCTTGGGCCTCCCATGGCGTTTATATATCTGACGGCTGTGAAGTTGTCCAGACGGAGTAGAATGTGTTGATGGGATGTGCCTCTGGTGAAGCAGCGGAGAGTGAAAAAACCCGCCAGTAGTTCCAGTACATTGATGTGAAGCAGACGTTCCTCTGGAGACCATTGTCCCGCTGTCTCCACTCCTTCTCAGTGGGCTCTCCAGCCCAGATTGCTGGCATCCGAGTCTATTACTAACGATGGGGGTAGAGGGAAAAGTCGTCTCCCGTTCCATAATGACATGTGGGTCTGCCACCATGTGAGGTCCTCGGAGCATCCACTGTCAGCTGAATGACATCCGTGTAGTCTAGACCCAGTCAGGGGGAATGGGCCTTCAGGCGCTGGAGGGCCCGATAATGCAGAGGAGCTGGAACAATTGCTAGACGAGCTGCTGCTAGCAGACCATTCATCCTAGCTAATATTCTCAGTGTAGGAGCAGTGTGACAAAGGAGGGAGGATATTTCCTTCCGTATACCCCTCATCTTTGCACTTGGAAGGTAAAGCCTGCTTTCGGAGGAGTCTAGGAGAAAACCCAAAAATTCAATCCGGCGTTTCGGGACCAGGATGGATTTCTCTTCGTTGATGAGGAAACCCAGTTCCTGCAACAGCGAAATCATCCAACCGAGGTGACCTAGGAGGGTCTTCTTGCTTTGGGACATCAGAAGGATGTCGTCTAAATAGATTGTGAGGCGTACACCTCTTGCTTGTAAGGACGCGATTACCGGCTTCAACAGCTTTGTTACCAGTGGGGTACCTCAGGGGTCAGTACTTGGACCCATTCTCTTTAATATTTTTATTAGTGATATTGCAGACGGTATTAATGGAAAAGTATGTCTTTTTGCTGATGACACAAAGATTTGCAACAGGGTTGACGTTCCTGGAGGGATCAGCCAAATGACAAATGATTTAGGTAAACTAAAAAAATGGTCGGAGTTGTGGCAATTGAGTTTTAATGTGGATAAGTGCAAGATAATGCACCTGGGACGTAAAAACCCAAGGGCTGAATATAGAATATTTGATACAGTCCTAACCTCAACATCTGAGGAAAGGGATTTAGGGGTCATTATTTCAGAGGATCTAAAGGTAAGTAGTCAATGTAATAGAGCAGCAGGAAATGCTAGCAGAATGCTTGGTTGTGTAGGGAGAGGTATTAGCAGTAGGAAAAGGGAAGTGCTCATGCCACTGTACAGAGCACTGGTGAGACCTCACTTGGAGTACTGTGTGCAGTACTGGAGACCGTATCTCCAGAAGGATATAGACATCTTAGAGAGAGTTCAGAGAAGGGCTACTAAAATGGTGTACGGCTTGAAGGAGAAAAGTTACCAGGAAAGGCTTAATGATCTTAACATGTACAGCTTGGAAAAAAGACGAGACAGAGGAGATATGATAGAAACATTTAAATACGTAAAGGGAATCCACAAGGTAGAGGAAGGGAGTATATTTAAAAGGAAACAAAATAGCAAAACAAGAGGACATAGTCTTAGATTAGAGGGGCAAAGGTTTAAAAGTAACATCAGGAAGCATTATTTTACTGAGAGGGTGGTGGATACATGGAACAGCCTTCCAGTAGAAGTGGTAGAGGCCAAAATAGTAATTGAATTTAAGCAAGCATGGGATAGGCATAAGGCTATCCTAAACAAAAGATAAATCCAGGTAAAGTATCCATGTAATTGGGCAGACTAGATGGGCCGAAAGGTTCTTAACTGCCGACATTTTTCTATGTTTCTAACACCACGGAGCTGATGAGAGGCCGAAAGGTAGACATGTGAATCGGTACGTGTGGTTTTGCCATGTGAATTTTAGGAAGTCTCTGTGTGATATGTGTATCGGAACAGTCAGGTAAGCGTCCTTCATGTCCAGCTTGACCATCCAGTCGTGCTGGAGAAGGACGTGTTGTAATGTGTGCATACCTTCCATTTTGAAGTGACTGTGTATGAGAAAGTTGTTGAGGTCTCGTAAGTTTATGACTGGCCGCATACCGCCGCCTTTCTTGGCCACCAGTAAAAGGGAGCTTAGGAAACCTTCCGTGGAAGGGTTGGCTGGTTCTATAGCATCTTTTGCAGGAGGTCCTGTATCTCGTCGTGTAAACACTGAGTTTGAGCTTGCGCAAAGTGTAGTGGTGCAGGAGAGTGATGTTGTGTCGGTGTATTGACAAATTCTATTATGTAGCCCTGAACTGTGTTCAGTATCCAATCATCGCCGGTAAGGCGTTCCCAATTGTGGTAGAATTGTACCAATCGACCACCTACTCTCGCTTGAGAGGGTTGAATAATTGGAAAGTGGCTCATCTGATGGCCGTCTGGATGAAGCAAATCTGCCACCACGGCTAAATTTGTTGCGCCAAGGTCTGGCTCGCGATGGGAAGAATCTTGAACTGGGAGAAACTGTGTTTTCAGTGTTGTAGGAGGGGCCTGCAGAGCGGGTAGGACCCGCTTCGGCTGCCAGAGCGACCCCTGCCTCTACTGCCGTGTGGGAAACCCGTTTGTGAAATACTTTTTTAATAGATGTCTCGGTCTTATCCAGAAGGGAGAATGAGCACACATAAGTATTAAGGCATTTGGAAAATGGATCTCCAAATAGAAGGCCTTCCGCCTTGACTCCCAGGTCTGTCTCAGCCATATGGGAGAGTGTTGGATCCATCTTTAAAAGGATCGTTTTACGTCTTTGGACTGCGACAGCCGAATTGGTATTTCCCAACAAGCATAGGGATCGTTGTAGCCATCCGGCTATTTCTGAGTGATCCAATGGAGTGCGAGACAATTTGGCTTGAGAAACAATATCTAGGACCTTGACTAGGGGTCCAGCTGTCTTCCCCGGACTCGAGGTCACCTTGACCTGAGTCCTTTCTCACGGGGATAAGACTCCAAGCGTCTGCTGTGGGTCTCTTAGCATCGGCCGCTTTTGACGCCCCGCGGTCAGGATCCCTTTTGCGAGAACTTAGCTCGCTATCCATGTTAGGCATTGCTGTGGAGATGCCAGCTCCTCCATATGCACCTTTGTGGATCTTCCACATAACAAGCGCCTGAATGCTCTGAAATAATATCTGAGGCCTGGTCATGGCTTGTGGAAGGAACAGGGGCCTCTATCTGGGCTCTGCGGGGAAAAGCAGTGCAAGATGTTACCTTAGGAGGTCTGTTTAATGAGGCTACAGCGTCCGCCATGGAATGCCACAAGGAGGCATTAATACCTTCAACGGCAGCCGTGACAGAGGCCGAGATTGAGGAGCACAGGGAGGCCTCGAGCTCTGCAAATTTCTGCTTAGATGATTTTTTGCGGTGTTTGTGTGGAGGTGTATCACCCGCTGGGTCATATAACGAGGGGGGACAAACGGAGCTCTCCTCCGATGCACTTTCCCGGGCAGAAGAAGGGCTCTGCTGAGGCTTTGAGAGCGACATCTTGTTTGTAAAAAAACGCGCGAGAAGGAAACGCGCGAGAAGGAAATGGCGTCGCTTCCCTGAGGTAAAGCGGGCGTGCCTATCCTGTAACGCCCGCGAGTGTATGAGGGCTTTCAGGCAGTGCTTCGAAAAGGAGAAACCAACGGAGGTAACAGTTTACAATCAGTAAAATTGGTGAAAAAAAACTTCAGGGAGGACAGAAAATTATCATCTTCCCTGAAATTATAGAAACACATTAAAGGAGAACGAGCGCCGGGACCGGAGGTCCCAGCGCGTGTCCCGCGGGAGCGCCAACCTCCGCGGCTATCACCAGGAAAAGTCGGTGTCCCAACAATATAAAAAGTAAACAAAAATTTAATGTTAATAAAAGTCAAAACACATACATTTTTTAGAGCGTTGTAAAGAGGTACTTATCTCACTGAGAGGAGCAGCAAAAAAGGGGAGGAGCCTATGTGCACTGCACAGGGGAACTGTGGGGACTTGGTACATTCCCTGTTGTGGGGAAGACCGTTTTTTCTTTTATATTTAACCTGTTAAATACCTCTAATGCTGCTGAGAGGAATAAAGAAAAGGGAAATGCAAATAGGAGCCTCCGAGTCCTGTATTGAAATCATAAATATACAGTACAATTGCAGTAGAAAAGGGTCATTGTTACATTATTAATACAGGTTGAGCACCCCTTATCTGGAATGCACGGGACCCCGAGCATTCCGGAACTCAGACTCTTAAGATTTTAAAGTTGGAGGGAAGGGGGGATGCAGCAGGGCAGCTGTGATATTGCTTTTGCTGCAGGAACTTGCGGTACTGTGCAGCATGTCACATGCTGGAGCTGCACAAAGTAGCCCAGCATGTTCCTCGTGGTGCTGCATCTATCAGAGGAGCGACAGCCGAGTAGCAGAACCGATCCAGAGCACAGGAAGGTTAGTCTGAAATTCGGAAAATTACGAATTTCAGATTTTCGGAACAGGGGTGCTTAACTTGCATATATTTTGTGTTTTGTTTAGTTTATTTTATTTTTTTTGAGAAAGGATTTTACCAGGAAGGATAGTTTGAGATTTCTCTTGTTGTCAAGTATGTCCTGTGTGGCGAGTATGTACCGTTGGGTGTCTTGCCCAAGGACACTTACTGGAGAGGTGCTCTTGCCGGGATCAAACCTGCGTCTTCACAGTCTCTCTCCACGGTTATAGAGCAGTGCTGTTACCTCTACTCCACCCAGCCGGCGGTTTAGTGTATTTAGAATGCTACTTCAAAGTTTCGATCTTATATTTAGAAGGCATGCATCCCTGCAAACTCTGCTCTTAGGCCGTATACAGGATGACTCACAGAGCAACTTTGCACAAGAGATTTGTGACAAATCTTATCTCTTTCCAGTATATCACCAGAGGTAGGGTTATGTCATACATACAAGACTGGAACAGGGGTATATGGGGTCATTGGTGCGTGTAGAAGAGTGCACACACTTTGTGAACTACTCCTGCTTTAGACATTTTAGGTCCCCATCTAAATTTTTTAGGTTTTGTTCTTATTTGTTTCATGATAAAGATTATGAAAAAGAACAGTTTGTGATTATTTGCTGCTTTTAAGTAATAAATATAACATATTCCTTGTATATAGAATAAATGCAACATGTGTGCACACCAAAAATTAGGGCTGCACACGCCTATTACAAGGGTTATGTCAAAGTCTTTGAAAGACATATCAAAGACTGTCAGGACCCTCTGCCTCGCCACTTTATCCAGATATCTGAAGCACAGCACAGGTGATATGATTTGCTGCTCAGTGATTGCAGGATTCAGTCTGCTTTTCCCCAATGTGATCTGCAAAATCTGGCCTGGTTGAGGGTCCCGAGGACAGGTTTGGGAAACACTGCTCTAATGCCTCTCCATCTCCAGACTACTCTATGACTGACGACGGCCTCACTATCTCCCCATCAAGCCAGGTTTGCTGTTTCAGTGTTACTCTTGACTCTGCTCTGTTCTTCATCCCCCACATCCAGTCTCTCTCTTCCTCCTGCTGTAAACAATTATGTAATATTTTCAAATTTCTTACCGCTAACACCACCAAACAACTCATACACGCCCTTATAATCTCCCAGTTTGACTACTGTAATAATCATCTAGCTGGCCTCACTCTCTCCCGCCTCTCCTCTCTACAGTCCATCATAAATGCCTCTACCAGGTTTATTCACCTCACCCGCCGCTATGTCTCTGCCGCTCCTCTCTGCGAATCCCTTCAAAATTCTCACCCTGACCTACAAAGCTCTTACTAACTCTGCTTCCCACTACCTGTCTTCACTAATCACCAAGTACAGTATACCCGCTCCCTGCGCCTAGCTTCTCCCCGCATGATAGACTGCAGGAATTCTCATGCACAACCCCCATACTCTGGAACGCTCTCCCTCGTAATGTCAGACTTTCCCCTAAGACATTCCTATTCAGGCAAACCTACCACCCGACTCACTAATACACTTCACTTCTCCACCAGTCCATCACTCTCACCTTGCAGTTCATCACTCTCACCTTGCAGTCCTCTCCTTTTTCTCACCCTCCAACCCTTCTAGATTGTAAATTCCCACGAGAATAGGGCTCTCGTTTCCTCCTGTGTGGTTTATCAAGTGTAGTTTGGTTCAATGTATTGTAGCACTGTCTATATTGCACCAGTTGTTCAGCGCTGCAGAATATGTTGGCGCTATATAAAGAATAATAATAAAAAATGAGTCAGAATGTAAAAATACATTAAAATACATAAAAATAATACTAGTTCTGCCTCAGGTTATAGGATGTACCATATAATCCAAAACTGGATTACTGCATCGAATAGGTGAAAAAGATTCAAATGCACCTGCTTAAATCTTTCCTACGCATGTTTATAGATCACTAAAAATGAAACAAAATCTTCATAAGAGCTGAACATAATCAAGGGTTTCATGTCATTGCCTTCTGAAATGTATTCACAGTCATTTGATATATCTAGTTCTTTATTAAACATTCTTTGTAATTCATTTTCATGATCCAAAGAATGCGTATAGTGATTTATTTTACGAATGAAAGCAACACATAATGAAAACTAGTGTAAAAAACAGCATTCATTTGTGTTATACAGACTGCTTATAATTCATAAATAGGATGTTTTTGTTTCCATGTAATTGGCAAAGCAGAGATTGTGTAATTATATATAAATTAAAAATTAAGTACAAAATGTTCCTACACATCTGAATACACATGCCAGACTGAGTAACAGGTTAGCGAAGAAAAAAATGTTTGTCAAGAAAACAACACATATAAAAATGATACCATTAAAAATCGAAGACGCCATACTTTCCATTTTCTTCTTTTGTTTCCTGTGAATTCTGTCTGTCAAAGGACTGAAAACCAGCAAACTATAAAAATATCAGCAGTCATTCAGAGCAAGCTGATAAAACACAGATAAAAAAAACCATCTGCTACTTTATTTTGAATTTCATATATTTTCAAAATGTGCCTGGAATACAGAAGCATATGACATGACACAGCAGAGATGTCTGAACATTGAAGAATACACAGACTTTAGGCACCGGTAAGCTCAAAAGATTTACATATATGCCACAGTTAAAACAGAAATATATTTTATATATCTATTTTTCTCTAACGATCAGAATGTGTAAATTTTTCTGTGCACGATCACATAAAGAAAACAATAGGGATGTCACGATCGACCGATCTTCAGGATCGGGTTCAGGACCTAATCACGCTATTTTTTTGGGATCGGCTTTTTCAAGCTGATCCAATCCTCGAGTCCAAGGCAAGCCGTGCTGAGAGACTCCCAGTTGGAGTTCTGCAGCCTCAGAATTCACCGGGGTGTTTTCCCTGTCTGCTTGCAGTGAGGGTGCTGCGGGTGAGTGCAAAGGCACCTTTTACATTGAAAGCTGTTTATTTGTAAAATTTTCTTGAACATTTTTTGCAATCTCCTCACACAGGTGTTGTACTTCCCCTTGTGGGGAGTATGGGCGGCGTTACAGAGTTTGCCAAATGCTGCACACAGATTTCAAAATGCCATAATGAATGCCACATTCTTTAGCAACCGAGAAGCCTGTCCAGTCTCAGGTGACGTGGTGTTGGATCGGGACTCGGTACCAGTGGCGGCTGGTGACATTTCTAGTTGATGGGGCACCAGACTGGAAGCATGATTGTTTTTAATCGTGAATAGGAATATGTCAATATGGCGCTACTACCTCCAAAATATGTGGACGATCCCATGTATAGGGAATAAACCTTATAGACATATTCCTATTATTGAGGCAAATAAAATGGCCATAAATTCAATGATCACAAGTGTAATCCAGAAACTAGCCACAAGATGTATACATAAAAACATTATTCTCAATAAAAAAATCTAAAAGTGAAAAATGTGATTTTATTATTATTTGCTAGAAAATAAAAACGGAAAGCTGATCCCATTTTATTTTAAATGACTGAGCATACAAAACTTCAGTGTGTTAAAGAAAGAAATCCTGCTACACATTTTTTTTTTTTTTGTATTTAGCACATTAACCACTTGAATGCTAAGGACGCGCTCAGCGCGTCCTCAGCATTCCCGCTGGTATGCGGAGGACGCGCTGAGCGCGTCCTCGCATTGGGGTCAGCGTTCGGCCGGGTTCCGGCCGATCGCTGGCCCCTCCGGTGCGGGCTGACATCCTGGATGTCAGCCCGGCATCCGGAGCAGTGGCCGCCATTATTATGTGTCATCGCGCCCCCGCGATGACACATAATTCAGGCGCCCCCCCCGCATGTGCGGAGGAGGCGCCTGAAAGGGAGGGGGGGAGGTCCTTCGGACCTCTCTCCCTCCCGATCGGCGGCTCACAGGGGCTTAACCCAGGCATCATTTGGAAGGGCACAGCCTGCCCTTCCAAATGATGCCTGGCATTAACCCCTGGGGAGCTGGATCGCAAATCGGCGCTGAAAAGCGCCGATTTGCGATCCTTCCCGGGAGCTGGCCGACATCTTGGATGTCGGCCAAGCTTCCGGGAACTCCCCCAGAGGACTGGCGTCATCGTGCGCAGCACGATGACGCCAGTCCTAGCATTAACCCCTAACTGCCACGAAGTGTGGAGATAGGGAGTTCCAATGAACTCCCTATCTCCCGATCCGTGGCAGTTAGGGGTTAAATTTTGATATCGTTGGATCGGCCAGAGCATGGCCTGCCCTTCCAAATGATGCCTGGCATTAACCCCTGGGGAGCTGGATCGCAAATCGGCGCTGAAAAGCGCCGATTTGCGATCCTTCCCGGGAGCTGGCCGACATCTTGGATGTCGGCCAAGCTTCCGGGAACTCCCCCAGAGGACTGGCGTCATCGTGCGCAGCACGATGACGCCAGTCCTAGCATTAACCCCTAACTGCCACGAAGTGTGGAGATAGGGAGTTCCAATGAACTCCCTATCTCCCGATCCGTGGCAGTTAGGGGTTAAATTTTGATATCGTTGGATCGGCCAGAGCATGGCCTGCCCTTCCAAATGATGCCTGGCATTAACCCCTGGGGAGCTGGATCGCAAATCGGCGCTGAAAAGCGCCGATTTGCGATCCTTCCCGGGAGCTGGCCGACATCTTGGATGTCGGCCAAGCTTCCGGGAACTCCCCCAGAGGACTGGCGTCATCGTGCGCAGCACGATGACGCCAGTCCTAGCATTAACCCCTAACTGCCACGAAGTGTGGAGATAGGGAGTTCATTGGAACTCCCTATCTCCCGATCCGTGGCAGTTAGGGGTTAAATTTTGATATCGTTGGATCGGCCAGAGCATGGCCGTTCCAACGATACCAAACATGAAAGTAAAAAAAATTGTAAAAAAAAAAAAAAAAGAAAAATAAAAATAAAAAAAAATTAAAAAAAAAAATAAACACTTTTTTTTTTTTTGTTTTGTTAATGCAGCAATATTGTTCCCATTTCAATTATAATGTGAACAATGATGCTGCATTAACGATTTTTGTATGTGGTGCGTTTGTTAAAAATGGTGTCATTTTCCCCAAAAAAAAATGTAACGAGACCCCATCTCTAATTTTTTTAACAAGCGCACCCCATACAAAATATAACCGCAATTGCTCGCATGTTAAAATGTGGAAAAAAACACTTTACACGCTGTAAATTATTGAAAATACATATTTTATTGCATTTTTTGTTATAATATACAAACATGACATAACGTATACATATAATAATGACATATTATGAATCTACCGAGTCTGACGGAAAGAACGATATATAATATGTCGATGTCATATACTAAAATAAGCCTTCAAAACACGTTTAAACATGATGCGCAAAACAGGTAAAAAATGACCTCAGCACAGGGGCGGGAAAAGCCTCAGCAGCGAAAGGGTTAAGGCAAATGTTGGGTGGATTTTATGACATTAAGCGGTTAAGGCAGGAAACTTGTGTGTGTAATCAGAAATAGTGTGCAACTTCGGCCCGTGTCAGACGAATGCAGTTATCACGTCCGTGTTGCCGCACAGTTTAACGTCCGTCATATCATAAAATCATGATCAATAGAGACCCACACACAAAGTACGTTCTTTTTTGTCTCTCTGCCTAGCAACAGTTGACACATTGACACTGCTGAAAGGGACATAACACATTTTATCAATCAGACACATGTTAAATGACATAAAAAAACTGTTTTTTTTTTATAGTTTCAATTTTTTATTCAAAAAAAATATGGAAGGGCGCTGCCCCTTGTGCCCTTATGGACGAGCCACCACTGCTTGGTACAGTATGGGATTGGTGGCCAAAAGGCCTGATTGGGACATTTATTTATTTATAAAGGATTTTACCAGCAAGGATACATTCAGATTTCTCTCGTTTTCAAGTATGTCCTGGGTTCAAGAACATTGATTTGTTACAGAAATACAAAGTAATAAAATGCAAGATATTAAAAAAAACAGCACAAATATACAGGTTGACAGAAAATAAATATATTCACTATGTTACATGTTTACAGGTGCATTCTGTATATAGTCACTATGTTACATGTTTACAGGTGCATTCTGTATTGAGGTATATAAATAGGGATCTCTTAAGTGACTTTAGACTGGGGAAGATTTGATGGCGTCTGGTAGACATGTGCGCATTCGTTATAGTACTAATACATACATTTCAGATGTTTTCGTATTCGTGCAGCTAACGATATCCGAAACCCTTCACTCCAAATTACAAAGGAAACGAAAGGAAAATGCATTACATTTTCGTTTCAGTTCTTTTGTAATATTATTTGATTCTGATGCTGGACAGGACTCCCTGTGATTAGCAGATGCCCGGTGCCCGATTGTGCTGTTTGAAGGGAGATTAACTGGACAGACTATCTCCATCAGTACATACACCCATCTGTTTAACTTTATAAGCTGTTAATTAGTGGAATCTTTAACAATATAATGTCTGGATCTATAAGAGGTGTGAGGAGCAATGTAGGCACTTATCTCCCCAGGGGGCCGTCACTGATAACAGGCATTTTATGGTTAATGATTCTTCCAGTGACTGCTTGTAAAATTAGACAGGGGGGACAGTTATCTATCTCCCCTCCTAATTAAACTCTAGTTTGTGACTCTTGAGTTCTCAGTCCGGCACATAGAGGAAAGGATCGTGTCTCAGCCTGTAAAATTTTTCTGGTGCATCTGACCTTACAGTAAAAGAAAAAACTCCATTATATACAACACAGGGAACATTTTACATTGCATTTTAAAAGGGAATTCGTTCATATAAATCAAGGGGGAACGAATTGTAATAAAATTTACATAAACTGAGATATATATATATATATATATATATCCAAGGAAAGTGGCGGCACTCGATTTGAGAAATAAAAAATCAAAAAAGTTTATTTAAATCATTTAAAATAAGACCGACGTTTCGGCCTCACAGGAGCCATTCTCAAGGTGTTATACATAGGAGTTGCATACGTTTAAATAAAAAGCACACATAGTTGGAAAACCAATCAAAGAGGCTCGTTAGGGAAGAGGCACAGATGTTATCAATGCATAGTTAATAAAGTAATTAACATTCCAAAAGGTGTGTCACTTACAAGTGAACGTAAGACAGTCGCCTAGGCAACATATAAACAATGCACAGTCTCTACGGAAGCCGCAGAGAAAAGAGAGTGAGCTTCCAAATTTAAAACCAAAAGGAGTATAAAAGAGAAAGAGAGAGCAGCCTATCAAGAAACATTTTAAAGGCTTGAAGTGAAAAAAGCATATCATACAGCCGAAAAGGAAAAAGATCGCTAATCACGCTGCAAAGTACGTGTGTGCTAGGCAGTGCACTTGCTCGAACAACAGAGAGTGTAAAGCCCTGGGCCATTGATCACCAGATGGAACTTGGGAATATGAGGTGGTTAAAGCAACTGAGGTCCTATAGTAAAATGTATCTGTACTGAGAGTCAAATATACATACATATAGGTGTGTTGTCAAGACTACAAATAAAACAAAAGCACAACGGAAGCCGCATGTGGTCAAAAAAAGGGGGGATCGGAGTCCTAATTACCAAAACGGGCAAATGGATATCACCCCATATCTGTATCGGATGGATTGCAATCCATCCGATACAGATATGGGGTGATATCCATTTGCCCGTTTTGGTAATTAGGACTCCGATCCCCCTTTTTTTGACCACATGCGGCTTCCGTTGTGCTTTTGTTTTATTTGTAGTCTTGACAACACACCTATATGTATGTATATTTGACTCTCAGTACAGATACATTTTACTATAGGACCTCAGTTGCTTTACCACCTCATATTCCCAAGTTCCATCTGGTGATCAATGGCCCAGGGCTTTACACTCTCTGTTGTTCGAGCAAGTGCACTGCCTAGCACACACGTACTTTGCAGCGTGATTAGCGATCTTTTTCCTTTTCGGCTGTATGATATGCTTTTTTCACTTCAAGCCTTTAAAATGTTTCTTGATAGGCTGCTCTCTCTTTCTCTTTTATACTCCTTTTGGTTTTAAATTTGGAAGCTCACTCTCTTTTCTCTGCGGCTTCCGTAGAGACTGTGCATTGTTTATATGTTGCCTAGGCGACTGTCTTACGTTCACTTGTAAGTGACACACCTTTTGGGAATGTTAATTACTTTATTAACTATGCATTGATAACATCTGTGCCTCTTCCCTAACGAGCCTCTTTGATTGGTTTTCCAACTATGTGTGCTTTTTATTTAAACGTATGCAACTCCTATGTATAACACCTTGAGAATGGCTCCTGTGAGGGCCGAAACGTCGGTCTTATTTTAAATGATTTAAATAAACTTTTTTGATTTTTTATTTCTCAAATCGAGTGCCGCCACTTTCCTTGGATATATATCACTTTTGGCAGAGCACCCATATTTGTCTACATGCTGATATTCAAAGGTGTTGCAGGACTCTTCTGGCTTTCTATATATATATATATATATATATGGTTTATCAGTTTATGTAAATTTTATTACAATTCGTTCCCCCTAAATTTAAATGAACGAATTCCCTTTTAAAATGCAATGTAAAATGTTCCCTGTGTTGTATATAATTGAGTTTTTTCTCTTACTGTAAGGTCAGATGCGCCAGAAAAATTTTACAGGCCGAGATTTATATGAAGGAATTCCCTTTTAAAATGCAATGTAAAATGTTACCTGTGCTGTATCTGTGTTTTCCCTAAGATAAGTAAGATAACACCTGGGTGAGCTTTGCAGGCACTTTGCTCCATGCAGGACGTCCACATTTGAAATCACAGGGAGTCCTGTCTGGCACTGACAGGACAGGATCATCCCTCTGCCTGCCCTGTATAATATTTCTCATGCTAGCAGAATTTACAACCTCCCAGAGATGCCATCATGCCATGTACTCTGCTGCTGTTTGAGTTCAGAGGGAAAGTAACAATTTCATTATATTATGCAGGTGGGAAACCATGTTACATCTCTCCAGGATACATGACTGCCTTAATATAATAATTGTTATATTTGTATTCATCCTTTGATGTCAAACAGCAACAGAGTATGTGTATCACTGGGTACTTGTAAAGTCTGGCTGCATTATACAACTTCTCTCAACTGAAAGCTGCAAAAATTAAGCGGCCAGTGTGGTGACTTCATACACAGGGAAGATTTTATCTGTGCCTCAAAGCGATTCTTTTGTTTAAAATGCAATAAATAATATACTTTAAATGTGCATTTTAATAAAATATATTTTAATTTAAAAAAAAGTGTGGTCTCCTCATTCAGTGGTACAAAAAGATCCCTTTCTCAATGCTGCTAACTGCTGTGTCACAAAATAAACAGTCAGAAGGCATGTTGTAGCACAGAAAGAAAACTGATTTATTGTGAAAAAGGAGTAAGACCATGTTTCAGGCCTGCAGGACTTTTCTCAATACTTTTTCCCTCGCTTGTTAATTTTTTTTAAGTTACAGTGAGCAGTAACGCCAGGTCAAGGCTTCAACCCTTGTTACTGCCCATTCACACACCATTCATTCATTATAGCTCCCTCTACACATTCATACAACACTCATACTTAATCTACATTTTTGACTACTGAAGTGAATAATATATATATATTTTTGTATTATTACTATAGGTAGATATAATTTCCCTCCTGCATTAGTGTGATTATTACTTTAGGTATATATAATTTGCCTCCTGCATTAGTGTGATTATTACTATAGGTATATATAATTTGCCTCCTGCAATACTAGGATTATTACTATAGGTAGATATAATTTCCCTCCTGCATTAATATGATTATTACTATAGGTAGATATAATTTCCCTCCTGCACTAGTGTGATTATTACTATAGGTAGATATAATTTCCCTCCTGCATTAATATGATTATTACTATAGGTAGATATAATTTCCCTCCTGCATTAGTATGATTATTACTATAGGTAGATATAATTTCCCTCCTGCAATACTATGATTATTACTATAGGTAGATATAATTTGCCTCCTGCAATACTAGGATTATTACTATAGGTATATATAATTTGCCTTCTGCATTAGTATGATTATTACTATAGGTATATATAATTTGCCTCCTGCAATACTAGGATTATTACTATAGGTAGATATAATTTCCCTCCTGCATTAGTGTGATTATTACTATAGGTATATATAATTTGCGTCCTGCAATACTAGGATTATTACTATAGGTAGATATAATTTACCTCCTGCACTAGTGTGATTATTACTATAGGTAGATATAATTTCCCTCCTGCACTAGTGTGATTATTACTATAGGTAGAAATAATTTCCCTCCTGAAATACTAGGATTATTACTATAGGTAGAAATAATTTCCCTCCTGCAGTACTAGGATTATTACTATAGGTAGAAATAATTTCCCTCCTGCAATACTAGGATTATTACTATAGGTAGATATAATTTCCCTCCTGCAATACTAGGATTATTACTATAGGTAGATATAATTTCCCTCCTGCACTAGTGTGATTATTACTATAGGTAGATATAATTTCCCTCCTGCAATACTAGGATTATTACTATAGGTATATATAATTTGCCTCCTGCATTAGTATGATTATTACTATAGGTATATATAATTTGCCTCCTGCAATACTAGGATTATTACTATAGGTAGATATAATTTCCCTCCTGCACTAGTGTTATTATTACTATAGGTAGATATAATTTCCCTCCTGCAATACTAGGATTATTACTATAGGTAGATATAATTTACCTCCTGCCCTAGTGTGATTATTACTATAGGTAGATATAATTTCCCTCCTGCATTAGTGTGATTATTACTATAGGTAGAAATAATTTCCCTCCTGCAATACTAGGATTATTACTATAGGTATATATATAATTTGCCTCCTGCAATACTAGGATTATTACTATAGGTAGATATAATTTCCCTCCTGCAATACTAGGATTATTACTATAGGTAGATATAATTTCCCTCCTGCAATACTAGGATTATTACTATAGGTAGATATAATTTCCCTCCTGCAATACTAGGATTATTACTATAGGTATATATAATTTGCCTCCTGCATTAGTATGATTATTACTATAGGTATATATAATTTGCCTCCTGCAATACTAGGATTATTACTATAGGTAGATATAATTTCCCTCCTGCACTAGTGTTATTATTACTATAGGTAGATATAATTTCCCTCCTGCAATACTAGGATTATTACTATAGGTATATATAATTTGCCTTCTGCATTAGTATGATTATTACTATAGGTATATATAATTTGCCTCCTGCAATACTAGGATTATTACTATAGGTAGATATAATTTCCCTCCTGCATTAGTGTGATTATTACTATAGGTAGATATAATTTGCCTCCTGCAATACTAGGATTATTACTATAGGTAGATATAATTTCCCTCCTGCAATACTAGGATTATTAATATAGGTAGATATAATTTGCCTCTTGCATTAGTGTGATTATTACTATAGGTAGATATAATTTGCCTCCTGCATTAGTATGATTATTACTATAGGTAGAAATAATTTCCCTCCTGCAATACTAGGATTATTACTATAGGTAGATATAATTTCGTACAAGAAAAAGTATGTGAACCCTTTGGGATTACGTGGAGTTTTGCATGAATTGGTCATAAAATGTGCTCTGATCTTCATCTAAGTCACAACAATTTGAAAAACACAGTCTGCTTAAAATAATACAACACAAACATTATATGTTTTCATGTGTTTATTGAACATAACATGTAAACATTCACAGTGCAGGGTGGAAAAAGTATGTGAACCCCTAGCCTATTGACTTCTCCAAGAGCTAATTGGAGCCAGGAGTGAGCCAACCTTGAGTCCAATCAGTGTGATATTATTGGATGTGTTGCTGAAAGCTGTCCTGCCCTTTAAAAACACACACCAGTTTTGGGTTTACTGGTTTCAAGAAGCACTGCCTGATGTGAACCATGCCTCGCAGAAAAGAGCTCTCAGAAGACCTACGATCAAGAATTGTTGAATTGCATGAAGCTGGAAAGGGTTACAAAAGTATCTCCAAAAGCCTTGATGTTCATGTGTCCATGGTAAGACAGACTGTCTACAAATGGAGAAAGTTCAACACTGTTGCTACTCTCCCTAGGCGTGGTCGTTCTGTAAAGATGACTGCAAGAGCACAGCGCAGAATGCTTAATGAGGTAAAGAAAAATCCTAGAGTGTCAGCTGAAGACTTACAGAAATCTCTGGCACATGCTAACATTTTTGTTGACACATCTACAATAAGGAAAACATTAAACAAGAATGGAGTACATGGGAGGACACCACAGAGGAAGCCATTGCTGTACAAAAAGAATATTGCAGCACGTTTGAAGTTTGCAAAAGAGCACCTGGATGTTCCACAGCACTACTGGCAAAATATTCTGTGGACAGATGAAACAAAAATTGAGTTGTTTGGAAAAAATACACAACACTATGTGTGGAGAAAAAAAGGCACGGCACACCAACATCAAAACCTCATCCCCACTGTAAAACATGGCGGAGGGAGCATCATGGTTTGGGGCTGCTTTGCTGCCTCAGGGCCTGGACGTATTGTTGTCATTGATGGAAAAATGAATTCCAGAGTTTATCAAGACATTTTGCAGGAAAACGTAAGACCATCTGTCTGCCAACTGAAGCTCCGCAGAGGATAGGTGATGCAACAGGAAATGCAACCCAAAGTATACAAGTAATTCAACAAAAGAATGGCTTCAACAAAACAAAATACGCCTTCTGGAGTGGCCCAGTCAGAGTCCTAACCTCAACCCGATTGAAATGCTGTGGCATGACCTTAAGAGAGCGATTCACACCAGGCATCCCAAGAATATTGCTACACTGAAACAGTTTTGTGAAGAGGAGTGCTCCAAAATTACTCCAGATCGTTGTGCAGGTCTGATCTGCAACTACAGGAAATGTTTGGTTGAGGTTATTGCTGCCAAAGGAGGGTCAACCAGTTATGAAGTCCAAAGGTTCACATACTTTTTCCACCCTGCACTGTGAATGTTTACATGTTCTGTTCAATAAAAACATGAAAACATATAATGTTTGTGTTGTATTATTTTAAGCAGACTGTGTTTTTCAAATTGTTGTGACTTAGATGAAGATCAGAGCACATTTTATGACCAATTCATGCAAAACTCCACGTAATCCCTGTCACGGTTCCCAGATCCCACCATGCAGTACTTAACGCCCCACACTCCACAGAGCCCAGAAGCTACCAACAGAGTAGCCGTGAAAGATCTCTAACTGTCTGGTCCTTAGAATTGGCCAGGTAAACTAGCTAGACAGAAAGGGTTAACAACACGGGGAGTAGTCAGCCGAGCCAGAATCAGGAATACAGAGTCCAGAATGGTCAAATGGAATAGCCGGGTCGATATCAGAGCAGTGGCGTAGTACAAGAAAATGGTCTAGGGCAACAGAAGGCAGAATAGTCAGAAACAAGCAGAGGTCAATAACGGGTTAATTCAATATAGCAGTCAGGTACAAGGAGCTCAGGTATGGATAACCACGATCTGGCAACTGCTGAGAATACACTGAGGGTTTTTAAAGACCTACACCAGACCACGCCCCCCATTCAAGCCACGCCTCATGCAACCACCTCCCTGTCTGTCTCCATTTAAACCGGGCATTGGTCAGTGAGCAGCATCAGACATGCTGCCCTCAAGCACACAGGTAGGGCTGGAAGCTCCCAACGTTACAGTACCCCCCTCTCCACGGGAGGCCACCGGACGACCAACAGGACGAGCGGCAGGACGACCACCAGGGCGATCGGGGTGTGAGGCATGGAACGCCCTGACCAACCTAGAAGCAGACATGTCGGAAGCTGGAATCCAGGACCGGTCTTCTGGACCATAACCCACCCAATCGACCAAGTACTGCAGAGCGCCCCTGCACAGCCTAGAATCCAAAACCCTCCTAACCTCATACTCAGATTCACCATCAACCTGAATAGGTGGAGGAGGTGGAACGACCCGCGTGTACCTGTTACACAACAAAGGCTTCAGTAGGGAGGTGTGGAAGACGTTGTGCATGCGAAGATGTTTAGGAAGGGCAAGAGCATAAGCCACAGGATTAATGCGGCGAATGATCTTATATGGACCTATAAAGCGCTGCGGAATATGCTGGCGCTTTATAAATAAAGAATAATAATAAAAATATAAACCGGGGTGCCATTTTCATAGAAGGCACCCGCAACTTCACGTTCCTAGTGGACAACCAAACTCTATCCCCCACGTTATAGGAGGGAGCTTGTAACCTATGCCTGTCAGCCTTGCGTTTCTGGACAGCAACATTGCGCTCCATATTTTCTCGAATCTGTCTCCACATCTCTTGCAGTTGAGTGAGATGGTCATCGAGAGCCGGGATGGCCTGTTCAGTAAACTGAAGCGTAGAGCCGGAGGGAAAAAACCATAGATGGCAGAAAAAGGAGAGTGGCCAGTGGTCTCGTTAACGGCGTTATTACGTGCATACTCAGCCCAGGGCAACAACTCCGACCAATTGTCTTGTTGTTGTGTGGTAAAGCAACGTATGTACTGCTCGAGACCCTGATTTGCCCTCTCTGCTGCCCCATTAGTTTGTGGATGATATGCTGAAGAGAAGGCCAATCGCACCCCCATCTCTGCACAGAAAACCCTCCAGAAACGAGAGACGAACTGGGCTCCTCTGTCAGAGACTATTTCAGACGGAACCCCATGTATTCGTACAATCTCTCTAGCAAATACAACCGCCAGTTCTTTGGCTGTAGGAAGCTTCGGTAGAGGGACAAAATGAGCCATTTTGGAGAAGCGGTCTACAACTGTCAGAACCACAGTATGACCCTTGGACTTCGGCAAGTCCACAATAAAATCCATAGATAGATGAGACCAAGGCCTCTTAGGCATGGGTAAAGGCTGCAATAGACCGACAGGCAAGGATGTACTGGTTTTGCTTCTGGCACAGACTTGACAAGCCAAAACAAACAGACGTACGTCCTGTCGCATGGTGGGCCACCAGAACTGTCTGGAGATACTGGTAAGAGTCTTAGTAATACCAGGATGACCTGCTGGTTTAGAATCATGAAACATTATGAGTAATTCTTGTCTTTCCTTTTCAGGTACAAACAACATATCTGGAGGCTTGTCAGGTGGAGCCCCTACTTGAACTGCCTGGAGGCGTTCCAGGAAAGGCGAGGAGACAGACAAGACTGTGGAAGCCACAATACGTTCAGGGGGAACTATAGGATTGTGGTCTTGTGTATTAGATTCATACGGGTCATATTGACGAGATAAGGCATCAGCCTTTACATTGCGGTCACCTGGTCTGTAAGTCAATACAAAATTAAACCGGGACAGTAGCAATGACCACCTGGCCTGTCTCGCGTTCAAACGTTTAGCATCCCCGATGTACGTAAGGTTCTTATGATCAGTAATTATCAATAAAGGGTCAAGTGTACCTTCCAACAAATGTCTCCACTCTGATAGGGCAGACACAATAGCAAGCAATTCTCTGTTACCGATATCATAATTGCGTTCTGCTGGTGATAATTTTCTTGAAAAGAACCCACAAGGATGTAGAGGTTTTCCTGGAGACTCTCTTTGAGACAGGACAGCCCCAATGCCTATCTCGGAAGCATCAACCTCAAGAACAAACGGAATCCTGGGATCAGGATGCCGTAGCACGGGAGCGGAAGTGAAAGCTTGTTTGAGGGCTTCGAATGCTTGTTTGGATTGAGAAGACCAGATCTGGTTCTTCAGACCTTTACGTGTCATATTAATGATAGGGGAGGCTACAGCGGAATAATTCTTGATAAATCTCCTATAATAGTTGGAAAACCCCAGAAACCTCTGTATGGCCTTGAGACCTTGAGGGAGAGGCCATTCTGAGATGGCCGTGAGTTTAGAAGGATCCATCTCAAAACCTTCTGGAGTGATAATATACCCAAGAAATTTCACAGTAGTAATGTCGAATAAACACTTCTCTAGTTTGCAATAAAGACCATTGTCCAGTAATTTTGCTAATACCTGTCTGACATGTGCATGGTGGGTTTTCAGATCGGGAGAGTAAATCAATATATCGTCTAGGTATACTATAACAAAGGTTTGTAAGAAATCTCTGAGCACATCATTAATAAAATCCTGGAATACCGCTGGAGCATTACAAAGACCGAAAGGCATGACCAAGTATTCATAATGCCCACTCCTGGTGTTAAATGCTGTTCTCCACTCATGCCCCTCCTTTATACGTATCAGATTGTAAGCTCCTCTTAAATCAAGTTTTGTGTATACTGCTGACCCCCTTAACCTGTCGAACAGTTCTGATATGAGAGGGATAGGGTACACGTTCTTAATGGTGATCTTGTTAAGCCCCCTATAATCGATACACGGGCGTAAATCTCCCTCTTTTTTAGACACAAAAAAGAACCCAGCCCCTGCTGGAGAAGAGGAACGTCGGATAAAACCTCTCTCCAAATTCTCCTTTATGTACTCCTCCATAATTTGGTTCTCCTTTATGGAAAGAGGATATACTTTGCCTCGAGGAGGCATGGTACCAGGATGAATATCTATGGCACAATCATATGGTCTATGTGGAGGCAGTTTCTCTGCCTCTCTTTTATCAAATACAGCCCTGAGGTCGGCATATTGGTCAGGAACCTCTGTAGACAATGGAGGAGCTGTGGGTGTGTTCAGGGCACCGACATGCTGAATGGGTATTAAGTCCCAAAACAAGCAGGACTCCAAGACAGTATCTCTCCCTTAGCCCAATCAATAACAGGATTATGTTCCACCAACCAAGGGAAACCAAGTAGAACAGGATTGGAAGGTGAATGGATAACCTGAAATATGATTTCTTCTTTATGCAAGAGACCAGTGGTAAGAACCACTGTAACCGTATCGTGAGTAATCCTAGGGCAGGATAACGGTCTGCCGTCTATGGCTTCGACGGCTAAGGGTGTCTCTCTTACAACCAGAGGTAGAGAAATGGAAGAAGCGTAATTAACATCGATAAAGTTGCCAGCAGCCCCAGAATCCAAAAAATCGGTAGTATGTGTGGTCTTGGTCTCCCAAGCCAAGGATACTGGTAACATAAGTTTAGTGTCTTTGACAGGAGACATGCACGTCACACCCAAGGCCTGTCTCCTCAGCTGCCTTAGGTGCGGTAGTTTTCCGGCTTATCATGCATCTTAGGACGAGTAGGACATTGAAATCGTACATGTCCCCCCAAACCACAATACAGGCACAATCCCTCACGAAAACGCCTTGTTCTCTCTTCCTCTGTAAGCCTAGTACGGCCTAGTTGCATAGGCTCAGAGGGAGGAGATAACTCTCTTGGTGGTGCCTGAAAGACAGGGGCCAACCTAGGTAACGGTCTCTTGGTTTTTCTTGGAGTCCTTCTGTCCCTTATCTGATTATCCAGATCTATACAATAATCAATGAGTTCACACAATACCTCAGGTAGTTTACGTGGAGCCAATTCATGCATCAATGACTCTGATAACCCCTCCATAAAAGCCAGAACCAGTGTCTCATTTGTCCAGTTCACATCAGAGATCAAGGTTTTAAATTCTATGGCATAATCAGAAACAGTCCTGTTCCCTTGACGTATGCGGAACAAGGATTTGCCAGCTACCGTGGCCTTTCTGGTAGGATTAAATGTACGTTGTAACTCGGCTATGAATTCTTTATAATCCCGTATGATAGGCTTCTCTGCCTCCCATAACGGAGTCGCCCATGTCAATGCTCTGCCGGACAGATGATTAATAATGAACCCCACTTTGGCAATGTCAGAGAAAAACATCTGTGGATTTAATTTAAAATGAATATCCACATGGACCAAAAATCCCCGGCACTCTGAGGGAGTACCGTCAAACCTCATAGGAGCGGTCATGTGTACCTGGGATGTCTGAACGACAGGGGACACAGGTATATCAAGCGGGGGTGCAACCCCAGCTGGTTCCAGGTGAGAGTACGAGTCAGGATAGTTTGTAAGGCAATAGCAAACTGATCCATCCTATGATCCTGCTCATCCTGTCTGGATACAAAGTTAGCCAAGTGCTGTGTTAAGTCTGCGGGATCCATAGTGGCCAGATCGTAATGTCACGGTTCCCAGATCCCACCACGCAGTACTTAACGCCCCACACTCCACAGAGCCCAGAAGCTACCAACAGAGTAGCCGTGAAAGATCTCTAACTGTCTGGTCCTTAGAATTGGCCAGGTAAACTAGCTTGACAGAAAGGGTTAACAACACGGGGAGTAGTCAGCCGAGCCAGAATCAGGAATACAGAGTCCAGAATGGTCAAATGGAATAGCCGGTCGATATCAGAGCAGTGGCGTAGTACAAGAAAATGGTCTAGGGCAACAGAAGGCAGAATAGTCAGAAACAAGCAGAGGTCAATAACGGGTTAATTCAATATAGCAGTCAGGTACAAGGAGCTCAGGTATGGATAACCACGATCTGGCAACTGCTGAGAATACACTGAGGGTTTTTAAAGACCTACACCAGACCACGCCCCCCACTCAAGCCGCGCCTCATGCAACCACCTCCCTGTCTGTCTCCATTTAAACCGGGCATTGGTCAGCGAGCAGCATCAGACATGCTGCCCTCAAGCACACAGGTAGGGCTGGAAGCTCCCAACGTTACAATCCCAAAGGGTTCACATACTTTGTCTTGCAACTGTATATCACAAAATGATTACCTATAGTTGCAAGAAATAGTTTATATGCGCTTTCAAATTTTCCTGGATTTTTCCTTTAATTTCTTATAAAATATGATCAGATCTTCATCACACAAACTGTGTGTCCTGGTACCACACAAACAGATTTACGTTTACATTTTTTTATTGAAGAGCATTTGCAGGCAGAGAAAAAAAATTAACCCTTGAATTTAGTATCTCATAGATCCTGCTTTAGACATGCACAATGTTGAGGTTATATTTTGGGCAGATTGTCTAAAATTGAACTTAATCTAACTTTCAACATATTTTATGTCACTGTTGCTTATATTATCAAAAAATAATTCACATTTTTCTGCAAAAACAAGTTTGGGGTGCCTGGGTCTGGTGAAGTCCCCAGTGAAACACATTATTTAAAACATGGAAAGGATTCCTACCGACAATCCATCCACCCAACACCAGTAGGTGTAAAATAGCGAGTGAGCAAGCAGCAGCAAGATACTGATTAAACAGCAAGGGATACAATCTAAAAATATACAAAAAACACCCAGAAAACCATAGGGTAATATCCCATATAAAAAGGAGGAGAATGCATAGAATTGTCCACACACATCACTCATAATTGCACAAGGGATCGTCTCTGTGTTCTGAAATTACAAGGTCAGTGGAATGGTTGAACCAGGAATTTGCCACATATAGCAGTAAGAACAAAAGGATCTCAATATTAGTGTAAACTGTCAAATGATAAGTAAAAATAAATGGCTTTCAATTCGCTCATAAAGGTATTAAAGATAAAGGCATATCAGATTAAAATCATGCTGACCAGTGCAGAATGAGCGATGGATGGTAATCCGGCTAATCTGAATCTGCAGGCAGTGCTGGAATGGCTTGACACGTTTTGTCAGGATACCTGACATCCTAAGGAGCAAAAGAAAGACATCTAAGGCTAGGGTCAGAGAAACACATTTTTCACGTCTACCGTCAAAAAGTGCGTCGATGCGTCCGAGCGCATTTTTTCACGGAAGACGCAATAGCGGTCATACAATGCGCAATTTCGGCCGTGATTTTTTACGGATCCAAACCAGGAAACTTTGGGTGTCTGGACGTTATGTTGGCCGGACATGAGCAGCGTCTGACTACTCCTAATCACACACACACATGCCGCTATGCGGATGCAGCGCACTCTGTACGTCAGTACTAGCGGTTCGACGTTCTTGCAAAAATGCGTTTGTTTGCCGCTTGCGTTGTGTGGCCGAATTTTCGTGCAGCCGTACATCGTGTGTGGGCCTGCGTTGGACATCATTTGCTGCTACCACGGCCGTAATATAGTGCGGCTAAACGCACGTTCTCACTGCGTTCGACTGACCCCAGCCTTAATGTCTGCATATTCAGACTAGAACATCAACAGGAACTATGGTGGAAACAATGGTGGAATCTCTATCGAAGACTATGCTGAGATCTACGCTAGACAACTCCAGTGGTAACACTGGTAAAATGTAACGCAGTACACTAGTGACTGCACTATAGTTTTGGTGCACTTCTTCACCGTCATTGAAAGAATAACCCGTTAACCATGTTACACTTTCATTCAGTCCTAAATTATACAAGTCTGTATTTTTCATGAGTTCTAATTCCAAAACTGCATATCTATAAAACAAGAAATTATTGACACCATATGGATAAACAAATTGTTGTTGTTTTATTTGCTTTCACATAAAATCTATTTGTATTCCCAAGTATTTACAATTCATTAATTAACAATTTCTCAATATCTATCAAACCTTGCTATGTCTATGAATAATTTTTATGTTTGTACTCAGTATGAACTCAACATTTTTCGGTTGTACCGAAACAATATTTGCATGTTTAAGGTAACCCTCCTGATAAATAAATCTATAATTGATAAATTTGCAATTCCATTAATGATATAGTTTAATTTTTTTATAGCATCAAATAAAATTTACTTTAGTCTCCTGGTGTATTCATCTACCACGGTATTCCATATATTAGTTAGAAATTCATCATATACACAGCACCAGTCACAAAATTTGATATCCCTTGGAACTACATTTTTCTGTAAACACATTTAAATGGCCTGTATCACACCAGCGTCAAACTTCCTGAAGGGATTCCATTAAAAAATAATTACTCTGCATTCATATCAGCTTGTTCCAAAGTCTTGCTCCACATCTTTTATAATATCAACCTCATATTTTTTTAATCAGGCTTCCTTCCTTCTCGTCTTATTACCGTGTGTTGAGAAAACAGGCATGATATAACAAATCAAGTAATTAATTAATTGTTAATTAAAAATTTACTATGTGAAATATAGTTAATACAAAACTATTTCCTGCAGCACCGGTCCTATTAAACTTTAAAAATAAAAGCAAAAAGCTTTTTATAATGAAAACGGAGCATAAACAGAATAGAAACTGATGTTTGATGTTCTTGAACCCAGGACGTACTTGAAAACGAGAGAAATCTCAATGTATCCTTCCTGGTAAAATCCTTTATAAATAAATAAATACTCACGTTTTATTTTTTCGTAATTTTATGCACCTTATATGAAATTCAGCAAAATTTAGAAGATAAAGAAATTAAAAATGAAATATACAAATATAATGTTCATCAAGAAACTAAATATTGCTGGGAAAGTAATACTACTAAGAGATAAATACACAGTATATTACGTTAAAAAAAATTGATTTTGCTACCTGTTTTAACTTCTTTTTTTATCCACATTATACAGTATATGGTATATTTTCACATGGTATTGTCTTTCCACGAATATCTAAAAATTATATTTAAGCACAACTTTTAAAGCACACCTGTCAGGCGTAACATACGTTGGCCTAATTTGATGGGTGATGACCCAGGACATACTTGAAAACAAGAGAAATCTCAATGTATCCTTCCTGCTCAAATACTTTATAAATAAATATATGTGTTTTTTGCAACAACAAAAAATTGCGTTTGGCTGGTGGTCTTACACTTTTAAAGGCCATTGTACGTTAAACAAAAATCTCCTTTTATTGGGAAGGTCATAGGATTCTGAGCATGTATGATGTAGATGCTTGCTCTTTTGTAAGAGTTGTGTCTGTCTGCTAGAGTTGCGTTACTTCTCTCAAAAGTAATAGGAGTTGAGTCACAGCATTCTGTGTTGTCCTTGTATTGTATATGAAATTGTGACTTGCCACTTACTATATGTACTCAGGAAATTTTCAGTTCTTATCTATTTTAATTCAATTATCTCCTTGCTCCTGTACACCCTAACAGCAACTGTTTTGTATTTTATGAAAGGTCAGTTAGGCATTTTACCAATAAATGTCAGTGAGTACGTAAATGGCAGCGAAGGTATTTTTTTTTCCTTGTCAGAATACCAATTTAAAAAATGTTGCATGTCAGAAAGTGACACCGAGACTATGTTAATACAAAATTTTGACATGCATAGAAAACCATGGAATATGGCGCAAGCAAAAGCTGCGTCAAAAAATGGAGCAACGCTGCTTACTAAAAAAATGGAGCTGTAAAAACGGAGCAGAATCCGTTACCTAAAAAGGACACGAGTCCTAGAATTATTATTAATTTATGGCCAACGCATTCCGCAATGCTGTACAAAGTACAATGGATAAAGACAAGACAATGCTACGATACATCAAGAAGGCAAGTCAATATTTCACCAACAGATACCGGAGGAATTGAGGGCCGTATTCGCATGGGACCTTACAATCTAGATTGGTGGAGGGGTGAGAAACAAGAGGGGAGGACTGCAGTGATGATGATTTTAATACATGATGAGGATTGTTATTGGCTAGGTCGGAGTTAGGTGGTAGGCTTCCATAAACAGAAGTGTCTTTAAGCAGTATTTAAATGATGCCAGATTGGGGAGAGTCTGATACTGCGAGGAAACACGTTCCATAGGGTCAGCACCGTACGCGAAAAGTCCTGCAGTCTACCAAGGCATGTGACCAAGGCAGGAGCAGGTCATTGTTGGATCTGAAGGGACAGGCTGGTGTGGATTTTGCTTGTATATCAAGTAAAAAATTATAAAAAAAAGTTGCTCTTCTTGCAAAACGCTCTCAAACTAAGTTACTCTCAATCCAAGGTTTAACTGTATATGGCCAAAACCACAAACTAAGGACCATGTGAGGTAAATATATGGGGGGGGGCAGTTTACAACACAAAAGATTACAAAATGGATGCACCGAGTGACACACATAGAGTAAAATATTTTCTTAACTAAACATACAAGAAAAAGAAAACAAAGCACATGTAAGATATCAGCAACATTAAATAAACAAAATAAGGATATTTAATTTTTTTGATGGTAGTGGCCCTTTAACCCCCTGACGGTATTCCTGAGTGTGGCTCGGGGTTATCTTTCATTGCCGAAAGTGGTAACCCCAAACCACACTCGGGCAGTATACATACCTGTCCTGCACTCCCTCGCTGACCACCGCGATTGCATTCTCCTCCGGTGATTGTGGCGTTTTGCTTCCTGATTCCCTTCTCACGAGAAGGGAACCAGGAAATAGGATGTCGCTATCGCCGGAGGAGAATGGGGACAGCGAGGGAGTGCAGGGACAGGTATGTATCCAGCGGCATCCCGAGTGTGGCTCGGGGTTAACGCTTTCTGCAATGCATTTATCCCCGAGCCACACTATGATACCGCCAGGGGGCCAAGAAATTGTTCCAATTCTGACATATAAAATATGTCAGAATTGGAACGCTAGGGAAGTTAATTGTGCTGTGGCTGGTCAACCAGGTAGGAACTCACAGAGAGGGGAAGCAGAGACTGAGCGACAGGTGAGATGGATAAATCAGGCAGATTTATAGGATGGACTGCAAGGAGGAAGGCCAGTCAGGAGGTGTAACGGTAGCGGTAACGGCGCTACCCTGGAGTAGCATTTATTTGGATCCTTTAGGATAGATTCTTGAACACTGACAGCAGGAAAGGCTGTAGTACCTTGATTCCCACACCAGGGAGGCAGTGGCGTAGCGTGGGTTGTCAGCGCCCGGGGCCAGCCAAGAATTGTGCGCCCCCCCCACCTGTGGACACGTTATCGATATTGCCCCAGCTCTCACATGGATATTGCCCCAGCTCATGGATTTGCCCCCAGCTCATGGATTTGCCCCAGCTCATGGATTTGCCCAGCTCATGGATTTTCCCCAGCTCATGGATATGCCCCAGCTCACACATGGATTTGCCCCAGCTCACACATGGATATTGCCCCAGCTCACACATGGATATTGCCCCAGCTCATGGATTTGCCCCAGCTCATGGATTTGCCCAGCTCATGGATTGCCCCAGCTCATGGATTTGCCCCCAGCTCATGGATTTGCCCAGCTCATGGATTTGCCCCCAGCTCATGGATTTGCCCCCAGCTCACACATGGATATTGCCCCAGCTCATGGATTTGCCCAGCTCATGGATTTGCCCCAGCTCTCACATGGATATTGCCCCAGCTCATGGATTTGCCCCCAGCTCATGGATTTGCCCCCAGGTCATGGATTTGCCCAGCTCATGGATTTGCCCCCAGCTCATGGATTTGCCCCCAGGTCATGGATTTGCCCCCAGCTCATGGATTTTGCCCCGGTCATGGATTTGCCCCCAGCTCATGGATTTGCCCCCAGGTCATGGATTTGCCCCCAGGTCATGGATTTGCCCAGCTCATGGATTTGCCCCAGCTCATGGATTTGCCCCCAGGTCATGGATTTGCCCAGCTCATGGATTTGCCCCCAGCTCATGGATTTGCCCCCAGCTTACACATGGATTTGCCCCAGCTCATGGATTTGCTCCCAGTTTACACATGGATTTGCCCCCAGGTCATGGATTTGCCCAGCTCATGGATTTGCCCCCAGCTCATGGATTTGCCCCAGCTCATGGATTTGCCCCCAGGTCATGGATTTGCCCCAGCTCATGGATTTGCCCCCAGCTTACACATGGATTTGCCCCCAGGTCATGGATTTGCCCCCAGCTCATGGATTTGCCCCCAGCTTACACATGGATTTGCCCAGCTCATGGATTTGCCCCCAGTTTACACATGGATTTGCCCAGCTCATGGATTTGCCCCCAGCTCATGGATTTGCCCCCAGCTTACACATGGATTTGCCCACCTCATGGATTTGCCCCCAGTTTACACATGGATTTGCCCAGCTCATGGATTTGCCCCCAGCTCATGGATTTGCCCCCAGCTTACACATGGATTTGCCCAGCTCTCACCTGGATATTGCTCCAGCTCCGGCAGGGGTTGAGGGGACCCAGATGCCGGGCAGCGCGGGACTGCCTGCCCGTTCCTGAAGAGTCCGTCCTGTTAAAGGGATGCGGCTGCGTGGCGTGCGTGCGCAGGTCACGCGGTCCGGCCAGTCAGGTGGTACAGAGACTCAGTACCACCTGATTAGCCGGACCACGTGACCGGCTGCGCCTGCACGCAGCCGCATCCCTTTAACAGGACGGACTCTTCAGGACCGGGCAGGCACTCCTATGCGCCCCTAACAAAACTGCGCCCGGGGCCACGGCCCCCCCAGCCCCCCCCCCCACGCTACGCCACTGCAGGGAGGTACTACAAGAAACCTAATTATTACCTCAGCTCCAAATGGCTTTGTGGCCAGGAGGTCACTGGGTGGAAACACATTAACTATCTGTGTACAGATACATAGACATGACGTGATACAAAAACATGAACAAGAGTGCTGATGCAAGACTTACTTATGAGACATACAGAGCAGGAACACTTGTGTTCATTAGCCTGCAGGGAAGGCCTACAATCTAAGATTGGATTCTGTATAGCAAACAAGGAAACATATACTAGACAGGATACATAAAACTGGGAACTCAGGAACATAAACTTGAAAGTAATATACATGAACTAGAAATAACCAGGACAAGAACCAGACAGACAACATAATCCATATGGCAAAACCATAAACGTGAATCAGACACAAACTCAGGCAAAAGTACAAATAGGGATATGCGAGAGAATGGTCGATAGGGATAGCCAGGTCAAAACGTAAACGGGTCCTCAGCCAGAAACAGGTCAATAACAGATCAGACAGAATGAGATCAGCAACAAAGCAGGCGATGCAGGAACTAGACTCCACTCCAATTTACTCCCATGACAGTTCAAGGAGCAAGTCTTCTCGGCCTCTTTTAAAGGCTGATGGCTCCTTGCACTTATGCTAAGCCCCGCCCCCTCAGATGCCGTTTTGCCAGCTCTCAGTACTGGCAACAGGCTAGCCAGCGATGCCACCGGGCACCCTGACCCCCCCGGAAGCGCTGCGGGGGCCAAGGATGTTACAGAAGGATGTTGCAGTAGTCTAGGCTGGAGATTATAATTAGAGAGCGGATAAATTGCTTGGTGGTGTTTTCAGACAGAAATGGATGCGGTTTGGCGATATTGAGGAGATGATTGCGGCAAGATGAAGAGAGTGATTGGAAGTGGGTGCTAAAGGAAAGAGTGGATCAAGAGTCACTCCGAGGCAGCAGACTTGGCCTGAAGGAAAGATAGTGATACCATCCATCAACAGTTATTGAAAAGTCAGAAATCAGAGAAGAGTTAGGGCTATATTACAATGTTGGTGCTAACTAAACCAGAGCTGTTGTAAACTTACCAGAGCCATTATAGTTATAGTTGTTGGGCTCTATTACATTCTTCACGTAAACGTTAACGTGTGCACAAAAACGCATTAACGCGAGGGGCAAAACCCTTTGCGCTGAACGTCGTATTACAATATCCGCACAAAAAATGCGCGTTAACGTCTACTGCGGGTGAACCTGCGCTAACGCTGCGCGAGCTTACTGTACTGCGCGCGTGCTATACTTATCATTGTGAGTGCAAATGCATTTGTGCGCTGGTACGCGGATCTGAGGGGGCGGGGCTTAGCATAAGTGCAAGGAGCCATCAGCCTTTAAAAGAGGCTGAGAAGACTTGCTCCTTGAACTGTCGTGGGAGTAATTTGGAGTGGAGTTTAGTTCCTGCATCGCCTGCTTTGTTGCTGGTCTCATTCTGTCTGCACAATCTCAATCTATGCACAAAATTTAACGCACAGTGTTTGCGCTCAAAATTTTAACGTCTTTGAAAAGCTGGTGGTAACAGCAAATCTGAACATCCTGGCCGAACCCAAATACAGCAGCCCAAAAATAAAAATAATGCACAGTATAGTTACACATTCTACGCATACCCAAACAATAAAATTGAGAAGTTGTGCATGTTTTTTTATTGATGCAGCATATATTCGTAGATTGACTTTGACAGGCGCAAAAAATGAATGGGAGACAATTGTGGTTCTTAATTCTGATTGGCTGAATTGTGTGAAGAAACAGTCGACACACTGATTTCTGCACGCAACGTTGCTGCGCGCGCGTTTTTGCGCATCCGTTTTACGCGCATTATTTTTTGACGGATGAAAAAATGCGCGAGGATTGTAATACCAGCGTTGATTTACTCGCGTTAACGATTAACGCTGCGCGCAAAAATTCACGTGTTCTGCGTGCGTTTTTGCATGAAGAATGTAATAAAGCCCGTTATGTTTACAACAGCTCTGGTTAAGTTAGCACCAACTTTCTAATATTGCCCTTAGAGGGGGGAATTAGAAGGAGCTCGATTTTAGACATATTGATCTTCAGGTAGTGAGGCCATCCAGGAAGAGATTCCAGACAAACAGTCACTGACCTGAGGGAACAGAAGGAGAGAAATCGGGAGAGATGTAGATTTGGATGAAGCGTATATTCAACTATACATTGAAAAAAAAACAACCCCTAATATTATCTATTAACCCCAACCCTTAACCCAAATCTTAACCCCTTCTTCTAATCAACAGATACTGCAAAAAAAATAATTGCCACAAGTGTTACTACTAGTTATGTCACCACAATTATGGTTGCGTCATTTTTCGCTGTATTTTTCTAGTATCGGTTTTAATTTTCTGATTGTATGTGTGTGTGTCATTATTAAGCAACAGATTCTCCGACTTTGAGGTGAGCAACGCTGATATATTTTTTTGACACAAGCATAATTTTTCATCTTTTTTCCATGCACATCAAAATTTAGTATTAACATGGTACAGGCGCTATTTTTTGATGCATAACTTTTTGTAATCAGAATTTTTATGTAAGAGACAATAAAAGGCATCATTCCTATCGTAAACTGAGAGTAAATGATTATAACATGAGATCTGTGCACAATTTATGATGTGGAAGAAAGTGTAATTCACACCTCTAATTTTTTTTCATGGCTATTTAATTAATGTAATTTCAAAAATGAAAAGCAAAGGGTACATATTCCTGAGTAAATAATACTAACTCTGGGTTCTAATGACATCCATCACTATCCCTCATAAATGCCAATAACCTTCAGTTGAGTAAATTAATTTTTGCCATTATTTTCTAATAAACCAGATTAATATTTTTTTTTCTCATATGTATATATTTATATAGTGTATACATGTACGTTAGGACCTGTCGAAGGTGGGATGCATTGTCATTGTTAACAGGCTTAAGCAATATATGGCCATATATTGTGAACCAAATTCCCATCATTTTCCAACAGAGTTTAGGGTTAAAAATATTGCAAAAAAATCTTGAATGGGTTAAAAACTGTTGCAATCTTTAAAGGGTTAAGAGTTGTTAGAATCTTTAAAGGGTTAAAATTTGGTAAAATCTTTCAATGTTTAAATGTATAAGTTACTGCTTAATTCTTTGAATGAGTAAGGCTAGGGTCAGACTGAGGCAGTGCGAACGCGCGTTCTGGCGCACATAATCACGGCCGCACTAGCAGCAGATGCCGGGCAATGACAGCCAATATACGAAGTACGGTCGCACAAAAGTCCGGCCGCGCAACGCAAGTGGAAAATGAACGCATTTTTTCGAGAACGTTAAACCGCTGGTACTGACGTACAAAGTGCGCTGCGGCCGCATAGCAGCGTGTGTGCGTGATTAGGAGATGTCAGACGCTGCTAGTGTGCGGCCAACATAACGTTCAAACAGCCGGATTTCCCTAGACTTCTTTTCACCCCATCGTCATGAAATACATCCAGAATTGCGCATCGTCTGACCACTTAAGCGTATTCCGTGAAAAAATGCGTGCGCACGCATCGACGTACATTTTGACGGTGGCCGCAGAAAATGCGCTCATCTGTCCCTAGCCTTAGTCGGAGTGTTCTCCTTCTGGTTTGTTATATTTTTTGCCTTGAGAAGCACCCACCCTCTGTGCTTAGTAAAGCTTGAGTGCTGCCCTCCTGGTGTAATATATATTATATATGTTACGGTTAAAGTCTGAAGTGCGGTTAATCTCAGGTTAACCCGGGTAATCCTGACATTACCCAGGAGTCTATAGCAAAGTCCGAAATGAAATGAAATTTCGGACTTTATCCGGGTAATCTGTGAAGTATCCAAAGGCCTCTGGGTACTCCAGTTTTCTGCTGTGTTTTACCCGGGTAAAACGCACATTACCCTAGTGTTGCTGGATAAAGTGTGATGTGCAATGAAACATCAGACTTTATCTGGGTAAACTGCAAAGTATCCAAACGCCTCTGGGTACTCCGGTTTTCAGCAGGTTACAGTTGACTGAATTCCGAGGATTACCTGGGTAAAGCTGTAAAACTGTTATCTGACTGATAAAAAAAATTGTGTTTTTTGTTAATTTTAACCAAATTGTATCCACAGTCACAAACCACACTAAATAACTGTCATGTTACTCTGTGCATTAATTGTCTGAAAATTAATTTATGAAGATAAAGATATTATATAATGAGTAACCTGACTCTTTCACATTTATATAAGACACATATCCTGTTACTCTGTATATTCGTTATATCTGCAATACATTTTAATGTTTGTCTTTTGCCATTTTCGTTGCTAATATCCATAGATAATAGCAAAATTCACTTGTATCCAAAGGGGGATAGATGCTCTGCAGATTACCCAAGTGAAGCTGTGGATAGTCCTCAGATTACCCAGGTAAAGCTTCAGACTTTTACCTGAACGATAACACAATTCGGTTTTAACCAGTGTTGGATAGTCTGCAGATCATCCGGGTAAAGTGAGAATTTTCCAGCTCTTCCAGACTGTTACCCAAGGGCAGTTGGTTAGTCCCAAGATTACCCGGGTAAAGTCTGAATTTTTCATTTTTTTGCAGCTTTACCTGGCAGTTTTGGGTAATGTCAGGATTACCTGGGTAATTTTAGAATTAAACGCACTTCGGGCTTTAACCATTATATATATATATATATATATATATATATATATATTTGTGCCTGTACAGCAGACATAAAAATAAACAAGTTCTCCTAGCAAAGTGTTCCTTTCTTGCGACACACGTAGAAACTTTTTTCCTAGACATATATTTTATTTTTTAATAAAACTGAGTTTAATAAAACTGAAAGTTGCCATCTGTAGGAACAGATGGAGATTAGCACTGGGATAGTCTGTCAGCCTCGCTGACATATTAACAACCTAATCATGGCATACAAGGTCAGTAATAAGAGAGAGCAAACCAGGGGACATTTGAAATCTTTCTAGAGGTATAAAAGCCCAGTACCGATATCTGACATGCTTCATTACAATATGTATGAGCTGAGCCACTGCTTCACGAATTATTGAACTGGGATTCAGGTAGCCAGTCTAGTGCACACCATATTGGGATTCTTGTATTCTCTGTGAGTGCAAATTTGACTTCATCTTCACGATTTATCAGATTTATTACCAATTCCCTTTGACCACACAAAAATATAATTATATGTGAAGCAAAACCAAGCTCTACACCTACACAGACCAATCAGTTTGTATTGCTATAACATGATCCTAGTCAGAATGTGTCCTCTTATAGAATCACTAATCAATGTAACAACCAGATAAAAGTTAAATAAAAAAACACAAATAATATATACCATTTAACTATTACTTACGTTTGTATTTACTTATTATGCACCAAATAATTTCACTGACTTCTTCATTAAAGAATCACTTTAAGACCGTTACCATCATAACCACAAGAGAAAGCTGGCGAAGAACCCCCAGCATGCATCTGAGGTTACAATCTAACATTTATACTATTTGCATAAACTTTATTTAGAATTTAAAATCAAAACCCAGCATGTATACACAGGGGCGGACTGACAAGACTCAGGGCCCCCGGACCAAATAAGGCAAGGCCCCCCCCCCAGACTCCATCCATGACCCAACTTTTCGCATAAGTCAGGCAATCGCCATGTCATTAATATAAAAAAAATTCAATTAGTTACAGTTACAAGCATTTATAAAGCGCCAACAAGTTCCGTAGCGCTGTACAATGTGAGAGACAGAACATATATACATACACAAAACACACAGAACATGAGAGAGGACCCTGCTCGAGAGCTTAATGCAGCCATGCATTTATTTATAATGATTACATTTCTTAACCCCATATATATATATATAATAACCCCTCAAGGCCCCCCATATATAATACTCCAAATCCCCCCATATATAACAATCCCCAGGTCCCCCCATAAATAATATTGTATACATGTATGAATTAATAACCCCCAGGGCCCCCATGTATAAATTAATAATAACCCTCAGTCAGGCCACCCATGTATAAATAACCCCCAGGGCCCCCAGTATGAATTAATAACCCCAGTATATATTGCCCCCAGCTCACATGGATATATATATTGGCCCCCAACTCACATGGATATATATATTGTCCCAGCTCACATGGATATATATATTGGCCCCCAGCTCACATGGATTTATATATTTGCCCCCAGCTCACATGGATATATATATATTGCCCCCAGGCAGCTCACATGGGTAATTTGCCCCCAGCTCACATGGGTAGATTTGCCCCCAGCTCACATTGGGTAGATTTGTCCCCAGCTCACATTGGGTAGATTTGCCCCCAGCTCACATGGGTAATTTGCCCCAGCTCACATGGGTAGATTTGCCCCCAGCTCACATGGGTAGATCTGCCCCCAACTCACATGGGTAATTTCCCCGGCTCACATTGGGTAGATTTGCCCCCGGCTCACATGGGTAATTTGCCCCAGCTCACATTGGGTAATTTGCCCCTAGCTCACATTGGGTAGATTTGCCCCCGGCTCACATGGGTAATTTCCCCCAGCTCACATTGCGTAGATTTGCCCCCGGCTCACATGGGTAATTTTCCCCCAGCTCACATTGGGTAGATTTGCCCCCAGCTCACATGGATAGATTTGCCCCTGGCTCACATTGGGTAGATTTGCCCCAGCTCACATTGGGTAGATTTGCCCCCAGCTCACATTGGGTAGATTTGCCCCAGCTCACATTGGGTAATTTGCCCCAGCTCACATGGGTAATTTGCCCCCAGCTCACATGCGTAATTTGCCCCAGCTCACATGGTTAATTTGCCCCCAGCTAACATTGGGTAGATTTGCCCCAGCTCACAGTGGGTAGATTTGCCCCAGCTTGACTCTCACCCCAGCCTGCTCCTTTGCCAGGCCCCAGGCACCACCGGCGTTTTTGTCTTCTCTCTAGGAGGCGAGCGGTCGCTGACATGCAGCTTGGCTGCTCGTCAGGAGCGACCTGACCAGCCATGCAGCTGCGTTCTTGCGAGATCGCACGCTGGTCACTTGGTTCTCATCCTAGGCGAGCGGCCAAGCTGCATGTCAGTGGCCACTCACCTCCTAGACAGAAGACAAGAATGCCAGCGGTGATTATCTGGGGGTGGGCAATTGCCCCCTCTGGATCCGCCCATGGTGCCGGCCCGGGAGCTGCAGCAGGGTGATGTCGGGCTGACTTACCAGCAGGCAAGGCCCGGGCCCTCAGCTAGGCCCGGGCCCTCGGCCGAGGTCCGTTCGGACCGACTGGTCAGTCCGTCCCTGTGTATACACATATACAAATTTGAGATAAAATTTCCATAAAAAGGTTAGAAATGGAGAAACACATGGGCCTTTTGATATTAAAAGCTTTCATTTTTATAAGACGCACAAAACTATTGGGAACCACAAAATAACAAGCAATGTCAAGTCACTCATTATTCTGCTGACCAAAAAAGAAAAAGTTGTGTTCCAAAAAATGTGCATGTGTGTACACATGGGACAGAAACGAAAACAAATTGTACAAACAAAAGTTGGCCTTTGTTATTCATTTTCAGTTAATTTGTTGAGGTAATACAAGGAATTACCGACAGGCCCCAGGTCCTCTCAGCTTTCTTGGACTGACCCAGCCCCTCTGCCATTTTGTGCCTTTCAGGTCAGGCATCATTCTAATGGTTACTCTGAATTTCGTGTTGTCCAGCCTGTTAGGTCTCAATGCTCCATTAAAGCTTTTGATCCAGATCTGAAGTGCCTCGACCCTTCTTCTCTTTTCCCTCACTGCGTTCTGTGGTTAGCCCCTCGTGGTTTTAGTTTGCATCCAGACTAGACCTGTGCACAGCAAAAAATAATAATTTTGTTTTGACCTAAAAAAAATTGTCCGAACCGGAATTCGTTCACATACTGTTTCAGTTTGTCTTGTTATTTCGGATCGATTCATTTCTGGTGAATAACCCAGGTCTCAAGGTCTCTGAATAATCATCCAGAGACCTTGAGATTTTAAGCATTCACCCTGAGACCCTGAGATTGTGAACATTCACCCTGAATCTCAGGATCTCTGTGCATTTTTTTTTTTTATGTATTTTTTTGTTCCAAAGCAATGGCATTGTCCATTTGTCACATATAAAATGAGCAATACCACTGCTGTTACTCACCTTCTCATAACCCTAACGTTACAAGTAAGATCCGTGTTTTATACAGATTTACAATATCTCACAAAAGTGAGTACACCCCTCACATTATTGTAAATATTTTATTATATCTTTTCATGTGACAACACTGAAGAAATGACACTTTGCTACAATGTAAAGTAGTGAGTATAACAGCTTGTATAACAGTGTAAATTTGCTGTCCCCCACAAAATAACTCAACACACAGCCATTAATGTCTAAACTGCTGGCAACTAAAGTGAGTACACCCATAAGTGGAAATGTCCAAATTGGGCCCAATTTGAGAGTGAAGACGAGAGAGAAAAAAAAGGGGGGGCGAAGGGGGAGGGAGAAGATAACACGGTGAATACATACTGTGGGACTCAAGCAGTTCAAGTGCACAAATAAACATCCCAAATATACCAATAATCGCGAGTTGAGAAGGGGACTCCAGCCACTGAGGCCGCTATTTTGTAGTTTAAAGCTGTGTTGCGGGGTTGCTAAGTGTAGTGGATGATAATGGCATAGTCGGCCCCTTGATGTGTCCCATACGTGTAAGAGCAGGGTCGCCAGAGGAAGCAGATTAGGTAGACGAGGGCGCATAAATTTGTCTTTTAGTCTGAGGGAAGAGAAAGAGGGATGAATGGCAATAGTCCACTGTGGGGGAGGGTGACAGAACGGAGCCGAGTAGAGCCATAAGGGCCGCTTTGTGGTACAACAGTATATTGGGGCGTCCAAGGCCCCCGTTAGGTATTGGGTTGGTTAGGACCTGAAAGCTGACCTGGGGTCTCCTATTTTTCCAAATAAAATGATTAATAGTGGTCTGCAAAGTTTTTTTAAAAAGAGCAATTGCGGGGAGAAGGGTAGTGCCCTGAACACATATAGGATCTTGGGGAGTATGGTCATTTTGTTAACAGCTATGCTACCAAACCATGAAAATTCAAAACGCGTCCATTTCAGACACAAGTCTCGTATCGTCCCAGCAGTTATCTTAACATCAACAGCGGAATAGGCCCTAGAGTGTTTTATATATAATTGTATTAAGGAAAAGCCTGTGGCGCAATAATGACTAGCAGCTAAAGTTTAGATTCATGTCATTAATGTTATTAATATTACCTCACTTCTTGTAATGGATTGGATCTAAACTTGGGCCGCATTGAGTATTGTATATAAGGAGAGCCTGAGTTAATGTATCAGGAGGCTGTTGGATGACAGAGAGCGGATAGCCTTAGATTTTATATAACAAAGACATTAAATCTCAAGAACATGTGTAATTACCTATTAACTATGCGTGAAACTAAACCAGTCCAAGACACAGTGTTGTAATTACCAATTAAAGTCAATTTCTATATTGGGACTTGTACCAGGATTTATATCCAGGTTTGTGTTTATACATACTTAAGTGCACTGTTTACAACATTCCCATTAAATCGGATTATTTTTATAGACATATCACAAATATTCAGTTATTTTAATTGACTCGTGAAATTAAATTAAGGTTTTGCACATGTAAA
The DNA here is from genome assembly GCA_009667805.1 of Leptobrachium leishanense. Lineage (NCBI taxonomy): Eukaryota > Metazoa > Chordata > Amphibia > Anura > Megophryidae > Leptobrachium > Leptobrachium leishanense. The sequence goes on from CM019063.1 coordinate 89,571,132, forward strand.
CTGAATAGAATGCACTATGGTAAATTTAAATGTACCCATTTGACTTTTTTTTCAACTTCATCAATATGCATATTCAAAACGTCTCTGCTTGCTATTTGTCAGGTCTCGAATTCTGTGCATTGCGTAGCACCCCTCCCTATTTATTTATAAAGGATTTTACCAGGAAGGATACATTGAGATTTCTTTCGTTTTCAAGTATGTCCTGGGTGGCGAGTATGTACCGTTAGCTGTCTTGCCCAAGGACACTTACTGGAGAGGTGCTCTTGCTGGGATCGAACCCATGTCTCCACAGGCTCTCTTGATGCAGAGCAGTGATGTTACCTCTACTCCACCCAGCCGGTGTTATCTCATATGTGTATACGGACAATATATTCTGCAGTGCTTTACAATATTACAATAAGGGAATACAGACATTACATACTGGTACAGAAGGAAAAGAGGGCCCTGCCCATAGGATAAAAATATAGCAGTTACAGCCCTTTATAAAAGTGCACAATGATCCCCGAGCTTACAGACTAACAGAATTAGAGGGAAATGAAACAAAAGGTAGTAGGGGGAGTGTGAAACTACTGGTCAGGGAAACCGCAATAGTCACGAGCAGAAGCATAAAGGGGTTTAATAAGAGAGAGAAACACAACTGGTGATAAGAGCATAAAATTAGGTGGAAGGAAGGGTAGCAGGAGGCATCTTCTTGGATGATGATGATGATGTCTGATTGTAATGTGCTTTAGAGTAGAACATCGAGAGAAAGAAGATTAAAACGTTCAAAGTCATGGTTTGGGAAGGGAAAACAGACATGGGTTAAAGGGGGAGGTAGGAGGTATTCCTTGTGGATTAGTTGCAAACCTGGTAACAAAAACCTCCATAAGCTCCCTAATTACTAATAATTGTTGTAGCAATCATCAATACTATGCAGAGGCAACACAGAGTAACGTTGGTGAATGTTGAATGTAGCCATGTTATACCTTTGTTCCGGGGTCAGCAACCTTGGCCCTCTAGATTTTTTTACACTACATCTCCCATGATGCTCTGGCTGCAGTACATCTGGAGGGCTAAGATTGTTAACCCCTGCCATATCTGGTTGCAGAGAGGTTCTTGGTGTGACCGGCCTACACCCTCGCTGCCTGTTCGTATGGACTCTGCTTTGTGTTTTGGGTGTTGTTGAGCATCAAACATGAGACCGGCAACTGGATCGCTGGGAACATGCAATTTAATCTGAATAAAAACATATATAAAACACGGCAATGAGAATATCCTCTGTGACATCCACCTCAAGCAGCTGCCTCTTGATCTGAAGGGCTAAGGAAAAGCCCGGGCTCACAGGGGATGAGGTTATACCTCTTTAGCATAATAGCATTAACTCCTAAACGGCTGCACAAAATTAAAACAAAAACAAACCAAAAGCTTTCGTTGGGTGAGACATTCACAATAACACAGGAGTTTCTCTAAAATGGGGGATATTAGGGGAATTAACATATACTGTGCTCTTAAAGAGACACACACATATTTACATTGGTTACATTCACCCCTCTTGAATTTCGCTAATATCCTGACCATTTAACACACAATGGTCCTACTGAACCAGACTTAAACGAACCGTATTCGCTGTTCAACATATAGTTACCTACTTTATAGGTTAAGGAACACCTAAGGTTGATAAAGTCCTAGATATCCTTAGAACAACATGTTGCCTTGTACAACATACAATGGTCTGGTACAGAATACTTTGCATGAAATTCACAAATTTCTTATACATTTTCTTTTTACACATATAACATTTACCCTTTCTTTGGTATGATATATTAGATATTACTGAAAAATTTAAAATAATGAACGGATTGATCCTGACCTTTTTATTAGGGATGGGCCCACTCTCTGAATGTTTATTGACTTCTGAGTCAAAGATTCAATTAAACGACTGACCTTTTTTACTACCCTCCCTGTACGGGTTTTAACACTCTGTGTGTCAGTAGGAGTTGGTACTTGTGTGTCAGGGTTACTAGTAACGTGAGAGTCATTCACGATTTCTGGTTGTGTATTAGAGTCATTGACAGGAGGTTCAGCCTCTGCACTAGGTATTTGACCAGAACGAACTTCAATGTTCTCAATCTCATTCTCTTCAGGACTCTGTTCATAATCAGTTCTTTCACTATCCATTGAGTGATCAGATTCTGAAACATTGTCATCTGCAAAATCTTGCTTTTCAGTTTCTTCCGAGCTATCAGAACTTTCCTCTTCCAATTGGTCAGACAACTCAAATGAACAAGACTCATTCTCTGTATCTTCAACGTTGGACTGCATGTTCTCAACACTTTGATGTGGTTCGACTGGTAAGAAACTTCTATCTAGCATAAGATTTCGATGAACTACTTTTGACTTTCCTTCTTCATCGATCAATTTATATATATTGGTTTGTAGTTTCCGATCCTTTACAGTGTAGACAGTTGGATCCCACTTATCTGCAAGTTTCCTCTTTCGCTTTTGTTTGCTAGAAGCACTCGATCTCCAATGTTGAGATGTGTACCCTTGATTCTACAGTTGTAACACTTGGCGTGCTTCTTCTGTTGTTTCTCAGTGTGTTTCTGAGCTATATGTGCTGCTTCATGAAGGTACGATATGAGTGAATTTACATAGCTGCTATAATCTACAATTACAGGATCATGTAACACTTGTCCGAACATGACATCAATAGGTAACCTTGGTATACGGCCAAACATAAGCTGAAATGGAGCATAACCTGTGGTCTTGTGCACTGTTTCATTATAAGCGAATGTCAGAGTCTGTATCTGCTCAGGCCAATTATGTTTCTCTTTGAGCGGTAAAGATCGAAGCCTACTGCCTAAAGTTCTGTTAAAACGTTCAGTTTCTCCATTTCCCATTGGGTGGTATGCGGTAGTGTGCGACTTTGCAACGCCTGCCAACTTCAACAGTTCTGCTATGAGAGTACTTTCGAAGTCCGTGCCTTGATCTGTATGAATGCGTTGAGGGAAGCCATAGACGCAAAAGACATTGTCCCATAACTTCTTTGCAACTTGTTTTGCTTTTTGATTGACACACGGAAAGGCATGAGCCAACTTGGTAAAGTGATCTGTCACTACTAACAAGTCTACAGACCGCTGCTTGCTATCTTCAGCACTCCAAAAATCTAAACACACCAATTCCATTGGGGTTGACGTCTTGATGCTCTGAAGGGGTGCTCGAGCAGATGGTTCTGGTGTTTTGGCCAAAATACACCTCTGACAGCATTTAACGTACTCCCTTATGTTGTGTTCCATCTTCGGCCAGAAAAATCTTTGTTGGGCAAGCTGGAGAGTTCTTGACTGTCCCTGATGTCCAGCCAAATCATGTACACCAGTCAAAACTTTAGACTTGAGACTCTAAGGAATGACAAGTTGGAATCTCTTATGTTTACTTAAGGGGTCTTTAGAGACGCAGTAGACTACTCCATCTTGAATCTTCAACCGATCCCATTGCTTGAGGAGGACTAGAACTCTGAAATTCATTCCAGCTCTCTCTCTTCTTGATTGTCGTTTCTTATGATTCAAATAAGGCATAATCTTCAAAATTACTGGGTCTGACTCTTGACATTGTCGAATCTCCTCAAGCGGGATTGCTAAATTGGTATCACACGCAGACGTTGCGGTGCTCTGGATGGACTTGCTTGCTTGCATGGCTCTCAGTTCGGTTACCATCTCCCACTGATCGTGAAGGTTCAACTGAGATCTAACTGTTGCTTGATCACAGGATGCCGGGTTCAACTGAAGTGACACTTGCTGACTGTTCACCTGTAAGCGGAAGGTAACTTGAACTCCATCTTGATCGACGTCTTCAGCCTCAGCAAGTAACCGGTCATATAGCTCCAATATCAGCCCCTGGCTGACAGTTTTCACAAGAGGATCACGACTCAGAGCGTCGGCTACAATATTCTTCCTTCCAGCGATGTGCTTCAGGTGAAAGGTGTATCCAGAAAGCTTAGACACCCAACGCTGCTCCCAGGCATCGAGTTTGGCCTTGTTCAGTATGTAAGTGAGCGGATTGTTATCCGTCCATACGGTGAACGTGTGACCTTTCAACCAATGACTGAACTTCTCGCACACACTCCACTTCAAAGCTAAAAATTCCATCTTGTGTGCTGGATACCTCTTCTGAGAGTTACTTAGAGCCTTACTTGCAAACGCAATGGGGCGTGCCTTCTCCTCGCCTGCTGGTATCTGGGACAAGACAGCGCCAAGTCCATCCAAGGAGGCATCGATTGACAAAATTAATGGCAGCGAAAAATCAGGATGTGTTAAGACTACGCTATGTAATAGGCTCTCCTTCAACTTAGAAAGGGCTTCATCACACTCTGTAGTCCAGTCAGTTGACTTCAGCTTTCTGTAAGTGCCTGCTTTAACTTCTGTTTTGCCCTTTGTTCTTCTCTTCTGTCCTTTTGTAAGGGAAAAGAGTGGCTTAGCTATGGATGAACAGTTTGGGATAAAATGTTGGTAATAGAGGATCATTCCCAAAACGGACTTGATTCTTCGTACAGACGGCGTGCATCCATCTTCTTCCATAAGATCAGATTTTGACAGTTTGGCAATGACTTCTACCTTCGAAGGATCAACAGAAACTCCATCTTCATCGATGATGTGTCCTAGGAACTTGACAGATGCCTGCCTCAGATGACACTTTTTCGGACTTAACTTGAGATTGTAGTCCCTCAATCGCTGAAACACCATCTCCAGCCGCTCCAAAGCTGCTTCTTCATTGGGTGCTAATACTAACAAGTCATTCAAGTAACACAGCAGGCTGCTGAAATTCAAATCTCCAAAAATACACATCATCCGCATGAAGGACGCTGGACTATTACACAGTCCCTGAGGCATTCTGTTGTACTCATGGAGTCCTACTGGAGTCGTGAAAGCTGTGTATTTCTTATCCTCTTCAGCCATGGGGATGTTATAAAAGCCTGATGTTAGATCCATAGTGCTGAAGAGTGTATTTCCGCCCAATGCGACCAGGCAGTCAGACTGATGTGGGAGTGGGTGTGCATCCTTGATAGTTCTAGCGTTCAACCATCTGAAATCTGTGCAAATTCTCAGCCGACTATCCTACTTCCAAACGAGTACCAAAGGCGAAGCATAGTCACTCACCGATTTTCAAATTATTCCTTGCTCCTCCATTTTGGAAAGAACCTGGCGTAGCTTTTGGTAGTGAGCAGGTGGTACTCGACGGTATGGCAAACGGAACGGACGCTCATCTGTCAGCCGGATACGGTGCACAAAGCCTCTAACTTCTCCACAATCCAAGGCATGTTTTTTTGAGAAGACATCATGGTAGTTTTCAAGCAACTGAACAAGCTTGGCTTTGGTTGTATTTCCAACAGAGCAGGAATCGATGTCGAGGTCACTAAGGCCTACAGCATTTAGTCTCTTCTTGAGATCATTCATAGAACTGGGTTGATGATTACTCCCAGGTGTGAGCACTTGAGTGTGACTGTAACCATGTAGCAGTTCAAAATCTTCCACAGCCAAACATGGGGATACATCTGCAAGTTTACAATTCCTCCCGAGAGTGACTGGCTTGTCTGATAAGTTGGTAACTTTGAGAGGGACCCAATAGTCTCCCCACAGCGGTGTGACGACATGACCAATCATTATATTTCGTGGCATAGTCCTGGAAGAAGTAGCTTCCACAATTACTGTGCTTCTTGGTGACATAACAGAATTACTCGGCAACCGTCCCCAGACAAGGTGTCCTTGTTTAGCTGCTAAAGTGACGGACTGTTGAAGCTTGACTGTTCCTACTTTATCTGGCGGCTTCTCACCCCTCCAACGACATGTATTCGCCATAACATCCAAAAATTGTTCGCAAAAAGGAGATGATTCTGTGGCATTGTTAGACAGTATCCTTCAGTAGTCATCACTGATCTTCATCCTGTGCATCAGGAACTTGATCACGTTTGTACCGATGATCAAGTCGTCCCTTTGTCCGGGCACGACTAAAACAGGAGCCATACATCTCTCACCGTACACTTTCAGTTCAACTTCATTAAACATTTGGGCTTGGTTGCTTTACCTCCACATCCTATTAGCATAATCTCTTGTGACATTGCTGTAGACTCCTGCAGCACCTTCTCACTCAGCATCTTCTTTTCTGCTTCCTCACTGAAGGTACACGCCATAGATCCTGAGTCTAACATTCCCATCATCTGAAATTTCTTATTGACACAAACAGGTGCATAAAATAATTCGTTAAACGCTTCAAGAGTCTGCATATTCTGTGCAATCACTTTAACTTCAGCCGGTGCTTGTGCACATGCGCTCTCATATACTTTTTTGATATCTGTGGTTCTGAGGGTTTGTTCTGCCCTACCCACACGACCCCTCTCCAGGTGTGAGTTGCTTAGTTTAAAGCCGGTGCATATGGAGACGACTGAGCAAACTGGTTGTTATTGCTGAACTGAACATTTGCACAATCCCTACGTGTGTGATCAGAGTTGTAACAGCTGAAGCATAATCGATGTCGTCGACAGTGTGCTAGGGTCGAATGTTCGTGTGACTGACAGACCTTACATGCTCTCATAGATGGTTGGCTCAATCGAAGATGTTTTGATTCCGCTTGGTTATTCTGAGACAATGCGCGGTCAAGCAAACTCATCAGTGTCTTCATGCAGTTTTCATCATTCTGTGGAAAGACTGGGCACTAGCATTAGCTCTGTCTGGTGATATAACAGGATAATCACTGGTCACAATTTCGCTCTCATTAAGTGACTGGGAATGAACTGCGGCTTTTCTCACAACAGCACTGCGCTTAGATTTAACTGTTAACTGTTCTTTTTGTTCAATTTGGTACCTATCGACATGTTCTTGTACCTCACTTGCTGTCCATTTATCAGGAGCCTTGAAACGAAATATGGCTGACAACGTTGGATCTGGGCAGTGCTTAACAAACATCATTGCTGCTTCCTGACATGGATTGTTCATTTGACGCCCTAATCTGATTAAAGCTTCCTCTGCCACATCCACAGCTTTATTTAAACGGACCCAATATTCAACTGGACCTTCTCCCGTAACAGGTTCTGTGCCATAAAAATCTGCTAGAGGCATGTAGGAAAAACTGGTTTCACTAAAATGTTGTTTGAGGATGTCGAATATTACCTTGGGATTCTCAGAAAGGTCTTAGAGACGTGTTACTGCGCAGCGTGATTTTTACAATGTCCTAGGCCTTGCCCATTAATCTAGTAAAATTTTCGTTATAATGCTCGTTCACTGGTATACCCCTTTTTCGTAGGTAAGTGTCCATTAAATCTTCCCACTCGTGCACACTGAATTTATCTGCACCATCTCCTTGGAAAACAGGTGTCTCTTTTGCTTCAGACTGCATAACAAATTTAACTCCTGTCAGATTAAGCGATGGGATTTCTGAGAATGACTGCTCTACAGCTGAACTTGAAGCTCGTGCATTGTCGCTTTCTCTCCCTCTCCTTCCTTCACTATTTTGAGCAGAAATTATACTTTGCCCTACTTCCTGAGCAATATGTGTAATGAGTTTGTGCCATGCTGTATCATTTACATCTGGGCTGTTCGGTAATGAGTTAACCCCTGGCCTGCTGGGTGTGTGCTCAGCTACCCTCGTGGAACAAGACTGGGGTGATGTTCTTATAGCCCCCCCTGCAACAGGTGTAAATGGCTGATCACTAAACAATCTTCCCCTGCCCAAACCTGGGTCTGACATGTTCCTGTCTGCATTAAAATTATCCCCACTGAAACCATGTGCCATGATTCCCTATAACACAGTTACAAAAACAGAATTTATCATTAAATAACCCAAAAAAAACTTTCACGAGGCACCACTGTAACCGCTGCAACCAACTCCAAGGAGTTATCTGTTGGAATCTCACGAGAGTGAAAAAAAAAACTCGTGGCATTAAATATATGGCAAAGTAACCTGTGCATAAAAGTGTGCCACCACTTTGTTTTAACAGTTCTTTGGAACCTGTATGAAGTGCAGCTCCCATCGGCGATCAAACAACATTGATCCTTAGATGAAGATCCACACAGCAGACTAATCTGATCTTCATCCGAGTCACGGCACCACTGTAAATGGCCTACACCCTCACTGCCCGTTCGTATGGACTCTGCGTTGTGTTTTGTGTGTTGTTGAGCATCAAAAATGAGACCGGCAACTGGATCGCTGGGACCATGCGATTTAATCTGAATAAAAACATATATAAAACACGGCAATGAGAATATCCTCTGTGACATCCACCTCAAGCAGCTACCTCGTGATCTGAAGGGCTAAGGAAAAGCCCGGGCTCACAGGGGATGAGGTCATGCCTCATTAGCATAATAGCATTAACTCCTAAACGGCTGCACAAAATTAAAACAAAAACAAACCAAAAGCTTTCTTTGGGTGAGACATTCACAATAACACAGGAGTTTCTCTAAAATGGGGGATATTAGGGGAATTAACACATACTGTGCTCTTAAAGAGACACACATATTTACATTGGTTACATTGGGAAGCTGATGATTGCTGAGTGTGATATTTCAGATACAGGCTTTATGTCAGGAATTAAAGTTGCTGTCACCTCTTCATCCTTTTTTTCTTTTAAAAGTAAACTTTAAAGAACTTTGCATGTAAGTGGCTCCAAAATGGTTTGAATGTGCATGGGAACTGATGACTGATTTTATAGGTTAACTTGCGTGCAAAGCAATCACTAGTACTGATCGTAATAGTTACTTTAAGGGTTATTCAGAGAGCACCGAAATGTCACTATATTACGGTGTTCTCTCGTTCCCCGATTCTGCCGTGAATTCAACATTCACCGCAGGATCCCTGAAGTGCAGGGAACGGATTGGAAAATCCGTTGAAAATACGCCAATCCGATCCGAAAAATTGGATCGATCTGAAACGTCGCCGAAAACCCGCTGAATGTACCCGATGATCCGCCGCAAACCCGCTGAACACGTGTGAAAAAAGCTGACGATCTGCCGAACACATTGCCAACTAGCCGCGGGAAAAAGCTGTCGAACGGGGTAAAAAAAAACAACAATTGGTTTAAAAAAATTGAAACTACCGGACGAAAATGTCTAGAATTAACATATAAGGTCCTATGAATAATAATAAAAAGGTCTGTTACAGAAAAAACGCTATTAAAAAAAAAAAAATCGGAAAAGTTTTTTTGCAGAAAAAAGCCTAAAAAATCCTAATAAATGAAATAGACTTTTTACTGCAGATTAAAAGAATAAACGGTTTAATAGATACTGTATAAAAACGTGAATATTTTTAACATTGAAACATATGGGAAATTCATAATTCACTTGATTAAACCTGCCGAATGAAATCAACGAACATCAGGGCACTTCACTGACATTTCTCTGCTTTTCGGTGTTCTCTGAATAGATTAACCATGGCTTCTCTATGGGGATTTCAATGCCGTCGAACAGGCACCATATTTCTCTGGCAATTCACCAATATTTGGCGATTTACCAGCTTTTAAATAGCCAAATTTCCATGAAATTGCACTGTATGGGGAAATTCCCTGTTCAGTGCAATGTGAGGGCAGTTTGGCTCTCTCTGAATAACCCCTTGGTGCTGGATTTCCAGGATTAGGATGTTGTGGGCACAAGAACTTGATTATTAAACACTTAAATATAATTAATTGTGTGTATCATGATTGATGAATGAGGTCAATCTGCAATCGGCCGGCACCCAAGTTATTAACGAATGAGTAGAAGGAGATGGATTGTATGCTAATAAACATTTTATATTGATACTATGAAACAATAAAAGACTAAGAAAAAACTTGGTAAAAAAAAGTTATTTCTTAAAAACTTTAAGTACCGGCTGGGTGGAGTAGAGGCAACATCACTGCACTATAACTGTGGAGACACAGGTTCAAATCCCAGCAAGAGCACCTCTCCAGTAAGTGTCCTTGGGCTAGACACCCAACGGTACATACTCGCCACCCAGGACATACCTGAAAACGAGAGAAATCTCAATATATCCTTCCTGGTAAAGTACCTTCTCAAAAGACAAGACAAAATAGGAAAAATATATTACAGGCAATATCAAGGAATGATATTACGCTGCCATTAGAAATATTTAAATGTTTTTTCTTCTCTTGGCATCCATCAAAATTCATTTTGCGCTAATACGAGTATAATGGAGTATTTTCTCTGTCCTCTCTGGCCGGGAATAATATACAGAAAGTACATGAAAAGATGCACTTGCATACCGGTAAAGTAGTGCATATCTACCAACTCTGATCTTACCGATCCCTTGATACTGTTTGAAAGGTAAAGCAAAAGTTAAGATATATTTCTGAATTTCGATTTATTAAGATGGGGGAGGGGGTCGCAAAACACGACAGGCGTTCAACATTTTACTTTTTATTTTCAAATATTCTTCTAGAAAAAAAAAAGAGATGATTTATAATTTTGCTCCTAATTGTCACTACCCATGTAATATCAGAACTCATGAAATATTTATGCTTATGAAACTTTCAATAAACTTTTTCTTAACCTACATAGCCCTGGCACACAACGCGTTTGCTAAATTATTCATAAAAAGTACAGTGTACACATTTAAATTAGCTTTTAGCATATTGTACAATTTGCAAACATTTTTGCAAACTTCTCCATTAAATAGATTTTGGCAGCTCAGTCACTTTTCTACCGAATCAATGTCAAACCCTGTTCCAATGTTGGCTTTCCCAGACGTCATGGTAATGGCAAATTCCGAGAGTAGCTAAGAAGTCATTTAAAACAGATGATATTATTCGTTATTGCATTATTCTTTTGGATTGGAATATAATTGATCCAATCCTTTTGAATGGAATTAATTGCAGCAATGTTCTTCCTGGCACATAAAATATACATGTTTAAGCATTAGAATAGGAATTAAATAATACATAGTAATACAAGGGTATATGCCAAGAGACGTGTTATAAGTAATTACTCATATGCAGGACACATTATGAAAGTGTAATGTGTTGCCTCTAAGCTATGCACACATTTTTCTGGTGTTAGGATTGGTGCTAAAATCCAGTTTTATTCTGATTGTACCCATGAGCCCAGTCCCATTATTTCTGTCCCCATCTCTTTCACAGAAATGCTTATTTATTAGGCAATATAGGTGAATTAACCTCCCTGGCGGTCCGATTTTGACATATTTTAAATGTCAAGATCGGTGCATTAATCCAGCCCCCTGGTGGTATTCCAGAGTGTTGCTCGGGGTTAAATTTCAATGCTAAAAGTGGTAACCCCAAGCCACACTCGGGCTGATACATACCTGTCCCTGCGTTCCCTCGATGTCCTCCCGCAGTCACCTCTGTCCGATCGCGGCGTCCTGGTTCCCTACTTGAGATTTTGGGTTTTAGAGAAGGAGTGGGTCCAAAAAGAAGAAATTCCGGTCTAAGAGGTAGGGACAACTTTGTAGTAGAGAGGATGGAAGACTGGACATTAGTCCAAAATGTCTTTGAAGCTGGACAGCTCCAAAAGCAATGATATAGATCGGCCCATGGTTCAGGACATTTAAAACCAGACAGGGAAGACGTGTGCCTCATATTGAACAAGCTACGCAGCAAATAGTACGCAGAGTGTAATATTTTCAGGAACATTTCATGATAGGATAACATGGGGAGAAGTTTAACCATAAATGTACGAGTCGTGAGGAGATTATCTGTTATATGTTGCCCAAAGTGAGTGAGCCATTGTGAAGGCCCCGAAGTCAGTTTGGACCATCCACCACGTGGTGCAGTATGTTGTAAAGCAGTGATTCCCAAACCTGTCCTCAGGACCCGCTGACACGCCACTTTTTCCAGATATCTGAAGCACAGCACAGGTGATATGATTTGCTGCTCAGTGATTGCAGGATTCAGTCTGTATTTCCCCAAGGCGCTCCTTAACCCTTTCGCTGCTGAGGCTTTTCACACCTCTGTGCTGAGGTCATTTTTACCGGTTTTGCTCATCATGTTTAAACGTGTTTTGAAGACTTATTTTAGTATATGACCCAGACATATTATATATCGTTCTTTCCGTCAGACTCGGTAGATTCATAATATGTCATTATTATATGTATACGTTATGTCATGTCTGTATATTATAACAAAAAATGCAATAAAATATGTATTTTCAATAATTTACAACGTGTAAAGTGTTTTTTCTCACATTTTAACATGCGAGCAATTGCGGTTATATTTTGTATGGGGTGCGCTTGTTAAAAAAATTAGAGATGGGGTCTCGTTACATTTTTTTTTGGGGAAAATTACGCGATTTTTAACAAACGCACCGCATACAAAAATCGTTAGTGCTGCATCATTGTTCACATTATAATTGAAATGGGAACAATATTGCTGCATTAACGAACCAAAAAATAAATAAATAAATGTTTATTTTTTTTTTAGAATTTTTTTTAAATATATTTTTATTTTTAATTTTAATTTTTTTTTTTTTAAAAACTTTTTTCACATTCCAACCATACCAAACATTAACCCCTAGCTGCCACGGATCGAGAGATAGGGAGTTCATTGGAACTCCCTATCTCCACTGTTGGTGGCAGTTAGGGGTTAACTCTAACTCTACGCACGATGACGCCAGTCCTCAGGGGGAGTTCCCGGAGGCTTGGCCGACATCCAAGATGTCGGCCAGCTCCGGGAAAGGATCGCGAACCGGCGCTTTTCAGCGCCGATTCGCGATCCAGCTCCCCAGGGGTTAATGCCAGGCACCATTTGGAAGGGCAGGCTGTACCCTTCCAAATGGTGCCTGGGTTAACCCCCGCAACGCCGCCGATCGGGAGGGAGAGAGGTCCGAAGGACCTCCCCCCTCCCTTTCAGGCACCTCCTCCGCACATGCGGGGGGGGCGCCTGAATTAGGTGTCATCGCGCTGCCGCGATGACACCTAATTTCAGCGGCTGCGGTCCCGGATGCTGGGCTGACATCGAGGATGTCAGCCCGCACCGGGGGGGCCAGCGATCGGCCGGAACCCGGCCGAACGCTGACCCCAATGGGAGGACGCGCTCAGCGCGTCCTCCGCATACCAGCAGTAATGCGGAGGACGCGCTGAGCGCGTCCTCCGCATTGAAGTGGTTAAAATCTGGCCTGGTTGAGGGTCCCGAGGACATGTTTGGGAAACACTGTTGTAAAGGGAGGATATTGAGTAATCATGTTGGGGGTCTATTATGAATGTAGTTGTCAAGATGGTTAGTCCGGTCTGTTCTGTAAAGGTGGAATTTACCCTATGAAAGTAGGAACGGACTTGGAAATAAGCAAGCCATGGAAATACCAATGTAGGATATTTGTCCCTCAAGGCTGTCATGGAAAGGAAAGTTTTGTTGGAAGTATCTATAATTTGATATAGTAGGCCCAGACCCCCACCTCTCCCAATTCGTAAAAAGTAGAATTGAAAATCCCTCTCCAAATTTTGGATTGACTGCCGCTTGGAGAAAGAGAGTTGGGAGCGCAGACAATTTTAACCGAGTCAGTTTCCTCCGCTGCAGAAAGGCTTAAACTGTTGTTACACCTCGATTACTGAGGTATTACAGGAAAGGTGCTGCCCTGTTTTCTGGCCTTCCCTTGCTGCAGCTCACTCCCACGTGCCATGTGACTAATTGAGCCCTGACTGCTCCTAATAAAAAGCTACACCACCAATCAGTCAGGTCTCAACACTACCACGCTTTTTAGACTGCTGGAGTTTGGTAAGGTTCAGGCGTGATACCGATCCCTTCCAGAGAAATTTTTTAAGGACTGAATTGAGTAATTGTTCATCGCTATAGGAGAGGAAGACCGACAGCACCTGTAGTGGGTAAAGTTGTATTGGGAAGCTGATTATTTTATAAAGATTAACTCTGCCCAATAGGGAGATGTGAAGATTGTGCCATGTGTTAAATTCGCCAGTAACTATGCAGTGTTTGGGGGGAATGCGCACTAATTTTAATAATCACAAGAGTTCTGCTGTCAGCAAAATATATAGTAGAAATAATATTAATACTTGCACGGTTATTCACAGAGAGCCGTACTGGCACCGAACAGTGAATTTCCCCGTACAGTGCCATTTTGTGGCCATTCGGCTATTCAGAAAGCAGGCAGTTGGCCAAATTTTGGTGAATTGCCAGCAAGTATGGTGCCTGTTCGACGGCAGTGAAAGACCCCATAGAGAAGCAATGGATAATCTATTAAGAAAACACAGAATGTCAGAGAAATGCCCTGATGTGGTTTAGTCAGGCGAATTCCATAGGTTTCAATGTTAAAATATTCCCATTTTAATTCAATATCTAATAAACCGTTTATACTTTAAATCTGCAGTAAAAAGTCTCTTAATTCATTGTTTCTTTAGGCATTTTTTAGGATTCTTTCAGCAAGTTTCTTTTCCGTTTAATTTCATTTTTAAAGCATTTTTCTTATTTTTTCTGTAACAGACCTTTTTCTTATCATTCATAGGACCTTATATGTTAATTCCAGATCTTTTCATTCAGTAGTTTTTTTGCAAATAGCGTTTCAGTTTTGACACTTTCAATGTTTTTTTTTTTACCCCATTCGTCAGCTTGTCAGCTTTTTCCGGCGGCTGGTCGGCGCTGTGTGCACCGGATCGTTGGCTTTTTCCAGACGTGTTCAGCGTGTTTTTTGCGGCAGTTCGAATGATCCGATACTTTGGTTCGTATTCAATGCGTTTTCCAGCAGATTTTCGACTTTTTTTCAGTGGTTTTGCAGCGACTTTTCTGGTCCGTACCCTGCACTCCGGGGACCCTGTGCTGAATGCTGAATTCACTGCAGGGTTGGGAAATTTGATTCCCCGAAGTGCAGGGAACGAAAGAGGTCCTCTCTGAATAACCCCTTAAGTATGATTTGAGTTAGAAAACCAAAATACAAGTAATAATATATATATATTTTATGAATACAAAAAGAGTATTCAGAGAAGTCAGATATCATAATTAATGTTTAAGAATTCGGGAATGATGTCAAATACATTATCCTTATTTCAGCAATAAGTGTGATTTATCAGTCACAAAAAGTACAGCTTTTTTCAAACCATTTTTCACTGGATGAATTAAAATGACTCGAACAATAAGTTTTAAATGTTAAATGGTATCTATGCAATTCTGAATGATTTGGAAAAGGTTAGGGTTGTATTTAGATTTAATAGGAGTAAGGCTGGTGTCAGACGAGCGTTTGGAGCGCAGTCAGTGCACTCAGTGCTGCAAGGCTCGATCAGGGCCGGATATGCATCTCAGGAGCCCCCACACAAACAGAAACAAAGAAACATGCCCAAATGTTTTTTTACATTTTCGTTTTGGGTCAAACTAAAAAGATAAACATTTTAAAAAACTGAAACAGTTTTTCTCTGCGCTCAAATAAAAAAAGGGGCAGAATCTGTTGCATTGGTTGAGTCAGTGCAGCGGCATTGTTTGTTTTATAAGTAAAAGCATATAATGCCTCTGCTGTAGAACAGAGAAAAAAATAAATTTTGCATTTACTTTTTTTATATATATCTTTTTTTACACATTACATGGTCATGTTTGGTATCATTGTAAAGACCAGACTCTGACCTTTCCAGCGACACCTCATGTAACCTTGTGCGGTGTACAGTTCAGTGATGCAGAGTCCCAAAGTCCCCCTGACTGTCCTCACTGCACTGCCACAGTCTAGGTTGTCGATGACACAATGCATTGCATCATCAGTGCCACACTTGCTGGCAGTGTGGGAAATGATAAGGTGAGTTAGCGCAGCATCACTGTTCACTTTATAATTGTAAATTGAATTAGAGTGCTGCGTTAGAAAAAAAAAGAGGAATAATAGTTTATTTATATTATTTTTACATAAATCTAACCTCGTTATATTTGGTATCACTGGAAAGGCCTTAATCTGGCATTTCCGATAATACCTCATATGTCCCTCTAGCCCTTAAGGCTCCAGAGAAACAGTGGTCTAAATCATTGAAAATTGTAAAAGAAAAAAATAACTTTTTATTTTTTACAGAGCAAGGTGCCCCCTTGTGACAGGCGCCTGTAGGCACATGCCTACTTACCCTAGTTAAAAAGATTGCGCTTTTCAACCCCATCGGAAACGCGTTGTAGTGCTTTGACGGGGAAGCTTTCTGAACAGACGCAGCACGCCTGCTGTAGCGCGCGCAATTATTACGCGGGCTACAGCGTGTGGACGGCCCTGTTGCAGCATCACAACCCTGTAACGGACGCCGGGAGGCACATCAGTACGGGCACACATAGTGCACTCGTCTGACACCAGCCTTAGGGTTGGCATTTATTGTTATTGGGACTTTCAGTTAGTACTAGATGTTTTAAGCTATGAAAGAAAATAAAGTTAGAAAAATGGAGATCTGTCTTCACTTTCATGTTACTCAGCTATGCGATGCACTAATATATAAAGTGAACTTGTACTGGCCATGTTCAGTTTGCTTTCAGTAGCTCATTAGGAGATGGATAACGTACTGGTCTTAAAGGTCAATGCAAGATTTCCGCTGATAAGATTTCATAGAGTCTTCTTACCGGGTACTGGTACTGGTTGTCGCCATGCTTCTCCTCCATGGAGAGATGGAAGAGGGCCATCATATAGAGCTGTCAGAGGTGACACTGGCGTGCTGTCTTCTCAATTAGCACACCGGCCTTTACTCAGGTACAAAGAGTAAATGTAAGCATGTCCTTTGGGACAGCTCTTGCACACACATAGTCATCACTCATCCAGGTGGCATGCCATCAGATGCGAGTGACATTGAAACTGTGACAGGAAATTAGGAAAAAAATGCTAACACGTAGATATGATCGATTACCTGTCAAATTAACCTAACTTAAGTTGGGCATTACAGGCATTCTTTAAGGACCTGGATGGAAATAGTACATGGTGGTTGGACAAAACCTGGTCCCAATTTTAACTTAATATTTCCTCATCTGTACTTTTTTTGCCCTTCCCATTGGATACCAGGTGAAAATAATGATAACACTAACACATTATACTTATATTTGATTAAGTTACTACTCCAAATGATTTGTAAAATGCAGAACAGAACTGGAGGATATTAGCATATTCTGTTAATAATAATGATATTATTATTATCTTATACAGAGTACAGTGTACTGTTATAATTGTGGTTCTTAATTCTGATTGGCTGAATAGCGTGAAAAAAACAGTCTGCAAACTGATTTCTGCGCGCAATGTTGCTGAGCGCGCATTTGTGCGCGTCTGTTTTACGCGCGTTATCGCTCGACTGATGAAAAAATGCGCGAGGATTGTAATTCCAGCGTTGATTTATGCGCGTTAACATTTAACGCTTGCCGCACAAATTCACGCGTTGCGCAAGCGTTTTAACGCAAAAATTGTAGTAGGGCCCTAAATTTCCACCATTTTTAGGTTTTAGGGTTAAAAACCTTGCAAAAAGTCTTGAAAGAGTTAAGACCTGCAGTGATTCTGAAGTGGATAAGAATTGTAAGCATTTAAAGGGTTAAATCTGGTAAAATCTCAATGTTTAAATGTATCTAGCTGCTGTTGCTGTTCTTTTTGAACATGATGTTTGTTGTGCTCTCCTCTTGGTTTGTTTATATCTCTATATATATATATATGTTTAGAATATAAACATGCTAATAACTGGAATCTTTCTACATTTTTTCTGTGTCATTATAGACCATCAATCAGAAAAAATGACCTTTTTGAAGAACAAAATCTCCTAGCTCATGTCTTCTAAAATATGAATGATGTTATGCTGGAATAGCAAGAAAAATGACAAGATTTATCTTACTGAGAAGAAGCTTGCTGATCTATAAGGCAGTCTCACATACTGTGTGGAATAACCAATGGCAGATATAATTGTTTGTGTATTCCTGTAAAGGCCAACAAAATCAAACATCTGTCATCCAAACACAAAACGCACAAGTCATTTAGTGTAGTTAGTATTCCCTTCATCTACAGAAAGGTCACTTATATTTTAACTATCCTCTTAACTAGCTCAGAGCCACGGACATGCATCTTCTTCTGAAGCATTCATTCTACCTCTTTTTAATACGTTTCATTTTTCATTCAGCAGAGAGGTATTGATTCGGTAGGAAATATGACACACAGTTTCTGCCATTTATATGTCATGTACAAGTATAACACAAATAACAGCGTAGATTTTGAAACTTGTTAAAAGAAGTTACATATCTTTCTAAACCAAGCTCAACGGAGGTTCTTTGATAGCTAACATAGATGAATAGACCCGTATGCCCTTTCAAGTGTATTCAGTTAATATCTACCTTTTTCCCCAGTTGTGTAGGGATTTAACTTCAATAATTTTATCATGCAAGTCTTTCAAGCATACACTTTACTCTTTGAAAGACTAATCAATAACAAAGTCGATAAATGAAAATAAATTATTCAAAAAAATCTTATTCTGAATATTTCAAAAAGGCTGACACAGTGGACTTTCGTTGTAATTTATTTCAGTGCCATTTTTCTGCATACCTGATATTATTTCACATAAAACTTATACATTGAGGGAAAAAACGATTTGATCCCCTGCTGATTTTGTACGTTTGCCCACTGACAAAGAAATGATCAGTCTATAATTTTAATGGGAGGTTTATTTTAACAGTGAGAGACAGAATAACAAGAAAAAAAATTCAGAAAAACTAATTTAGAAAAAGTTATAAATTGATTTGCATTTTAATGAGTGAAATAAGTATTTGACCCCTTTGCAAAACGTGACTTAGTATCTGGCGCAAAACCCTTGTTGGCAATCACAGAGGTCAGGCGTTTCTAGTAGTTGGTCACCTAATTTGCGCACATCACACGATGGAATTTGTGCCACTCATTGTCACATCATCGGCCCCCGCAGTGCCTGGGGGCCCGGCGGCATCGCTAGCTGGCCGGGTGCCAGGAGCTCGAACTGGCAGATCGGCATCTCAGGGGGCGGGGCTTGGCGTGGTGACGCAGAGCCGCCGGCCTTAAATACAGGGTGCGAGATACAGCTCGTCGCCCTGACGTGGAGTCATTCCCGCATCGCCAGCTGATCTCGTATCTGTGCATTCTGCTAATGCTAAGTTGCCAATTCTGTTCGTACGAGGACCCTGCTTGTGTTTTTTTGACCTGGACTGCCTGTTGAGTATTCTTACGCTCTTGCCCTTTATTGTTGTATGTTGTGCTGCATGTACTTGTGTATGTACCGATCATACTGCATCGTCTCCGATTGTGGGTCTGCCCTGCAGCTTGCTGAATATATCAGCCCCTCATGTCAACTGTCTAGTATTAAGCCAATACACTAGTCATACCGCATGGGCTATGATTGTGGGTCTGCCCTGCAGGTTGCTGAATCAATCAACCCCCCCATGTCAACTATTTGGTACTAAGCATATATACACTTCATTCTGTATTATCACGCATTGCGGGCCTGCCCTGAAACTTGCTGAATTCATTGTATGTGCATTATATGTTGCTGAGCACAAGTATATGGGAGTCCTTTCTGTTGCCAACCTGCTTGTACGACTACCCTCTCTGTTGCTAACTCGGAACGTACTATTGACTACGCTTTTTCTGAACCAAGTTATGTTTCTATCTTACTATACTATTTCTATCTGTGTATAGTTAACTTGCCTTCACTTTCAGACTCTTGGTCACGAAATCACTTGCTGCTGAGTGGTATCTAGTCTTATACATCACCTCCCTGGCTGGGAGTGCTAGGTGTGGCAGTTGTAACGGCTATCAAGCCAAGTATCAGAGTAATCTGTCCATAAGGATCCAAACAACGCTGATCTTAGGTGAGCACCATCGCGAACGTGACACTCATCTTTGCAGAGCCTCTCCAAGTCATTAAGGTGTCAAGGCTAACATTTGGCAACTCGAACCTTCGGCTCCTTCCACAGTTTTTCTATGGGATTAAGGTCTGGAGACTGGCTAGGCCACTACAGCACCTTAATGTACCTCTTTCCTGAGCCAGTACTTTGTTTCCTTGGCTGTGAGTTTTGGCATACTGGAATACTCATCCACGACCCATTTTCAATGCCCTGGCTGAGGGAAAGAGGTCTTCACCCAAGATTTGATTGTACATGGCCCGTCCATTGTCCCTTTGATGTGGTGAAGTTGTCGTGTCCCCTTGGCAGCAAAACACCCCCAAACCATAATGTTTCCTACTCCATGTTTGACAGTGGGAATGGTGTTCTAGGGATAATAGGCAGCGTTCCTCCTATTGCTATTCCTAAATTGCTCCCGACGTGCAAAATGAGAAAGTGATTAGCCTCACTCTTGTAAAATTGTGCTTCACAAACCAAGTGCTTGGTCAGAAACTAGGCGATGTTGGGATGCATCTTTATCCAACTTCAACAAGGAGAATATGAATTTGGATGAGGAACATTGACTATCATTTTGAAGATATGGATGCAACAATTAAAGAAATATTAGGAAAAAAGTCCATTGATTACATACATTTCACCATTGATTTGTTTGAACAAGTTGGATCTCACAAAGCTTTAACGTAAAATGCAGGCCTATTTTTCAAGAATAAGTTAAACATACCAATCTTCACTGGTTCAACGGCAGACACCCAGCATAGTCATTCTGTCACTCCAAGCATCCGTAAACACTGTATCTATGGCTTAAAATAATATCAGTATAGAAACAGAAAATTATGACGAAATAGCAGGATATATATTACGTAAGACATCAGATTCTGACATTTCAAAGCATTCTTATTTTCGTAGACCTTCACAAATGCCTCAATCACAAAGTATTGCAGAAAATTATTGGGACAACAACCAAAGGGATGATAAATTCTAAATCAGATGGAATGTGGAGAGGGATATTTTATGGAAGAAGTGTCACAATCTACCACCGATAATGGAAAAACGTGTAAATGTGCTTGCAAATTTAAAACATCTGCACAAACTGGTGTCCTATAGGAAGATGAAAACCAGAAAAAAAGCACTATTTCATTTGACCAACCAGGGACAATATTACCACCTACCTGCTAAAACGGGGACGCCAAGGAGGAAAACTTGCACCTGCAGGTTTCTCCTTAGCGTCCTCATTTTAGCTCCATATTATAGGCCAGGCGCTTATTCAGCAGTATGCCCCGTAACATAGAACTAAGCCTCAGGATGCTCGAGTCAGCACTAAGTGCCGCTGCGAGCATCCCCTCCTGGAGTCCATAGGACTCCAGGCAGGCTTGTGCTGCCGGGTCAGCTGATCTTCAGGATCTCGCCTCTCGCGAGATCCGGCAGGTCTGCAGAGAGATCACAGAGGGAGACTGGAGACTTTTCCCCCCAGTCTCGCTCTGCTCCCGGTCGCCAGAAGCGGCGGATTGGTCAGCCATTCTCACAGCGGGATGAGAGGTGAGCATTTCACTTTTGTTCTTGTTTCAGCTGGTGCTGACTGATTCCGCAGATTCCACATTCTAGCTGTGGTTAACTTTTCAGTTAACTGCATTGAGGCATAATTTGCATCAGGATTATTTAATCCTCACGCTAATTAACTCTTTGTCCTCCCCATGTTAAGCATAGGAGCGCAAAGTACAGTAAACTGGCGCAAACGAGTAGTCCGATGCGCTAACTTTTTTTAACCCTTTAACCCCTTAGTGACCAGGCGGTTTTACACAAATCCGTCTTTTAGTGACCGCTGCTGTTTTTACGTTTCTGCGCTGTTAGTGTTTAGGTCAAATTTTCCTCTTACTCGTTTATTCAACCCACACATATTATACACCCTTTTTCCAGCCATTAAACGGACTTTCTAGAAATACCATTATTTCCATCATATCGAATAATTTACTATAAAAAAAATATGAAATATGAGGAAAAAATGGTAAAAACACACTTTTTCGTAATTTAATACTCAAAATCTACAACCACCCAAAAAGACCCCGGCTAAATAGGTTCAAAATTTTGTCCCGAGACTAGAAATACCCAATTTTTTACATGCGTTTGCTTTTTAACCCCTTCACTGCTGAGACAGTTCACCTATGTGCGCTGCGCTCATTCTGACCATTTTGTGCTAATTATTTTTAGATGACAGCCTAGGTCCTATTTAATTAAATTCCCCCAGACAAAAAAAACTTTTAAAAAAAACCCAATTTTTTTATTTTATTTAATTTTTTTATTATTATTTTCTTATTTATTTATTTTTTTTTAAAAAAATTTAAAACCAAACCTGGTCATAATCAGGCCTTTCAAATGATGTCAAATATGACCATCTAGCTGCCATGGATCGGGAGATATGGGGATCCTTAGGATCCCCTTATCTCTACATGGCAGCTAGATGGTTAACTGGCCCACTGACATCCTCACACATATGGTGAGGTTGTCAGTGGGTGGGGGGGGGACCTGGAGGCTTGGCTGACATCCAAGATGTCAGCCCCCCTCCAGGTTTGAATCGCGTTTTGGCATCAATTGGCGCCGAAACGTGATCCGGCGGCGAAACTGTTAATGCTATACACCGCTGAAAAGGGGAGACTCTCCCCTTTTCAGCGGTGCAAACTGCATCTCCCTAGCTTCAATGGTTGGGGAGATAGAGGGCTCCGAAGGAGGCCCCCCCTCCCCTCCATTGAATTGCATGGGGACGCCTGCTGATGACCTCACCACGCAGCGTGGCGACGTCATCAGCCTCGCCTGCCCATGTAAATCACATGGGCAGGCTTCCTCCCTGCCAGATCGCCGAGGGATCCAGCGAGGGAGGTGAGTATCGGGCGGGAGGGGGATTAGGCGCCGCTGACGTACCCTGTACGTCCGCGGGTCTAAGGGAGACCTGTGGACAGGACGTACAGGGTACATCAGGGGTCCTTAAGGGGTTAATGTTCGGATTGTAATATGGTCGGCCAACGCTAGGGCCACTTAATCTAGCGTTAACGCTCACATAGTTGAGTACTGGCACACCCTTTTTTCCAGAAAAAATTTGAAATGAAAATGATGAGAAAATAGCCAAGTGCAGTGAAAGAAAGGACATTGGTAGTTTTCGAATCATGCAAACATACTCTTCTACAAATGATAAGATGTGCTCACAAAGGGATATGTTACGAACTTACCTGGGAAACAGCAAAACCTGTATCTGACTCTTCCGTAACTGTACTCAGCACCTATGGACATAGTTGAACATGTTTCACTCTTATGGAGAAACCTGCTCTTTCTGAAGGAAATATCACATGGAAATGTCATTGCCTGTGCTGCTATTACATCCAATAGCACAGATTTTGTTTTAAAAATATAGGTTTTTTTTGAGGTGCTGAGCGTCCCTCTTGTCGCACAATCTAATTTTACAAAACATCAGAAAAAGTTTACCTTTCCTGACTTTGAAAATTGTTGGAAAAGAGAATGAAATTCTTTTACTGGAATCACTTCAAGGAAACTTACAGGGTTATTCAAAGAGATCTGAATGGCTGCCGAAAGGTAACCGAACGCTGAAAATCAGCATTCGGTTACCTTTTTTTGGCCATTCGGCTATTCAGAGAGCAGGCAATTCGCCGAATCATGGCAAATTGCCTGCACATACGGTGCCTGTTCGTTGGCAGTGAAATCCCCATAGCTTCGGCTATTCAGAGAGCACAAACCAGCAGTGAAAAGTTGCCGAATTGCCCTGCCATTCGGTGGTTTCATGCGGCAGATTTATTCAGGCGAATCTTATAGGCTTCAATGAAAAAAATATTCCCGTTTTAATTCAATATCTAATAAATCGTTTATTATAATATTCTGCAGTAAAAAGATTCTTTATTTTTAGATTTTTTTGGATCTTTTAAGCATTTTTCGTGATTTTTTTGCAAAACTTTTTTTGCAGATTTTTTTTAAATCGTTTGTTCTTTTTCAGCCCTTTTTATTATCATTCATTAGATCTCATATGTAAATTTCAGACATTTTCGCTCATTAGTTTCTTTGCAAACAGCGTTTCACTTTTCAAACATTCAAGCAAACTGGGGTTTTTTTTTTTACTCCATTCGTCTGCGGTTTTGGGTTTTTCCGGCGGCTGCTCTGCTCTGTGATCGGCTCCTGCTCGGGTTTCTCTGTCGTGTTCGGCGGGTTAATCCAGAGTTTTTTGCGGGTTTCGGTGTGCCTTTGTCGGGTTTAGCGGTGAGTGTTCGACGGGTTTGCGGCGGCTTTAACCTGCACTTTGACGGCCCTGTGGTGCTTGCTGAATACACCGCAGGGTCACCAAAATGGCATTGCCTAATTGCACCGAATTTAAGAGAATGAAAAGTCACCGAACGTGCGGTGACTTTTCGATTCTCTTTGAATAACCCTGTTAGTCTGTCAGGTGGTGACCAATGCGATAGTCCATGCTTTCCTGCTAAATACTGCACGTATACTTTGATGGAGGAATGTTCCCAAAATATTATCCGCATCCATACAATGCAAGTGACTGAAACCACTTCTTCGGTAGAAATGGAGTCAAAAGCATACTGCATATGCGTCTATAAAATAATGGAAGAAGGGATTGACATTGCCATGTTTGCCACTGATCACACTGGAATTCAAAAATTATGAGACGGTAAATCTCTGATATAAACCAACAATTTGACCTGTGGCATTATACAAAACGTCACCTGAAGAGATTAACCCCTTAACGCCGCAGGAAGAACATTTACGCCCTGCATTAGGCGGGCTTTGACGCCGCAGGACGTAAATGACATGTACGTTCTCGGCGTTTTCAGCCCCCCCGGGGGATACTCACCTCCTCCGGTCGCTCCCACGCTGCTCTGACTCCCGCGGAGTCAGATCAATGTGAATCCCTCCTCCGGCGCAGTGACGTCATCGCGCCGGTGGCGCGATGACGTCAGTTTCAGGCGTCCCCCCCGCCGGAGCAGGGGAAGCGCCATAAGGGGAGGGGGGGATCCTTTGGATGCCTCTATCTCCCGATCGCCGGGGACCAGGTGGCTGTGGCCAGCATCGCTGGAAGGGTCACAGCCTGACCTTTCCAGCGATGTATGGGGGGTTAACCCCTTAGTTGCCAGGTCGCGACTAATTTGTGCCCGATCGCGGCCTATTTCTGGTGGGGGCCGCCGTCTTGGATGGCAGCCCCCACCTCTGGGTCCCCCCCCGGTCAACTGACTCATCGTGCCATGCGCGATGATGTCAGTTAACCGGGGAACCCCCTAGCTGCAAAGGGATTTCCTATGGAAATCCCTTAGAGGAGATAGGGGGTTCTTTGAACCCCTTTATCTCCTGATCAGTGGTAGCTAGGGGGTCATGTGTGATATTGCTGGAAAGACCAGAGCATGGCCTTTCCAATTATATCAAACATGACCATGTTATAAGTAAAATAAAAGTTTAAAAAAAGTAAAAATAAAAATACTAACAAAATAATAAATTAAATAATAAAAAAATAAATACGTGTTTTTTTTTTTTTAATGCAGCACTATTGTTCACATTTCAATTATAATGTGAACAATGATGCTTCACTAATGATTTTTTTTTGGGGGGGTTTAGCTAAAATCACGCAATTTCTCCCCAAAAAAAAATGTGTTCCCTGTTCTAATTTTTTTAACAAATCTACCCTATAGAATATGACCGCAGAGCCTCGGATAATAAAATTTAAAAAAAAAACACTTTACACACTGTGGAAGATTGAAATTTTATTGAAAATTCTAATTTTTTTACTTTTTTTTACATTTTTTGTTATAGCATCTTGGCAGGGCATGACATATACATATAATAATGATATATTATTAATCTGCCGAGTCTGCCGGAAAGAACGATATATAATTTGTCTGGGTGGTATAATAATACGTGACTTAAAAATGGTCAAAATGAGCTCAGCGAACCTCTACTTCCGAAACAGCGCCGAAGTTGTACCTCCCGTCCTTAAAGGGTTAATGGCTATAGTTTGCAGGAAACCACGCAAAGAGATACGCTCCTGAATACCCATCATTATCAAACATCTATGGCAGTGGTTCCCAACCGCATTCCTCAAGTACCTCCAACAGATCAGGTTTTCCAGATATAGGAAGCACAGCACAGGGTGATATGATTTGCTGCACATTGATTGCAGGATTCAGTCTGCATTTCCTCAAGGCAATCCCTAAATCTGGCCTGTTAGGGGTACTTGAGGACCGCGGTTGGGAACCACTGATCTATGGTATAGCTGCTGTAGGTGCTAAGGGGATGTAGAGATATTGGAAGAAACATGGATTTCTCAATTAAATCACATTATCAGCTGTCACTCATGGAAAATGGGGTGCGGATTCATGAGTGTCATCACGGTGAGTTAACAAATGGCAAAATTAGGAAATGGCTACTGACTGGTTCATATGTTTAATCCCAACTGCAAAATTTTTGACCAATAAGAAATTAATAAAAGGTCCCAATTAATTGATTTTTTTCTGCTATGTTGGACAACTGGAGGGGTTCCACAGCCGGGTTCTAAAATACAGGCCAAAAATAATCTATTTCAAGATGGACTTATTGGAGGCAAAAACCAAAGTGGCATTCCTGGACCACAATGCCAACGTATTCAATGCCAACGTATTCAAACAACAGGAAGCAGTGAAAAGAGCAACTAGCAAGTGTGAATCTCTGCTACTCCAGACTGCTTGGCACCAGGTGTGTGAACTTAAAGTCACTGATTGCTAGCAATAAACACCAGGACTTGGCTCTCTGCCTGGTCCCAAGTGGCCTGGTCCCAAGTGGCCTGGTCCCAAGTGGCGTTACAAACTGGAGGGAGAAACTGCAACACATCCACATGCTAAATCTGGTAATCACACTGCTATACAATTCTCTCTTTTTCTCTTCTACTCTTTACTTCTGCCATTTTTAAAAAATGGAACACCTGCCCCTGCACCATCAAACCCGCCACTATCCACATCTCTCCCATCTTTCTTCCCACAAGATGGCCTCCCATGAGCGTCTTTGTTTCCTCAGAAACCTATCTCCTTCCAATTCTCTTGTGTACAATAATCGCCATTCATACAAATCACATTTTCACCTTCTCTTTCTCACTCTCCTGCTATAACCTTCTGCAGGTGACGTCTCTCCGTGGCCCCATAACAACTCCACTATTTCCTTCTCATTCTATCTCCAACAGAAGTGACACATTTCCCCTCAATACCAGCAACCTCATCTCTATAAGCCCTCAGCGCCTGTCCTCTTCTTTCCCCTGCGCCCTCTGGAGCACTTGCTCTATGTGTAATAAACTTACAACTATCCACAATCTTTTTATCTCCAACTCATTCAACCTCCTAGCTTAGGGTGATCATTCGTCCCCGATTTCCAGGGACAGTCCCCGGATTGCGGGGACCGTCCCCGGACAAATTATGTCCCCGGCCGGAAGTTAAATAATTTTTTTACAACTTGCCTGCCCTGGATCCACTGATGAGCGCAGTTTCCAGCAGGGATCGATTGATTCGTCAAGGTGCCTGCTGTGTTGAACAGTCTGCCGCGCCACCACCGAGTGCAAAAGGGAGGAGCAGCAGGACAGAGCCTTTTGGTCCTGACTTCTCCTTCGCATTGGCGTGAGTCATGTGACGAAGACACAGTGCACGGACGTGCTTCAGACGCAGCTGGTGGCACGGGAAATAGTAGGAGGCTCCACACAGCACTGACTGAGAGGCACAGTTGGTTTGCATCCAGCCATCTGGTCCCTGTCAATAAGCGGTTACCCACAGTGCAAGCCAAAAAAACACCCTAAACGTACCTGGTGAGTGACAGCCTGCACATATTAGGGATAGCACTATGTGTTTGGAGCTCTGTGTGTACCAATGATAATATATTGAGGATACAGGTCTGTGCAGATCAGTCTCTTATCTCTTATACACAGAGCTGGGTAAAACTGTATTTTATCGGTGTAAATGAATACATACACATTTCTCCTGAATTTTAGCTTTGGAAATCCTATTCCTGCATATCACCTTACATATGCAAGTACCATTAACACCCTCCCCCCCGAAGGGGGGCTTCAGGACAGCAGCTGCCATTTGTTTCTTTCTCTCCGCTACTCTAAACCATCTCTCTCTCCCCCCCCCACACACACATACAGCCGCTCAATAATAAAACATCCTGGCACCGAGTTCTGAAACCGGCTCCCCCACAGCAACACGAGCCTCCCCGCCTAGGCTGCACCGGCAATAAAAAAAATAATTCTCGCTGGTACTCCAGCATCAGCCCTCGCAGGCAGACAGGAGTCCGAGTCAGGCTTCTCGCTGCTTTAAAAGGGGCACATCACACCGCACTCTGAAACCAGCTTTCCACCTCCATGTATAAATTATATGCAGCCTATAAAGCACCCCCATCTGCCCTGAAACAAAGGGTTAACTGGACAAGAAACAGTCAGACAGCTTGTTATGAACTGCAACATTGTAGTTAATTTACAACGTTATTATGTTTCAGTTGTGTTTCTAAGTAATTTACACCCCTAAAATACAGTTTTACCCAGAGCTGTATCCCCAATATATCATCATGGGTACACAGAGCCCCCTCCCTTATATTGGGAATACAGCTCTGTGTATAAGAGAGGGGCTGTGTACCCATGATGATATATTGGGGATACAGGTCTGTATATCATGGGTACACAGCCCCTCTCTCATATTAGGGATACTGTGACGTTCCCTAAGACAGATCTGGTCAGGATCCTTATAAAACAGACTTCTAGCCCTCCGATCCTTAGAGTGGTCAGGACCGCTAACCCTCCCTAACAAGAAGTACACAACCACAATGGCCAAAAAAACCTCTGAAAATCTAACAATGTGATTTCGTATAAAACAACACCATGCAATCCACAAAGAATCAGTAAAGCAAACCAAGTTTGCAACAGAGCAATATGTTTATACTGCGCTATAGGATATTGCAGATGTGGAGCACACTGGTGTAGAACCAGACACAGTGCACAAGGGGTAGAGAAAGAGAAACGTCAGTAAACCAGGCAAATAATCGGCAACAAAGTAAGGTATTTGTACTGCGCTACAGTATATGGTAGGTCTGACACACGAGTCTATATATAGATTAGGTAGGCCGTGTTGAAGTGATGTCCTACCGGGGTACAATATGTATTTTCAGCGGCACTGCGCGGCACAACAACGCCACTCACTAAATCAAGGGCTCATACCTTTGCACGTCGGCAAATGTGGTATATATGATCCAGTGCATGGCGTGTGATAAGGGCTGCTATATTGGTGAAACCAGCCTTAAACTAAATCTCAGGATGAACCAGCACAGACATTCCATCAGGAACCACCAGGAAAATACATATTGTACCCCGGTGGGACATCACTTCAATCTAGCAGGCCACTCCATCCAAAACCTCAGAATTAAAATCCTCAAAGGCCATTTTAAAGACCACCGGGAACGCAAAACATATGAAATGAAAATGATCACATATTTCAACAGTATAAAACAAGGACTTAATGTAGATTCGGGTTTTCTAACCCACTATAATAATGTCACATAATATTCATAATTCTGGTTGGGGCTTGGTTTTCTCTCTCCTGTTTTGTTTTTTTTCCCTATGTTTCTGTGTCTTCCCCATACTCACTGTTTTGTGTTTTGTTTTTTCGTTTTGTCCTTTCACATTCCCTTTGAAGTGAACATGATTTCATCACTGTTGTCTTATGTGCCTGAGACAATTACAGTTGTGTTCAAAATTATTTAACCCCCAATGCTGTAAAGGGTTTTAGGGAATTTAGTGTACATTTGTAATTGTATTCAGAATGAAATCCTACAAGGACTTTTTAAAGAACCATATGCAACTAAAATGACATCAATTGGTTTTGTAATACAGTAGTAAATGTTTCTTTTGTGAATTCTTCATTGACACAATTATTCAACCCCTTAAAGACTACCACTCTGAAGAACAGAGGTTCATTCAAGTGTTTTCAATCAGGTATTGAAAACACCAGTTGATGTCACGGAGCAGCAATAAAGCATAATAAGAACCAATTAGGCAGCTTTAAAATGACTGTGATACTCAGCTCCTTCTAGACATTTACTGGTGTGGTTACAAACATGGTGAAGTCAAGAGAATGGTCCAGGAAGACAAGAGAAGAGGTGATTACTCGTCACAGGAAGGGCAATGGCTATAAGAAGATTGCAAAGATGTTAAACATACCAAGAGTGACCATAGGAAGCATCAATCGCAAATTCAAGGCAAAGGGCACTGTTGAAAAGCTACCTGGTCGTGGCAGAAAGAAGATGCTGACTTCGACTGCTGTGCGCTACCTGAAGCGTAGAGTGGAGAAAAGTCCCCGTGTGACTGCTGAGGAACTGAGAAAAGATTTGTCAGATGTGGGTACTGAAGTTTCAGCTCACACAATACGGCGCACACTGCGTAATGAAGGCCTCCATGCCAGAACTCCCAGGCGCACCCCCTTGCTGTCTTCAAAGAATAAGAAGAGTCGACTGCAGTATGCCAAAAGTCATGTGGACAAACCACAGAAGTTTTGGGATAGTGTTCTGTGGACTGATGAAACAAAATTAGAACTGTTTGGGCCCATGGATCAACGCTATGTTTGGAGGAGGAAGAACAAGGCCTATGAAGAAAAGAACACCTTGCCTACTGTGAAGCATGGCGGGGGGTCAATCATGCTTTGGGGCTGTTTTGCTTCTGCAGGTACAGGGAAGCTTCAGCGTGTGCAAGGTACCATGAAGTCTCTTCAGTACCAGGAGATATTGGATGACAATGTGATGCAGTCCGTCACAAACCTGAGGCTTGGGAGACGTTGGACCTTTCAACAGGACAATGATCCCAAGAATACCTCCAAGTCCACTAGAGCATGGTTGCAGATTAAAGGCCGGAACATTTTGGAGTTGCCATCGCAGTCACCTGACTTAAATCCGATTGAGAACCTCTGGTGGGACTTAAAGAAAGCAGTTGCAGTGCGCAAGCCTAAGAATGTGACTGAACTGGAGGCTTTTGCCCATGACGAATGGGCGAAGATACCCGTAGATCGCTGCAAGACACTTGTGTCAAGCTATGCTTCACGTTTAAAAGCTGTTATAACTGTAAAAGGATGTTGTACTAAGTACTAAGATTGAATGTCACTTGGGGGTTGAATAAAACTGATAATGATGTGAGCACAGAAAAGACATTTGTGGTTATTTCATTATAAATGTTATGTTATATTTGTCTGACCTACACGTGCCTCTTTGATTTAATTGTAAGCAAGATGACTGAATGATCAAAATCAATGTCAAACTGGGCAAAACACTCAATTTCAGTGGGGGTTGAATAATTTTGAACACAACTGTATATAGTACTGAAGGGGCAAAGAGACAGAGTATTCAGTGATCAAGCAAATAATCGGCAACAAAACACGGTCCTCGTACAAAGCAGGGTCAGCAACGGATAAGTAACAAAACAGTTCAGCACGTTTAGCGATGCGGGAAGAAACTCCACAACAAGGCGCCAGCCCAGCGTGCTAACTACACATTTAAAGGCCGGCGGCTTTGTGTGAGTACGCCATGCCCTGCCCCCACGTTAGCCTGGAGACACTGGGACCGCCGGGACCCCGGACATCACAGATACATCTTTGTATATCATGGGTACACAGCCCCTCTCATATTAGGGATACAGCTCTGTATATCATGGGTACACAACCCATCTCTCATATTAGGGATACTGCTCTGTATATCATGGGTACACAACCCCTCTCTTATATTGGGGATACAGCTCTGTATATCATGGGTACACAGCTCCTCTCATATTCATATTAGGGATACAGTTCTGTATATCATTGGTACACAGCCCCTCTCATATTCATATTAGGGATACAGTTCTGTATATCATGGGTACAAAGCTCCTCTCATATTCATATTAGGGATACAGTTTTGTATATCATGGGTACACAGCCCCTCTCATATTCATATTAGGGATACAGTTCTGTATATCATGGGTACACAGCCCCTCTCATATTCATATTAGGGATACAGTTCTGTATATCATGGGTACAAAGCTCCTCTCATATTCATATTAGGGATACAGTTCTGTAAATCATGGGTACACAGCCTCTCTCATATTAGGGATACAACTCTGTATATCATGGGTACACAGCCCCTCTCTTATATCAGGGATACAACTCTGTATATCATGGGTACACAACCCCTCTCTTATATTGGGGATACAGCTCTGTATATCATGGGTACACAGCCCCTCTCATATTCATATTAGGGATACAGTTCTGTATATCATGGGTACACAGCCCCTCTCATATTCATGATAGGGATACAGTTCTGTATATCATGGGTACACAGCCCCTCTCATATTCATATTAGGGATACAGTTCTGTATATCATGGGTACACAGCCCCTCTCATATTCATATTAGGGATACAGTTCTGTATATCATGGGTACAAAGCTCCTCTCATATTCATATTAGGGATACAGTTCTGTAAATCATGGGTACACAGCATCTCTCATATTAGGGATACAACTCTGTATATCATGGGTACACAGCCTCTCTCTTATATCAGGGATACAGCTCTGTATATCATGGGTACACAACCCATCTCTCATATTAGGGATACTGCTCTGTATATCATGGGTACACAACCCCTCTCTTATATTGGGGATACAGCTCTGTATATCATGGGTACACAGCCCCTCTCATATTCATAATAGGGATACAGTTCTGTATATCATGGGTACACAGCCCCTCTCATATTCATAATAGGGATACAGTTCTTTATATCATGGGTACACAGCCCCTCTCATATTCATAATAGGGATACAGTTCTTTATATCATGGGTACACAGCCTCTCTCATATTAGGGATACAACTCTGTATATCATGGGTACACAGCCCCTCTCTTATATCAGGGATACAACTCTGTATATCATGGGTACACAACCCCTCTCTTATATTGGGGATACAGCTCTGTATATCATGGGTACACAGCTCCTCTCATATTCATATTAGGGATACAGTTCTGTATATCATGGGTACACAGCCCCTCTCATATTCATGTTAGGGATACAGTTCTGTATATCATGGGTACACAGCCCCTCTCATATTCATATTAGGGATACAGTTCTGTATATCATGGGTACAAAGCTCCTCTCATATTCATATTAGGGATACAGTTCTGTAAATCATGGGTACACAGCATCTCTCATATTAGGGATACAACTCTGTATATCATGGGTACACAACCCATCTCTCATATTAGGGATACTGCTCTGTATATCATGGGTACACAACCCCTCTCTTATATTGGGGATACAGCTCTGTATATCATGGGTACACAGCCCCTCTCATATTCATAATAGGGATATAGTTCTGTATATCATGGGTACAAAGCTCCTCTCATATTCATATTAGGGATACAGTTCTGTAAATTTTTTTAAACTTTACTTATTTTTTCTGTAACCGCCCTTTTTATTATCATTCCTTGGACCTCATATGTAAATTTCAGACATTTTCGCTCAGTAGTTTCTTTGCAAACAGCGTTTCACTTTTCAAACATTCAAGCAAACCGTATTTTTAATTTATTCACTCCATTCGTCTGCGGTGTTGGCTTTTTCCGGCGGCTGCGCTGCGTGTGATCGGCTCCTGCTCGGGTTTTTTCCGGCGTTTTCGGCGGGTTAATCCAGATGTTTTTGCAGGTTTCGATGTACGTTCGCCCTCTTTTTGCGGTGAATTTTCGGCAGGTTTTCGGTGACATTTCCCTGCATTTCGGCGGCCCTGTGGTGTTTGCTGAATACACCGCATGGTGGCCGAAATGGGATCGCCAAATCGAACCGAATTGAAGAGAACGAAAAGTCACTGAACGTGCGGTGGCTTTTTGATTCTCTTTGAATAACCCTGTTAGAATTTTTTGGAATATCTCATGGAAAGTAAGAAATGCAAGAAATAACGTATCATGCAGTCACTCCATATATCACACATACCAAATACAGTGCATGTAGAATTTGAGGAAAATATGCTAATAAAATAGTTTTTCTACCATTTGCCAAAAATTTAAAAAATGTCCCCGGATTTCATTTAAAAAATCTGGTCACCTTATCCTAGCTGTTACTGAAACTTGGCTGTCTCCCTCTCCCATGGCGGTCTTCACTTCAGTCATACCGCTAGACCATGTCAGGAACATGGTGGCTGTGTTGGAATTTTGCCCTCTCCCACCTGTGAAATACAGTAAAGAATATCTGACACGGCGCACAAGGTTGCTGTACCAGTGAGTACACTTATATCCCACATTATGTGCTGCAATTATGAATCATTATAAAGAGCATGCAACAATGAAAAAAAGTCCAGATAATGGTGATGAAACCACATAACAATGGTGTTTGAATCCCAAAGTTCAGTGGAAAAAAAATGTATATATGCTTACGTCATGTCCTGCCAGAACTTTTTTTTAAAAAAATGTGAATTTCCATTAAACTTTCAATCATCTACAACGTGTACAGTAATTTTTTTCACATTTTATCATCTGAGCCTTTGTGGTTATTTATTCTATGGGGAACGCTTGTTACAAAAGTAAGAACTGGGAACCTGTTACTTTATTTTTCTGAGAAATTATGTGATTTTAGCTAAATCCCCCACCCCTAAAAAAATTGTTAGTGCAATATCATTGCACTAACATTCAAGGAAGTCAGATCTGTGTGGGACCCCAGATGGAGAGGTGAGTATCAGGCGGGAGGGGGGTTGAGCGTGAAGACATACCTGATACGTCCTCCGCACACGGGAGTTAAACGAGAGGACGTACCACGTACATCTATCGCACTCAAGTGGTTGGTTAAATGATTACTCTGGAGTGCTTCTTCTTTTGGAATTATTTGCACACAGGTAATATGCTTCTCTCTATCTGACATCAAAGGCCACCCCGAAGGGTAACACCTTTCCCTCTGAGGCGCATTTATTGGTGATCAATCACTCAAAAGATGGGGGAGGCGAGGGGGTGACAAGAGCCTGTCTTTTGCCCATTAGACATGGTGTTTGACTGTGGGTGTATGTCTGTCCCTAGCATTTGCGGGGAGGGGCAAAGTAAATTTGCCCCCACCCTACTTCTACCTGACTTCAACTCATGTATTCATTCACACTAATATACTATAAACACATGCACATTAGGCTTGTGCACCGATTTTTTTTTTCGGTTCGATTCGATTAGATTTTTCGGATTTTTAAACTTTTCGATTCAGCTCGTTTCGACCTATTTCTGTTTCGATTCGGTTCGGCTCGACTCGTTTTTCGTGTACATTTTTTTTCGGAATTTCGACCATTTTTCGTATTTTCGTGTCACTTAGCTCGTTTTTTGTATCGACTTTTCGTATTTTTGGAAATTTTCGTTTTTTCGGAAAGTCTGTTCTCCTCGTTTCAAAACAATAAATTTCGATTTGACACATTTCAAATACATTCGAAAATTCCGAAAATATTTCGTTTCGGCTCGGAAAACTTTTCGGATCTGACATTTTCGGATCTAAAAATTTTCGGAAAATCGGCCGGATCCAAAAACACGAATCGGGAAATTTCGTGAAAATTCTGAAATTCCGAAACTCGAAACGCACATCCCTAATGCACATTTACTAACTTGGATTTATACAGGAATACAGGCTCACACACGGATATATCAGGGATCCCAAGTCTCCCCTGAAGTCCCGGTAGTCTCCCTGAAGTGAATGCAGGCTTCCTAACGCTCGCAAACACTTCTGGAACTCCCAGATTTTCCTAGGTCGGGAGAGGTGGGATCCATGCTGCATGGAGGGCACACTCGGTTTAAGCCAATCATTCAATGTTTGGCTAAACTGAGCATGCCCTAGGCGCAACATCCTGGGAGGTGTAATGTCTGACCTCCTCCGCCAATAGCAGCTCCGGAATAACTCCACCCCCTGGTTAGCACCCTCTCAGAACGATCGTCGTTGCGGATGGGTGACATCACGGCTGCAGACGCAGTCTGATTCTCCTAAAATTAACCAAAAGTTTCCTAGATGTTGACCCTAAAGATACATTTTTGTCTGAGTATAGTAAGAGCAAGAAAGTTTTTTTCAAATGTGGAATTTGCATGGGATGTAGGACAGTCAAATCAAAAGAGAGGAATGTCAAGAAGTTGAAGTCCCACTCAAATCAGTGAGAATTTGCCAATAACTCCTTTCTTAATTAATTAATTAATACCAATAATGTTTTTAATTTGTTGTGGTGTCCTTGTGGTCTGCAGTATATTGGACGGACCACTAGAACCCTAAAAATCAGAGTAGCCGAACATATTTATAATATTAAAAGAAATTATAAATTACATAGTGTGTAAGCACACTTTACAGAACATCATAAAGGAGATCCCAGTATGTTGGGCTTTGCTGGTATCCAGAAGGTTAAAAAGCATAGGAGAGGGGGTGATCACCTTATGAATATCAACAGAATTGCGACAAGGTGGATCTTTAATGTGGGTTGTTTAGCACCAGAGGGGTTACACATTGATTTTGAAATGAATGGTTTGCTGTGAATACATTCCCTTTTTGTATTTTTATGTTTTTAATGTTTTTCATATGTTTTTTATCTTTTTATGTGTTCATAAGTTTGTTCCTATTGAACATTGTTTTATTTTGCCAATATTATAAGGATATAATAGTTTTTGCTAATGTTAGCACTCATTTATATGTGATTGCCCTCAATTAAAATGGTCCTTAGGATCAAGTGAGGGCAGATGTTGTTATATGGCAAACAGGAACGGGAAGTGCATCACAGCTGGCAGCCACACATGACAAATTAAGACAGAATGCTGTCAGGTGCGTGGAAACAAGGCTTGGACACTAATTACCGGTATCGCTATCTATATAATCTCTGTGATAAAGCATGTATGTAAACACTTTGAAAAAGACTATGGTCGAAACGCGTTGTGCAATCTTTTATTCATTAGATCTGGCCAGTTTATGGCCTTTTATACATACCGTGTTTCCCCGAAAATAAGACACTGTCTTATATTTTTTTGGCCCCCCAAATCCACACTAGGTCTTATTTTCAGGGTAGGTCTTATGTTTTCGGTGTTTTTTTTTTTTGGTGGTGTACGTCTGGTATCACTCCTCACTCCACCTGTGACAGGAGCTTTCACTAGAGCAGTGTTTCTCAAGTGGTGGGTCGCAACCCAAAAGTGGGTCGCGACCAGGGGCGGACTGGGTCACGGGGCAAGTGCCCCCAGGCCTCTCTATTGCCTGAGACCCACTGATGCATCTTACCTGCGTCAGCGGGTCCCAGGCGGCGCAGCTACCGCTGAATGTTCCCAGGCGCCACCTGGGACCCACTGCATCAGGTAAGATACTCTGTAATGGCAAGGTGGGAGGGGGAAGGAATCTGTAATGGGAAGGTGTGGGGTGGTACTCAGTGACTGTGGCACGCTCTGTACTCCCAACACCAGGAGCCACTGTGCACAATCCACAACTCAGTGAAGCAAAGTATAGTTATATAGGCCAGCCTCCCATGGAGGTGTTTTTTGAATGGCTTAGACCAATGGTGCTTTCCCATTGGTCCAAGCTATTCCATTGCTGTTCAGTGTCTCTGAGGTACTGAAAAGCGTAGGTTTAGGAAGTAGGCGGCACCAGATAGAGGGGTTTTGCCTCAAAAGCACTTTCGTTTTCACTAATTGTGTGATTACTGCACTATCCATTTTGGAAAGAATCCCTGTTTGTTTACAAAATTGTATAAAAAGTGCATACATTGTAGAATATTGCACACATTGTTTTGAGGGATAAATTAGGTTTCAGAAATTCAATTATTTTTGGATCGCGACTTAACCCTTTCACTGCTGATGACGTGTGGGACACGTCCTCATTGATGCACGTTGCAT
This sequence comes from Leptobrachium leishanense, assembly GCA_009667805.1. Lineage (NCBI taxonomy): Eukaryota > Metazoa > Chordata > Amphibia > Anura > Megophryidae > Leptobrachium > Leptobrachium leishanense. Next base: position 89,608,768 of record CM019063.1, read on the forward strand.
GCTGAGGACGTGCCCCACACGTCATCAGCTGTGCGGGACCCCCGGCGGAGATACTCACCTCTCTGTCCGGGGTCCCACGGCGTTCTGACTTCAGCGTCCTCAGACGCTGAAGTCAAGCTCCTCCCGGCGTAAATGACGTCATCGCGCCATGCGCGATGACGTCATTTCCAGGCGACCCCCCGGCAATGCCGGGAGATAGCCTGGAAGGGAGGGGGGGGATCCGTTCGGATCCCTCTCCCTCCCGATCGGGAAGGAGCAGCGGTAAAAGCCAGGCACCGCTTAAAAGGGGAGAGTCTCCCCTTTTAAGCGATGCCTGGCTTTAACCCCTCAAGTGCTGGGTTGCACTTCAGCGCCTTGCGGCGCCGAAGTGCAGCCTATCTCCGGTGGGGGCCACCATCTTGGATGGCGGCTCCGCCCCCGGGACTCCCCTCGCTGTCTGACGTCATCACGCATAGCGTGATGATGTCAGATAGCCGGGGAACCCCTAGCTGCCGGGGATTTCCCAAGGAAATCCCCTGGTGGAGATAGGGGGTTCTTGTGAACCCCGATATCTCCAGAACCGTGGCAGCTAGGGGGTCATGGAGGGTGTCATTGAAAGGCCTGAGCATGGCCTTTCGAATGATACCCAACATGACTAGGTAAAAAGTAAAAATAAAATAATAAAAAAAAAAATTAAAATAATAAATAAATTAAAAAAAAGAAATAAATAAAAAAAACATGTTTTTTTTTTGTGTGTTGTTTTTATTAATGCAGCAATATTGTTCACATTTCAATTATAATGTGAACAATGATGCTGCACTAATGATTTTTTTCTATGGGGTGCGTTTGCTAAAAATCACGTAATTCCCCCCAAAAAAAGTAACAAGTCCCCATTTCAAATTTTTTGTACAAGCGCACCCCATAGAAAACATAACCGCAAACGCTCATGTGATATAATGTGAAAAAAAACACTTTACACACTGCAGATGATTAAAAATTCTATTTTTATTGTATTTTTTGTTATAATATACAGGCAGGTCATGACGTATACATATAAAAATGATATATTATGAATCTGCGTAGTCTGCCGGAAAGAACGATATATAATATGTCTGGGTCATTTATTAAAATGTGGCTTCAAATCGCGTTTAAACATGATGAGCGAAAGCGGTAAAAATGAGCTCAGCACACAGTGGTGAAATGCCTCAGCAGTGAAGGGGTTAATGACCAAACAATTGTGGGTCCTGAGGGTCCACAGGTTGAGAACCACTGCACTAGAGGAAGTATCAGCTAAGGCTGCGGTCACACGAGCGCACTGAGTGCGTCCGTGTGACCGCACTTTCCTGCGTCAGTCGCAGCTTTGTGAAGGCTGGACAGGGAGAATCACACAGGGTAGCGTGCGTGCTAATTGCACGCGCTACCACTAGGCGTGATTTCAGCCTCACCGTCAAAAAGCTACGACAGACGCAAATGGAGCTACAAAGTGCAATCCTCCTAACTGCGCTCAGCAAGGTGGCCACTCGGCATCAGAGTGGAAGGAACGTCTACACTCAGTGACGTTTCTTCTGCTCAAAGAATGCTCGTATGACTGCAGCCTTATGCGGCTCTGCTATCTCCGCTGCTGTCTCACTTCCGCGGCGCAGGCATCACTCATTCTCTCTTGTAACTCTTCCAGTTTTTCAACTAGGTCTTATTTTCAGGGTAGGTCTTAGCAGTTATCAAAAAAACGCACTAGGTCTTATTTTCGGGGTAGGTCTTCGGGGAAACACAGCACCGAGCCTTCTTCCACAAGGATCAAACTTCCTCCTTTGAATAAGTTGTCCACTGTGGATGGAATAAGGGGAGATCAAACGTGGGAGTGATGAGACCAGAAACTGTTTACACGTATGTGTTCATGCTGTTATAGTTCAGAGCTGGCTGCTAATTGGCTCTTGAAAAAGTGAACAGTTTTCTTGGCTGGGATACCGGAGGGTCCATTATGGAGGATATACTACGCTATGTGCGATTTATTTCTTGTATTTCAGGACCGTTCTATGTGAGAAATATTTGGGAAGCACTCACCAACCTGCTGGGATCTGCATGCACGAGGACTTTTCTCTTTTTTACTTTGTTTTTTTGCTATAACCAAGTGATCATATACTGGGACTTACAGCAGCTGTCTACGATCCTTTTAATTTTGTGAATTCAACCTGCGCTACTGCTAATGTTTTCCACTCCATTATCCTGATTCTCCTCACGCCGAATGACCAGACCTCAGTCATCTACTCATTCTGGGTTTGGAGCCTCAAGAAGATGGGTGGCTGGCGGCTTGCTCAGAATAATTCAGATTTATATTTACTAGGGGTTGTATACCATAACTGTTAATAGTACTAGTATACAGAGAGCAGAGAGAGGGTGTACCATGGCCTGATAATACATAGAGAGGGTATCCTGACTGTTATACAGAGAGGGAGCCTCAGAGGGGGTATCCTGACTGTGTTATACAGAGAGAGAGCCTCAGAAGGGGTATCCTGACTGTGTTATACAGAGAGGGAGCCTCAGAGGGGGTATCCTGACTGTGTTATACAGAGAGGGAGCCTCAGAGGGGGTATCCTGACTGTGTTATACAGAGAGGGAGCCTCAGAGGGGGTATCCTGACTGTGTTATACAGAGAGGGAGCCTCAGAGGGGGTATCCTGACTGTGTTATACAGAGAGGGAGCCTCAGAGGGGGTATCCTGACTGTGTATACAGAGAGAGGAGCCTCAGAGGGGGTATCCTGACTGTGTATATACAGAGAGGGAGCCTCAGAGGGGGTATCCTGACTGTGTTATACAGAGAGAGAGCCTCAGAGGGGGTATCCTGACTGTGTTATACAGAGAGGGAGCCTCAGAGGGGGTATCCTGACTGTGTTATACAGAGAGGGAGCCTCAGAGGGGGTATCCTGACTGTGTTATACAGAGAGGGAGCCTCAGAGGGGGTATCCTGACTGTGTTATACAGAGAGAGAGCCTCAGAGGGGGTATCCTGACTGTGTTATACAGAGAGGGAACCTCAGAGGGGTATCCTGACTGTGTTATACAGAGAGGGAGCCTCAGAGGGGTATCCTGACTGTGTTATACAGAGAGGGAGCCTCAGAGGGGGTATCCTGACTGTGTTATACAGAGAGGGAGCCTCAGAGGGGGTATCCTGACTGTGTTATACAGAGAGGGAGCCTCAGAGGGGGTATCCTGACTGTGTTATACAGAGAGGGAGCCTCAGAGGGGTATCCTGACTGTGTTATACAGAGAGAGAGCCTCAGAGGGGGTATCCTGACTGTGTTATACAGAGAGGGAGCCTCAGAGGGGGTATCCTGACTGTGTTATACAGAGAGGGAGCCTCAGAGGGGTATCCTGACTGTGTTATACAGAGAGAGAGCCTCAGAAGGGGTATCCTGACTGTGTTATACAGAGAGGGAGCCTCAGAGGGGGTATCCTGACTGTGTTATACAGAGAGGGAGCCTCAGAGGGGGTATCCTGACTGTGTTATACAGAGAGAGAGCCTCAGAAGGGGTATCCTGACTGTGTTATACAGAGAGGGAGCCTCAGAGGGGGTATCCTGACTGTGTTATACAGAGAGGGAGCCTCAGAGGGGGTATCCTGACTGTGTTATACAGAGAGGGAGCCTCAGAGGGGGTATCCTGACTGTGTTATACAGAGAGGGAGCCTCAGAGGGGGTATCCTGACTGTGTTATACAGAGAGGGAGCCTCAGAGGGGGTATCCTGACTGTGTTATACAGAGAGAGAGCCTCAGAGGGGGTATCCTGACTGTGTTATACAGAGAGGGAGCCTCAGAGGGGTATCCTGACTGTGTTATACAGAGAGAGAGCCTCAGAAGGGGTATCCTGACTGTGTTATACAGAGAGGAGCCTCAGAGGGGGTATCCTGACTGTGTTATACAGAGAGGGAGCCTCAGAGGGGGTATCCTGACTGTGTTATACAGAGAGAGAGCCTCAGAAGGGGTATCCTGACTGTGTTATACAGAGAGGGAGCCTCAGAGGGGGTATCCTGACTGTGTTATACAGAGAGGGAGCCTCAGAGGGGGTATCCTGACTGTTATACAGAGAGGGAGCCTCAGAGGGGGTATCCTGACTGTGTTATACAGAGAGGGAGCCTCAGAGGGGGTATCCTGACTGTGTTATACAGAGAGGGAGCCTCAGAGGGGGTATCCTGACTGTGTTACAGAGAGAGAGCCTCAGAGGGGGTATCCTGACTGTGTTATACAGAGAGGGAGCCTCAGAGGGGGTATCCTGACTGTGTTATACAGAGAGAGAGCCTCAGAAGGGGTTTCCTGACTGTGTTATACAGAGAGGGAGCCTCAGAGGGGGTATCCTGACTGTGTTATACAGAGAGAGCCTGTTGAAATATCTACAATATCTAAAAAAATATATACCTAAAATATCCAAAATCTATATCTAATAAAATATCTAAGCCATTCAGATTTGATCTAGAATCCTCCCATACCCTTTCTTGGTCCTATTATATCCCTTATAATTTTTCCTGTTTGATATAAGTCGTTTCTAATTATTTTTTATTTTTATTTGAAAATAAACAGTGGGCAAGCGAGCGGTCAGCCTCCCTGAAATGAGTTTTTGCAGGTTGGAATGTCTGGATATATGCAGGACCACATAATACCCCTGCCTCATGCTCTAGCCCCATTTGCCTGTGTCGAGTCACACTAAATCAAATCAAAATAAGCTTTATTGGCAGGACCAAATACTAACAATCCTCACAACACAGAAAGTCATTTGACTTGACTCTGCTCTTACACCTAGCTTGTGCAGGCAGTGCCCAGACCCTGCGATATGTTACTGCAGCTCTAGGGGAATCCTTATAGTAATATGTGCAGATGTTTAAAATATTTGTGATATAAGTGTGATGTATTAAAATAAAAAAGCTGGAAGAATGGTTTTAAAATTCCATTTATTTATTAAATATTTTACATTGAGATTTCTAAGGTTTTCTTGTAACTCCTGGGATTGCCAGTTGAATAAAAGCAATTTTTTATCAGACATTTATTTGCAATAAATATTCATAGAATTCTAGTTTACTCTTGTTGCAGGATAGGTTTGACTAGGGATGGGCTGGCGGTTCGATGCGAACATGAGTTCGCATCGAACATTGGCCGTTCGACTGTTCGTCGAACAGCGAACATTTCCGCGTGTTCGCCCACAATGGACCACAATACACTATTCCACTGGCCTGAACTTTGTAATTGGCTACAGCCTTGCACCTGACAAAAGGTCAGGTGCAAGACAGGTGCAAGACTATGCCAATCAGGGCTCAGAGTCCTGATTGGGAAAATTTTGCGCAATCATGGACTCACAGAGCTAAGTCCCTCAGCACACTATATAAGGCTTCCCCGCAGCCCCAGCGTGTGTCTGTTGCAGGAGTGAATCAGAGAGGAGAGGAGATTGTTGCATATCAGGGTGTATCACTGAGTTATACCAGAGTTCTGGGAATTTGAATCGGTGTGTTGGCACTGCCAGCTATCAGGGTGCATCACTGAGTTATACCAGAGTTCTGGGAATTTGAATCTGTGTGTTGGCACTGCCAGCTATCAGGGTGTATCACTGGGTTATACCAGAGTTCTGTGAATTTGAATCTGTGTCTTGGCACTGCCAGCTATCAGGGTGTATCACTGAGTTATACCAGAGTTCTGGGAATTTGAATCTGTATGTTGGCACTGCCAGCTATCAGGGTGTATCACTGAGTTATACCAGAGGTCTGGGAATTTGAATCCGTGTGTTGGCACTGCCAGCTATCAGGGTGTATCACTGAGTTATGCCAGAGTTCTGAGAATTTGAATCTGTGTCTTGGCACTGCCAGCTATCAAAGGACCCCAGGATTCGTGCTATCAAGGATAGGGATCATTACTGGTTGGCAACCCTTCTTGATCCACGATACAAGATGCACTGACGCGTGTACCAGATTCATATCATTTTAATATTTGAAGGCAGGGTCCACCCCTGCACTCTTCCACAATACCTCAGAGGGGTTACGGTGTGAAGGCACTAGCTGGCACCAAAGGCCCAATATTTGGGTGCACTGACGCGTGTACCAGATTCATATCATTGTAATATTTGATGGCAGGGTCCACCCCTGCACTCTTCCACAATACCTCAGAGGGGTTAAGGTGTGAAGGCACTAGCTGGCACCAAAGGCCCAATATTTGGGTGCACTGCCACTGACGCGTGTACCAGATTCATATCATTGTAATATTTGACGGCAAGGTCCACCCCTGCACTCTTCCACAATACCTCAGACGGGTTACGGTGTGAAAGCACTAGCTGGCACCAAAGGCCCAATATTTGGGTGTACTGACACGTGTACCAGATTCATATCATTGTAATATTTGATGGCAGGGTCCACCCCTGCACTCTTCCACAATACCTCAGAGGGGTTAGGGTATGAAGGCACTAGCTGGCACCAAAGGCCAAATATTTGGGTGCACTGACGCGTGTACCAGATTCATATTATTGTAATGTTTGATGGCAGGGTCCACCCCTGCACTCTTCCACAATACCTCAGAGGGGTTACGGTGTGAAGGCACTAGCTGGCACCAAAGGTCCAATTTTAATGCACCTGTTGTTACTTTCATCCAAAGCCTGCATAAGTTTCACCATAATTTAGCCAAAAAATCACTAAACTTGTTCTGCGTGTCCTAAAACATCTCCTCTTTTCATACAGGCTGCCGCCCCAAGCAGTTGTTTATGAATAGATTAAAGGAAAACCCTTTACCATCATTTGAAATTAAATTTTTTTGTTTATAAATGTTTCTATACATCCTACAAATCCGCCACTTCACGGGCAGGTTATGGGGACCTCCTAGGCACGATATTTGAAGGAGTTTTTCGTTTTTATTCTTAACCTTTATGTCACGGAAAAATCACTGTTCCTTTAAAAACGTTTCTTTAACTTTTTTCCCTTGTTTCCTCTCCCCTAGGGCACTACCCGGACACCCATACACCTTTTATGGCACATATCTTGCATATATGCCCTCTTGGAGGGCACTCTATAATTCGAACGTTCGAGTCCCATTGACTTGCATTGACTTCAAATCGTGTTCGCGTTCGATTTCGAATTTTTTCAAATGTTCGTGTTCGAATGCGAACCGAACACGGGGGTGTTCGGCCCATCACTAGGTTTGACTGTAAGAACAGGGAAAATGTTCTTTTCAGAGATCTTTCCCAGCTGCACGACTTTTTACTTTCTGATTGGTTATTCTATAGCTGTGGAGCTCCAATTGAAAACTCTGCTTCATCTGGCCTGCTTGTCTGCGGGAGATGGAGAGTAAAGCGCTGGAGGAGGACCTGAGGTTTTAGAATGAGGACCATATTACAATCCTAACGCTAACGTTACCGCTCACCTCTGTGAGCGGTAACTTTAGCTCTGGTGGCCCTAGCGCACCATATTCCAATCCGAACGCAAAGGCCGGTGTCAGACGAGCGTACTAGGTGCGCCCGTACTGATGTGCCTACCGTCGTCCTTTGTACTGTACTTTGTGCTCCCTATGCTTAACATGGGGAACGCAAAGTGTTAATTAGCATTAGGATTACAAAGAAAATCTCCCCAAAAATCGGATCCTCACCTCCCATCCCGCGGCGAGATACGGCGGCTCCATCCTCTCCTTCTTGCCGCCGGGAGCTGAGAGAGACTGGGGGGGGGGAGTCCCCCAGTCACCCTCTGCGAATCACTATGTTGACCTGCCGGATCAGTAAGGCGAGATCCTGCAGGTCATTTGACCGGCAGTGTTAGCCTCAATGGAGTCCTATGGAAGGGATGCTCGCGGCAGCACTTAGCGCTGCCCTGAGCATCCCGATGCTTAGTGCTGGGTTACGGTGCAGGCTGCTGGATTAGCGCCTGCACCGTAATATCACGGTAAAACAGGGATGCTAAGGACAAAAACGCAGGCGCAGGTTTTTCTCCTTAGCGTCCTCATTTTAGCATAATGTTTGTAAGATAGCCCTGAGTGTGAGTGAGTCATCAGTTGTATGGGTGTGAGACAGGGGTTGTGGGTCAGCAAGTCAGCGAGCAAGTGAATTTGAGCAAGCGAATGTGGTCAGGATGGGTGCTTGAGTGTGAATGCGGGAAATGGTGGGTGGGTGTGGGCGAGGTTAGGTGGGTGGGTGTGAGCGTAAGCAAGGTTGAGGGAGTGAGTAAATTATGGGACAGCATAGAAGCTCTTCTTTTATCTCCTTCATTACCAAGTGGTTTTCTTACAAAATCACTTTCCTTTACAGACACTCTAAAAATGTATGTGTACCCTTCAAACATACATTTTAGTGCCAGAAAGCTTATTTGACAGGAGAGGGCTCCCCCTGGTGGCCAAACATTGCTCCTCTATGTATAATAACAGCTGGAGCTCCATGTTTCTGTGTAAAACAGGCTGAACTCCATGCTGTACATACAGTTGTGTTCAAAATTATTCAACCCCCAATGATGTAAAGGGTTTTAGGGAATTTAGTGTACATTTGTAATTGTATTCAGAATGAAATCCTACAAGGACTTTTTAAAGAACCATATGCAACTAAAATGACATCAATTGGTTTAGTAATACAGTAGTAAATGTTTCTTTTGTGAATTCTTCATTGACACAATTTTTCAACCCTTAAAGACTACCACTCTGAAAAACAGAGGTTCATTCAAGTGTTTTCAATCAGGTATTGAAAACACCTGTGGATGTCACGGAGCAGCAATAAAGCATAATAAGCACCAATTAGGCAGCTTTAAAATGACTGTGATACTCAGCTCCTTCTAGACATTTACTGGTGTGGTTACAAACATGGTGAAGTCAAGAGAATGGTCCAGGAAGACAAGAGAAGAGGTGATTACTCTTCACAGGAAGGGCAATGGCTATAAGAAGATTGCAAAGATGTTAAACATACCAAGAGAGACCATAGGAAGCATCATTCGCAAATTCAAGGCAAAGGGCACTGTTGAAACGCTACCTGGTCGTGGCAGAAAGAAGATGCTGACTTCGACTGCTGTGCGCTACCTGAAGCGTAGAGTGGAGAAAAGTCCCCGTGTGACTGCTGAGGAACTGAGAAAAGATTTGTCAGATGTGGGTACTGAAGTTTCAGCTCAGACAATACGGCGCACACTGCGTAATGAAGGCCTCCATGCAAGAACTCCCAGGCGCACCCCCTTACTGTCTCCCAAGAATAAGAAGAGTCGACTGCAGTATGCCAAAAGTCATGTGGACAAACCACAGAAGTTTTGGGATAGTGTTCTGTGGACTGATGAAACAAAAATAGAACTGTTTTGGCCCATGGATCAACGCTATGTTTGGAGGAGGAAGAACAAGGCCTATGAAGAAAAGAACACCTTGCCTACTGTGAAGCATGGCGGGGGGTCAATCATGCTTTGGGGCTGTTTTGCTTCTGTAGGTACAGGGAAGCTTCAGCGTGTGCAAGGTACCATGAATTCTCTTCAGTACCAGGAGATATTGGATGACAATGTGATGCAGTCCGTCACAAACCTGAGGCTTGGGAGATGTTGGACCTTTCAACAGGACAATGATCCCAAGCATACCTCCAAGTCCACTAGAGCATGGTTGCAGATTAAAGGCTGGAACATTTTGGAGTGGCCATCGCAGTCACCTGACTTAAATCCAATTGAGAACCTCTGGTGGGACTTAAAGAAAGCAGTTGCAGTGCGCAAGCCTAAGAATGTGACTGAACTGGAGGCTTTTGCCCATGGCGAATGGGCGAAGATACCCGTAGATCGCTGCAAGACACTTGTGTCAAGCTATGCTTCACGTTTAAAAGCTGTTATAACTGTAAAAGGATGTTGTACTAAGTACTAAGATTGAATGTCACTTGGGGGTTGAATAAAACTGATAATGATGTGAGCACAGAAAAGACATTTTTGGTTATTTCATTATAAATGTTATGTTATATTTGTCTGACCTACACGTGCCTCTTTGATTTAATTGTAAGCAAGATGACTGAATGATCAAAATCAATGTCAAACTGGCCAAAACACTCAATTTCAGTGGGGGTTGAATAATTTTGAACACAACTGTACAGTTTCAGCACCTTGGCAGACATGTCTGAGGTGCTGAAATTTTTTGGGCACATTCCAGATCGCATTTTTAAATAAATAATTTACCAATTAATTTTGTTTGCAATAAACTAAATTCCTTTGCATTACTCCAGTACATGACAGAGTATATTCAATCTTGGTGGTGAAGGGGTTAAAAATATCAGCCATTAAATATTAGTACCTTTCTCTATGTACTCACACACAGCATGCATAAACTTGGCACTTTCCCAAGTAAAGAAAACCAGCAGATTGAGAGTTTTCTCTTCTCTTAGAAGACAAGAACTTTGGATGAATATATATATATATATATATATCTCTGTACAATGCAAACACTGAAATGGATGTTGAACAACCAGTAGTCATAATCTCCAAGGAAACAGACAGTAAGTATGTATACTGGTTAATAAAATGTGACATTACATCAATTCATCTCCATACAGACTGCAAACGCTCAGCTGAACTGGCGGCTAAAAAGGGAAAATCAAGCCTTTCTCACTGCTAAAATAACAAAGGTAAAAACACACATAGATAGCTATTAAATAGCAGACATTCTTGGGAAATAAATAGATCTCTTAATACAATGTCTTGCAATACATTGTGTTGTTATGAGATGGAATATTAAGCATACCTCTTCAATATGCCCCAAACGATTTTATCTCCAGACAATCAAACATTAACACTGCTATAACAAGTGACAAATAGGTATATACAGCATTATAAATAATCATGGTGTCTAGGCAACCCATAAGTGTTGCTGGAGAATAAAGGCATGTATGAACTGTGCTATCACTGAAAGTCAATAGTCAATTATTTAGCAGCTGTTGCCTTCTCCAGTTTGTTAAAAATCAATAATTCAAGTTTCATGTAGGTGACTTACCTTTGAGTCAAATGAAATTCTATTCTCGAGAAAACCAAGTTTAAAAACGCTGCCCCTTCTACAATAGCTGTATTTTAATAACGTGGTCAGACCTTAAATGGATTCTTCCGCTGATGGTACCTGTTTCTCACACATGACTCTCAGCCTCTCAAGTGTGCGAAGAATCTCCCGAGTTTTTATGTTAACGTGTTGAGGTATTTTTCTCAGTTTAACCCCTTCCTTACCATTATCAAGTACACTCGATCTTCAAAAGCACTTGCAGGAGGCCAACATCGATTTTTCTGGAGCATTGCAAACAAATTGTATTCATTGTAAAGCATTTCGCTTTCATATGGTCTCCAGAACAACTTTTCCAAAGCTGCGGAATACTGGATTTTGCAGCCGATGTGCTGCAGTTCAGGGAAGTTCTCTCTGTGTCTGTAACGAATACAGAATCTATTCTGCCTGTGTGTCATACATACATACATACTGCAGTATCAAAATTTGACCAGCAGGTGCTGCCCTCTGCATGTCAAATGAGCTTATTGTGGTGTAGTTTATTGGAAACGAGCTACATACATGTATAGAGCTACATAGATTTTTACTATTTAGGCAATAGAAATATTTTTTTTGTCATAAAAGCACTGGATTCTGTCAATGAAGACTTACAAGGTTAATCTAGTTAAATAATTATGGTAAAAAAATAATATATATACCGGTAATAACATAAAATATATTTTTGCTAATTGTCTTTTTTCACAGGTTGATTTTATGTCTGAGCCATTCCACATGCGATCTTATTCGACAGCAAGAGTCATCATTTGTCCCCTATCTTTACATTTTGTTCCAATTTTGAGGGTGACACCTTTCAAATTCCACATAACTTGAACTTGGTAAGCAAACAGTGTGGACAACTCCAATAAGATCTTCGGTAACAATCATCTGAGCATTACTATAAATGAACTGTCTCTAAAGATAAGTTTAATGAATCTAACACAAAGAAGCCCATCAGCTTCTGATGCCCATTTTCTCACAATAAGTTTTATGATTATTACAGAGTGTCATTCAACTTGTGAAATTAGTCTAACCAGTAGCCAGTACTTGGTTATGCTTCCTGCATCTCAATGGTGTCTCTATTGATTCCACTCTATTCACCTACCTATGGGTACAGGAATCTGGTTTTAGTGTAAACAAACATCATAAAATTAGCTCTCATTAGACATGTGCATAGGCAATAATTTGGTTCGGCCAGGAAAATTTCAGAATCCAAAAATTTCAGACTCCAAACTATTCAGACCCAGCATATGTAGAATTTCAGAAGTTTACAATATTTTGGATAGAACTGATTTAGAATAACGAAAGCATCTGAAAATGTTCAGCAGTTTCCAATATTCGCATGTATCAAAATACACAAACCAATGGAATGACGCTAGAATGGCTCCAAAATAACACCCAGAACGGAGCACATGCTTCAAAAATGATAGAAACATAGAAAAATGTCGGCAGATAAGAATCTTTCGGCCCATCTAGTCTGCCCAATTACATGGATACTTTACCTGGATTTATCTTTTATTTAGGATAGCTTTATGCCTATCCCATGCCTGCTTAAATTCAATCACTGTTTTGGCCTCTACCACTTCTACTGGAAGACTGTTCCATGTATCCACCACCCTCTCAGTAAAATAATGCTTCCTGATGTTACTTTTAAACCTTTGCCCCTCTAATCTAAGACTATGTCCTCTTGTTTTGCTACTTTGTTTCCGATTAAATATACTCCCTTCCTCTACCTTGTGGATTCCCTTTACGTATTTAAATGTTTCTATCATATCTCCTCTGTCTCGTCTTTTTCATAAACATACAACATTTGATGGAACAAATTTATTTGGTTAGTGCAAAAGATTATGGCCCACTTACATGAGTAGTAGTTGCCAATGTAACAGAGGACTTTCACGTAGATGTTTTCATTGTTGTCAGCTTGAGCAAGATGACCAACCAGTATGCTTGGCCAGGTTTTACAACCATTATACAGATTAAAGAATGTCCATACTAGACATGTGCACAGCACAAAATTTCGTTTTGAACTAATGGATTAGTCCTAAAACGCAATTTATTTAGTTGCTAAAAAAATTCGTTTTCAGTTCTTTAGTATGAAAACTAATTTCATTCATCCGAAAACCAGCGGATACAATTACTATTGTAGTGGCTCCTCAGAGGGCTGAGATCGCTGATCGCTACTTGTTACAGAATCTCTCACTCTCAGCACAATGTGTCAGGCAAAGCCGTTACAGTAACTGACTGCTGCTCATCACAGTGCTCAGAGTTTCAGTAAAACTAGTAATTAATATTTTTTTATTTAAGAGGTTATAACAATATTATTTCCTTGTTTTACTTAAACTCTGAGCACTGTGATGAGCAGCAGTCAGTTACTGTAACAGCTGAGCCTGATACATTGTACTGAGAGATAATATAACAAGCAGCCAACGTCAGCGCTCAGAACCACTGGATTTAAAGGGCTCAAAAAATTCTCCTCTCTGTATAATGTATAGAACATCCTCCTGCATTAATTAATACGCCTCTCTGTATAATGTATAGAACATCCACCTGCATTAATTAATACCCCTCTCTGTATAATGTATAGAACATCCTCCTGAATTAATGTCCCTCTGTATAGAACATCATACTGCATTGGCATGTGGAGGGTGCAGAACTTCGGAATTCAATGCTTATCCAGCACAGGAGAGGGCACTTTTACTTAAACTTTATATCTCTGTGGGGGAGACAGACAGGATTATAAAAGCAGGGGAGAGGGAAAACATTAACGTAAATCAGTCTGAAAGCTCAGAGAAGAGATGACTGGTGCAAATTAATTTTTATAATAAAATAAAGCACTTTAAATCCAGGGAAAACATTCAAATAAATCCCACTGAAGGCTCATAATGACAGAGTAACTGTGAGAGCTGGATACTAAATGTATCAGACATAAAAAAAAACTTTATAATAAGCAGCACTGGGAGAGGAGAGGGACTTTATATAAAACGTGTATTATAGATGAGGAAAGGGGGATAGTGCTCCTGGATAATATAAAATGTATCAGACTTAAGCCCCTATTATACAGAGCGGGAGGGGAGATAACACACGTTTTATAAAGTCCCTCTCTTCTCCCAGTGCTGCTTGTTCTAAAGGGTTTTTTACTATCCAGCCCTCCTCTGTCATTAGCTTTCAGTGTGATTTATTTGAATGTTTTCCTTTCCAGCTGCTTTTAATCATCTTGTCTGCCTCATAGACATGCAAGGGTTAAGTAATGGTTTCCTCTCCTGTGCTGGCTGTGCTGCGAGTGAGTATTCTGGAGCTCTATCACTGTCAGATTTTCGGGTAGGGGTTGGGAAGGATTACGCATACAAACCTTTTCTGTAGCTTTGCGATGTTTCGCTCTTCATTGCTGGTCTCCTTCACTCAATGTAATATCACAAAAAGGACTGAAACTAAAATGTAGTGCATTTTATTTTAGTTACTTTAGTTTTTTTGTACTGAGCAGTTTCGTATCCCTTGAGTCATACGAAAACTAAATTATCCCAAAATTCTGACTAAATCGCTTTAGTACTAAAACAAATGCACATGTCTAGTCCATACCAGCTATCCCTTGACAGCACCATCCTTAACAAGTTCCTTGTAAATGTTAGTCAGTATGTTGCACTTAAGAAACACAAATACTTACTCATTAAAGGGCCACTCTAGGCACTGTGATATCTCAGTGTTCTTTGAATGATAACAGTGATCTGAGTGTCTTCACCCTTCTTCAGGGAGATCTCAGAGTGGTGATTCACAAACAAGTGCTGATCTGAACTGCATGAATTAAGACACGGAAGAGGGAACCACTTAGGTACCACCTTCCTCCAATGACTCCGATTGAGTTCCGTTGGGTTGCCTGGGCATACGTCTAAGTATAAATCATAATAATAATCATAACCCTATGAGGTAAATCATAATCCAAGATTACATTCCTCCTCATCCATGTTTCTTTTTGGGAATATGAATATGCATGTACAGGATGCTTAGAATTATATATATATACAGTATTTTTAACCTGGGTTAATAACTGTCACCACTAAATATTATACCAATAGCTAAGGATACAATTTCACTTTCTTTAACAGTTTCTTCTGTTTCAATAATAATAATTTCTTTTCCAACATTTTCCAAACTCTATTCAATTAGAAAGTTTTAAGAACAAATTTCACCATGTCTATTTTTTATCTCAATTCTCTCTTTGATACGAAGTTTTCTATCGAGTGTAATGAATCACTGTTTCTTGATTCCAATAACTTTTTCAATTTATCCCTTCACATGTATCTCTTTCCTGCTTAAGTCCATCTGTCATTTCTGAGTTTCCTTCCAGGGTTATCACTTTTTAATAAAAACCTAATTACCCTGGCGTGTTCTGTGAATTGAGCTGAAGTTATATTTTAACCAACTTGGGTAATATTTTCTTTGACTTATGAGTTTTCAAAAAGGGTAGTTTGTTACCTTGCGATTCGGATAGAATTTGGACGTAAATTATAGTTGAAGTATTGTTGAACTCTAAAAGAACATCACAAGTATTTGTTCGCTGAAGCATATTACTCACAAACTTTCCTGTAGAGGTCTAAGAGTGTTTATTTCATGTGCACAAATATGATAAGCTTAGGAAATTATCCCTTTAAAATTGCATATTAATTTGAGAAAGGATTTTATCAGGAAGGATACATTGAGACTTCTCTCGTTTTCAAGTATGTCCTGGGTGGCGAGTCTTGTACCGTTAGGTGTCTTGCCCAAGGACACTTACTGGAGAGGTTGCTCGCTGGGATTGAACCCATGACTCCACAGGCTCTCTCCACACAGAGCAGTGATCATACCTCTACTCCTAATTAGCAACTGTGTTATTTATTTTGGTTTGAACATTACAACAATCTAGATTTACAGTATCTCACAAAGGTGAGTACACCCCTCACATTTTTGTAAATATTTTATTATATCTTTGATGTGAAAACACTAAAGAAATGACAGTTTGCTACAATGTAAAGTAGTGAGTGTACAGTTTGTATAACAGTGTAAATTTGCCGTCCCCCCCAAAATAACTCAACACACAGCCATTAATGTCTAAACCGTTGGCAACTAAAGTGAGTACACCCCCAAGGGAAAATGTCCAAATTGGGCCCAAAGTGTCAATATTTTGTGTGGCCATCATTATTATTTTCCAGCACTGCCTTCTTGGGCATGGAGTTCACCAGAGCTTCACAGGTTGCCACTGGGCTTTCTTCCACTCCTCCATGAAGACATCACAGAGCTGATGGATGTTAGAGAGTTTACGGTCCTCCACCTTCCGTTTGAGGATGCCCCACAGATGCTCAATAGGGTTTTGGTCTGGAGACATGCTTGGCCAGTCCATTACCATTACCCTCAGCTTCTTTAGCAAGGTAGTGGTCGTGTTGGAGGTGTGTTTATGATCGTTATCATGTTGGAATACTGCCCTACGGCCCAGTCTCTGAAGGGAGGGGGTCATGCTCTGAGTCAGTATGTCACAGTACATGTTGGCATTCATGGTTTCCTCAATGAACTGCAGCTCCCTGGTGCCGGCAGCACACATGCAGCCCCAGACCATGACACTCCCACCACCATGCTTGACTGTAGGCAAGAAACACTTGTCTTTGTACTTCTCACCTGGTTGCCGCCACACACGCTTGACACCATCTGAACCAAATAAGTTTATCTTGATCTCATCAGACCACAGGACATGGTTGCAGTAATCCATGTTCTTAGTCTGCTTGTCTTCAGCAAACTGTTTGTGGGCATCAGCTTTAGAAGAGGCTTTCTTATGCGACGACAGCCATGCAGACCAATTAGATGCAGTGTGCGGCGTATGGTCTGAGCACTGACAGGCGGACCCCCCTCCACTTCAACCTTTGCAGCAATGCTGGCAGCACTCATACGTCCATTTCCCAAAGACAACCTCTGGATATGATGCTGAGCAAGTGCACTCATCTTCTTTGGTCGACCATAGCAAGGCCTGTTCTGAGTTGAACCTGTCCTGTTAAACGGCTGCATTGTCTTGGCCATCGTGCTGCAGCTCAGTTTCAGGGTCTTGGCAATCTTCTTATAGCCTAGGCCATTATGTAGAGCAACAATTCTTTTTTTCAGATCCACAGAGAGTTCTTTGCCATGAGGTGCCATGTTTGAACTTTCAGTGACCAGTATGAGAGCGTGAGAGCGATAACACCAAATTTAACACACCTGTTCCCCATTCACACTTGAGACCTTGTACAACTAACGAGTCACATGACACTGGGGAGAGAAAATGGCTAATTTCCACAGGAATAGGGCCTTCATTTCCTCCTGTACTGGTTTGTCAAAATGTTGTTCAATGTATTGTAACCCTGTCTATATTGTGCTCATTGTACAGCGCTGCAGAATATATGCTGGCGCTTCATAAATAAATAAATAATAATAATTGGGCCCAATTTGGACATTTTCACTTTGGATTTGGACAGCAAATTTTGAGGGGACAGCAAATTTACACTGTTATACAAGCAGTACACACACTACTTTACATTGTAGCAAAGTGTCATTTCTTCAGTGTAGTCACATCAAAGATATAATAAAATATTTACAAAAATGTGAGGGTTGTACTCACTTCTGTGAGATACTGTACGTCATCCATTCCAATATGCGGTATACAATAAAAGACGTTAAGTCATGTTGAGCTGGCTAGATTATAGCACAACTGCATTGTATACTGTTTTATTATGCCATTTCAAGCAGTTTACAACAATACTTTAGGTTTTGTTCACAAAGTAAAAGTCTTGCAAGTGGAGTCAGGCAGCTCTTCTACCAGAGAAGGCAACACGGTGTCATTATTGTATGAGAAAGTCCAAGGGCAGAAAACAATTGAGCTGTACTGTAGTGTATGTACCATCATATCATATTCAAGAAAAGACATATCAAGAGGAGCTAGAGCTATTTGTGAGACGAGTACTTTGTAATGCTCTTATATTATGGAAGAAAAAGTGTTTGCATCTGTGCAGTATTCAAATCATGCTATCTGGTTTGCATACAAACACTTACTTAATTTGTATGTTTACTTGCCAAAGTGTTAATGCAGTAAAGACTGTGGTATAAATATGAGTTTTTAAAATGATATGTAGAATTGTATCTTTAAGGCGTAGTTCACACCTGGACGTTTTACAAAGCGTTCCTACGTGCTGTAAAATGCTCAAACACTGAAATCCCTTTATTTCCTACTAGTTGTAAAGCCTGCCCAGAGGGCAGTCTATTGTGATATACTGCCCCTGCTTATGGATATATGCCCCAGCTCGTGGATATACTGCCCAGCACGTGGATACTGCCCAGCACGTGGATACTGCCCCCGCACGTGGATACTGCCCCCGCACGTGGATACTGCCCCCGCACGTGGATACTGCCCCAGCCTGCCCAGAGGGCAGTCTATTGTGGGTATACTGCCCAGCTCGTGGATACTGCCCAGCACGTGGATATTGCCCCAGCATGTGGATACTGTCCCAGCACATGGATATTTGCCCCCAGCACATGGATATTTGCCCCCAGCACATGGATATTTGCCCCCAGCACATGGATATTTGCCCCCAGCTCATGGATTTGCCCAGCTCATGGATTTGCCCCCAGCTCATGGATTTGCCCAGCACATGGATTTGCCCAGCACATGGATTTGCCCCCAGCTCATGGATTTGCCCCAGCTCATGGATTTGCCCCCAGCTCATGGATTTGCCCAGCACATGGATTTGCCCAGCACATGGATTTGCCCCCAGCTCATGGATTTGCCCCAGCTCATGGATTTGCCCCCAGCTCATGGATTTGCCCAGCACATGGATTTGCCCAGCACATGGATTTGCCCCAGCTCATGGATTTGCCCCCAGCTCATGGATTTGCCCCAGCTCATGGATTTGCCCAGCACATGGATTTGCCCAGCACATGGATTTGCTCCCAGCTCATGGATTTGCCCCCAGCTCATGGAGTTGCCCAGCTCATGGATTTGCCCCCAGCTCATGGATTTGCCCCAGCTCATGGATTTGCCCCCAGCTCGTGGATATGGTGCCCCAGCTCGTGGATATTGACCCCCCCAGCTCGTGGATATTGACCCCCCCCCCCACCAGCGCTCATACTTACCTGTCGAGCGGCGCCAGGGAAGTGAAGATTTCCCCGCTTCCGGTCTTTGAAGGACCCAAGCCGCGGTCACGTGACCGGGGCTTGGGTCCTTCAAAGCGGAAGCGAGGGAACTTTCCCTCCGCCGCTCGGGGGTAGGATGCGCGCGGCAGCCGGGTAGAGGCTGCGCCTCTACCCGGCTGCCGCGCGCATCCTACCCCTGAGCGGCGGAGGGAACTTCCCTTCGCCGCTCGGGGGACCCGTTAGATGCACACAGCAGCCGGTAGAGGCTGCGCTCGCAGCCTCTACCCGGCTGCCGCGCGCATCCAACCCCTGAGCGGCGGGGGAAACTCTCCCTTCGCCGCTCGGGGGTTGGATGCGCGCGGCAGCCGGGTAGAGGCTGCGAGCGCAGCCTCTACCCGGCTGCTGTGTGCATGTGTAACCGCCGCGGCGAGCCGGCAGCCGGCTCGTGCCGCGGCGGTTGCATGCGCGCGCAACCAACCGCCGCTGGTTGCGCGCGCATGCGCAGTAAGGCTTTGGCGACGGACAGCCAAAGCCTTACTCTTTTATTATATAGATGGGCATGGTTCACACCTGGACGTTTTATAGCACGTAGGAACACTCCCTATGCCCAAAGAAGTACAGGAGCTTCTTTGGGGCATATTACAGAGCGTTTGCGGCCATAGACTTCAACGTGAACGCGCTGAAATGGGCGTTTTGTGCGTTTTCGTCATCAAAAACGGGCGTATGAATGCGCGTTCCGCACATGGCAACAGGCACAAAAGTCTTTTTCATTGGACACCTCTGAAGTCTTTTTCATTGGACACCTCCGTTGTCAATCAAAAAAACGCGCATTTCAGATTGTCAAAAAACGGCAGGTAATACGCTTACAAAACGCCTGACAAAAATGCGTGTAAAAAGCGCATATGAGATACGTTCAGCCTAATAGTTCATCAAATCGGATTCCAAATCCTTCTTTGCACCCCAAATGGTTTTACTATTCACCTTGCATACAATTAAAGGACTATTGATGGCAAAACATAACTTGTAATTTCTTATTGAATATCTTTTAGAATATGTGTTTATTAGACATGTGGATTTATAGGTAACCCTTTCTCTACCATGATCGAGTAAACACGATCTTCTAAAATTTTTGCATGAGCCAGAGATCAAGTTAAATTGATCAGGTCTTATTCATTTGCAAATGGGATGCTATCAGCTCCACGTACTCGCACCACCTCGTCTCTCCCACTGTTCTGTTTGTTTAACTTGTATGTATAGTTGTTGTTCTGTCTCACCCATTGTACAGTGCTACAGAACTTGTTAGCGCTTTATAAATACCAGTAACTGTTAGAGGGTACCCCTAAAGTTTCAGCACCTTGGACATGCCACAAGAGGTGCTGAAGCTGTTTGAACAGCAGGGACATCTGTGTCTGAGACACAGAGTCCCAGGTCCTTGTAAATGTGGCCCAGGTGCAATAGCATTATTTGGCAGAGGGTGATGGCGTCCTCATCATATCAATTGGCTGGCTGAGAGAAAAAATGTATAGTACAGATGTACAATGATTAATTGTTTAATTACTGTAAAGTGATTTTCCAGAAAACCATTGGATCCTTTTAGTGGTTTAATGGAAAACCATTTGGCAGTGAAGCAATTAAACATTCTTTTTACTATTTTGAGCTAATAAAAATATAAAAATGAGTCCTGCACTCTATTCCAATTGTACTTAGGCGACAGTGTAAACTGGCAGTATTCAGCTCCACTTTGTGTATAAAACATATCAAAAATGTATCGCCCACACTTCCAAAGAGAGGTTTTTTGTTTACTTAAATGGTCATTAAAATCTTACGCCCATGTGCCAACGTCAAGTCGCACTTCTGAGATACCCTAATGCCAATTTTGACCAGTGGTCTGGTAAACGTAACACAGTTGTTGAAGACTATGGAGGTGGTAACTTTACCAGAGCCTTTGTTATGTTTGCTGTATAGAAAATACCTTATGGATACCGTAGAGTTGAAAAGGGAGGATGAAGATGTTAAACTTGAGCCCCTTCTGACCCCCCACCACACACACCGATCTCGCCCTTCTTTTACCCCTTTGATAAATAATCTTCCATTAATTCAGCATCGAGCTCCCAAGTCACTGGTCTTGATGTGACAGGGGGAAGAGGAGGTTAGACACTTGAGCAAGAATACAGCTAAACCCATGTCTCAGGGCAAGTGCAATGACAACCACTGGCTAGAGCTGGGCATGAATTTGGGGTTACAGCTATTCAGAAGGGAAGCTCCGCTCAACTTCGGGGAATTACAAACCAGCGGCCGTATGACGCTGGCCGACTATTTTTGTTATCTACAGCTCTCGGATTTTGCCCAGGCTCTGGAAACCAGACAGGCCGCCACCAACTCTCTTACGCCTTTTGAATCGCTGTACTCTAAAGCATCTTTGTTGAAATCGCTGATCTCAACCCTTTACCTCACCCTGGTCTCCGGCTCCTCAGAGTGGCGGCCGCTGCATTACACGCACCGCTGGGAACGCGATGTGGGAGATACTCTTTCTGGTGAAGACTGGGAAGACATTTGGGACAATGTGGCTCATTGTTCCAATATTGTAGCGCACCAGGAACAAGCGTTTAAAACTTTATTTTGATGGTACACCTCCCCTACGCAGCTTTCTCACATGGGTTGTTGTCCCACGAATCTGTTTTGGAGGGGCTGTGGGGCCACGGGCTAATTTTACCATACTGTATGTGGTGGACATTCCCACATATTCAAGGGTTTTGGTCACGGATTCACGGCCTAATGCGGACATTGCTGGGCTGTCCAGTGAACTTGAATCCCTTGATTTTCTTGCTTCATAGGTCTCGGGAGACTTTGACAAGACCGGAGAACAAACATCTTCACAAAATGGCCCTGGCCGCTAGGAGGGTCTTGGCGCAAAGGTGGACAGCACTCTCCCGGCAATGAAATGGGTGCAGATTAATATTCAGGACAATATGTCCGTGGACCGACTGTCCGCTATGGTCCATGAAACACTGCCACAATTTTATTGCAATTGGTCCCCTTGGCTGGATTTTGAGTCTGACTAAGGGGTGTATGGGGTAGGAGCCTGTAAGGGTATATTTCTATGCCGGAACACGGCCATGATTGGGATGGTGCCCCGCTCTCCCTCCTTGATTCTTTTTTCTTTGTCTGTCTCTCGTTTTGTGTATTTGTACCTGTGTTTATTCTTACAAAAGTGTGGTATCTGCTGGCACAATGTTAATTTTGCCTCCTTCGGGCGGGTGATTATTATTACTGGCACTTTGAAAATCAAAATAAAGAATTATTAAAACAAAATTAACTTGTGGTTACTACCTGGAAGCCTGTTCACAAAGTGATGATCTCAGCTTTCTGGGGGTACTCACAGATAGCAAAAATACACCACCATAATATGGCTTGGGATCCATTTTTTGTGGCAGGAGTGCTAAAACTTTGAGGACACATTAAATATATAATATATTTATTGCAAATTAATAAAGAAAACATGACCTATCATCTAAACAAAAGATTTACAGAATGTGAGTCAAATGGGAACCCCCGAAGTGTGGGCGGGGGGCTGCATTCCCACATGTTCCTTCTCGTCTTTACCCCTGCATAGTAGGCCTACTGCCAGAGAGCAAAGTAGTTTTGTTGCTGAGGTTAAAATACCAAAGGAATTTACCAGAAAGCAGCTCACACTTACAGGCTGCTAAGAACACAAAAATATAGCTATTTTAATAACAACTTTGAGATTTATTCAGGTAGATAAAAATCTTGATGTGTATAAATCCTCAGACAGCATCACGGCAATAAATATGTGAATATAGATAACATATGAAATATGAGATGATGTCAAACCTGATGAAACAGTAAAGAAAATAGAAATAGTGGAAACCATAAAATGTATTAAAAGTCCCTGTATAATAAAATGCTATCAAAAAATAAATATTTATAGTGTCATAACTGCACATCTACAGGACATTGGTTTTCTATGAAAGTGTTGATGAAAACTAGGGACCCTATTCCCCTCTTCCGATATACAGATCAGTTTCAGCCAATATCCTAATGACTGGACAACCGTTTAGCTTTTCACGCATGCTTTTCTTGCTGCTTGGACATAGCGGTACTTACTGTAAATTAACGTCTACCAAACCTTGTATAGGAGGCATTCATTTGTGCCTGAATGTATAGAATGAGCTTTGCCAAGGTAGCTTCCTTGTTTTTCTATCCTGGTACTGGTATTACTCAAAGAAATAACAACTCCCAGAACCATAATTCAATAAAATATACCCCTTAATAAATCCAATCCTTACCTCATCCCACAGTGGATTGGGCAATACAATGTTCTTCTGGCTGCAAGCTGCAGGAGAGTAGGAACAACTAGTTCCCATTGTTTCTCTGCTGCTCCTCTGTGATACTTTGACTGCAAGGTCACGCAGAGCTTGCAGCAGTGATCCGCTGAGCTTCATGCAGTCCTATGGATTCCAGGAGTTAATACCTGCGCAAACGAATGGGGCTGCTGCCAGTATCACTCTGTGCCTGCATTTCATTCCGAGGCCAGCCACTAATAAAACGGCTGATGCTGAACAGGTGTGTTAAAAAGGAGCCAGTAAGGAAAATTGAATGGCACCGATTTATACTCTTATCGGCTCCCTTTTAGCATCCAGAGAGGAGGAGCACCTTAGGTCTAGAAAGGGTAGGCGCATAACAGGATGCTGATCCAGGTTTTGTGCCCAGATGGTTTGACACAAGGTTGTAAACAGAATCAAACCAATGGTCTGACAACACAATCACCTGTCACCTGTGATACTAATGTGCTTCATTGCTGAGGTGAGTGAGAAGGAAATATACAATAAATATTTTTTCACTGTGAATTTACCTTGAAAGGCAATTGTAATTACCTGGACATTAAAAATAAGATAAAAGGCACAGCAATAAAACCCACAGTAATGTGCAGTGTGTATGAGCGTATCACAGAGTACCACAGCTACCAGTAACTTGGTAGAACAAGCGGATTACGACTGGTATTAAAGTAGGTGCACAAAGCATTTTAATGCCACTATGAGTGGGAACAATCACTGACTGAGAGACTCACTCTGGAGTCCATAGGACTACATTGAGTGTCACTGTGGAAGTTGCGCAAGATCTCTTAAATGAGCTCTCACACCACGCAAGATCTGGTGGAAGGACACCGAAGAACTGTTTTACCTCAGTATCCTTACGGTTTATTGCAAGATGGAAGACCAGTGTGGTGATTTTTGTCGGTCTGGTAGGCGAGTTTAGAGGTAGAGGGTTATTTTTTTCTGGATGTAAAGTGATTTTCCTCTCGTGTCATATTTTAAAATTTCTTTGCGCTTGCAGCAAGTATGATGAGCAATATTGAATCCCTTGTTATTCAAGTGCTAATGCAACTTTTGACCATTCTATTCAATGTGTAGAACGGGCAAACAATTGATATCCAGGCTGAAAGGCCGATTGGTAATGGAAGTTAATGTTCGTCTTGGAACAGCAAGTGGAGCGGTTATGATTGAGTGAGGACTAGGGATGAGCTGTTCGGGTTCGGAGTTCGGGCCGAACTTTGGCAGTTCGAATGTTCGCGAACTTCGAACTTTTTGGGTGTATTTGGTTCGAGTTCGGAAAAAAAAAAGAAATTTTGAAAAAGTTTAAAAAATGCTTAAAAAATACAAAAAAATCTAGAAATAAAGAGACTCTTTACTGCAGAATATTATAAGCAACGGTTTATTAGATATTGAATTAAAAAATAATGTCTAGGTGCAAAGATTCTCACCTCTAAATGACCTTTTTTTTTCAAACGGCATAACAACAACAGATGTTTTAGTCTGGTCTAATCAATTTGATACATTTTATGTAGAATGAAGGTGTGGGGTGTCTGCTTCTGTTCTGAGTGAGTAATTTCCCTCCTAAAACTTCCTAATATGCTATATTTAACTGCTGTGTGAAAAAATACAAAATTTCCTCATTGCCCGCTTTTAACAGCTAAAGCAATGTTATTTTTCACCTCGGGATTAAACATTCACAGGGTTATTCAGAGAGCAGTGAAAAGCAGGAGAATAACTGGAGAATGGAAAATTCTAGGTCAAAATAGCCAAACCAGAAAAATTCTCCCATTTATCTCACTTTCCAAATCGGCTATTTGGTCTAGATTGTTCTCTTCTCCTGCCAGTTCTCCTGGCTTTCACCTCTCTCTCAGGGTTGTTCAGAGAAAGGTGAAAACCAGGAGAATGGCAGGAAAAGAGAACAATCTGGACCAAATAGCCGATTTGGAAAGTGAGATAAGGCTAGGGTCAGACTAACGCATTTTTCACAGCGACCGTCAAAAAGTGCATCCGAACGCATTGCTGGATTTTTTCACGGAATGCGCGAAAACGGTCATACGATGCGCATTTTTGTGCGTGATTTTTTACGGATCCAAACCAGGAAACTTTGGGTGTCTGGACGTTATGTTGGCCGGACATGAGCAGGGACTGACGTCTCCAAATCACACACACACGCCGCTAGTGGACGCAGCGCACTCTGTACGTTCGTAATAGCGGTTCTGCGTTCTCGAAAAAATGCGTTCATTTTCCACTTGCGTTGCGCAGCCGGACTTTCGTGCGACCGTACTTCGTATATTGGCCATCATTGCCCGTCATTTGCGGCTAGTGCGGCCGTGATTAAGTGCGCCTGATCGCACGTTAAAAATTCGCTAGTCTGTCCCTAGCCTAAATGGGAGAATTTTTCTGGTTTGGCTATTTTGACCTACAGGGTTATCCAAAGAGCTCCGAATTGCTTGAGAAAGGTAACGAACGCTGAAAATCAGCGTTCGGTTACCTTTCCTGGCCATTCGGCTATCCAGAGAGCAGGCAATTCGCCAAATCCTGGCGAATTTCCTGCACATACGGTGCCTGTTCGGTGCCTGTTCGAGGGCAGTGAAATCCCCATGAAAAGCACTGCTTCGGCTATTCAGAGAACACAAACCAGCAGTGAAAGGTTCCCCTGATGCCCTGCCATTCGGTGGTTTCAGTCGGCAAGTTAATTCAGGAGAATCCCATAGGCTTCAATGTTAAAAATATTCCCGTTTTAATTCAATATCTAATAAACCGTTCATTATAAAATTTTGCAGCAAAAAGTCTCTTTATTTATAGATTTTTTAGGATACTTTAAGCATTTTTCTGAATTATTATTATTTTTTTTAAAGTCCGATTTTTTTTTTCAAGTTTACTTATTTTTTCTGTAACAGCCCTTTTTATTATCATTCCCTGGACCTCCTGTGTAAATTTCAGACATTTACGCTCCGTAGTTTCTTTGCAAACAGCGTTTCTTTTTCACACAATCATACAAACGGTTTTGCTAATTTATTCACCTCCCTCGTCTGCGGTCTCAGCTGCGATCGGCTCCTGCTCGGGCTTTTTCCGTGGTTTTCGCAGGTTAATCCAGATGTTTTTGGGGGTTTTCTGCGTGCATTCGGTCGGTTTTGCGGTTAGTTTTCGTCAGGTTTGCGGCAGCCTTTCCCTGCAATTCGGGGTCCCTGTGGTGCTTGCTGAATACACCGCAGGGTCACCGAAATGGGATCGGCAAAAGGAACCGAATTGAAGAGAACGAAAAGTCACCGAACGTGCGGTGACTTTTCGAATCTTTTTGATTAACCCTGCTAGAATTTTCCATTCTCCAGTAATTCTCCTGCTCTTCACCGCTCTCGGAATAACCCTGACAGGGTTATTCAGAGAAAGGTGAAACTCAGGAGAATGACTGAAGAGAAAATTGTAGGTCAGAATAGCGTCAATGGTTTTTTTCTTTGTTATTTTTACTCTGTTCGACGGTATGTTGACTATTTCCGGCAGCTGGTTGGCGCTGTGTTCTGCGGATCGTCGGCTTCTGCGGATCGTCGTTTTTTTTTTTGCGGTTTTGTGGCGGATGGTCGGCTTTTTTCGGATGCCTGCGGTGATTTTTCAGTGGTTTTGTGGCAATCTTTCCATTCGAGACAGTGGTTTTGCGGCGGATTATCAGATGCGGTCGGTGGATTTTCCCTGTACTTCAGGGACCCTGCAGGGAATTTAATTACCCGAAGTGTGGAGAACGAGAGAGCACCGAAATGTCTGTGACGTTTCGGTGCTCTCTGAATAACTCTGATAGTAGGTGCCAAAACATTGAATTATTACCACTCCAAATGGAAAAGACCTCTATTTTATATCCTAATTGGCAATAATTAAAGAGGGGAATTTATACCTTTTGAATGGAATGTGAAAGAAGAATGTGGATACAGTTTATCTACAAGGCATCTCAGAGGGCAGACAAGGTGACTGAGCTTGAATATGCACCTCAGATGCTCCGAGTTTGCAGCTCACAGTGGCTAGAGATATCTTGTGGTTTAATATGTGCTTTTGAGACATGGAATTCAAAGAACCATTTTTTTCTATGACGTGCATTTATGTTTGTGACAATCAGTAACAAAGTCAGATTTTGTAGGTTTAACTTTTCAGGTTTAAATCTACAAACCTAACCTTGATCTCAAATGTGTAGGGAATAGAATACAATATGTCACATTTTAAAATTGTTTAGCACTAAAGCTATGTATGCAATAAGGAACATTGAAATAAAACAACATAAGTACAAAAATATATAAATCCCTAAAAAAATAAAATAAAAGCTGGAACAGCTAGCAAAGTTGCATTGCTGAAAATAAAGTACATTATAGAAATGTGCAATTCTTTTCGTAACAAATAGGTTTTATCCGAATTTTTGCTTATTCATAGATCCGGACTAATAAAAGAAGGAACGATAATAACTAAAATATCACAATCCGAATAGACGACAGAACCATCATCTGAAAATAAGTGAATGGAATAGTCGATAGACGAAAGACCGAAAATCCGAGTTGACGGAACGAAAAGATTAAAAATAACGAATGCATTATATTTCTTTCGCATTCATTCTGATCCATTTTATTTTTCGGATGGGTGGTGTTATTGTCTATCTCTGGCCAATTGGCTTGTTTTTTTTGTGTCTCAGTCAGACTGCATTCCAGGGAAGGGTATTGTTTTTTTCTTTCTGTAGTCGGACGTGTGAGACTGAGAGAGTAACTGGTAGTAGTACTGGTCAAGCTCTCTGATTGGCTGCACTGACAGGAAAGTTTGTGTGCAGTGCATTGTGCAGCAATTAATAACATTTGTTTCTTCCTAAATCCCCAGTCTATAGAACACAATACATATGATTAACTAAAAACAATTTTTGGGGCATGGCTGGATGCCGGGGTGAGAGGATGTAGGCTGCCTGAGCTCTGTCCTGCGTTGGACTTCTTGATGACATTATGGTGAATGTGAATGTGATTAACCTTTCCCCTCGTCACTGAGGAGTCTTCCTAATTACCCCCGTGGGTCTATGGAGCTCTGTGTTACGCTCATACACACCGCGCATTGCTGTGAGTTTTATTGCTGTGGAGCTCTGTGATACGCTCATACACACTGCTCATTACTGTGAGTTTAATTGCTGTGGAGCTCTGTGATACGCTCATACACACTGCGCATTACTGTGAGTTTTATTGCTGTGGAGCTCTGTGATACGCTCATACACACTGCTCCTTACTGTGAGTTTTATTGCTGTGGAGCTCTGTGATACGCTCATATATAATGCTCATTACTGTGAGTTTTATTGCTGTGGAGCTATGTGATACACTCATACACACAGCACATTACTGAGTTTTTGTGCTGTGGAGCTCCGATACGCTCATATACACCGCACATTACTGTGAGTTTTATTGCAGTGGAGCTCTGTAATGTGCAGTGTGTACAAGTGTATCAGTAATGTACAGCATCTTATAAACCTGAAAAGTGATCGTCAGTTTCCCACATTTACAACAAGGACTGTCTGTGCTGTGGCGCAGCCTCAGCTGCAATGAGTGAGTGATGGATGCTGCAGCAAAGCGGTGGCCATCTGTAAGTCTGGAGGGGGCACAATGGATTCCCCCAATTTGCTGCTGGGCCCGAGTGGAGTTTCTAACTCAGTAAAACCATTATTTAGAAAATTGTGTGAATAAATAATTTCTTTAAAACAACAGTGTACATGTCAGTTTTTTGGGGGGGAGTTTGACCTTTTGTGGGCATGGTACAAGGGGCCCCAGGATTTCCTATTGCCCGGGGGCCCCATTAATAGTCAGTTCGCTCCTGCTGTCAGCCAAGATTCGGCCAAATGCAGCAAAGTTGTTTGGACGGCGCTTCACAGTACTGCTGGACAATGATCTAAAACACACTGCGAAAGCAACACAGGAGTTTTTGAAGGAAACAAAGTGAAATATTCTGCAATGGCCGAGTCAATCACCTGATCTCAACCCAATTGAGCAGCATTTCACTTACCGCAGGAAAAACTAAAGGCAGAAAGACCCACATACAAAGAACAACTGAAGACAGCTGCAGTTAGAGCCTGGCAAAGCATCAGAAAGGAGGAAACCAACAGGGTTATTCAAAGAGATCCGAATGGCTGGAGAAAGGTAACCGAATGCTGAAAATCAGCGTTCGGTTACCTTTCTTGGCCATTCGGCCAGTGGCGTAGCGTGGGGGGGCTGGGGGGGCCGTGGCCCCGGGCGCAGTTTTCTTAAGGATGCATAATTTCAAAAGAAATTTGCGCCCCTAAAACTTGTGGCCCGGACTGACCCGCCGGGCCCTCGGGCGCCGCCCAAGGGCCCACGGGTTGAGGGGACCCAGATGCCGGGCAGCGGGAGTGCCTGCCGGCTGCCCGGTCCTGAACAGTGAGTCCGTCCTGTTGAAGGGGAGGTGGCTGCGTCCAGGCGCAGGTCACGTGTTCCGTCTAATCAGGTGGTACTGAGTCTCTGTACCACCTGACTGGCCGGACCGCGTGACCTGCGCACGCATGCAGCCGCCTCCCCTTCAACAGGACAGACTCGCACGCTGTTCAGGACCGGGCAGCCGGCAGGCACTCCCGCTGCCCGGCATCTGGGTCCCCTCAACCGCTGCTGGATCCGGAGCTGGGGCAATATCCAGGTGAGAGCTGGGGCAAATCCATGAGCTGGGGCAAATCCATGTGCTGGGGCAAATCCATGTGTGAGCTGGGGCATTTCCATGAGCTGGGGCATTTCCATGAGCTGGGGCAAATCCATGAGCTGGGGCAAATCCATGTGCTGGGGCAAATCCATGAGCTGGGACAAATCCATGTGCTGGGGCAAATCCATGTGTGAGCTGGGGCATTTCCATGAGCTGGGGCAAATCCATGAGCTGGGGCATTTCCATGAGCTGGAAAAAATCCATGTGTGAGCTGGGGCAAATCTATGTGCTGGGGCAGTATCCATGAGCTGGGGCAAATCCATGAGCTGGGGCAAATCCATGTGTGAGCTGGGGCAAATCCATGAGCTGGGGCAAATCCATGAGCTGGGGCAAATCCATGTGCTGGGGCAGTATCCATGAGCTGGGGCAAATCCATGAGCTGGGGCAAATCCATGTGTGAGCTGGGGCATTTCCATGAGCTGGGGCATTTCCATGAGCTGGGGCAAATCCATGTGTGAGCTGGGGCAAATCCATGAACTGGGGCAAATCCATGAGCTGGGGCAGTATCCATAAACTGGGGCAAATCCATGAACTGGGGCAAATCCATGTGTGAGCTGGGGCAATATCCATGTGTGAGCTGGGGCAAATCCATGTGTGAGCTGGGGCAATATTCATGTGAGAGCTGGGGCAAATCCATGTGTGAGCTGGGGCAATATTCATGTGAGAGCTGGGGCAATATCGATAACGTGTCCACAGGTTGGGGGGGGCGCACAATTCTTGGCTGGCCCGGGCGCTGACAACCCACGCTACGCCACTACATTCGGCTATCCAGAGAGCAGGCAATACGCCAAATCCTGCACATTCGGTGCCTGTTCGAGGGCAGTGAAATTCCCCAAAAAGAGCACTGCTTCGGCTATTCAGAGAACACAAACCAGCAGTGAAAGGTTCCCGAAATGTCCTGCCATTCGGTGGTTTAATTCGACAGGTTTATTCAGGAGAATCCCATAGGCTTCAATGTTAAATACATTCCCGTTTTAATTAAATATCAAATAAACCGTTCATTATAAAATTCTGCAGTAAAGATTCTCTTTATTTATAGATTTTTTAGGATATTTTAATCATTTTTCTGGAATTATTTTTTTTTTTTTTAACTTTACTTATTTTTTCTCTAACAGCTCTTTTTATTATCATTCCTTGGACCTCATATGTAAATTTCAGCCATTTTCGCTCAGTAGTTTCTTTGCAAACAGTGTTTCACTTTTCAAACATTCAAGCAAACTGTTTTCCTAATTTATTCACTGCCCTCTTTTGCGGTGTCGGCTTTTTCCGGCGGCTTCGCTGCGTGTGATCGGCTCCTGCTCTGGTTTTTCCGGCGTCTTCGACGGGTTAATCCGGATGTTTTTACGGGTTTTCGGCGTGCATTCGCTGGGTTTTCGCCAGGTTTTCGGCGGGTTTTCGGCAGCTTTTTGCTGCACTTCGACAGCCCTGTGGTGCTTGCTGAATACATCGCAGGGTCGCCGAAATGGGAAAGTCGATTTGCACCGAAATGAAGAGAACGAAAAGTCACCGAACGTGCGGTGACTTTTCGATTCTCTTTGAATAACCCTGCAAGTCTTTGGTAATAATGTCCATATGTTCCAGACTTCAGGCAGTCATTGACAGTAAACGATTCTCAAGAAAATATTAAAAATAAACAGTTTATTTAGATTATATTAATTTGTCCAATTACATTGGAGCCCCTGAAAATGGGGGACTGTGTATAAAAATGGTTGAAGTTTCTAAAATTAGTACTTGATATTTATGTACAACGCCTTGAATTAAAGCTGAAAGTCTGCGCTTCAAATTAATTTGGATTGTTTCATTTTAATTTTATTCTGGTGGCAAAACGAGCCAAAACTATGAAAATTGTGCCTGCGTCCAAACATATATGGACCTAACTGTATGTAGTGCTTTAGAGTAATTTAAAGATTTTTATTCTTCGGTCTCCACTTTTGATGCCCGATTTTATTCCTTCACTCCTTACAGGGTTGATTACATTTGTAGGACTAAACATACTATTATCCTTTAATTATATCATACATCACTTTTTAATATATATATATATTTATACAGTCTACACACAATAACAGCAGAAATCATTAATTACCACTTATTATCTAATAACTAGTTGGGGAATGTGTACATTTAATAAGTCCTTATCAGTCAAGTTAGTATTCCATTTTTATGTATTGCTGAAACTACTTCGGTGTTATACCAGCCTTATATTCTTTTTCTCTCCTACAGCTTTATAAGTATTTTTAGATGTTAAAGTTGAATAGTTCTTGGATGTATTCCACAAATGGTAACACCGAACAGAAGGAGCTCAGCTGGCGAGAAGGTAAAACACAGCAGCAAGGAGTAGTAAAAGCAATGAAGTAGAATACACAAGCTCATATAGCAGAGGCTGGGTAAGTGTCAAACTAATACTGAAGACATGAAAAACAGAATAGGAACATAATTCCATAGCAAACCAGAGGTGAACCATAAAGCCTAATGGACAGGAAAAACAAAGGTTATACAGCCTCAGGGTGACTAGAAATATGAAAGTGATAAATCATTCAGTCAATGTAATCTTATATTAAAATAAAAAGTATAAAGTGCTTTTCAGGAACTAATACAAACACTGATAAGGGAAATATTCCCTCTGTAAGAGACAAAATCATTACAGAAGAAAATGACTACATATTCACCCACGGGGTTATTCGAAGAGAATCGAAAAAGTCACCGCACGTTCGGTGACTTTTCGTTCTCTTCAATTCAGTGCGATTTGGCAATCCCATTTCGGCGACACTGCGGTGTATTCAGCAAACACCGCAGGGCCGTCGTAGGGCAGGGAAAAGCCGCCGCAAACCCGACGAACACTCAAAGCAAAACCTGGCGAACGCACACCGAAACCTTCAAAAAACATCTGGATTCACCCCGCCAAACACGTCGGAGAAACCCGAGCAGCCGCCGATCACAACGCAGAGCAGCTGCCGGAAAAAGCCGACACCGCTGACGAATGGAGTGAACAAAACAGTACGCTTGAATGTTTGAAAAATGAAACGCTGTTTGCAAAGAAACTACAGAACGAAAATGTCTGGAATTTACATATAAGATCCAATGAATGATAATAAAAAGGGCTGTTACAGAAAAAAGAAAAAACGATTTAAAAAAACCCGGAAAATAATTTTCGCAAAAAAATCCCGAAAAATGCCTAAAAGATCCTAAAAAATCTCTGAATGAAAAGACTATTTACTGCAGAATATTATAATCAACGGTTTATTAGATATTGTATTAAAAGGGGAATATTTTTAACATTGAAACCTATGGGATTCGCCTGAATAAATCTGCTGCATGAAACCACCGAACAGCAGGGCAATTCAGCAACTTTTCACTGCTGGTTTTTGTTCTCTGATTAGACGAAGCATTGGTTCTTTATGGGAAATTCACTGCCCTTGAACAGGCACGTATGTGCAGGCAATAGGCCAACATTTGGCAAACTGCCTGCTCTCTGGATAGCCGAATGGCCAGGAAAGGTAACCGAATGCTGAATTTCACTGTTCTGTTACCTTTCGGCCACAATTCGGATCCCTTTGAATAACTCTGCCTATATTGTCACAATTTATTTTTGGAATATCAGGACCCAGTATAGAGTGCTGAAACCGGCTGGATGGAGTAGAGGTAACATCACTGCTCTATGACCATGGAGAGAGACTGTGGAGACACAGGTTCAATCCCGGCAAGAGCACCTCTCCAGTAAGTGTCCTTGGGCAAGACACCTAACGGTACATACTCGCCACCCAGGACATACTTGAAAATGAGAGAAATCTCAATGTATCCTTCCTGGTAAAATACTTTCTCAAAAAAAAAACCTAAAGCCTTTTGCACTATAAGCTGACTGTCGGCATTAAAAAGGATAAGATTGCAGAAGAGGCAGAATGTAACTTTGTATTTAGGATTTAATAAATGCAGGTTGTATGCCAAAAGCAAGACTACTCTTTGTGAGCAGTGATACCAGGTCCGGAGGAAACGTAGATATCAAGAGGCATCGTCATTCATATCACTAGATAATGTTTATCAGTGAATGGATACATTCAACCCGATAGCAAAAGAATGAAAAGGTTACGATAAGGCCTTCTAGACAATGTCCAAGAAACTATTGAGCAGAATGTGAGGATTAAATGAAATGTTGAACTATATAAGAAAAGGCATAAAAAATATAAGTAAATATACACCAATTCATACACTATTTATTGAGGAAAACTGCAAATAGCAGGCAGGCCAAAACTCTCAAACTCAGGAACTGAGCAAATTATTATTCTTATTCTTTATTTATATAGCGCCAGCATATTCTGCAGCGCTGAACAATGGGCACAATATAGACAATACATTGAGACTGAACAACATTTTGACAATCCAGTACAGGAGGAACTGAGGGCCCTATTCCAGTGGGAATTTACAATCCAGAAGAGCTGGGGGTGGAAACAGGAGGAGAGGACTGCAAGGTGAGAGTGATGGACTGCAAGGTGAGAGTGATGGACTGGTTGGGGCAGTGATGTGTATCAGTGAGTCGATGGTTGGATTACCTGAATAGGAATGTCTAGGAATAGGAATGTCTTAAGGGAGCGTTTGAAGGAAGGGAAACTATGGGAAAGTCTGTCAGTACAAAGGAGAGTGTTCCAGAGGATGGGGGCTGCGCGTGAGAAATCCTGCAGCGTATACCATAGGAAGAGGTGATGCAGGGAGAAGCTAGGCGCAGGTCACTGTTTGACCTTAGGGAGCAGGCTGGGATGTATTTGGTGATTAGTGAGGACAGGTAGTGGGGAGCTGAGTTGGTGAGGGCTTTGTAGATCAGGGTAAGGATTTTGAATTTAATTCTGCATTGGATGGGGAGCCAGTGAAGGGACTCGCAGAGAGGAGCAGCAGAGACCGAGCGGTGGGCGAGGTGGATGAGCCTGGCAGAGGCATTCAGAATGGAGAGGCGGGAGAGAGGGAGGCCACCTTGCTTTGTGGTATCAACAGTAATGGTTGAATTCTGCAAATATTACGTAATTGGTAGCAGCAGGAGGAAAGAGTGTACTAATGGAGTTTTTTTTCTTCAGTTTTGGAAACAGGCTCAAATATAGGCCTGTCTGCTAGATGTAGAATGGAATTGCATGTGAGTAAGTGCTCTAATTATGGTATGTTGTATTAACCCCATCTCTACCAGGTGGTTTTTCAGAAACCCTGTGTCAAGAACCATTTGTTTTATGGAAACCCACTTTACTATAGTCATTTCGTATAAATGTACTGTAGTATCCCTGCAGCAAATTTCCATACTGTATGCAGTATATGTTAGGCAAAAGTGCTACTGCCGCTGCAGTGCACCTGGCTCTACTGTGTCTCTGATAGAAAATACCGTCACAGAGCACATATATATCTGTATGGTCAGATGTAGACTATCTGGAGCCTTCATGCGAAAAGTTCAGCAGATTTATTGTAAAAATTTGGTGACGTCTCAGCCCTACATGAGCCTTTCAAGCCTTCGGGCTTGAGAAAAGCTCATAGAGGAGCAAAACGACGCCACATTTTTCCAATAAATCTTCTGTTGTTGGAAGATTGAGTGCCTGGTCCTTTTTTTGCTCATGGGCAATGTACAAGATATGTCATAGTTACATCAGTGTCAGTTAAATATCTTATGGGGTCATCTATATTCAGGTTTATTGGCAACATCCCTTATTGGGCTATTAAAATGCACCCAATCTCTGATTCACCCACCACAGTAGTTGATACCATTTCCCATCATGAGTGGCTTCAATCGACTGGATTTAGTATACTAGCCACAATCGACACGATCACCACATGTATCACATTTTTGCTGGTTGCCTTGATACACTACTAGTGATTAGCTCGTATTTTACTGCAATGTGATGCTGTGTGCATTTTGACGCTCTCCATAAGTCTAAGATGACTCTCATTGTGCACATGTAGATACATACAGGATGGTCTCTGCTCCTAAGCAGCATTTAGCAATGAGCACGTTTCTCTTTTACCCGTCGTATAATTCGTATAATTTACCCGTCATATATGCATATTGCTGCATTTGATAATAATTGCCCTAATATAGATCACCCACTTTTCTGTGAGTTTTATTCATGTTCTTGTTTATTCATCACAAATGGAACTGAACAATGCTCCTATACAATCACTTGGTTGCCATTTGTGCAAAAAAATAATTATAACTGTCCAAAAACCTGATGCAGGAAATTACTTTAGCTTGAAAGAAGCAATTTTTGTGACAACTCCTATTTCTAGCTTGCTGTTTTGTTAATGTGCTATATGCAATATTACACAGTTTTGGGTTTTTTGTGTGGGAATTCTCTGCAAAAGTGGTGTAAGGTCATTAATTTGCCTGCAATTACTTTTTTTTCTTTTAAATTATTGAACATTGCTTATGGTTACTGTTACGAGAATGAGAAATGTGAAGAATGAAAAGTCAAACAATGATTATTGCAATTAGCCTTGACAATTGTTACATTTGGTTATTATTTTTCAATGTCACTTCTTGAAATCTTATACATGGAGCAAGACAATGTGGTGAATGCTAACTGTGCTAAATGATTCACATTAACACAAACACACTGGTCCTTGTCGGAAACTATTGCTTGCAGTTGATGGTTATCAATTATCTCCAGTATGGCTGACTGTCAGCCAAGAACATCAATGAGCGATTGGAAGAAATTGTTCCTAATTCAGGGGAAGCTGGAGCCAGCTAATTGTTTTCAAGTCAGAAATTTAAATGATACAATGACAAAGAAGAAAATTAATGCAGAAATTTGCAGTCTGGTGACTCGGTTATGAAATATCCGTGAACCAAAAGGCCAAAAACTCAATTCTATTAAAATTAAGGCCAATTTTGCTGAAGGAAACACGACCGAGTGAAAAGCCATACAGACATCCTCTGTGGGCAAGTAATATTTAGGCAAAAACTACGACCTAGGAGTAATGAAAACCATACAGCGTTAATAACTAACCACCGTCAATTACCATTGTCACAAAAAACAGAAAATATTGTCATTGTTGCAACAACGATAAACTTGTGAGTTTTCCAAAAGGGGAATTCAAACATTTGTCAAGCTGTAAAGCCATTAGGTTGAAACATTGCTGGTATCCTAGTGTGAAAGCTTCAACAGAGCCCATGTGTGCTGATCATTTTTGGTTTCTTGAACTTCATTTTGGATATGGCAAAATCTGAGTATCAAGTGCACCGTGGAGTAGATATGCCCCTAAGAGCTAGGTCTGTCTAAACCTTTTTCTTCTTTACTGTGTATTTGTGTCACTGTCAGTTTCTTTGAAAGTGTATGTGTGCCTCTCAATGTCGGTCTGTGTCTATGTCTAGCTTCTCTGTGAGTAATTTTCTTTGCTAGTGCCTGTGTATGTCTTTCACTATCTCTGTGTGTCTCAGTCGGTTTGTCTGTCAATGTCTCTGTGGGATTGTAGAGGGTTTTCTGTCTGTGACTATGAAACCCGAGGGAGTGAGGAAAAATCAAGAAAGAGACGTAGTGGGCAGAAAAATATAAGGGAGATTTGAAAATAGTGAGTTAGGCATTGAAGGCTGAGAGAAGGGCATAGAACAGACCTCTAGGCTTGAGTTGCACACAATAGGCCTGAACTTGCAGATCGGACAACCTGGAGTTGGGTGACATAGTACAAGGTCTATACCAAAAAAATCTCAACACGATTTCAATATGGAAAAATGAAGGTCTGAAGGGGTTTATGGCAAGCTAAGAGGCAGAGCTGGATCTTGCTGGGTGCAGAAGAATGCACTGAACCAAAACCCACTCTGGTTCTGGCCCTGCAGAGTGAACTCGAGGAGCCACTTGGCTGTTAAGTTAAAAAGTTGACTGGCTGAAATAACGAGACGTTAGCCCTTGCTTTAAATTTAAATGGCAGTCGGTTGGGGCAAATAGAATGGAAGGCACCGGAACAGGTTCCCCACCTCCCTATTCTACATTGAGTGCACGCAGCATGCTGCACTACTGGAGAATGCGTCTTATACAACTGTATGCACGTGCCAGGTTAAGAATACATGAAACAGTGGCGTCAGAGAGTGCCCTTGAAGCAATGTGCACACCTCTTCCACCATCCATGAGCAAGCAACAACCTTAAGCTCTGCACATAAAGAGTAAGGGTTTTCTTAATGTGTGTAGGGTGCCTATGTCTATGACTTTATGTCAGTGTGTATGTGTGTGTTTGTCATTTTACATCTGTGTCTGTACATGTTTTCACAGGATAAGTGGCAACAGCACTCAACATTGCAAATGCAAATCTAAATCGATCAAAATCAGACCTTCCAAACTTCAAAGCCAACAGAGTCCACTTACTTAACCAAATTACAACATTCAAGAAACTACCTTGTAAATCTCCCCATTTATCAATTGTTAATTGGCATTACGGCACCCAGTGCCTGTATCAATCCAGTCCACCATCCTTCCCAATAGCTGAATTAACCATATCCAAGACACCCCCAACCTTCTAAAATGGCTGTGTTTGGCCTTTTACCCACCATGAGATAGACACCCAAGAAAACTGTAACAACTTGCCCAGCTGCCAGTTTAAATTATCCTTAATGACACTTGGCCAAAGCATCAGATGCATTAAATTTTGGGAAAGTATTCTTTTCGAAGTGCAGTAATCATTTTTTCCCCATTGGGCTTACTACACTCTATGTCGGAGGTACCCACAATAAATGCAATAGTTTGCCCAGCTGCTGTATGACACGTTCACTGGTCCATGACATCAGGTTCCTTTAGCTTTGGGAAGAACACTGATCAACAAATGATAGAGTTATTTCCCCACTGATGCCTCCATCTCATAATTCTCAGCTGCCATTTAAAACAACCTCCATAGCACTTGGGAGCCTTCAACTTTGGAAAGGCATTCTTGTAAACAGCCAACAATATAGTGTTTTTCAATCTGGTGCTCCCACTCCCCACCACCTTGCTATTTGGAATGCACATACAATAATTGTAACAACTTATGCCCGGGGCAGATGAGCATGGAAGGAACGTCCGTGAGAGTGGACGTTCCTTCCACTCGACACCCATCTGCCCACCTCGCTGAGGGCACTATGAAGGATCCTATGGAGGATCGCGCTTTGCAGCCCCATCAACGCGCGTCCTAGAGCATCGACGGAGAAGTTTTGTGGGCGGACGCTTGTTGCACGTGCATTTCGTGTGCGCGCACAAGCATGTGACCAGCCCGGTTGCAGCGTCAGAATGCTGCGCCGGGCGCCGGTAAGTTCTTCAGTACAGGCGCACCTAGTGCACTCGTCTGACACCGGCCTTAACCAGCAATCTTTTTAAAATATCAACTATTACATCAAGGCATCAGGAACTTTCCTCTTTGGGAAGGCGTTCTTTTAAAGGTACACTGATCAGCCTGTATTATTTTGTTTTCCCCACTGTTGCCTCCTACCAATACTCGCACCCAACTCAATGAAGTAACAGTCATCCTGGCATGACTTATCCATCCATGCCTTAGTTTTTATGAAGTAACCATTCAATTCCATCCCTGTCCATTCCATTGAAGTAACAAATCGCATGCAAGGTCCCTCCACCTTAGTCAGGATCTGGGACTTCATGCTTGGTGGTACAGCTGATATATTATTAGAAAATGAAAAATGAGGAGGTTGCCCAACTTACATATTAAGATAAGCTCAAAATTGCTTTTATTTCCACCTTTAACCTCATTAGTAGGGATGAGCCGAACACCCCCCGAGTTTGGCTCGGGCCCGAACCCGAACTTTCCATATGTTCGGATCCGAACCCGAACCCGAACTCGAACTCAATGCAAGTCAATGGGGCTGAAAATTCGGTTTTTAGAGTGCCCTCCAAGAGGGCATATATTCTAGATATTTGCCATAAAAGGTGTATGGGGGTCCGGGTAGTGCCCTGGGGGAGAGGAAACAAGGACAAAAAGTTAAAAAAAAAACGTTTTTAAAGGGACAGTGAGTTTTCCATGAAATAAGGGTTAAAAATAAAAACAAAGGGGGGGCGTGGCTTGGGCTCCATCCGGAATGGCCGCGTGAGTGAGGAGCTCCGCTCAGACTCCAGCACCAAACGGCTGTCCTGCACTCCCTGACCGGCGATGGGGAAATCTAACAAGACCCCCGGCGCTCAGAAGACCCAGGGACCTGATCGGGCGTCAGATACCCCATCCCTGCGCCGATTTTTGGTGGGGCCTTTGGATCTCCCGGCAGGCCCGCCAGACAAAATGGCGGCGGAGGAGGTGAGGACACAAACAGACCCTGAACCGTCCATGCTCAACCCATCACCATCACACTCAGAGGCAAACACATCGATAGACCCAGCGGTATGGCTCCCTTTGCTCCGCAACTTGCCCACAAAAGCTGATTTAAAGGAGGCTAATACCGAATTACGCTCCTCCATCATGGCGGAACTGCAACACGTGCGCCAAGACATTCAGGGCCTTACACACAGGGTAGACATACTGGAACAGGGATCAGACTCACTGCGGTTAGCTCAAGAAGTGTCCACATCGGTCCTGCAGCTACGCTCTACTCAACTTCGTAATATGGCCCTCCACATGGCGGACTTAGATAACAGGGGCCGCCGGAATAACCTCCGCCTGAGGGGCTTACCTGAAACCGAAACATCTGTGGATCACCTGACGGGTATGCTTTTATCAATTTTTAATACTCTGCTGGACAGAACTGAACCCTCAACCATTGATTTTGTTCGGGCGCATAGAGCCCTCAGACCTAAGGGGCCCACTGGGAGCACACCACGGGACGTTATATGCTGCCTCTATGATTATGGCCTTAAGGAAGACATATTACGGAAAGCACGTGAGGCCACGCACTTCTCTTACGAAGGGACAGAGCTCCAACTGTACCCTGATCTATCACCAGCGACCCTGGCCTATAGATGTGCCCTGAAACCGCTTACATCGCTTTTACGCGACCAACATCTCCGCTACCGCTGGCACACGCCAACTGGCCTAGCGGTTCTATCGGATCAAGGCACCTTCATCTTGCAATCACCGGAGGATGTGGAGACCCTGTGGGCGGACCTTCAATTACCGCCTCTGCAATTCCCCTGGCCGGATCCCCTTGCTCTTTACAACCAAGCGGCACGTGGTGCACGCCAGACTCCTCTCCCGCCACGTCCAGGACGAAACCGTGGTCAAGCCGGGAGACGCACCGGCTCGCAGATGTGATCTGGACGTACCCCGCTTCCACAATGTACATCCACCATCCCGGATTGATATTATCTGAGCTACACAGCAGAACTAGGCGGGTCCACGCTGGGCCGCCTTTTTGTGCCTGGACGATCTACAAGACAACAACCCGAACCTTCCGGCCCTTTCCACGCTTTGCCTGGGGACGAGCTGCTTGTATCATTTTTCAGTCTTTTGCATCACTCGTCAGACAGCACGGAATACCCTGCTGGCCCCCTCACCGCCCCACTTAGGGGCTACCTGTTGCGGGAGAGGCTACAAGGGATTACTGATCGAGGATGGCGGCACATATCGATGCTCATTATTGACCAGCACACTCCTCGCTACTCGACCTCCCCACTATTTTAGCTGTGGCAAGATAACATCACTGGTCTGGATGGCCCTTTTTATGCTACCTCACAAAGCTGGACTGATTACGTAGGGGGTCTCCTTTTTTCAGAATTCGTGAGAGGGACTTGTCCCAACCCCAAACCCGGTCAGGTTCATCTCTAATAATACAGTTAAAGCTGGCCTTAGGCCTCATAATTGCTTGCCGCATATGTTTTACTTTTCTGCCTTTTTTGAGTCATGGAGCAGCTCCACACTGTCATGTTTATTACTTTTTTCTCCTTAATTCTCTGTCGGTCCCGTTTGGGGCTCAGTCGCGTACCCCGCCGAGGTTAGCGGCCTCGCAGAGTGCGGCCGTCATCTGGTGTTTTCACTAGTGTCGTTGCTGCACCCGCCGCTCATCGCCTCTTTAAGATTGTATATAGTTTTCCCTTGTCTTCCCTTGTCTTGTTTCCCGACCCCCCCCTGAGGATTTAGATATGTCGAATGCACGCTGCTCGTCTCTCACGCCTGCAGATCTGATCATTGTTTCTATAAATGCAAATGGTTTAAATGTCCCTGAGAAGCGTTCCCACGCCATGAGAGACTTCCGATCTCAGAAGGCCTCAGTTGTGTTAATCCAGGAAACCCACTTCCAGGAAGGGAAGGCACCCACTCTGACAAACTCTTATTACCCTCTAGGCTTCTATAGCAATAATACCGAGGCTAAAACCAAGGGTACTGCGATTTTGTTCCACAGACGCGTCCCGTTTCAACTACTTGATTCTATGACTGACGCGGGGGGCGCTTTGTCTTTGTCAAGGGCCGGATCCTGGACCAGATATACACCTTTGCCAACTGTTACGCCCCCAACAGAACACAGCATAGGTTCCTTTCCACTACCCTGCATACACTGCGGGACTTTGCCGAGGGGCTGGTCGTGCTGGGAGGGGATCTAAATGTACCCTTAGAACCCTCTTGGGATACCTCCGCGGGTAATTCATCCATACCACTACACATAATACGCTCATGCCGTAACTCCCTACATGCGTCGAGGCTTGCGGACTGTTGGCGGACACTTCACCCTGTAGGCAAAGACTTCACATTTTATGCACATCCCTCCCAATCCTACTCTAGGATTGACTACCTGTTCATACCTCAATATCACCTTTCGGCCCTACGCAGCGCAGCAATTGGTACGGCCACGTGGTCGGATCACGCCCCTGTCTCTATCACTTTGCGCTCTCCCATGTTTAGGCCGACTGCCCCTAACTGGCGCCTTAATGACTCCCTCCTATCTGACCCACTTGTGACCGAGGAGGGACGGCAGGTCCTCACAGACTTTTTTGTAGAAAACGCCACTGGTGAGGTGGCCTCGCCACTTGTGTGGGAGGCGCATAAATGCGTGATCAGAGGCTACTTCATCAGAAAAGGCGCCGAACTGGCTAAGAGCCGATCGGCAGCTATGCGAGACCTACAGCACCAGATAACCCAGATCTCCTCTGACCACAAGCTTGAGGGTAACCCTGAGACTATGGCCCACCTGACTGAACTGCGCAGATCCTTAACCACACTTATGAACACGACCTATCACAGATCGTACTTACGCTCAAAGGCCCTTTTTCATCTACACGGGGACAAAAGTGGGAGGTTATTAGCGCGAATGATAGCCAAAAAACGCTCAGCTACTTACATAGCGAAATTGCGCGACTCGCAGGACGTAACGCAACGGTTGCCCGCAAAGCTTCTTCAAATTACACGAGACTACTATGCCGCGCTCTATGACCTGCAAGGCAATATTTGTCCCCAAGATGTTGCCCGTAAGCGCGCGGACATTATGGCTTACCTCACTAAATACTCCACTAAACGAATCTCGAGTCAAACGTCGGAACTCTTAGACAGGCCTTTGACGGCAGAAGAACTAGCCCTGGCACTTAAGACTTCTAAAACAGGAAAAAGCCCCGGCCCTGATGGTCTCCCGGTCAGATATTACAAAACCTACACTGCAGTTCTCTCCCCACATCTCCTGACAGCATACAATGACCTGGCTGAGGGGCAACCTCTCCCCACCCAGACCCTATGTGCCAACATAACGATATTACCGAAAGAGGGGAAAGACACCGACCTTTGCTCCAACTACAGACCCATTTCTTTGTTGAACTGTGATCTGAAGCTGTTCGCAAAAATCCTAGCTGACAGACTCAAACCATTCATTCCCGCCCTTGTCCATGCCGACCAGGTGGGTTTTGTGCTTGGCCGAGAGGCCCGGGACAAT
Organism: Leptobrachium leishanense; assembly: GCA_009667805.1. Classification (NCBI taxonomy): domain Eukaryota; kingdom Metazoa; phylum Chordata; class Amphibia; order Anura; family Megophryidae; genus Leptobrachium; species Leptobrachium leishanense. Next base: position 89,652,670 of record CM019063.1, read on the forward strand.
ACCATGCGAACTCTGCAACTCATGCACCATGCTCGCCGCTCGTCTCAGGCGTTGGCGCTCCTGTCCACGGACGCGGAGAAGGCCTTTGATAGGGTAGATTGGGACTTTATATCACTTTCCCTGATACGCATTGGCCTGGGTCCTCACCTCCGCGCCTGGATAGGAGCTCTATACGGGGACGCGACTGCACGTGTCTGTGTGAACGGGGTGTTCACGGCCCCATTCCCTATCCGCAACGGCACACGACAGGGCTGTCCTCTCTCGCCGTTACTATTCGTAATGACCCTAGAACCATTCTTGGAGGCCATACGGTTAAATTCGAACATAACAGGGGTACGGGTGGGTCCTCAACACCACAAGGTGGCTGCGTATGCGGATGACCTCTTGTTCTTCGTCACAAGGCCGGAGGTATCCCTGCCAGCAATCATGGTGGCCTTTGAGGACTATGGTAGACTATCCAACCTCAAAATCAATTACCTAAAATCCCATATCCTAAACGTCTCGGTCCCTGACTCCAGAGCCCAAGCTCTAAAGCCACACTTCACTTTCACATGGGCTACTGACAAAATTAAATACCTAGGCATATGGCTCACATCGCAGGGTTCCCACCTTTTTCGAGAAAACTTCCCTCCATTACTCGCACTTTTGCAACGGGACCTAGCCAAATGGAATTACCCACACATCTCTTGGCTGGGTCGTATCTCAGTTATTAAGATGAATGTACAACCCCGACTCCTGTACTTGATACAAACGATACCTATTGATCTTCCTCGGGCGTTTCTTGCTTCTCTTAGGTCTATGGTGGCCACTTATATATGGAGAGGTAAACGCCCCAGGACGAGCTACCAGGTACTCACTAGATCTAGAGCTGCAGGGGGCCTGGCCCTACCTAATTTTAGCCTTTACCATCAGGCCTGTCACTTACAGAGGGTGGTGGAATGGTCCAGGGAGGGATCGGTTAAACTGTGGAGAGCGGTGGAGCAGGAATTGGTTGGGAGGCCGATGACAGTCCTTCCGTGGCTACCATTGAAAGAGGGTAGGAAACTGGCCAACTCCTCGCCATATGTGGGGGCAACGTACGGAATATGGCGCCGGATAGCGATCAAATTTAACCTCACCTCCTTTCCCTCTCCCATGACCCCGGTGATACATAATGAAGATTACCTTCCTGGTCTAGACCCTCACTCGGTCAGACGGCTGATACCCGCTCCCACACCTCGTATATTGCACTTCTTTAACGCCTCGGCCCGCCGATCACTGGCAGACATAATGCAAGACAGACAGGTTACATTCCTTCATTCGTTTCACTATGCTCAGATACGGCACTACCTTGATGGTATTCCCCAAAAACATCAGCTGGGGCGCCCATTATGGACGTTTGAGAGACTATGTCATAGCACGGGACCTCTCTCACATGGTCTGTCATTGTTGTACTCGTTGCTCAGAGAGGCAGCCGCGGACACTCCACCGCCATACATGGGAAAATGGGAGTCAGTCTTGAACATCACACTCTCCGATGACCAATGGTCCAAAATATGCGAATTGACACATCACTGCTCCACCTCCTCCAAATTGCAAGAAACGGCATAAAAAAGTCCTAAGCTTCTGGTACAGGACACCGGACATAATTAATCGCTTTGACCCACAGGTTCCTGCGCTCTGCTGGCGATGCAATGATGAGCGGGGTGACATGTTGCACATCTGGTGGGAATGCCAAATAATCCGACCCTACTGGGTTAGAATTTACGACATACTCAAAGAATTCATAGACCCCCCTCCAGAATTTTCACCTGCCGCACTGCTCCTACACCATAATCACTACTCGATAGCTTCGTACAAACGCACGCTGGCCATCCGGGTCCTGAACACCGCCAAGGCCTTAATACCCCTGTTCTGAAGACAGCTCACACCCCCACCCCTCGCACTCTGGTTTACCCGAATGGAAGAACTCCATTCCATTGAACACCTAATATACAAGGCCTCTGACCAATTATCCCTATACTCTGAGATATGGTCGAACTGGGTCCTCCGATCCTCGGCCACTTCATTCAGAGCATTGCTGACCCCCCCCGAACAGTAGACGGTTCCTAGAGAGATCTATATACGAGCGATAGGCGTGAGGCTCACCTGAATCCTGCTCTTATTCCCTCTTACCTTCCCACACCACCGACTTTCCTTTTTAGTAATAAGTATGTAATGTTGTCAAGTGCCGGACCTGCGTGTCCGTAATGGCTTATTTACCATCTCTGAGAACCTGCGTGTTCATCGATTTATGTGTTTTTGTGTTTATTTTTGGAATTCAATAAACAGATATTTACAAAAAAAAAAAAAATTCCTTCAAATATCGTGCCTAGGAGGTCCCCATAACCTGCCCGTGAAGTGGTGGATTTCTAGGATGTATAGAAACACTTAAAAACAAAAAAATGACATTTCAAATGACGGTAAATGGTTTTCCTTTAATCTATCCATAAACAACTGCTTGGGGCGGCAGCCTGTATGAAAAGAGGAGACATTTTCGGACACGCAGAAAATGTTTACTGATTTTTTGGCGGTGAAAAGCAGGAGAATGGAAAATTCTAGACCAAATAGCCGATTTGGAAAGTGAGATAAATGGGAGAATTTCTCTGGTTTGGCTATTTTGACCTAGAATTTTCTCTTCAGTCATTCTCCTGAGTTTCACCTTTCTCTGAATAACCCTATCAGGGTTATTCAGAGAGCAGTGAAGAGCAGGAGAATGACTGGAGAATGGAAAATTCTAGGTCAAAATAGCCAAACCAGAAAAATTCTCCCATTTAGGCTAGGGTCAGACTAGCGAAATTTTAATGTGCGTTCAGGCTAAGGTCAAACTAAAGTATTTTTACACGCGAACGTAAAAAAGTGCGTCCGAACGCATTGATGTATTTTTTCACGGAATATGCGAAAACGGTCATACGATGTGCATGTTCGTGCGCGATGTTTTACGAATCCAAACCAGGAAACTTTGGGTGTCTCCAAATCACACACACACACCGCTAGTGGGCGCAGCGCACTCTGTACGTCCGTACTAGAGGTTCTGCGTTCTCGAAAAAATGCGTTCATTTTCCACTTGCGTTGCGCGCCCGGACTTTCGTGCGACCGTACTTCGTATATTGGCTGTCATTGCCCGTCATTTGCTGCTAGTGCGGCCGTGATTAAGTGCGCCAGAACGCACGTTAAAAATGCGCTGGTCTGACCCCAGCCTTAGGCGCACTTAATCACGGCCGCACTAGCAGCAAATGACGGCCAATATACGAAGTACGGTCGCACGAAAGTCCGGCTGCGCAACGCAAGTGGAAAATGAACGCATTTTTTTGAGAACGCAGAACTGCTAGTACTGACGTACAGAGTACGCTGCGTCCACTAGTGGCGTGTGTGCGTGATTTGGAGACGTCAGACCCTGCTCATGTCCGGCCAACATAACGTCCAGACACCCAAAGTTTCCTGGTTTGGATCCGTAAAAAATCACGCGCAAAAATGTGCATCGTATGACCGTTTTTGCGCATTCCGTGAAAAAATATGGCAATGCGTTCGGACGCACTTTTTGACAGTCGCTGTGAAAAATGCGTTAGTCTGACCCTAGCCTTATCTCACTTTCCAAATCGGCTATTTGGTCCAGATTGTTCTTTTTTCCTGCCATTCTCCTGGTTTTCACCTTTCTCTGAACAACCCTGAGAGACAGGTGAAAGCCAGGAGAACTGCAGGAGAAGAGAACAATCTAGACCAAATAGACGATTTGGAAAGTGAGATAAATGGGAGAATTTTTCTGGTTTGGCTATTTTGACCTAGAATTTTCATTTCTCCAGTTATTCTCCTGCTTTTCACCGCTCTCTGAATAACCCTGTGAATGTTTAATCCCGAGGTGAAAAATAACATTGCTTTAGATGTTAAAAGCGGGCAATGAGGAAATTTTGTATTTTTTCACACAGCAGTTAAATGCAGCATATTAGGAAGTTTTAGGAGGGAAATTAACACTCACTCAGAACAGAAGCAGACACCCCACACCTTCATTCTACATAAAATGTATCAAATTGATTAGACAAGACTAAAACATCTGTTGTTGTTATGCCGTTTGAAAAAAAAAAGGTAATTTAGAGGTGAGAAGAATCTTTGCACGTACACATTAGTTTTTAATTCAATATCTAATAAACCGTTGCTTATAATATTCTGCAGTAAAGAGTCTCTTTATTTCTCGATTTTTTAGTATTTTTTAAGCATTGTTTATACTTTTTTTTAAATTTCGTTTTTTTTCCCGAACTCGAACCGAACACGCCCAAAAATTTCGAAGTTCGTGAACTTTCGAACTGCCAAAGTTCGGGCCGAACTCCGAACCGTCCGAACCCAAACAGCTCATCCCTACTCATTAGCCTAAAAGCATTTGTTTTTAATAAATTATAATAGCTGATTAGAGAATATTCAGTGTTACATATCTCCGTAATGGCTATGGACCATAAGGAATAAAAAGTACCCACATAAACGCAAGCCATGGTGAACAGAGAAAGTACCTTGGCATCACTACATTTATTATACAGAATATTCTTTTGAATATATCAGTTTAGAATGAGATAATCTTTGTATTTTACACAAACCATCACACATTGGCATATATATATATTTAAAAAATGGACGGGTGACTAGTATTTGTACTGTGTGGACTATTTTTCTTTACTACATTGTATTAAACCTCTTTAGATTTAATCAAAACATAATTTCCTGTCTGTTATTATCAAACTACAGAACCTTTATGGTTTTTAGAAGCGTATTGTTATGTGGGGAATAAGAAGACGGAATGTTTACCGCAAAGCCTTTGAAAGTTAACTATATTTCACAGAAAATAATATAGTTATCCAAGTCTGTCATTTCAAGAATATTTATCATGTAAAACAATAGCACTGGAAGCTGGGTTAATGTCACATTTTGGGTGTTTTTTGGGGAAGTCCACCACCCGTTTCAAAGTTTAACTTAAAAAAAAATCATTGTAGAATTTGACACAATTTTTGAGCATATTTAATTAAATTTACTATGATTTGTTTAATCAAAAATCAGTTGAGTTTGTTGGTTTTAAAGTGCTTATAGCTTTACTCTTACTTTGCCCAAAATTGCCATATTGTTGTAAAAAAAAAAAAAAGACAAAATCTGAGCAGATAAAAATAACAATGCGGAATTTTAATACTATTCTCTAATTCCATTGAATTGTGCTGGCAGCCTTTACCTTTTTTTAACTATACACCAGTGAATTGTATCAGATTGTCAAGGGCACGCTGGGTGCTGGAGAGATACTAAACAGAAAATATTATGTTATGACTGGGATTGATTTGAATATACCTGTAGGATACACAGAAACCTGGCCCTTTCCACCTTATCTTGTTCGGTCCTACAAAGGCAGTACGTTTGTGCTAAAGCTGCATTGTAAATCTTTATGAAATCTCACCAAGGTGGGGATTACTTATTATGTAGCCTGAGACTTTCAATGAATAAAAACATGATTACTTTTTAAAATATAATAAAGACCTTGAAAGTAAAAAGGCTGTGTAAATACTGCCACCTTCAGGCTCTGTATCCGCGACATGCCGCATGAAAAACATAAAATGAAAAGTCATTTATTTAGACCAACATAAGCACTGTGAATGGTTTAATAAAGAAATGAATAGCTCTCATGTCATTTCCAATGAGTTCAATTGAATGTAAAATCTAAATTGATTTTTTTTAAAAATAACTTAAATGTGATGATACATGAAATGTTGGTGACGAAACTGAAAATGTGTAAAACTAAACAGAATTATTTCACCTCTTTGTTGGGCTGCTGCTCGGTTTTAGGGAAAAATCTTAGGCCCCTATTCCACACTTGACGCTAAAAGGGAGACAGTAAGTTTATAAATCTACACCTGCAAATTTTGCTTATCGTCTCAGTTTTAGTGCAGATATTTCAGAGTATACACTCTGACCTCGGATGGAAGCGTAGGGTAGCCCAATACTAGCAGCACTGCCGCAAGTATCGGTTTCCGATACTCACAGCCCTGCGTGTTCCAGGCGCGAGTTCACTCTTCCGAAATCGCGCATTAGCCACGGATGAATCACAGAGACTAGGAAATATTTGTTCCCAGTCTCACTCTGCTCATGGTGAGAAGAAGGAGTGGATCGCGTCACCATCTCCACCACGGGATGAGAGCCAAGTATGCAATTTATTTGAGGTTTTGGAGAAATATCAGCTGCAGAATAGAAGAGCAAGCATCTTGAAATAGGTCACAATCTTATTCGTAGATGCAAATTAATGACTCCTATTCACGATATAGGAGATGTTAATTTACAGTGAGAACGCGTAGCGAAGCGCTGCACTTGAGCCACAAGCCTGGTTTGTGTCAAGAGTGGTATAGCAATTCCCATTACTAACAGGGTTATTCACAAAGAGCCGATCTAGCCCCGAAATTGCACCGAACAAGGAATTTCCCTGAACGGTACCATTTCCTGGCCATTCGGCTATTCAGAAAGCAGGCAGCTCGCCAAAATTTGGCGAATTGCTAGCAAGTACGGTGCCTGTTCGATGGCAGTGAAATCCCCATAGAGAAGTAATAATTAATCTATTCACAGAACATCGAACAGCAGTGAAATGTCAGAGAAATGCTCTGTTGCTTGTGTTTTCATTCAGCAGATTTAATCAGGTGAACCCCATAGACTTCAATGTTAAAAATATTCCCATTTTTACTCAATATCTAATAAACCCTTTATTATTTTAATTTGCAACAAAAAGTCTCTATTGATTTTTTTAGGGACTTTCAGGCATTTTTTGTGCCAAATCTTTCTTCCATTTATTTTAAATAGCGGTTTTTCATTTTTCTGTATATTCTGCCTCGCTAGCAAAGCTGTGAGGCGTGGGTGCTTGAGACTAGCTAAGTCTGTATTTGACCAGTACTCACACGATGAAAGTTCAGCAGACAGCGTCAAAACAGCAAAACTGACACGTAGAAAGATGAATCCAGTTGAAACCTTTAATTATTAGACTGACAATCTTTGTAATAGTGTACAGCAATGCAGGTGAAAAGACATTTGTTCTGTCCAGCATAGAGCTAAGATGGCTGCTAGTGACCAGTAAATACCTCAGCACAAGACTGAGGAAAAAGGGGTGGAGCTAGCTGGAAGCAGCGACGCTATGGTGACCCAGCAGGAACAAAATAGCTATGAAATCATAACTGTAAGCAGTAAAAGGCAGATTTAATACATAACATTAAAATATACAAATAAAACCTGAATCATGGGGCATGACACTCCCCGTCTGAAATCTTTAGATTTCAAAATAAACTAACACTATAACCTTAAATGTCCTCCTGGAAACCCAATGCAGAGACCTGAAAAACAAAGGTAAAGCATTCAATAATACAGCTTTACACTTTATAGCCAGTAACTAAGTCAACAGTCTTAAAGGTAGGCCATGGTTCTAGATGCGAGGAATAAACTTAATAAATTAACCCATCTTCGTGCTGGGGAAGCCGCTCTAGGCCGAAACTTCCACCAACACAATTGTAATCCAACTGGCTGTTTGTGGAAAGGCTTCTGCCAAGAGCAGAAACTCTGACCTTTTCCCTTGGCAGAAGGAGTATCAGTTCAGTGATTGGCTTGAAGAAACTATGTACAACACCTCCTTTAGTCACCTTGACCTTCACTTTTCGGATTCTTCCATCGTCACTGGGCATAACCTGAGTGACAAGACCCATTGGCCAGTCATTGCGATGAGCTTCAGTCTCCTTCAATAGGACAACGTCACCTACCTGAAGGTCAGGTTTAGCCATCTGCCATTTGGGACAGCTTTGGAGCATGTGTAAGTATTCCTTCCTCCATCAATGCCAGAATACATTAGACAGATGTTGTATTTGCATCCACTGTCATCTAAAAATATTACTACAGTTGAAGTCACCAGGAGGGATTGTAGCAGTTCCAATCTTTTGGGTAAGCAGTGTTGCTGGGGACAGAATTATTGGAGCTTCAGGAGCCGATGATACTGGAACTAGTGGTCTTGCATTGATTATCGCTGATGCTTCTGCGAGGAAAGTAGTCAAACTCTTGTGTGTTAACTGTGAATACCGGTTGTTAAGCAGCATTGAATATAGGATTCGGCGTGTAATTCCAATCATCTGCTCCCACGATCCTCCTATGTGAGATGAATGCGGAGGATTAAAAACCCAAGTGCAACTATTGCTGGATAGAAAGTTATCTAACTGCAGTTCCTTGCATGCCCCTACAAAATTGGTTCCGCAGTCGGACCTCAGCTGTTTGACTGGCCCTCTTATAGAAAAGAATCCACGTAGAGCATTGATGAAACACGAAGAGGTCATGGATTCTATTACTTCGATGTGTACTGCTGGGCTACTGTAGACATACATCACGGCCCATCGCTTTCTGTTTGCAGCTTCACCATGCGTCCATCGTGTTACGACTGACCACGGGCCAAAGACATCCAATCCTACATAAGTGAAAGGTGGTTCTGTGCTTAAGCAATCTGCTGGGAGACTTGCCATTTGTTGCTGCTGGTGTCATCCTCTCAACTTGCGGCTTAGTGGAATCTTCCTCTTCCAGGCTGCCCAAACTGATGCTGTCTCTTTCACTTGCCCCGGCAGCTTGTTCTAGAACCCTTAGCATTGCCACTGCTGTGGCATGCTCACACTGTTTCTCTAGGGCTTCTATTTCCGCTCTTTTGCGAGCTTCTTCCATTTCTGCTTTTTTGCGAGCAGCGTCTGTCTCCATTTCTGCTTTTTTGCGAGCGGCAACCATTTCCATTTCTGCTTTTTCGCGAGTGTGGCGGGATGGAAGTCCGCCTGCGGTCCTGCTCTATCTGACCCCCCTTTGGTGGCGTCCGGCCCGACTACCGAGTGGCACGGCACTCGGCGTCTCGAGCGGCCTGGAGGATGAAATGGCGTTGGTCCGGCGTCTGGAGAGATGGTGCGGTGTTGCCTTGGGGATCCTGTTCCTGGGTTGAGTGGTGATGCAGGAGACCACTGAGTGTCTCCTGCAATAGTGATTGTAGCTCTGAAATGAAGACACCAGACGCGGCTGTATGCTTTAAAACAGTGAACTGAATTTTATGGGTTTAAACAGGGTCATTTATACAACTTCACACAAACAGATTACCTACTCCCCCACCCACACAACCAGCACTGATTGGCTCCTTTCCCAGCCTCCTGTTCCCTATCAGGTCCCTTTCAGCCTTCCCATTGTCCAGGGATTAGGCAGATGAGGCCTTGGAAAAACCTCCAATCAACTGGCTTTCTGTATCCTCTATCTTGCCCTTTCAGGCTCCCCCATTGTCCAGGGGATTAGGCAGATGAGGTCTTGGAAAAGCCTCCAATCCTCTGGCCCGCTGCATCCTCCATCTTGGGGCATGAGATCCTTTGTTCTGTGAAACCATGCTGGGATGAGCAAAATGGCGATGGGGAAAAACACATACAAACGGTTTCTTTCATACTTTTACAGTCACATCATACAGGGTACATTTTCATTACATTACACCAATAAAACCACATCTAGCAATAAAATAAGAAGTCCATAGGCTCACACGCAAACCAAAACGAAAACAGGAAAAATGGTCTTTAAAAAGGGTTCAGTCTTTAGTCCTGTGGCTCGCTGAAAAGAGCTCTCATGTCTGTTCTGTGACATTTCTCCCCCCTTCTAGAGTCCGACGGACACGGTTGGACCCACACAGGTCGACTCGGGGAAGTCGAGCAGTCTTTGTGGCCCATAGTCTGTGGGAAGGAGGCGAGCCACCAGGCTTCTCCATTTGTCCTTGCGGCAGTGCCTGGCGTGTTGGGGGTACAAGTCTTTGGGGGTACCCCCTCCAGAATAAGGGTCCTGTGGTCGAGGAGGGGTACCACCTGTACCACCTCCGGAGGTATCGCGCACCCGGGAAAAACGGGTGCTAAATGCACGCGCCCCGAGTGCCCTGGTCAGCCGTTGGAAAAAACAGTGGCTGCATGGGGCCTCCAGGCCAAAGGGGTGTGGAGATGGGCAGAGTTGAAACAGTCTCTGCCCCATTGCCAGTGCATCGGCTGGGGGGTTCAAGGCTGAGGAAGGGTCCCCGGGCAGGAGAATGGCGTCCTCCATCTCCGGTGGGGTCAGTGGCTGCGGAATAAGCAGCCCGGGTGTATCCTCTTTCTGTTCCCCGAGGCAGGCGGTGAAGGTTGGGCAGAGGCCGGCGGCATTCGGTCCGGTTGCCAGCTCTTCTGCTGGGGAAGCGGGCGCAGGAACGACGTCCAGGCGGTTGGATGGGGTCAACGGCTGCGGGATAAGCAGCTCGGGTAAATCCTCCTTCTGCTCCTCAGGGCAGACGATGGAGGGTGGGCAGAGGCCAGCGGCACTCTGCCCCGTTGCAAGCTCTTCTGTTGGGGAGGTGGGCACAGGAACAAAGTCCAGGGGGTTGGATGGGTTAAGCGGCTGCGGGATAAGCAGCTCGAGGGTATCCCCCTTCTGCTCCTCGGGGCAGATGGTGGAGGATGAACAGAGGCCAGCGGCACTCTGCCCCGTTGCCAGCTCTTCTGCTGGGTAAGCAGACACTGGCACAGTGTCTTCTTGCGGGGGCGGGAGGATAACTTCCTCTCTGGGCCACTCGGACCCTTTACCCGGCCCATTCTGGTCGCTTGGCACCTGCCGTGCTTCTTCCGACCTGGCCGGCTCGTCTACTGTGGTCCCGACGGAGACCCATGGGAGCATCTCGGGCTCCAATACTTCCGTGTCACTTGGACTGTCTGCTTCTTCGGCCAGACAGTCCCAGGTCATGGGGCTTAGGCCTGACTGCGGAGCGTCGTCCAACAACCTTCTGTAGGCCTTCTCAAGCTCCCATTCGCGCTCTACCAGGAACTCCAGTTCCTCTATCTCGAAGTCCTTGCTCTCGTATGAGAGTTCCTCTTCCCGGCGTTCCAGTATCTCCTCCAACCGCCACTCCGACTCTTCTCCAAACCACTGGTCGTTGGCCATCCTTTCGTATAGCAGCCCTGTGCCGCCGTAGTGGAGGCCTGCGGTGGAGGCGCCATCGATGGTGCGGGGTAGCAGGGGGCCTATTAACCACTGGGATGCCCGGTAAGCAGCGTCCAGTGCGATCTCCTGCTGAACCAGGTATTGGAGCTCTGCCTCCCACTCCTCTGGGGGTCGGCCTTTCAGGAATGCTGCTCTGGCATTGTACTGCACTTGGTAGATGGCAGCGTCGGAGGGAACATTGACACCATGGTAGTCCCTTTCATGGTACAGTGCCTCGTACCAGAGTTCTTGGTGGATCTCGTCCCGCCACTTGGGCCCAGAGGGCTCAACTGTAGATCCATGATACCAATCCAGGCCCTCCTGTAGCCTTCTCGGGAATTCAGCCCTCGTGTCTGCGAGGGTGCTGGAACAGTGGCACCACCACTCGATGGGGGGTGTGGCGTCCTCGGATGCAGCTCCAGGCGGGCTGTAAGCCTCCATCCAAGGGTCGCTGAGATGTGCAGTTTCCTCAATCAAAACTCCAGGCGAGCTGTAAGTCCAAAAAGAAGTATCGCTGGGGGGTGTAGATTCCCTGGATGAAGCTCCAGTCGAGCTGTCAACCTCGAACCAGGGTTCTATGGGGTAGGGTTCAGGGGCAGGGTATTCAGTCCTTTTTGCTCGGAGCGCCGCCATCCGCAGCTCGTGCTGACGGTCCTTCTCTTGCTCCTCTTCCTGTCAGACCTCCTGGATGGCGTTGTGTATAGCGGCTTCTGACGGGGCAGCTCCGAAGAGGGCTAGCCGCTGTCACACTTTCCTTTGGAAGGGATCTTCTGGGACCAATGCCTGGGTGGGTGGTAAGGTTGGCGTGCCCACGGCTCCATGGTCCATTTCCTGCAGTTCCTCGATCAGGGCGGCTTTACTTTTTGAGCCCGGGGTGCCTCCTCGGCTCTCCAGGATGCCCCGCAGGGTGTCTTTTTTGTAGTTGGCGTACCCTGCCATACTGAGTGCTTTTTCTGGGGGTTCAAAGAGCTATCCCACCGCTGCCACCAGTGGCGGGATGGAAGTCCGCCTGCGGTCCTGCTCTATCTGACCCCCCCCCCTTTGGTGGCGTCCGGCCCGACTACCGAGTGGCACGGCACTCGGCGTCTCGAGTGGCCTGGAGGATGAAATGGCGTTGGTCCGGCGTCTGGAGAGATGGTGCGGTGTTGCCTTGGGGATCCCGTTCCTGGGTTGAGAGGTGATGCAGGAGACCACTGAGTGTCTCCTGCAATAGTGATTGTAGCTCTGAAATGAAGACACCAGACGCGGCTGTATGCTTTAAAACAGTGAACTGAATTTTATGGGTTTCAACAGGGTCATTTATACAACTTCACACAAACAGATTACCAACTCCCCCACCCACACAAAACTCCCCCACCCACACAACCAGCACTGATTGGCTCCTTTCCCAGCCTCCTGTTCCCTATCAGGTCCCTTTCAGCCTTCCCATTGTCCAGGGATTAGGCAGATGAGGTCTTGGAAAAGCCTCCAATCAGCTGGTTTGCTGCATCCTCTATCTTGCCTTTACAGGCTCCCCCATTGTCCAGGGGATTAGGCAGATGAGGTCTTGGAAAAGCCTCCAATCCTCTGGCCCGCTGCATCCTCCATCTTGGGGCATGAGATCCTTTGTTCTGTGAAACCATGCTGGGATGAGCAAAATGGCGACGGCGAAAAACACATACAAACGGTTTCTTTCATACTTTTACAGTCACATCATACAGGATACATTTTCATTACACTACACCAATAAAACCACATCTAGCAATAAAATAAGAGGTCCATAGGCTCACATGCAAAACCAAAACGAAAACAGGAAAAATGGTCTTAAAAAGGGTTCAGTCTTTAGTCATGTGGCTCGCTGAAAAGAGCTCTCATGTCCGTTCCTTGACGACGAGCAGTGTCCATTTCCATTTATGCTTTCCTTTTTGCAAAGGCCGTCTGTATCTTTGTAGTCTCTGCTTTTGCCCGGGCTTGAATAAGCTGCAGACTAATTGATGAACTCTTTGAATATTGTGAGGATTTTGACCTTGAGAGATGTGAGCTATTCAAATACTTGCTAGATGCTGAAATTTGAGAAGCAGTCTCTTGGAGTTGAGCAATTCTCTCTTCTGCCTTTACTCTATCCTGATGTACTGAATTGTCTCTTTCTGAATTAAGACATTTTAATTCATCTATTTCTTGTAAAGCCTGTTCAGAATTTATCTTCTCTAAATTAGAGACATAAATGTGGGCAGGATATTGAACATGAGCTGTAGAAAGATGTCCTAAAACTTCTTTTAGTTTGGATGCATCACGACCAGGGTGTGTGATGGTGGAGACATAACTCATCACCTGTTCCCAAAGCCATGACATTTGCTGTGATTTCTCATAGTTTATGTCCATAAGTGATTCAGTAATCTTCCATGTAGGCTTTATGTTGCGTTTGCTTCTGACTGGATTGATATTCATTACTTCCACATCAGAAACAAGTTGCCTTTCCTGTAATGTTAGAGGGCTTCTTGTGTCTGCCATGTGTTCACAGATGAGAAGAATAGGAAGGGAGCAGCAGGCACTGTATGGCAAAGTTTACACAGGCCCACACGCTGCAGCTGTAGACAGACTCTGTCTGTGGCTTTTCACTAATGCTGTAATGTCTTTTACTCACTGCTAGCAGTTGTCTTTTCACTATTCTGCCTCGCTAGCAAAGCTGTGAGGCGTGGGCGCTTGAGACTAGCTAAGTCTGTATTTGACCAAAACTCACACGAAAGTTCAGCAGTCAGCGTCAACTCAGCAAAACTGACACATAGAAAGATGAATCTAGTTGAAACCTTTAATTATCAGACTGCCAATCTTTGTAATAGTGTACGACAATGCAGGTGAAAAGACATTCGTTCTGTCTAGCATAGAGCTAAGATGGCTGCTAGTGACCAGTAAATACCTCAGCACAAGACTGAGGAAAAAGGGGTGGAGCTAGCTGGAAGCAGCAAGGCTATGGTTACCCAGCAGGAACAAAATAGCTATGAGATCATAACTGTAAGCAGTAAAAGGCAGATTCAATACATAGCATTAAAATATACAAATAAAACCTGAATCATGGGGCATGACACTGTAACAGACCTTTTTATTATCATTCATTGGATCTTATGTGTAAATTCCAGACATTTTCAATCAGTAGTTTTTTTGCAAACAGCATTTCAATTTTGACACTTTCATTCATTTTATTTATTTATTTATTTATTTATTTTTTACACATCCAGCGGCTTGTCGGCTTTTTCATTTTGGGCTCAACGGATCATCGGATCAGATCCAATATTTTCTAAGTGGTTTTAAAAAAAAAAAGAGCTGCAAAACTGCCGAATTTATCGAATCCGATACTTTCAGACGGTTCTCGGTGTATTTTCAATATGAATCCAATAATTTATGCAGTTCTGTGGCTTTTTGTTTTTCGGCGGCTTTGCGGCAGCTTTTCTCCACACTCCGGGGACCCTGTGGTGAATGCAGGAAATTTCATCCTCTGAAGTGCGGGGACATTTCGGTGCTCTGTGAATAACCCCTTATGTGTAACATCTCAAGAGGTTATCTTAATTGCAACAGTAATAGGGCTCTTAGTGATTTTTTTGGAATTTTGGCATCTCTGTTTTAAAAGCTAAGCATTCTTTATAAAAATAAGTGCAGAAAAATAACAAATTCCAAATACTTTTTTTCTGTTTAAAAAATATGTTTTTCTCTAATCTTCATTCCATGTGAAGGTGGCTGTTCTATGTAGCTTTAAGCCTGGGGTCAGACGAACGCAGTGCGAACGTGCTTTTAGCCGCACTTTATTACGGCCGTGGTAGCAGCAAATGACGTCCAACGCAGGCCCACACACGAAGTACGGCCGCGCAACGCAAGCGGCAAACAAACACATTTTTGCAAGAACGTCGAACCACTAGTACTGACGTACAGAGTGCGCTGCGTCTGCTGCTTCCGCATAGCGGCGTGTGTGCGTGATTAGGAGACGTCAGACACTGTTCATGTCCGGCCAACATAACGTCCAGACACCCAAAGTTTCCTGGTTTGGATCCGTAAAAAATCACAGCCGAAATTGCGCATCGTATGACCGCTATCGCGTCTTCCGTGAAAAAATGCGTTTGGACACATCAACACACTTTTTGACGGTAGATGTGAAAAATGCGTTCGTCTGACCCTAGCCTAAAATGAAGCATATCTGACATGGTGAAAAATATGTATGATTGTATCCAGGAACCAGAAGTGATTATGAATCCCCTGTATGTTTTTCTTGGCTTCATTGTATATGTATATTTATATTAACCTGTAAGCACATTTCTATATGTTTGTGTTCCACCTCAGACCTCATGGACAATCTCCACCAAAAGGGTTATTCAGAGAGCACTGAAATGTCACCAACATTTCAGTGCTCTCCGATACGCTGCACTTCGGCGAGTCCGATTCACTGTCCCTGCGGTGATTTCAGCATTCACCCAAGGGTCCCCAAAGTGCGGTGAATTGGCCACCAACCCCCGGACAGCCGCTGCAAACCAACCAGTCTCCACCAACTCGCTAGACAGCCACCGCCAACCTGCCAGACAGCTGCCTAATGCACCCGCAAGCAGTTGACGACCCGCCGAATAGACTGCTTTCTGAATTGCCAAATGGCCATGAAACAGGGACTGTTCGGTTCAATTTTGGGGCCAGATCGGCTCTCACTGGCATACCCCCCAACATGGATGTGTTTAAAAGTGGTGTGTGTATCAACTCCAGGCACATCATCAGTAAAGTAGAAGTAACTTGACCTTCTCTTCAAAGGGCTGCGTCAACCTACTGTCCAGTTAAGTGCACAATGTACCATCAGTTTATTTATTGCATTTGCACTATGACCACATCTAGTGATATTATCCTGATTTGTGAACTACTGGTTTATCCTTTTTTAACTTGCTATAAAGAGGTTTACAATTTCATTACATTAGTTCTTTCTCCAAGAATGTATCAGCTTGTAAGTCGTTTGTTTAATTGTTTAGAAGAAACTCTAAATGTCCCTTACACAATCCAGGAAATGGACAAATTAAAAGTTTAGAAGATTAAAGACGCCTTTGAAAGATGAGAACTTTTCATGTATATCACTGACATGTACCAGGAGGCGATAGTAGTATGCACCGAAATTGTATTTTCCCGTATAGTGCAATTTCGGGGCCATTTGGCTATTCAAAAGCTGTCAATTTGCCAAATATTGACGACTTGCCAGCAAATACGGTGCCTGTTCGACGGCAGTGAAATCCCGATAGAGAAGCAATGGTTAATCTATTCATAGAACAACGAATAGCAGAGGAATGTCAGTGAAATGCCCTGAAATGCTGGTGGAATTTCGCTGCTCTTTGAATAATCCTGTAAGTAGATTTCACTATAGCAATTATAATCTTTGTCATAACTACTTTTCTTTCCATAATCATTTTGTTCTACTCATTGTGGCACTTTACATTTTTTATGTTTTAATTATCATTATATTATTCCTTCCTCTGTTACCAGTTATGGAAAGTTGACTTTGCTTGATCAAGCATTGTTTCACTTTTCACTGCTTTGTTTTCACTCATGATGTTTATGTTTCATGATCACTTTACAGCACATTATGTTATTATTCACGCACATTAAACATTTCTATTAATTATGCAATTGCCACTGGTCAGGCTGACTTTTCTCTCATATGTACTAGTGTTTGTTCTTGCTACTTTTGTAAGATTAGATAGGCTTCATCTAATCATTGTGCTTTTATGGAAATGAGTCCAATTACCATGCCTGCAGGAATATACAGTCAGGTCCAGAAATATTGGGACATCGATGCAATTCTAACATTTTTGGCTCTATACACCACCACAATGGAGTTGGAATGAAACAAACACAATGTGCTTTAACTGCAGACTGTCAGCTTTAATTTGAGGGTATGTACATCCAACTCAGGTGAACGGTGTAGGACTTACAGCAGTTCGCAGATGTGCCTCCCACTTGTTAAGGGACCAAAGGTAATGGAACAACTGGCTTCTCAGCTGTTCCATGGCCAGGTGTGTGATATTCCTTCATTACCCCAATTACAATGTGCAGATA
Organism: Leptobrachium leishanense; assembly: GCA_009667805.1. Lineage (NCBI taxonomy): Eukaryota > Metazoa > Chordata > Amphibia > Anura > Megophryidae > Leptobrachium > Leptobrachium leishanense. Next base: position 89,669,737 of record CM019063.1, read on the forward strand.
AAAGGCCCAGAGTTCATTTCAAGTGTGCTATTTGCATTTGGAATCTGTTGCTGTCAACTCTCAAGATGAGATCCAAAGGGCTGTCACTATCAGTGAAGCAAGCCATCATTAGGCTGAAGAAACAAAACAAACCCATCAGAGAGATAGCAAGAACATTAGGCGTGGCCAAAACAACTGTTTGGAACGTTCTCAAAAAGAAGGAACGCACCGGTGAGCTCAGCAACACCAAAAGACCCGGGACACCACGGAAAACAACTGTGGTGGATGACCAAAGAATTCTTTCCCTGGTGAAGAAAACACCCTTCACAACAGTTGGCCAGATCAAGAACACTCTCCAGGAGGTAGGTGTATATGTGTGTCAAAGTCAACAATCAAGAGAAGACTTCACCAGAGTGAATACAGAGGGTTCACCACAAGATGTAAACCATTGGTGAGCCTCAAAAACAAGAAGGCCAGATTAGAGTTTGCCAAACAACACCTAACAAAGCCTTCACAGTTCTGGAACAAGATCCTATGGACAGATGAGACCAAGATCAACTTGTACTGGAGTGATGGGAAGAGAAGAGTAAGGAGAAGGAAAGGAACTGCTCATGATCCTAAGCATACCACCTCATCAGTGAAGCATGGTGGTGGTAGTGTCATGGCGTGGGCATGTATGGCTGCCAATGGAACTGGTTCTCTTTTTATTTATTGATGATGTGACTGCGGACAAAAGCAGCAGGATGAATTCTGAAGTGTTTCGGGCAATATTATATGCTCACATTCAGCCAAATGCTGCAGAACTCATTGGACGGCGCTTCACAGTGCAGATGGACAATGACCCAAAGCATACTGCAAAAGCAACCAAAGAGTTTTTGAAGGGACAGAAGTGGAATGTTATGCAATGGCCAAGTCAATCACCTGACCTGAATTCCATTAAGCATGCATTTCACTTGCAAAGAGGGTTTATACTGTGGAAACACCCAAAAACAATGAGCAGCAAAAAAACACCACCCTGATATCCACCAAATTCAGAAAGCATATAACATGAAAAACAAAAATTGGTGGTGTTGCGCTAAAGGAAAGTAAAAAAACTTATGTATGGACTATTTTGAAGGCATGCTATACTGCACAGCAAAAAAGAGAAAGAAAGTTCTATTTCTCAATAGTTCGTTCAATGGATATCCAGTCTCTGTTGTAGAAAGGATTTTCAGTAAAATCTTCCAAAACTTTGGAACGAATGACCACTTCTTTGGTGAATCTTCATTAAAAAGTATATATCTCGGAAAAAGAGAAACTCGATAGTGTTATACCGTTTATTAATGTGTATACAAATCTACTGACATAATATACGTACAGAAAAAAGAGGTAGTGGGTTTAGGATTTGATCTCACCCACTGCCAGATAAAACATCACGTCCCAATCAAGCCTCTATAGACAAAACCACCAGGAGCTCCCGGGCTGCTTCCAAGGTGGTCACTCAATACCAAAGGTGGGACCGCGATGATAAAGTGACGTAGTGCTGACGCGTTTCGCCCCGCCCACGGGACTTCATCAGAGCATACGTCACTATGCCATCATCCTCTCTAAATAGTGTCTTAACTTGACACACCTGGTGAACTTCTAATGAAATTCTCTGTGGCCACTCCCTATGGGAGATCCTACAAATGCTTCAGTATGTTTGAATATATTGCAAATGGAAGCACAAAAACAAATGTATTAAAAGATTGCCATATATAGGCGATCACAAACAGCCCTAAGAATAATCTTTAAGGCAAAAATTCATAACACCCATAAAACACTCTGTGTATGGATCAATGATTATTTTAAAAACAATATTAAAAAACAGCATTGAAAACGAACAGCATTAAAAAACGAACAGCATTTAAAAAAACGAACAGCATTTAAAAAACGAACAGCATTAAAAAACGAACAGCACTAAACAACGAACATTAGAAAGAGTATAGATTCTTAATACTTCTAAGAACGCTCCAAAAAGGGGAGGGGAAGGATCTTAAGACATAACTACATAATTACAAGAGTAAAATGTAAAAAAGTAAAAAACATATGGACAAAAACATCCGTAAAATATTACATCATTCAAATACTATTAATAATAAAGTACAAACAGTAAAAATATATACCGCATACAATGGAATACGTATAGCCATAATAGAGACACATAATAATACATGATGAAGGGCAGGAATCATAACTACCATAAAAATTTATATCAATACAATTAGGTGAGGAAATTATATAGATCAAAATCAACATTGAGACCCAAAGGAGTGAAAGTTCTTAAATCGTATGCTGTCCTCATCTCTTCCTGCCCCATTCTCTGAATGTTATTGCCTCCTCTCCAATATTTTCCTACCCTTTTAATGCCCAAAAATTTAAGACCTCTTGGGTCCGAATTATGAGACTTAAAGAAATGTGCGGAAACAAAATGTTGCATATACCCATTCCTAATGTTGCGAATATGTTCATCTATGCGTTTGTGTAAAGGTCTTGCCGTGCGTCCCACATACTGTAGTCCGCACGGACATTCCAATAAATAGATAATATTGTTGGTTTTGCATGTAATTAAATTGTTGATCGGGTACTCAATATTAGTTATATTCGATTTGTAATTCTTGACGCAATTGCTACTTTTTGGACTATTCGAGTTCTTACACGATTGGCAATTTTTGCAATAGAAAAAACCTTTTTCTTGTTGTAGCCATCCTGTTTGTTTATGTTCTTTTATATAACTCTGGACTAAGGTTTGTTTTAAACTGGGGGCACCCCTAAAGGTGATACTGGGTCTTTCATTCAAAATGCCCCTCAGATCCTCATCTTCCATCAAAAGATACCAGAATTTATTTATAGTCTTCTTAATGTCCATATGTAGGTTGTCAAAATCAAAAATCAACCTCGTTGTGGGTTTCTTTTTTCTTCCAAAATTCGTTTGTGTTAAAAGAGTAGATCTATCGATCTTTTTCACCCCTTGAAAAGCTTCCTCTAAAATTGTCTCGGGGTATTCTTTTTCTTTGAAGTCAGCTAGAAGTTTCACCGATTCTTTCAAAAAGTGCTCATTCTCAGTGCAGTTCCTCTTAAGACGCATAAGTTGTCCCTTGGGGATGTTATTAAGCCAAGGGAAAAAATGTCCGCTGGAAAAATGGATATAACTGTTGACATCTACAGGTTTAAAAAAGGTACGTGTTTTAATGGTGGCATTCTCTATATAAATATATAAATCCAAAAAGACCACCTCCTGTTTGCTATAATTAAAATCCAAATGGATATTAAAATCATTCCTATTCAAAAAAGCTAAAAAAACCTGTAGAGAAGCCTCATCTCCCTTCCAAATAAAAATGACATCATCGATATATCGACGATAGGTAACGAGGCCCGCACCCAGGAAGTCATCCAAAAAAGTCTCCTCCCAAAAAGCCATAAAAAGATTAGCATAACTGGGTGCGAACCTCGTTCCCATCGCAGTGCCCGCCACCTGAATATAAAAATCTTGATTAAACCAAAAATAATTATTATGTAAAATCCACTTAATGCTAGCTATTAAAAAGTCTCTCTGTTCCAAAGGAATTTTTCCATCCATCTCCAAAAATTTGGATGTAGCTTGAAGACCCTTAAAATGCTGAATGATAGTATAAAGGGAAGCAACGTCCCCCGTCACTAGCCAGAAGTCGTCCTGCCATTGATGTTGTATTAAAATATTCAAAATGTCCTTGGTATCCTTTAGATATGACCTAGTGTTCTTCACTACAGGCTGCAAAAAAATATCAATATATTCTGACAGTCTCGAGGAAATGGATCCAATGCCCGATATTATGGGGCGGCCAGGAGGATTTTCTCTATTTTTGTGGAGTTTCGGTAAAATGTAGAAGGTAGGTATTTTTGGATGATTAATAGACAAATATTCATATTCCTTTTTGTTCAAAATATTGTTTATCCGCCCTTCATTCAGTAGTGCCATTAATGTTATTTTCATATCACTAGTAGGATCTTTTTTCATGATTTTGTATGTGTTATTATCACTCAATTGTCTTACACACTCCTCTATATATTTGGTTTTTGTCATCAAAACAATCCCTCCCCCTTTATCCGCCGGTTTAATTATTGTATTTTTATCTTCCTTGAGTATTTTCAAAGCCTCTCTTTCTTTTTTAGACATATTGTTGTAATTCCTGTTCCCATAGACGGAATTCTTTTTGTTATTAATTTTTTCTAAATCTTTAATGACTAGTTTTTCAAACATGTCCATGGAGCTAGATTTGCAGAACTGAGGAAAGAAGGTTGATCTAGTTTTCAAATCTGTGTGTACATATGTAGTGATAATCGGATTGCTGTTTTCAATTGGATTCTTACAAAAAAACTTTTTTAAAGTTAAATTGCGGACAAATTTCTTGACATCAATCAATGCTTTAAACCCATCATGTTTACGTGTGGGGGCAAATTTCAATCCCCTACTGAGAACTTCAATCTCCATAGGAGAGAGTGTCCTTTCGGATAGATTGAAAATCCCCTTCTGATTCAAAGTGATGGTGTTGTCAAAAGGAATTCGTTCAGTTTCTACTAGTATCTCAACGGTCTTTTCATTTTTCTCTTTTCCCTTTTTCTGTCCAGCTCGGCATCCTCTGATGTTGCCGAATCTGAGTCGGTTTCTCTTCGTCTCTTCCAAGTTGAAACCGCCGATAAAAAATCCTCCCTTTTCTTTCTAGGGGCAATCGGCCAATCCTTGTTTTTTTCTTGATTTGGTTCGAAAAAAACTTCCTCATTGTCAAGTGGTCTAAAGCGATTTTTCAAAGGAATAGCATTAGTCCCAGAGACAAATTGATTGTAATGCTGTTTCTGTCTATGAACTTTTTTTGGGTGTATCCATTGTTCATTTCTTGTTTTATTATCATACAGAGTTTTTCTGTTCTCATCCCGAATTTTTTTAGGAATGTAACTAAAATGATTCTTTTTCACATATGGATCACCTGCATAATATGCATTATTGAACCCGTGCATAGACTGACTCTTTTTTCGTCCTGAGTGTCCACCATCTCTATAGGGGTTCCTCACAGTCTGCACTGACGGTTGTTCATGTATTTTCTTTCTTTGTAGACTATTAAAAGTCCACACTTGATTGTGTAGATAATCCAATTTATCGCGTTTGTATTTTGTGATTTTTATTTGTTTCGTATCATTTTCTTCCTTATTAAGAAAAACTTCCGTTTGTTTAGAAAGAGTCTTAAAATCTGGAAGTTCAAAAAATGGAGACAATTTATCTTGTATTTTACCAATCTCTCTATTAATTCTGGACAAATTCTCCTTTTTTCTGGTGATTATAATGCCCATCATGTGGATTGAAAAGCTCTCAAGAGCTTCATTCCAAATCATCATGAATTCTGGTACATCTCTATCAAAAGTCGAGTTCTTAAAAAATCTTAGACCCCTACGGGTGATCTTTTCATGTAAATACCGTTCAAAGGTTGCTATATCCCATTTTAAACGCATTTCCTTTTTCATAAGGTTTTGGAGATTCTTGAACTCATCTTCCAAAGAATTCTCACTAGTAGGTACTGTAGTGATCTCGACCTCATCATTAAACAATTGGTTATAATTAAAATCACCATGCTTATCTCTATATTCAAAGATCGCCATGTTGGTAAACAAGGTGTTAACTCAGTATAAGTGGATGAAGAGTTAACAAGCAAAGAGGGTTTATACTGTGGAAACACCCAAAAACAATGAGCAGCAAAAAAACACCACCCTGATATCCACCAAATTCAGAAAGCATATAACATGAAAAACAAAAATTGGTGGTGTTTTTTTACTTTCCTTTAGCGCAACACCACCAATTTTTGTTTTTCATGCATTTCACTTGCTGAAGACAAAACTGAAGGGAAAATGCCCCAAGAACAAGCAGGAACTGAAGACAGTTGCAGTAGAGGGCTGGCAGAGCATCACCAGGGATGAAACCCAGCGTCTGGTGATGTCTATGCGTCCCAGACTTCAGGCTGTGGTTGACTGCAAAGGATTTGCAACCAAGTATTAACCCCTTAGTGACCGGGCGGTTTTACACAAATCCGTCTTTTAGTGACCGCTGCTGTTTTTACGTTTCTGCGCTGTTAGTGTTTAGGTCAAATTTTCCTCTTACTCGTTTATTCAACCCACACATATTATACACCCTTTTTCCCGCCATTAAATGGACTTTTCTAGAAATACCATTATTTCCATCATATCGAATAATTTACTATAAAAAAAATATGAAATATGAGGAAAAAAATGGTAAAAACACACTTTTTTCTAATTTAATCCCCAAAATCTACAACCACCCAAAACGACCCCGGCTAAATAGGTTCAAAATTTTGTCCCGAGACTAGAAATACCCAATTTTTACATGCGTTTGCTTTTTAACCCCTTCACTGCTGAGACAGTTCACCTATGTGCGCTGCGCTCATTCTGACCATTTTGTGCTAATTATTTTTAGATGACAGCCTAGGTCCTATTTAATTAAACCCCCCCCCAGACAAAAAAAACTTTTAAAAAAAAACCATTTTTTTATTTTATTTAATTTTTTTATTATTTTTCTTTTATTTAATTTTTTATTTTTTTATTTTTTTTTAAAACCAAACCTGGTCATGTTTGGTATCATTTGAAAGGCCATAATCCATCTATCCACAATCCATCTAGCTGCCATGGATCGGGAGATAAAGGGATCCTTAGGATCCCCTTATCTCTACATGGCAGCTAGAGGGTTAACTGGCCCACTGACATCCTCACACATATGGTGAGGTTGTCAGTGGGTGGGGGGGGACCTGGAGGCTTGGCTGACATCCAAGATGTCAGCCCCCCTCCAGGTTTGAATCGCGTTTTGGTGCCAATTGGCGCCGCAACGTGATCTCCCCTCTCCAGCGGTGCAAACGGCATCTCCCTAGCTTCAATGGTTGGGGAGATAGAGGGCTCCGAAGGAGCCCCCCCTCCCCTCCATTGAAATCCATGGGGACGCCTGCTGATGACGTCACCACGCAGCGTGGCGACGTCATCAGCCTCGCCTGCCCATGTAAATCACATGGGCAGGCTTCCTCCCTGCCAGATCGCCGTGGGATCCGGCGAGGGAGGTGAGTATCGGGCGGGAGGGGGATTAGGCGCCGCTGACGTACCCTGTACGTCCGCGGGTCTAAGGGAGACCCGAGGACAAGACGTACAGGGTACGTCAGCGGCCTTTAAGGGGTTAAGAAAGGAAAGTTTGATTTATGATTATTATTCTGTCCCATAACCTTTGGTTCCTTAACGAGTGGGAGGCACATTTGCAAACTGCTGTAAGTCCTACACCGTTCACCTGAGTTGGATGTACATACCCTCAAATTAAAGCTGACAGTCTGCAGTTAAAGCACATTGTGTTTGTTTCATTCCAACTCCATTGCGGTGGTGTATAGAGCCAAAGATGTTAGAATTGTGTCAATGTCCCAATATTTCTGGACCTGACTGTATATATGTATATATATATTTAAAAATAATATGACCTTAAACTGTCATATATGTGATTTTACTGGTTTTAATTAAACATGCTTTATGGTCAGTCATAACTGCAGGAGCTGATCCAGAGCCTAGTCTAGGGGCACTGCCAGAAAATAAGTTGTTGCTTACAGAACTGACAATATTTTATTTAACGTATCAGACAGTCCTAAAACAGCCGGTGCACTTGTGGAGGAAATCATACCCCAGGTCCTAGGCACCCATGGATCGGTGATAACGATCTTGTTTTTTGATGTGCGTGAATTGATTCAAATACTATTTGTTCATTTAACATGCACCTCTAAGTGATTTTAATTTGTTGTAGGATTACCCTCTACCTTCTTCTTATTGTATACTGCTTACGGGTTACCGGGAGCCCGCAGAGGGAAGATCCTAAGTGATTCAGTGTGTGTTTTTTTCTTTGCATATTTCACGCCTCTATGCTGAGGTCATGTTTAACCGCGTTTTGTAGCCATATTTTAATATATGACCCAGACATATTATATATCGTTCTTTCCGGCAGACTCAGCAGATTCATAATATGTCATTATTATATGTATACGTCATGTACTGTCTGTATATTATAACAAAAAATGCAACAAAATTTGAATTTTCAATAATTTACAACGTGTAAAGTGTTTTTTTTTCACATTTTAACATGCGAGCATTAGCGTTTATATTTTCTACGGGGTGCGCTTGTTAAAAAAATTAGAAATGGGGATTCGTTAAATTTTTTGGGGGGGAAAGTTCGCTACTTTTAACAAACGCACCGCATTCAAAAATCATTAGTGCAGCATCATTGTTCACATTATAATTGAAATGGGAACAATATTGCTGCATTAACAAAACAAAAAAAAAAAAACTTGTTTAATTTTTTTTTATAATTTTTTTTAAAAATATATATTTATTTATTTTTAACTTTTTACATGGTCATGTTTGGTATCATTGGAAAGGCCATGCTCTGGCCGATCCAACGATATCAAATTAACCCCTAGCTGCCACGGATCGGGAGATAGGGGGTTCATTGGATTGGGCGCGTCCATAGCAGCCAAGTGGTTAATAATGTTGTCCAGCAGGGGAATATACAAAGATTTCCTGTAGTATTCTTCAATAGAGTCTACATTGTAATTCAATCTGTGCAATTGTCTATCTACAACATGTTGCAATTTTAGTTCCACTCCAAGTTCTGATGCCAATTCTGTAGCCTTCATATGCAAAGTGGAAAAAATGCCATCAGCGTTACATCGCATATTCTCTAGGGTTGGCCTGGTATCAGTCAAACAGTCAGATGCACTTGTTAAATCAATTGTTGGTAATTGAAGGAAGGAACTGAGAGGTGGGGTTAGTTTCAGAACACTGATGAGTGATACCAAGGAATAGAGGAATTCTGCACTACACAGAGAATGTGTCACGTGGGCCTATGGCGGATGCCCGTGAAGGCCCTTTATAATATTCATATTTAAGCCCTTGAGGCAGGTTAGTGGTTTGCTGCATATTGCAAGATCCAACACCACACACAACTGAACACAGAAACAAAAAGAGAGATAGTGCTGCAGACGGACATAAGGGGGAGCACTGCACTGGGTATGATTACTAATCTAAAACAGATTGCAGGGATGAGGGTAAACACAAAATGACATAAGGAAAAACAGAATAAAACGTTCAAAGTGCTCGGCGCTATTTGTTTTATTTGTAGAACTATAATCGCTTTTGCTGCTCACCTAGTCAGGCGTACCCTTCACCTCAAAGAATTAACACAGAAAAACATACATACGAAATGTATCTCATAGGGAGCGCAATATAATATATGCGTGTTAAGAAATATATACAGAGTGTATAACTTAGCTTATATGTATCAGCATGGGGTTGGACCTTCCCATTCAGAAATTCTGTATCAAAATATATATCCTAGAAAGGAGAAACAAAAATCTGATTGCGTAACACTTGTATTGCAAAGGAGATGATCACACTCACAAAGGAGGATTCCCAAATGGCTCGTGTCAATTCGTCTGTAGGTCTCTTAGTAAGGGAGACCTCGCCCACGTTTGGATATCCTCAGATGGTCTTTCAATGGTATAGACACCTCAAAGAAAAAGTGTGTTGCTATGGTGTATTATCATTAACACATTAATATGTATAATATCCCAATAATGATCAACTCACGTGGTTAAAAAATTAACGCGAGGGGTAAAACCATTTGCGCCGAATTCCGTATCACATAGCGCAACAACCGCGCGCAATCATCTACCGCGGGTGAACCTGCGCGAACCCTGCGTGAGCTTACTGTACTTCGCGAGTCCTATACTTAACATTGTGAGCACAAATGCGGATGTGTGCTGGTACGAGGATGGTATTATAATCTATTTGCGGTAATTACTGCATAGCCTTTGCACATATAATTTTAGCAACTGCAAATAGCTGGTGCTAATGGCAAATTTTAACAACCTGGTTAACCCCGAAAAATCCAAGCCCATAAAAAGGATGCACCAAAGCACAGTGGCCCATTCAAATCATACCAACAAATACAATGGATGAAGTTGTGTGTGCATGTATTATTGCTGCAGCATATATAGTATGCTCATTGACTTTGGCAGACGCAATTTGTTAACCAGAGATAGGTGTGTTTCTTAATTCTGATTGGCTGAATCGTGAAAAAAAACAGCATGCGCAAAGATTTTTGCGCGAGACGGTACTTTGCATGCATTTGGGCGCGACCTGTTTGCGCGCGCAATTGATCGGCGGATGAAAAAAGGCGCGAGGACTGTAATTCCGGCAGTGATTTGCGCGCGCAAAACTTTAACGCTAGGCGCAAAGATTTTCACTTTGAGCGAGGATTTTTGCGTTAAGAATGTAATATAGCCCTGAGATGGGGAGAAGACAAATGAAAAAAACTGGGACTGGAATAGGTATAGGGTCACATTAGTATTGCTATAAAATGAAAGGGGATGTAAACATGCATAATTTCATTAACACAGAAAACACATAATGCATTCAAGTCATAGAATGTTTTAACTGTATGAATAAATTGTCACAACATCATTCAACTGAGGGTTTAACCAGCCACCGATATTTACTACAATCAATGATGGATCTCATGTGCGTATCAACAATCATTCATTTCCTTTTCTAGCTTGCCTCCCTTCCCAAGCTGAAGATGAAGGATAAAGTCCTGGAAGCAGTATCTGTCATCACGGGCGAGAAAAAAAAATATAGGATTAATATGTGCATGATACTTTAAGACATGTATTTTTCGTTCAAGCTTTTTAAATGTCACTTTAAGTCAATAAAACACTTTGTGAATTACATAAAGACAATTTGTACAAATGAGAAATACAACATATTCATAGAGAATGAAGTTAAAGAGATACAGACTGTACATCGCTGTCCTGTGTGGCGGCACAATTACAAGTACCGGCTGAAATACAGTGAGTAGAAGTGGCAGAAGTGTATATATCCATCTCCAAGGCACTCAGAAGTAAAACAAAAAAAAATGTATGACAAAATGTTTGAACATCACTAAAGAAACTTATTATATTAGGTCAAAACATTTCAGTTTGTGTAATGATCAATTTTAGATCTTATTATGCATAATCATTTGCTGCTGAAAGAGACAGTACATCTGGCACTTTCCAAATAAATGTCTGTAAAAATAACAAAGATAATTTGCTGCGCCTTAATGGCATAATTACAAAACTGTCTGTAAAATACATAAATTAGTTGCCGGCATTCAATTTTTGCAAGATTCTTCAATAAGGAATAATTGGCAGCATCCATAGTCTTACTGTACTTGATTTTAACTCTCAATAGTTAGTGAAAAACCTAATGCTGAAGTCCCCAGAAATCCCTGGTTCTATGTATGTGCATAAATTAATAAATTGTGTCCGTGAGTGATATGTTTTGTACTTTATTTAGAAATCCTCAAAATTGCATGCATAAGATGTGATATGGAACAAGTTGTGCTTCTTCCTCATCCGACCTGAAGAAGTTTACTTTTTTGGTGATCTGATGCTATCTATGGTATGCATTCCCTTGAATTAAAGGTAGAAGACTCATACTGAATTCCGGTTGGGCAGTTGGGTCGCCGGCAAATAACCCAGCGGTCCATTCCCTAGAGCCAGGCGGGCTCTTGATCACGTGAGTGACATTTGGTAGAGGACAATATATATACTTTATTGCACAGGTCACTATGTTTGTCTTTCTCTTTTATGTGTGAAGATATTGGAAGAAGAGTGGAAACAATTCTGGGAACTTTTTGAGACATTTCCTCCTCTGATGGGACATTGTAATCACTACACATTGTTTATATTATGTATGTATATTTGTTATTCTGTAAAAAAACATGTGTGTTAAGCTTGTAACTCCCTACAGTCCAATGCTGGGGACACCCAAAAACCCTGTACAATACACAGATATATATGCATGTTGTTATATATCTGTGTATTTGTTATTCTGTCTCCCATTGTACAGCGCTAAGGAATTTTTTGAGGCTTCATAAATACTTGTAACTGTAACTGGTACTTTTATGAAAATATTATAGTCTGTTAATCCCTGTCCATCCCTTACTTAAAGTGGTATACTAAGTACTATAAAAACGTCAGCTTTTTAGATTGATTATAGTGCAATTATCGTGTCCCGGAAGTCTCCGTTTTTAAAATTATTTCTTTATCTTAAATAATGCTTCATAGTTGTGATTATAATTCCAAAGGCATGTCAATCACAGAACCACAAAATTTTATTTCCTGACTCACATGCTATGTGAGGAAGCCTGATCACATTGCAGGGACCTGCAAGTTCTAGGAGTTACAGTTACAAGTATTTAGAAAGTGCCAACAAGTTCCGTAGCACTGTACAATGGAAGAGACAGAAAAACAAATATTCATACATGTTACACACACACAGAACAGTAGGAGAGAGGACCCTCCTTGAGAGCTTACAATCTAAGAGAAGAGGGGTGACACACTAGGTGAGCATAAATAGCAGAGTATGTGAAGTAACGGGGTGCATGTGGGCCATGGGGAAGATGGATCAAAAAATGTGCAGTGGGGGATTAAGGAGCGAGCTGATAGACTTCTCTTAAGTACTGTGTTTTCAGAGATGTCTTGAAGGACTGGAGAGATGGGGAGAGTCTGATGTTGTGGGGAAGGGAGTTCCATAGAAAGGGTGCAGCTCGGAAGAAGTCCTGAACGCGAGAGTTGGTGCGGGTACGAGGAAATGGTAGCATCAGATCATTGGCAGAGCAAAGTGGTCAGGATGGGAAAAAACTGTTAATAAGGGAGGAGATGCAGGCAGGGGCGCGGTTATGGAGAACTTTTTATGTGAGGGCCAATGTTTTGAATTGGATTCTAAAGGAAACAGAGAGGCAGTGTAGAGATTGACAAAGGGGTGAGATGTGAGAGGAGCGGGATGTGAGGTGTCTGAGTCTTGCACTGTAGGAGTAATATTTGTGCAGTACAACAAGACAGATCAGGAAAAAAGGAAAAGGTTCAACGTGTTGGTATGGTGGGTTTTGTGTGTTTGACAGATCTCAGTACCCTGAGAGGTCACAATCTGTCAATACTGATTCCTTGCCAAACCCCCCCATCTTGTGTTCTAGTCAGGTAGACTCTCGTGCCTTCCTCCAGCCCTCAGACGAAGCTTGAGGACTGGAACACATAGAGCACCTGCTAGCATCCCCAGAAAGAAGACAAGCCTGTGTATCTGGAGGTTTTCAGGGTCGGAATGGAACTCTTTTAATTGGGGACAGGCACGCATATTTATACGGTCAAACATGGGTTGTTTACATACACAAAACCTGATCCTAGAATGGAATAAACATTCGCTCAACATTCCTAGACAGACAGGACAATGGCAATCGTGATGATAAACAAGATTATAGTCTAAAAACAGTAGATAATGGGGCATTGTTTTCCTGACAAAACAGATTAACAAACTACTCAAATATAAACAAATATTAACACATTCCTGAGAGCAAGCATTTCAGCAGATAACAAGATACATGGACCATACAATAGACAGATAGACAATGACATTATTCTTACATAACACAGATTACACAAACATTCAGCTTGCAAGAGAGAAAAGAAAATGATACAGAACATCAGGCCTGCACCCCCCAAATACATCTCCAGGTTCATGCACACCAAGTCCAAAGTGATGCACGTCACAATGTGTAAGTATGAGATGTGTCAGTTTCATAAGCATTTGTATGTAGAATTCTTTACGTGTATATTTCCTACATATGTCCTTACTATTTAAGAATAGTATTTCTACTATTAGAAACATTTGATTGGATTTTATCAGGAATGTTGAGTGGTATCACACTAGGCAGATCCAGGATCCACCTGTTGTTGGTTTTGCAGTGGAAAATATGGTTTTAGTTTGTATTCTTTTTTTTAAAAAAATCAATAAAAAAGCCCCAAAGCAGGACTTTTTTATGTTACTATCAGGGTTATTCAAAGAGAATTGAAAAGTCACTGCACGTTCGGTGACTTTTTGTTCTCTTCAATTCGGTGCGATTTGGCAATCCCATTTTGGCGACCCTGCGGTGTATTCAGCAAGCACCACAGGGCCGTCGTAGTACAGGGAAAAGCTGCCGCAAACCCGACGAACACACACCCGGCAAACGCACACCGAAACCCACAAAAACATCTGGATTAACCCCGCCGAACACGCCAGAGAAACCCGTGCAGGAGCCGATCACAACGCAGAGCAGCCGCCGGAAAAAGCCGACACCGCCGACGAAGTGAAAAAAAAAACTGTGCGCTTGAATGTTTGAAAAGTGAAACTCCGTTTGCAAAGAAACTACTGAACGAAAATGTCTGAAATTTACATATAAGATCCAATGAATGATAATTAAAAGGGCTGTTACAGAAAAAAGAAAAAATGAACGGAAATTTTTTTTTTCGCAAACAAATCCAGAAAAATGCCTAAAAGATCCTAACAAATCTGCAAGTAAAGAGACTTTTTACTACAGAATATTATAATCAACAGTTTATTAGATATTAGATTAAAACAGGAATATTTTTAACATTGAAACCTATGGCATTCTCCTGAATAAACCTGTCGAATGAAACCACCGAATGGCAGGGCATTTCGGCAACTTTTCACTGCTGTTTTGTGTTCTCTGAATAGACGAAGCATTGCTTCTCTATGGGGATTTCACTGCCCTCGAACAGGCACCAAACAGGCACCGTATGTGCAGGCAATTTGCCAACATTTGGCGAACTGCCTGCTCTCTGAATAGCCGAATGGCCAGGAAAGGTAACGTACGCTGAATTTCACTGTTCGGTTACCTTTTGGCCACAATTTGATTCTCTTTGAATAACCCTTTTTATTTGTGAGTAACATAGCATGAAAAATTCACAGTATTTGCTCAATTCTTCGTTTTCCTTGTTTGGCAGCTCAATGACTTGGTCAGTATTCACAGGAATATCTCTGTGAATGTAAAGTAAACACAAGCCATTTAAGCGGTTCTCCACCATTCGTGACCGAACCCATGTTTTAACATGACGGAGGGTTGAGAAAGATCTCTCTGCTGAGGCCACACTTACAGGGAGAGTTGCTAAGATCAGAAGTAACAGAAGTATCAGAAGAACAGGCACCGTATGTGCAGGCAATTCGCCAACATTTGGCGAACTGCCTGCTCTCTGAATAGCCGAATAGGCAGGAAAGGTAACCGTAAACTTAATTTCACTGTTGGGTTACCTTTCGGACACAATTCGGAGCTCTTTGAATAACCCTGTATATATTTATGTCATTCTGATTACCAACATCTCTCCGTTTACAACCACATGCTTGATGGAGTAGACAGAAAACTGTGCCATGTTGAAAGAAATTTGAAAATGAATTGTCATTTTCCATTTTTTGTAGAAAAAAAAATTGTTGCGTTACCGATTACAGCCTTTTGAGTCTTATCTATAATTCAAAAACCACAACAAATTAGCAAGGTCTTTGAATTACTTTAACTGTGAAATAGAAGACACAAACACATTTCAGAATTACAAAACATCGCATTTTCACGATAGATCCCTCCTAAGCCACTACCATTATGTAACAGTAATAGCGATATCATCATATAACTGACATTATTCATAAATCAAACACTTGCAAAACTGGTCTACACATTATCTTGGTTGCATTCTTTTCATTACATGTGAATGGTTTTGACGGAACAAGAACGCATTCGGTATTATAGAAATATTACTGAAACATATCTTTACAAAGTGCCATTTTAATGTATTGTATTTGTTTTAGGAGTCTCACATAAATGGCTGGTAATGGAACAATTTATCAAAAAGCCATTTCCTGTTTATATTGCTTCCTTAGCATAGCACGTAACAAAAGTATGATACAAGAAGTAAGCGGGTAAGTTTGGTTAAGTAAAGAAAGATAGCCAAACAAGCCATGGGAGCTCTTGTCATGTTCTATAAAAAAATTTATAATTATTACTCTACATTGCCAGCTCCCTCACCATTAAATTAAAATTAGAATTAAAATGAGGATCTTTTATTTTTTTTCCTTTGAATATTTAAATTCAATTTTAATTTAATGGTGAGGGAGCTGGCAATGTAGAGTAATAATTATAATTTTTTTTTATACAGGGTAATTCAAAGATAATCGAAAAGTCACCGCACGTTCGGTGACTTTTCGTTCTCTTCTATTAGGTTTGTTTTGCCGATCCCATTTCGGTGACCCTGCGGTGTATTCAGCAAGCACCACATGGCCCCCGAATTGTGGGGAAAAGCTGCCGTAAACCCGAAGAAAACTCACCGCAAAACCCGGCGAATGCACCCCGAAAACCCGCAAAAACATCTGCATTAACCCGCCAAAAACCACGGAAAAATCCGAGCAGGGGCCGATCACACACAGCCAGTGGCGACTCTAGGAACAATATTTAGGGGGGGCACAGAAGATACCGCAGTCAAAACTGGGGGGCACTAATAATTTTCACCACTAAATCATATCACTGAATAAAACTAAGGGCCCAATCACCTGTGTGAGCTAAAACACCATTGCTAAAGGAAACATTTAGCGCGAGTTGCTAAAACATAGTGCCTGACGACCCACGAACAGATCACCTTGTCTGCAGTAGTCCATGAACAAGGTCGTTTAGCGCACGCTAGGAAAACTCTAAGACCCGGGCTGAGACCCAGCGCTAATGCGGTTGTGTACAGGATAGAACGTTTTTTTTTCCAGTGCCGGGCCATACCTATCCCCCGCCCTCACAAGCTTGAATATGAACACATCCAGTGAATAACCTCACACCCCTGCATTATTAAAATCATCCAAGGTGGCCGTATCATCCATGGTTTGATGCACACATATATTAAGGCTGATGGGCATTGCATGATAAATGCCACCCAACAGCATGTAGAATCATTACACTGCATTTAATAGATCCAAACGGAAGGCCAGGTGAGCGACAAAAATTTCCCTGCTGCAGCATATAAATAATACATGTTTCAGGGCAAGATCTATTCACATGTCCCTTTAAACATGGTCCACACAGTCACCCTAATAATCAACCGCTTCCATACTATGAATAACCCCCAGCATAAAATGTTTAAAATTAGGCAATATATTAGAATTAGGATATATGTGGATAAAGGATACTTTTATAATAGAGCCGACTGCAACAGCAACGACAATGCGGACCAGATCCATTGCTATAGTGTATGGGGCCAAGAGAACACCTGTGCTGCATTCCTTTCAATTGCCTGTTAATTTTGGGCGAAGATCTGTTTTTTTTGGAGTTAGCATCAGGGTTAAGCAGTAGGTAAAATGGTGCAATTAGCGCCCCTCAAAAAATTAGCGCTGGCACCAACTGATCTGCAAGCTGCAAAAGCGCTAGAGATCTCTAGCGCTCCCCATGTTAAGTAAAGGATGCGGAAAGTACAGTAAGCTCGAGCTACAAATCGCTAATAGCAATGCGCTAAGTGATTTTTCCCGTTTGTAGCGAGAGGCAAAAGATCTGTTGGTCAGGCGCTAGACTCGATTAACCTGGCGCTAAAGCAAAATCACGCCGACGCAAGGGTTAACTCACACCAGGTAATAGTGCCCTAAATAAGTATATATAAATAAGATTCCAAAACCCCAGAGTAATGTGATGCAATGATGCCTTTTTATTGTACTAACATGATACTTTATTTGCCGCAGTTCGGCAGTTTTCGCTGAATGTCTGATTGCCGAGAAAGGTAACCGAACGCTGATTTTCAGTGTTCGGTTACCTTTCTCAAGCAATTCGGATGTCTTTGAATTACCCTGTGAGTTCATGACAATATTCCCTGAATTTAAACGTCAGGAAGTGAAGACACTCTGCGGTCACCTAATGGGTTAAAATAATATAGAGTTTATTGACGATTCATTCAGAATGGAATTTATTTAAAGTGACAACAATAATAAACAAACATTGTATGATTTAATTGAATTTAAGCACTTCAGTTTGGATGATTTGGAACATAGCGCTTGTACTGTGACTTAAAAGATACAAACCGCACTCCCTTATCTAATAAGAAAACCTTGTGCATAATGGGATCAGCATATATGAAATAACAAAGAACCCTCTTCGAGACAGATCATAAAAGATTTACAGTTATTAAAGTTTGTTGCTATATGCCTTTGCTTTCCCCAAGACATTTTGTTTGGCTGCTGCAAAAGAGTGCATTTATTTACATTTTATTTGATTTTGGAGAAAGTCCCAGAATGCAATCATCACACTATAACTGGAAAATTTGGCGAACAGATTATAGGCTTTTTTAAAGCCTGGAAATAATAAATATATGTTACATACGGAAGACTTTACGAGGAAAAAATATAGAAGGAACATTTATTTTCTTCTTTATTGTTCTCCTTTTTCATTTTACACTTTGCACATTCCAGCATCATCTCTTTATAACGTGAGTTAGTTATGTAACACTTTAACACACTTGCATACAGAGAGCGTGTGGAAAACATCCTGGGTGGAAGACGTCTCCCAGATGTCGAGCCATGAGTGAACTGGCATCATTACTTCATGAAGACAGACGGGGTTATTCAGAGAGAGGTGCAAAGCAGGAGAATAGCTGGAGAATGGAAAATTTGAGGTCAAAATAGGCAAGAACAGATATAAAAAAAAGAGAAGACCAAGGAAACGCTCCTTGGTCAGCAATCACTTATCCCAAAATGAAACTTGGGATAACACTCCCTAGGCAGGAATAAACCTGTAAATATGGCAGAAACAAAAAAATATATAATCACCAGTGAACTGGCCCACCAGGTCTGTCACTGTTTATCCGGCAGCGGCAAAAAACAATGGCACAAATGCCATTAATTAGTCACAAAGAGACACTCCCAAATACCAACTTAAAAACAACGTTCAAAGAACAGCATTGTGAGGAGAGATTGGAGATATATAATAATTGACACAGCGGCTATTATTGCAAGAGTGTGGTTCAACCAAAATACAGGTAAATATGGGTAACGAACGGCCTCAGAAATTGAGCTATATTGCCTAGGATCAGAATTCCAGAAAATTGGAGCACAGCCAAAGTACAAAGCTGCTAGAAGGTATATATTCCCAAGTTACCGTCTCTCACACTTGCTACTAGCTCAGAGCTGAGTGCTTAATCCTTTCGGTTTTAATGCTGTATGTCTTGTGAAAGCAGATGTGAGGGTAAGAGTAGAATCTGATGAGCATTAGGACTAGTAGCAAGTGTGAGAGACGGTAACTTGGGAATATATACCTTCTAGCAGCTTTGTACTTTGGCTGTGCTCCAATTTTCTGGAATTCTGATCCTAGGCAATATAGCTCAATTTCTGAGGCCGTTCGTTACCCATATTTACCTGTATTTTGGTTGAACCACACTCTTGCAATAATAGCCGCTGTGTCAATTATTATATATCTCCAATCTCTCCTCACAATGCTGTTGTTTGAACGTTATTTTTAAGTTGGTATTTGGGAGTGTCTCTTTGTGACTAATTAAAGGCATTTGTGCCATTGTTTTTTGCCGCTCCCGGATAAACAGTGACGGACCTGGTGGGCCAGTTCACTGGTGATTATACATTTTTTTGTTTCTGTCAAAATAGGCAAACCAGAAAAATTCTCACATTTATCTCACTTTCCAAATTGACTATTTTCACCTAGAATTTTCCATTCTCCAGCCATTCTCCTGCTTTTCACCTCTCTCTGAATAACCCTGAGAGGGTTCCTTCTGTTGGGCAATCCAGGGGAAGAACTTTACTGCCTATACAGTAACTGCGTAATAGCAGATTTAAATTCTTACTTTACGATGGCTGTCATGAAGGATGAACTGTACGTTTGTGACCTTTAATTGTCTCCTTTTGCAAATGAAGCTTGCTTGCAGTGATCAGTATTTGCTTACGACTGTCCAGAGTAAGTCCAGATAGAGTTAACTCTTTCTTGGGCAACTAAAATTAACCCTTTCACTGCAAACTACGTGTGGGGACGTCACGGAAAATCCACGCTGTATGTGGAGGACGTCCCCCACACATCATCCAGTCAGTGGGGTTTTCCGCCCAATACTTACCTCTCTGTCTGGGGTTCCGCGGTGGTCTGACTTCCTTGAGGTTAGACCCTGCTTTTTTTACCCCCTCCCGGTGCACTGACATCATCCTGACGGGCGTGATGATGTCAGTTTCAGGTGTCCCCCTGGCAGAGCTGGAAGAGCGCCTGAAAGAGGGGGTCTTTTGATCCGGAGGACTTACAGATTCAAGAGAGGCATCGCTGGAAAGGCCACAGTCTGAGCTGAGCTCATTTTTACCATTTTGGTCATGTTTAAACTCTATTTGAAGTCATGTTTTATTGTAGGACTCAGAATTTATTTTTTTTCTAGCGGAAATGGCAGATTCAAATTATAATATTACTATGTGTATATGTCATGGCATGTCAGAATGCAATAGCAAAAATGTCAATAAAGTGTAAATTTCTAATCAAATTTCAATCATTTACAGAGTGTAAAGTAATTTTGCCACATTTTACCATCCAAATGTTTGTGGTTATATATTCCATGGGATACCCTAAAAAAACAGAAATGGACAACCTGTTGCGGCATTTTTCTAAGGAAATGCACAATTTTAACAAAAATTTTAAAAGCACGTCACAGGGCACTATAGCATGGTCCTCTAGGGCAGTGGTCCCCAACCCTGGTCCTCAGGGCCCACTAACAGGCCAGGTTTGCCAGATACCTAAAGCACAGCACAGGTGATATGATTTGCTGCTCAATGATTGCAGGATTCAGTCTGCTTTGCCCAAGGTGATCTGTAAACTCTGGCCTGTTAGTTGGCCCTGAGGACCAGGTTTTGGGACCACTGCTCTAGGACAATTCACACCACATACAGTCTCTTTAACAGGGAAATCTTTCAGGCTTTATTGGATCATCAGCAAAGAAACATAATACAAAACAAAATCCTTGCTCATCTGAGCACTAACTCACTTGACATCCCTCTCTGTCTAACAGGGACACCACACAAAATCTAAACCAACCAACCTTTGATTTTTCCTTCTCTGACATATGTGCCTCTCTCAGTCTCAGAAGCTGCACCTTTCTATCTCACAATGTTTCTGTTTGTGTCTCTCAAGCTCTCTCTGCGTCTCAATATTCCCCTCCCCCTCTCTCAAACAGGAGCCATTTATCCCCTTAATTGCCAGGTGGGACACCTGCAGCAAAACAAACCTAATCCCTACTGGGTGTTAATGCCTTCACCTTAAAAGCAAAAAATACAGGGGGAATACACCGATCGATCCATGCACTATGTCATGTTTTGGAGCATGGCTTTTTGGAATACTGTGCCTAGTGTGGGAAATGAGAAGGTGATTCCTACGATAAAACATGACTTCAAATACCATTTCAATGTGATGAGCAAAAATGGTCAAAATGAGCTCAGCGAATGAGGGTGAAATGGCTCAACAGTGGAGGAGTTAAACATTTTCATTTGAGACATCTAGATCTAGCAAGGAGTGTTTATGAATCTCAGCTACCAACGTTTTCCCATCTCAGCATGCAGTGTGCCTAGCTATTAAAATTAGGTTTGTTTTCCTGCTTTGATTGTTGTCAGTTTACATTCACATACTGCAACTTGAAAGCAGCTGAAAAAAAAGTGGTTTATTTTCTATTTAATACCAACATAATGTCCCTATTACACACGTAATCTAATCTCAAACTACATTTTGGCAGACTCTGACGCACATTGTGTTTTCTTCTTCCAAGCGTGTTATTTGATCCATAAAAGTAATGTAACCTGTTTCTTTTGCATGTAAAAACTGTAAACATACTGCCTTACAGAGAGAATCCTGCAGAGTAT
This sequence comes from Leptobrachium leishanense, assembly GCA_009667805.1. NCBI lineage: Eukaryota > Metazoa > Chordata > Amphibia > Anura > Megophryidae > Leptobrachium > Leptobrachium leishanense. The sequence goes on from CM019063.1 coordinate 89,691,520, forward strand.
TATAGTACACATTTACCAGTTATCTGTAATGCTTCAAAAAAATAATGCAACAAATTACCGTTTTTCATGATGAAATGAACTTCTAAATTAGATATTTTTTTTTAGTAGACACAGAGACTAGTTAAGGGTATGTTATCCCTTGATGACATATTGCAGCCTGTTTTTACCCCAGACATCTCCTTCTTCCTACTCCAGTGATGTCACCATGCTGACTGAAAATAGGGTGCACGATGTGAGCGCAGGGTCATCGTCTGAGGCTGCATGCTGTCAGCTTCCTGGCGCTGACTCGCCTATCCGGCATGGCAACTGGTCTAGCTTCTGCTTCCCAGGCTGTCCTTCGGATCTGCTTTTGTCCCTCGGATCTGCTTTTGTCCCTATGCGTGTATAAGGCATCAGAAACATAGGAAAAGGGGCTAAGGGGGTTTAACATTAACTTCCGCTGATTTTCTCCGTACTCCCCCCTCCCATTATAATTTTTCACTGAGTGTAAAATGTATATTGATCCAGGACCAGGCTCCCTCAGCAAATGTGAATGTGACAAGTTGCTAGTACGCCACCTGGCTGGCTGCTGTGGTGGGCCCCTCCTTTGGCCCGCTGACGTGTGGCACACATCATTGGTTGCAAGGGGATGGCTTGAGTTCATGCCGTCCCGTGGCAGCCAATGGTGCCCATGCCAAGTGCCAACTGGTGGGCAGGAGCACAGAAGCCCATTGAAGCCAGGAGGGCGTGCTATGCTTCAAGGTCCATCCGCTGCGGGTTGGCATAGTATGCCCAGCGGCGATAAAAGGTTAATGGGCTATTCACAAAGTGCCGGTGTTTGCTGGTGTTACAAACATTAGAGAAAATCACCAATGTTCTAGCACTTTGTGCTTATATAGACATTCCTTACCATATCTTGTTTCTCATTAAATGTTTTGCTAATTTAGTTTAGGTGTGCGTGCACATGTGTGATAGAGAGAGAGAAAGTAAAAGATTCTGCCTTGCGTTGTCTGTTCTTTCATATTTTTATCTTTTTGTTCAATTTTGCTGTTATATTGCATTTTCCCTGTGACCAGTTTTATCGCTCTCTTTCTATCAATCCTTGTCTCTTCTCACCCAAATCTTTTTCTTGAGTCTATCATTCAGTATTTGTTCTATCTCATCTTTATCTCAGTTTGTGACTGCCGCAATATGTTCTTTGTAACTCCAACAGTCTTCTTTCTGTTCTTTATTGTATTTCTGTCTTGCCGTCCTACACCTAAATAAATTTTCGCATTTTATCTCGCTCTGTATGTCTCCTTCCATATGTCTTGTGGCTTTATAGCTCTGCCTCCTAGTTATTTACAAATATTATTTTCACATACCGTAAGTTGAAAAGAGCTGGAAATGTAGTTTGTTTTTATTGCAAATCTTAACTAGTCTCATACTACATTGTGCCTGAATCACACCGATATTCCCATATGTCTCTTTGCATTATATCCCTGTCTCTCTGATTACATACAAGTCTTCATCTCTGAATCTGTAAATGCAATCTTCATGACCATAGGCACATGCAGAGCAGTTTGACTTCTCGGTGACTTGATCTGCTTTTGACATCTTAGGTTCCCAGCTACACTTTTAGGTCTTGTCTAATTTAGTTTGTGATAAATAAAAAATACATGTAAATTAACAGCTTTTGATGATTTAAAGATTGGGTCAGCAGCCTTGGCTTGTTTGATGTTTTGTCTCTGCCGTCCTAGGGCCATATTACATACTTGGTGCTAATTTTAACCAGAGCTGTTGTAAACTTAAAAGCTCCATAGGCTATAATGGCTCTGGGAAGTTTACAACAGCTCTGGTTAAGTTAGCACCAAGTATGTAATATGGCCCCTAATGAGCAACTGAGCATTATTGGAGATTTAGTTCAAAAACATTTGGGGGGGGGTCAAGGTCACTGACCCTTGATTTAATGTTTGTAATAAATATTGAATGTGTACACACCTTCTAATATGGACTGTGTATGGCTATGTTACTGATCATTTCTTTATTCAGCACTCTCTACTTTTTTTAAATACTAACAAAACTGTAACGATGCTCTTTGGTACAGTACCTAAACTAGATAAATTGCAAAATCCCCATCTATGTTTTGGGACAAGATCAAATGGCACGCTGACCACAGTCACTTCTCTCAAATATCTAGGTATGTGGTTAGACCCATATCTATCCTTTGGCCCCCACATCGAAAAACTCTCATCTAAACTTTACCCCAAACTAGGGGCCCTGTACAGAAACAAACCCTGCCTGAACCCCATGGTAAGAAAGCAAATTGTACAACAAATGCTTATGCCGGCTATTGAATACGGAGATGCAGTGTATGCAGCCGCCCCACAAACACACCTTCAGAAACTTACTACATTGTATAACTCATTCTGCAGCTTTGTGCTACAATGTAACTACATGACCCACCACTGTGACATGTTAAAACAGCTAAACTGCCTGTCGCTGGAATCTAGATGCACCCTTCACCTTTCCAACCTTGTGTTTAAGAGATTTTCTGGGAAGCTACCACCTTACCTGAATAGGCTGCTTCCCCTAGCAGTTCCTTCATCCTATAACGTCTGATCCAGGACCAGCACCTTACTTGCAATACCACAATACAAAAAGAAAGTGTCTCGATCCTCATTTTCCTACAGTGCGCCGCAGTTATGGAATAACCTCCCAGACGCCATCAAATGTTCGCCCAGTCTTAAGTTACTAAGAGCTCCCTATTAACATACCTCGATTCAGAATGCACCTGTAAACATGTAACATAGTGAATATAGTTCCTGCGTATTTATTTTCTGTATTAATCTGTATATTTGTGGTGTTGTTTTTTTTTTATATATATAACTTGCATTGTATTACTTTGTATTTCTATAACGACTGTAACATTTCAATGTTCTTGAACCCAGGACATACTTGAAAATCAGAGAAATCTCAATGTATCCTTCCTGGTAAAAATACTTTATAAATAAAATATAAATAAATAAATAAAACACACCTTTACTGCCCATGTGCTCTCATGCTGTGATATTCCATCAGGAAATGGTTAATATACTGCATTAGCTTTAACCCCTTCACTACAAGTTGTTTTTGTTGAATTTTTTTGTCTTAACATTTATTTTAAATAAGGGATATGAAGTTAACAGATAAATATAGGGTGAAAGAGGTTTTGCGCAGAAATAGATTTTTCTGAGAAAGTGAAAAAAAATTGAATAATGTTAATTTGCTTATTTTAAATTTTTCATGTATTTGTTTATCCATTACAGAAATATTGTTGAAATGTAAGACTCTGAGCTCTAGATGGTGTTATGTATCTTACACTATTTCAAATGGGGTCTGCATTATTATCCTACAGGCAGAAAATAACTTTTTGTTAGATATAGTAACTGTGTTAAATATAAATAAGAAAAATGGTGATATTTCCTGCTCATGCTGATTTGTAGTGATCATAATGAGATTAGCAATGCAACTTTCATAAAAATAAAATACCATTAGATATAAAAAATAATATCCGTATGTGACATAATGAGGTGTATGGAAATTACATTACAGATACAAGTGTTACTGTACAGGGATTTTCAGACATTATAACCCCCTTAAAACCTATCCCTGTACAGCAGTGAATGACCCCAGAGCTCTCCCTCTATTCTGCTTGACAGCTGTAATGCAGCAGTAATCTATTTGAACTTTTTGTTACAGTGGGGTTTAGGGCTGCTATTTGCAGCTGGTTTTATGTCTCTCCAGGTGAGACAGGTGCTTGTAGTGTCTCTCCAGGTGCTTGTAGTGACATAAAAGAAAGATTTTGTTTCTTCACCGGGGACATACTAATCTGGCTTTAAAAAAGGTGTGAAAATGGTCTATCAATATGCTAACGATTGCTTTTCAATGTATTACAATTGAAAATCGAGATAACTTGATTTTGGATGTGAAACGGTTAAAGAGCAATACCATATCTCATCTCTTGATGAGAGAGTGGAATTTGTATTTACTGCCATGTTTCGCCCTCTGTGGGCAGCGATTCCTCTGACCCCTCGTGATTGTCCCTCAACGGTGACATCAATCACAACTGGTATGCACTGGCTGAGTGGAGATCTACCCTTTAGGATGACTCTCGACTCGCAGCAGTACCTTGTTCTAGGGATGTGAGGGACTGCAAAGTTTTGAAAGGCAGTAACTCTTTTTGAATTATATATGTTTGCAAAAAATGCTGGCACATACTGTATATTGTATAAAGGTTGTGATCCTGTGTCAAAGCAGGCCAACTTCTTTTGGGGATAACAGGCGCACTGTTCCACTTTTGTCTCTTTGTCATCTTTTTATGTATCTTTTTATCTATTTTAAGCCTACCATTACAACATAAAGTGTGCATTACTTCAGCCAGTCAATTTGTAGGGATGTGTTCACATTACATTGTCTATTTCTACTGCTTTTGACACAATTAACCATCCACGACTTCTCCTTAGGCTCTGAAAAGTTGGTCTCAGTTGTAACACACTGTCCTGAGTCTCTTCCTATTTGTTAATTTTATGTTTGTTTTGCTCTTCCCATTGTACAGCGCTGTGGATTATATTGTTGGTTTATAAATAAATGTATTTTTACTTTTAGTACTCATGAGAAGCGCTCTTAGGTCTAGTTGTAAGAGTGTTTGTTGATCAGTGCTGACAGTACGACTTCTTTATTTCATAAATTCTTTATTTTATTTTTGGTTTATATATGCATCAAAAATACAGATTAGCAGATGAGAGTATTTCAGATTACATGACTCGAGAAATTATTTGCAATGTCAAAAACAAGAGATCTTAGTGGAAAAAGACAACAAAGAGTGAGCAAAAAATTAATATAATTTAAAAATGGAAAGGGGGGAGGAACATATCAGGAGGCATTAAGGGACACATACAGCATAAGGAAGAGTCACCAGCTACGGCAGCCAGGTTTTCCAGTAGGTTTGAGGAATGTCATTAAACATGGCCGTAACTCGGTCAATGTCTCACACTTCTGAAAAGATCTTCTGCAATTCTTGTTGGGACAGTAGAGTGGTTTGGTTCCAATGTCTGTGTCTGGTTCCTCGCCGTCGCCGGCGTAAAAAGGGCAAAACTGGTGCTGCTTCATGAAAAATGCTGCTTTGCTAGACTTTCCCTGTGAGCCCAATCCAGCAGCATCAGCAGGTGTATTAATCAGGCCCTGCATTCCCTATTTAACAGAGGCACACCCTACCCAAAAGGCTTCTGCATTCTTGTTGTAGCCTCAGTGTGCTCTGAACACCAACCTGGAAGGAAGCTCAGTTACTCTGCCTGTTCATTCGTGTACCGGCCCCCTGGCTATCTCCCTGGACTCTGGTAACAATGCCTCAAGACCCCCTTTTTGTTGTGCCTGCCCTAAGACTCCCTTTCTGCACTTTTCCTACCAGAGACGTTCCTGCCTCGCACCTCTGCTGTGTTTATTGTTTATCTAAATAAAGCCAAACTGGTTTCACCACCATATCAAGTGTTTCCATTGTATCACTGCATCCTGGGCTCGCAACCTTACCCCTGCACGCTGAGACCTGAAAGTCTGGCTATCGCCCAGTGGGCAGATAATGCCACCCTAGCAACCATTTTTTTTCGGTTCATCTACAGTTGTCCGTGGGTCTAGACAACAAAAAAGACCACAGGGGGGGCGTGGCTTGGCCGTCATCTAAGATGGCCGCTTAGTGACTGAGCTCCGCTACACCCGCTCTGTAAACTGCAAATATCCTCTCCCCCCGGGAATTTTTCATTCACCGCTGGACACCGCAAGGGACCCAGACCATGCCCGGACCCGCCAAATCGGCGAAATCTAAAGACACGGCCGTCGCGCCGCTGTTCACACCGCGACGGACCACAGCCTTTCAAGATGGCGGCCGCTCAAAATCGCGGCCTACCTCCGCTGTAGGTTCTGGAGATGGGGATGGAGGGGAGTCGGACTCTGGGGTAAGCCGAGCAGATGCCGCCACTATATTGAGTCAGATGGCCGAGATGAGAACTTTTTTGGCTGGCGAGATGGACCATAATACGAAGGCCTTACAATCTGACATTCTGGCCTTGGGACAGCGTACCTCGGATCTGGAGGATCGCACTGATGAACTCTCAGGGGCCTACAATTCCCTTATAGACCACTCTAATGTTATGACTCATAAGGTCGATTATTTAGAAGCTCAATTGGAAGAGCTGACCAATAGGTCCCGTAGGAATAATTTGAGGATCCGAGGTTTGCCTGAACGGGCAGAGGATGACCCCCTGGGGGGATTTTATCATCGCCATGCTTCGACCCCTAGCTCCAGAGCTCCCAGACCATGCTTGGGAACTTGATCGCGCCCACAGAGCTCTACGTGCCCGCAGCACTGCCGATGAACGCCCTCGTGATATCATTGTCCGCTTTTTACACTTTGCCACAAAAGAACTTATCCTCAAGAAAAACCGTACTAAGCCGATATTGTACGATGGGACTCCCCTGCAGCTTTTTCAGGATATTTCTCCTGACACCCTTCGCCGACGCCGTTTATGGAAGCCTGTCGCTGATCTACTTCGCTCCCACAACATTGCGTTTGCGTGGGGCCATCCTTTCAAGATCCTGGCATTTCGCAATAAGAAAACGTATGTCCTGCTCCCGCACTCAGATCCCACTAAGTTCTTCCGGGCCTTGGATATCCGACCCCCGGAGGACTTCACATCACCTGAAGGTCCTACACCTCCGCTCCCGCGTCTCTCCAGGGAATGGAGTACAGTAAGCCGCCCTCATCGCTGACTTATTGTCCCCGATTTTGCATAGATCATTTATTTCCACTGAGACGTGGGCTTCCCGGTTCCTTTTTTATGTTTTTTTATAGTACTTTCCTGGACTGCCACTGGCTCTCCTCTCCTTTGGAAGCTATTTTTTGTTCTACAACAGCTACTTCGATTGGAATGTATTCTCCTTGTTTCCCATTTCTACCGTTTCGTGAATGTCTACACTCTCACTGCCTCTTGATCAGGCCTTCCCGGGGGCCAGTTCTTTCCTTGTGGGTGGGGGCTCTCCACTGGGCCCTTTTTGATCTTCATGGCCGTGAGGGTTTTCTCCCTTTCTCCCCCACAGGTCTCGGCTATGGGTAAGTCCGGGCTTTTTGGACATGTTTTTTTTTTCTCTTTTATTTTTCGTTTGTTATAAACTTTTGATTATGTTATTTTCTCCCCCTTTTTTGTTTTTTCCTTCCATCGTAAAAGCATTCAGTTCTTGTTGCTGGATGGGGCTATTGAGACTTTGGACGATCTTTCTTCTGGGGCCTTTCTTACTACTGGGGACAGTGATTGGGTTATGGGCATACTGCTAATTGGACGAGGTGCTCGGTTGCGCTTCTCATGGCACTGAAACTAACTTCTCTTAATGTCAAAGGCCTTAACTACCCTACAAAGCGTAGATTACTCTTCCGCACACTGAAATCTGATAAAATTGATATTGCGTTCCTCCAGGAAACTCACCTCACTAAATCTGCTAAAATTGCGCTAACTGATCACGTCTACACACGGGCATATGTTTCTGGTGCCTTGAGCAAGCGCAACGGAGTTGCCATTTTAATTTGGAAAACGTGTCCATTTCAACTACTGTCGCAAAAAATTGATACTGAGGGTTGATACGTATTGCTTACTGGTACCCTATACTCTATGACCTATCACTTTTTGAATATTTATGCTCCTACTACCCCCTCCGTTGATTTCTGGAGCTCCATATGCACCTTAGTATCGTCCCTTCCTCGAGGGGCAGTGATATTAGGAGGTGATATGAATGCAGTAGCGTGCCCAGCGGTGGATCGGAGTGACCGCCAGGCTCCCACAGGTACACTGACATTAGGTAGACATGACAAGTTATTTGCCCGTTTTTTACACCAAGTAGGGCTTATTGATGTATGGCATGTTTTATATCCAAGTGTGAGAGATTACTCCTTCTATTCCGCTCCCCATGGGACCTATTCTCGTATAGACCTTTTCCTGGTTAACGGTTTAGCTATGTCCAATGTAATCCGCGCCGAGATTAATTCTATCTCGTGGTCTGACCATGCTGATATAGCACTGTATCTCCATACCCCGAAGCTCGCGACCTCTTGGTCGTGGAGGTTAAATTCGTCCCTTTTACGAGACCCAGATGTAATTAGACAACTCCATACCTTATCGACACAATATTTTCAAGACAATCCACCTGGTGAAACATCCCTATCCACGATATGGGCAGCTCATAAAGCGGTCATGAGGGGTCACCTCATTAAGATTGCCACCCATGGAAAACGCACCAAATTACAATTACTCGTCTCTTTACAACAGGCTCTCGTCGCCTTGAGATGCGACATAAAGCCTCCCCCTCCCCTGAACTTCTCTCTGAACTTCTACGCACACGCTCCTCCCTGAAACAATTATTACTCAACGATGTCGCCAAACAGCTGCTCTGGTCCCGCCGGCTGTTCTTTGAGAAGGCTAATAAACTAGATACTCTACTGGCCCGCGCTCTCAAACCCCGGAGTAAATTCTCCTCTATTCCAGCAGTCAAAATGGTAGACAATGTATTAGTTAACTCCCCACAGGAGATCAGCGCGGCTTTCACGGCATATTACTCTGACCTATACAACCATTCACCCCACCACACTCCCTCCGACAAATCCCATTTCGATGCCATCTCCTTTTTCTTAGATTCCCTCTCTTTACCGCAGCTTGAGGATTCTTGATCTTGAGTCTTAGTGCTCCAATCCTAGAAGAGGAGGTTAATTGTGCCATCTCTGCACTAGGTGGTACGAAGGCCCCGGGCCCGGATGGGTTTTCAGGGGGGTATTATAAAGCACTGCGTCCGGAGCTCGTCCCTTTTTTGACGTCAGTTTTTAACGACTGTGCTGAGGGTGGGTCTTTACACCCTGATTTACTCGTGGCCAATATTGCCCTTATTCCTAAAGAGGGTAAGGACCCGACAGTGGTTGAGAGCTACCGCCCTATATCCCTCATCAACTTTGATGCCAAGATTCTTGCTAAGGTCATGGCGACCCGCCTTAGTCCACTCCTCCAATTTTTAGTCCATTCGGATCAGGTCGGTTTTGTTCCTAATCGTCAACTATTCGATAACACTAGATGTAATGCCGACCTGATCTGGTGGCTATCTTCTCGAGTGACGCCTTTCCTTGTCTTATCATTGGACGCAGAGAAGGCTTTTGACAGGGTGGAGTGGCCTTTCCTTTTCTCTACCCTTTCCCGCTTTGGCCTCCCAGACCCTTATCTCAATACTCTGGTATGTGCTCTCTACTCTGGTATGTCTGCACAGGTCCGAATCCCGGGCTGTTGCCCCACTCGGTTCCCTATTTTTAATGGCACTCGTCAGGGCTGTCCCCTCTCGCCCCTTCTCTTTCTCCACTCTCTTGAACCCTTATTAGCTGCCATACGAGGTCATCCCGGCATAAGGGGGGTGCCAGTTGTAGGAGACAATTTTACTGTCTCGGCCTACGCCGACGACATCCTTCTTACTTTGACGGATCCTATCCCTTCTCTTACCCACATTAGACCGTTATTATCCGACTTTGGCAAAATAGCGGGGTTTCGCATTAATTACACTAAATCCTGTGCTATGCCCCTGCACATGGTACACACAGACACAGCCTCGATTGAATCGGAATTTGGGTTCCGTCTTGCTCCCTCTGAATTGCCGTACTTGGGTATCCTTTTAACAGCAGATCCGAAAGCTCTTTATAGCAAGAATTTCACAACTATGGTTCATCAGATTAAGTGTGATCTGGAGCATTGGTGTGATAAGCCCATATTGTGGATAGGACGCATTCATAGTATTAAGATGAACATACTCCCACGTATTCTTTTTCTGTTCCAGACACTACCTTTATTGCTAACTCAAAGGGATTTAGCTGGGCTCCAACAGGCGATCGCTCTCGTTTATCTGGCAAAATAAGAGACATAGGGTGGTGCGCCGTATTCTATATCGCCCTAAGACCCGTGGAGGTCTAGGGCTCCCTAACCTATACTTATATTATTGCGCAGTCCAGTTGACTCAGGTTGTGGCCTGGCACTCTCCCGCTTCTGCTAGACGGTGGGTCGCACTAGAATTCGCCTTTATGTTCCCTGACCGCCCTGACATATACATATGGCTTCCTAGAACCTCCAGACCTATTTTGCGCACGGCGTGTCCCTCGATTTTGACATCTCTTCACCTTTTTGAACTAGCTAGGAAGAAATTCGCGCTGGTGGTGCTCCCTCTCCTCTCACCCCCTTACTACGTAATAGAGAATATCCACTGGGACTGAGAGCCTCGGACTTTGAGGGAATGGTGGGTGCGGGGCTACTGAGGTACCGAGACCTTTATCAGAATGGACGGCTCATCACTTTTTCCGAACTTCAGGAACTAGGTCATTTGACTTCTTCTTCCTTTTTTCGGTTCTTACAGGTCCGACATTTTGCTACTGCTCTGACTTTAGAAAAGGTCTCAACTGTTCCCCTTACCACTTTAGAGCGCGTTTGCATGGCAGATGGCCCCCTGAAAGGGCTTATATCCCAATTGTACCTTCTCCTTAGCTCCAGCCCAGGACAGTGGGGACCCCTCACGTACTGTGACAAATGGGAGGTTGACTTATGCGATCCTTTGCCAGGTGACGAATGGGAGGATATATGGGAACAAACAGCCAGGTCCTCCATTTGTGTTACTCACCAGGAACAATCATACAAAATCCTACTCCGCTGGTATGTCAGCCCGGTATCCCTTTATCGTATGGGTGTCACGCCCAGTGATTTCTGTTGGCGAGACTGCGGGGATAAGGGCACTTATATCCATATGTGGTGGGACTGCCCGGTTGTACGCCGCTTTTGGTCTCTAATTCACGCTGAATTTCAGAAAATATTCCATCGACAACTACCCCTTGATCCCTGGGCATACCTCCTCTCTCGTCCCCTGTCAGCTCTGTCTCGACCTGAGCAACTTCTATTCAATAGGCAGGCCCTTGCTGTCAGATGGGCCTTGGCGGCATCTTGGCGCCAGAGTGTTCTTCCTTCCTGGACTGTAGTAACGGAAAAGATTGTTGATGCCTGTCTTATGGACGAACTGATGGCCAAGGTCAGAGACACTATTAGTTCCTTCACTAAAACATGGTCCCTATGGGAAGAGTAGCTCGCATGCCCCTAAGTAATAAATCCTTTGATTTGCTCTGATTAGCCCCGTTTCGGGCTGGTGCCCTGATGGTCCCGTCCCATAACACACCTCCAGCTGATGGTTGGAACATTCCCCTTAACCCCCCTTATATTTTGTTTTGATTATTTTTATGTTTTTTATGATTTGTTATTTTTCATTCTATGTGTTTTTTGTTTTTCCCTTTGAATAGGGTGTCTTCCCATATCTCTTGGGATTGTTATTTGATGTTTAATTGATAAAATAAGTGTTACTGTGTCTTATCATCGCTATATTTCTTTTTCTACTGTAAGGTATGTGCCACTGGATACGTGACTCTTTAAATAAAGAATTTAAAAAAAAAGACCACAGACCTGCAGGAACCAGTTTGTCTAGTGCTTGTGTCAGTCAGATGATAATAGTCTTCATAAAGGTTGGATTCATGGACATTGGCCCATGTGGAAGTACATTCCTATTTGTCCACAGCCTTACCAGCACAGGTTTGAGATGGAGTGGTTGATGTGAGGTAATATCCCACCTGAGCGTAGTTTTGAACCTTGGTCTTAGTGGGTAACACAGCAAGAGAGTTTATGGTTCATCTCGAAATCTCTTGGGAATCTCTCCACCAAATTATTCTAGGAGCGAGACCATCTAAGCATAATTTTTCACGCCAGGTGTGCTTCACTGTGGCTGCAGCTAGTATATGAGGTTGCCGGAGGAAGCTGGACAATTGAATTAAGCAGCTGCAAGTCACAGCTGAGTTGACAGATAGCTATTTTGACCAGCATTTTCTGTAAGGTTTATTTATAAAGGCAACAGAAAAAAGTGCACAACCACCTATATCTGTAGCACTGGGTAGGTGCCTTAGTGAATGCTGCTAATAGGTGAATGTGTTGACAGAGTTAATCCCCAAAACACACCGTCTAAAGGATACAATTGGGAGGGAAAAAAACACACTCTAAAGAGCAGACGGGTACCTATAAGGTAGGATAGTTGTCTATCTACAAACAGAACAGTGGGTGTTATTGATCTCACTTTGTGGAAACTTTCTTGAAACAAGATTGCATATAACACATATTTGGTGATCTATATAAAAGATAGCTAAAGCCTACAATAAATGTTGCATAGAAGTAGTCCAAAGTGTGCATAGCACCATATATAATGGCGAAGGGTACTCAGTGATGTATTTTCTGAGCAGGTGAACCTTTAACTCTTGTATTTATAATTGTCCACGTTTGGGTGTCTCTGGGATCCATTGATCTCAAAAAGAGCAGAAAACAAAATTTCTAGTGCAGTATTGCCCAGACAGTTCAAGCCAGTGAGTCAAAAATAAACATATGGTATCCAACTCACAATGGCGGAGCCCTTCTGTTGGCTCTGTAGGTAGCGTAGTGTGTCAGCTTATTAAGGAGTGACACCGACCTCTATTCTGGGTAGTCTATTTCGATGTCCCTCAGGGAGAAATAGTGACAGACAATCTCATAGTGCAGTATGTTAATGTATCCTCTATTGGACTGTATAGTCCACAAAATGTAAATTCCTGCTCACCTGGTTTAGAGCCCTGTTACCGGCTCTAGTATGAAGTGCCTCGGCAAACTCTTTAGGGGGGTTGTTTTCCCTTCCTCCTGATGTCTTTGTGGTGATGCACCTGTATTTTGGTGCTGAAAGAGTGCTGGTCCTCTTTGGTGGTTATAATAACCAGGGAGAGGATAAAGTGGATTTAAAAAATGAAATTTAATATATTAAAAACAACAAACATAAAATATACATATAAGTACAAAGTAACAGGGTATCCTTGCATGGATATATCTCCAGATTTGCAAAGGTTCCTTTAAAAATGATAAAACGCGTTTCACCGCTCAGAGGGCGGCTTCATCAGTCATCAAAGAAAAAAAAATGGCTACCATGAACTCCATGATATGCTTCAACCATTTTGAAATTCCCTGGTCAATGTTCCTCAACTTCTGGATTAGTGGCAAACACCTTTCTAGCATTTTGCAACTATTTTGTACACAAGACACCCATCCCCTTTTCAAATACATATTCACAAGCGCAGTGGCTTCTTCTATTTTTCGCATGAGATTGAAAAATATTATATGGAGCAGGTCTCCAGACCTCAAGTGAAATACCAAGTGGCACCCACTGGTAAAAATAACACATTTTATACATTACAATGTATTTACTGATAGTAAACTGATTACACACCATGCAAAAATAAGCAATATGGATTGTATTGTGATGTGGCATCTTAGGAACAGGAACTTCTCAAAGTTTTACAATAAAATCCATTGCTACAGAAAATGGTGTGACATCACAATGTTATTCTGAGTGATTATCTTCAACTGCGGGTAATTTGTGTCACACTAGCAGGAATATATGCAGGTTAGCATCTTCAAAATATAAAATGTATTGTGTGTAAATCATATTAGACAAACCCTTCAAGGTATCCGCAGACATTTACGTTATCGAGTTATTGGGCTATAGCGTCTAAATACTCTCTACTGAACACTTTTATATTTTTATGTAAGACTTTTTTGCAGGGTTTTTGGGAAAAGCATTTTCTTATAATGTCCTTACTTATGAAAGGAAACCACAGTAAAAGAACGGTATGTTCAGCACTGACATACAAAGTATTCTTAATAGCAATAATATCTATAATGTCTTCAATTGCACGAATGTGTTTGGGAAAAATGCCATGCGAGGCGAGAAGAACTGTTTAACTGTCAGTTTAAGTCACGTGACTTATGTAATGCAGAACCTAATCTGTAAACAAAACTTAGGTATTAAAAGCGGATCTTGAAAAATTACAATTACATGTATGGGGGGGGCACCGAGAGGGTAAATACCAGAGTATGAGAAGTAATGGCCATGTTTTGCCGGACACATATAATTTATTCATGCTGATAGAGAGTGCATGAAAAATGCCACCCCGCAGCATGTATAATCCATACACTGCAGGTAAGAAACCAAAGAGGAATCCCAGGTGACCTGCCTTGATTTCCTTCCTGCAGTATATGAATTATACATGTTGAAGGGCAGCACATTTCCCTGTGCTCCCCTTCTGCATGAAATAGTAATATGTGTCCAGGAAAACATGACCGACCTGGCAACACTACATGGGAGATAGATCAGGAAAGTTGCAATGGGGGATTATGGAGTGAGTTGATGGGATTCTAAAGTGATGCATTTTTACAGATGTCTTGAAAGACTGGAGAGTCAATTGCTGAGAGGGAGGGAAACAAAAATGAGACTATTACACAACTATACAAGATTTGTCTCCCTATCCCAATCATTGTTCCGTGTGATTGAGTTTTTCTTCTTTTGGAACGATCTGTGACGTATCTAACGTCAGGGTTGTATAATGCATTTTGTCTTTATTTAAATAGTGTTTAAAGGTGATCCAACAGGCTCCTTGTTTAGATACTGGATTTAGAAGTAAACAAGACTCTAACACCCACTTATTTGCAATCTTCAATCATCTAGCAGAAGAGAAATCAAATTGCATTTACTGGATGTCATTCAGTTTGATTGAAAAGGCTACAACTAGTCAAAGGACCTGGATGCATCATGCCTCACTACAATGAGCCTTATTAAACCAATATATCTTATTTATATTCATTATTGTTTCAGAGATCAACAAAGCGTATTAAAAAAGTAAGAACAGAGCCAAGCTTACTAAAATGATTGAACATTACAGAGTGGAAAACGAATCACCTGATATTTACTGAGGATTATTACATTAAACTCATAAATGTAGCTTTAGTCAAAACGTGTAGTTGGTAAGAAAACACGATTAAATGTATATTTGGAGATTAATGAGGTTAATGATCCCATTTCTAAAGCCCAGTGATTAGAACAGAAATAAAGTGTCAATCAATACAATACAAACAGTAAAGGTAAATTATTTCAGTAAGAGCTAAGCTTAAGGATCTATAAAATCAGTTAACAGACATATTTATTTGGTTGAATACCATATATTTTTAAGGAGCTAACAATGTAAGTAAAGTCACATGCACTTTAATGTGTTGAGTAAACAGACATGACCTGCTTGTTTACACACACTATGTAAAAGCATAATCATTGGAGTTCAACGTGATATTGTCTGCTGTGCATGTAGTACAGGTGTCAGCAGTCCTGGACCTCAGATGTTTGGAAACTACATCTACTATGATGCTCAGATACTCATTAGATTGCCTGAGCCCCATAGGAAATGAAGTTCCAAAACAACTAGAGGGCCAAGGTTGCTGAACCCTGATGTAGCACCTCAGTTCAGATATTGTAAACAGAATTTGAAAACAGGCTCTTATCTATTATTGACTACAAGAATCACAACATAATGTCATACACCTATCATTCACTAACAATCAGCCCACTCACAACCACAGCACAAACCACACATGATCCCACCACCCCTCAGGGCTGGATTAACCCATTCAAACCCAAAAACATGTATACAGCTGTTTGAATTGAAAAACAGTAAAAAAAGAAATCTATAAATCCCCATTTACAAAACCTTTTAAGGAAGGACTGATGTTCTCTTTGGAGAGAGATGAAATTCTCATTTAGATCTCCTGTCACTCTGTAATACTGCAAATAAGTTGTATGTGGCACCCCCAACCCTTACTGCAGCGGTTTCCAACCGCGGTCCTCAAGTACCCCTAACAGGCCACATTTTAAGGATTACCTTGGAGAAATGCAGACTGAATCTTGCAATCACTGAGCAGCAAATCATATCACCTGTGCTGTGCTTCAGATATCTGGAAAACCAGACCTGTTAGGGGTACTTGAGGACCGTGGTTGGCAACCACTGCCTTATTGTGAAAAAAAATCATAAAACTTTGTTGCTGCATTAAAACAGCCAGGGAGAGGGCAGAATACAGGGAGAGCTCTGGGGTCTCTCGCTAACGTACAGGAATAAGGTTCAGGGAGTTATAATTGCTGGAAAGCATTGCATGTTGCAAATAGCATGTGTTACTGTAATCTCCACATGCACATGTTCACAAATACATATTTTTTTTCTGTCGTATATCTATAAGCAGAATATATGACCATTTTTATTATCTATTTATATCACATTTACTGTAATTGACACAAAGGCCATTTCTGCTTTTATGCTGATTGTGCATGATAATGGATAAGAATCCAATATTGGAGGGGCATGAAACAACAGCAAGCCATATTCAAAACTATCTCTCCCTCTGCAGGAAAGCCAGAAAGTCACTCTTCACCACCATTTTTCCCCTGAAACAACAGCAAGCCATATTCAAAACTATCAGGGTTATTCAAAGAGATTCGAAAAGTCACCGCACATTCGGTGACTTTTCATTCTCTTCAATTCGGTGCAAATCAGCTTTCCCATTTCGGCCACCCTGCGGTGTATTCAGCAAGCACCACAGGGCTGTCGAAGTGCAGGGAAAGGCTGCCGAAAACCCGACGAAAACCAGGCGAAAACCTGGCGAATATAACTCTGGGGGCTTCCAGTCTTTCCGGTGTGCTTGAGGGCAGCGTGTCTGATGCTGCTCGCTCACCAACACCTGATTTAAATTGAAACAGGCAGGGAGGTGGCTGCATGAGGTGCGGCTTGAGCGGGGGGCGCGGTCTGGTGAAGGTTTTTTAAAAACCAACAGTTCCTTCTAAGCAGTGCCAGATCGTGGTTATCCATACCTGAGCTCCTTGTACCTGAATTCTCTCGTGATTTAACCTGTTATTGACCTCTGCTTGTTTTCTGACTATTCTGCCTTCCGTTGCCCTAGACTATTTTCTTGTACTGCGCTTCTGCACTGATATCGACCCGGCTATTCCATTTGACTATTCTATACTCTGTATTCCTGATTCTGGCTCGTCTGACTACCCCCGTGTTGCTGACCTGGTTTTGTATTACGACATTGTCTTTGATTAACCCTTTCTGTCTAGCTAGTATACCTGGCCAATTCTAAGGACCAGACAGTTAGGGATTCTTCTACGGCTACCCTGTTGGTAGCTTTTGGGCTCTGTGGAGTGTTGGTCTTTAAGGACTGCGTGGTGGGATCCGGGAACCGTGACAGCGAAATCCTGGCAAAAACCCATCGAATGCATGCCGAAAACCCGCAAAAACATCTGGATTAACCCATCGTAGACGCCGGAAAAACCCGAGCAGGAGCCGTTCACAGGCAGCGAAGCCGCCAGAAAAAGCCGACACCGCAGACGAATGGAGTGAATAAATTAGCAAAACAGTTTGCTTGAATGATTGAAAAGTGAAATGCTGTTTGCAAAGAAACTACTCAGCGAAAATGTCTGAAATTTACATATGAGGTCCAAGGAATGAGAATAAAAAGGGCTGTTACAGAAAAAATAAGTAAACTTAAAAAAAAAGAAGGAATTTTTAAAATAAAAAATCACGAAAAATGCTTAAAATATCCTAAAAAGTCTATAAATAAAGAGACTCTTTACTACAGAATTTTATAATGAACGGTTTATTAGATATTTAATTAAAATGGGAATATTTTTAACATTGAAGCCTATGGGATTCGCCTGAATAAACCTGTCGAATGAAACCACCGAATGGCAGGGCATTTCGGGAACCTTTCACTGCTGGTTTGTGTTCTCTGAATAGCCAAAGCAGTGCTTTTTCATGGGGATTTCACTGCCCTCGAACCAGCACCCTATGTGCAGGCAATTCGCCAGGATTTGGCGAATTGCCTGCTCTCTGGATAGCCGAATGGCCAGGAAGGGTAACCGAACGCTGATTTTCAGCGTTCGGTTACCTTTCTCTAGCCATTCGGATCTCTTTGAATAGCCCTGTATCTCTCCCTCTGCAAGAAGGCCAGAAAGTTATACTTCAATCAACAAATTTTTTGCTATATTGTTACTGCCGCTAGTTTATATATATATTTTTTTTCTTCCCTCCTTTTTGATAGTTTATTTCTGTGCTGATTCTCAGTCTGCTCCTCCCTGTTGTAAATACTTTGCATGAACAAATGTCGACCCCTCTAACCTCTATATTTCTTTTATCCACAGTCACTCTTTACCACCATTTTACCCTCTGGTATCCCACCCGCCCGCCCCATCCATCCTCCCACCCCATCCATCCTCCCACCCAGCCCCTATCCTAATTATATAGCCTCTTTTTCTCAGCTGCTTCAATCCTCGCTCGGTTTAACCTCATCATGCCCAAGCTCTTGGTCTATCATTATGCAGTGTCTGCTATATTCTCTCTGGTAATTATCTCCACACTCCCTCTGCTCCCTTTTGTTTCACTTGCCTTAGTCCCTTAGATTGTAAGCTCACGGGATGTCTGGCTGAGCACTTGTATAAAGTGCTGCTTTTGCAGGACAATTATTCTACGGCCAGGGCCGTCTGTTCCTTACGTTTTATTATTTATTTTGGCACCTGTCTGTGTTTCCCCATTGTAAAGCACTACGGAATCTGTTGGCGCTGTATAAGTACTTGTAACTGTTCTTTTAAAATTTCCTTCCACGAGTTGCCACATGAACTACGGTGGCCCAAGCCCCACTGCACACAGAAAAAATAGGAGAAATGTGCCAGGCACTCAAGTGAAGGCAACTACTGTGGTCTATTTCAGATAGATTATGTTAACTACGTACTCGCTGCATGTTTGAAATAACTTGTATAGATATAGATTTTTTTTTCAAAAAATTGTATGGAGGTGAAAGGGCTAAATTTTGTTTAGATTTCTGGTAGTAAAATTGCTTTTGTTTCTAATGATAATTGTATCCTATACAAAATAAGGTCTAAATAAAGAATATGTGAAACAAACATTGCAAGACATTAACATAAAAAAATGAAAAGCTTCCACCTCCGTGATCACCACTGGAATTTGTAAGTTCCACAATACAGTTCAAACAACAGCCTTGGAACAGCTACCCGCAACACATTACTGTGTTACAAATATTATCTGTTTACTAACACCAGTTACAGAAAATTAAATTTACAGAGTGAAAAAAGGTAAATATCACTATTTGATTCAATACAGAAATGGTTTATATCCACATTACAGGCACAATCCAATTATAAACAGCAGAAAAGCACATCCATAAAACACCTGTCCATATTTTCAAGATACAGCTGCTTGCCTCTTTACTCATTCTAGTCTCTCCATTGAGGCTAAACGAGGACGGACTGAATGTCTTGAATTATCAATGATAATTGAGACCAGGATGTAAATGAAGGGGCAATATAATTTGCATATCCTCTGAAAACACAAATATGTTGTCTTCCTCCTTAATTTTAATAGTTGTTCAATGGGTGTGTAACAGTGCTGATGTGGACCTGAAAGTACGTGACGTTTATTACACAATGTTTTCATTATGGTAATATCCAAAGTAATTTGTATTCTTTGCCTGCTGAAACCACAATGGTAAAAATAGGAAGCATACAGGAGAACACTGGCCGAGATTCACTACGAGCACAGTGGGAGTCTTCTGTGTTGTAAGGTGAAAGTCGAAAGCCAAAACGTATCCCATCGGGGTAACATACGAGCGAACCACAAATGGGAATAACTGGCAAGGAAAATAAGGGAAACCATTATTACCTTGCAGATTGAGAATAGATGATATCTTGGTAGTGAAGGGGTTAACCTCCCTGGCGGTGTTCCCGAATGTGTCTCGGGGTTAAATTTCACCGCTGAGAACGGTAACTCCGAGACACACTCGGGTTGTATACATTACCTCTCCCTGCACTCCCCTCGCTGATCACAGCAGTCTCCTCCGGCGATCGCGACCTCGTACTTCCTGGATTACTTCTCGCGAGGAGGAAACCAGGAAGTATGAGGGTTGCGATCACCGGAGGAGGCAGCTGGGGACATCAAGGGAGCGCAGGGAGAGGTGATGTATCCAGTGGCATCCCGAGTGTTGCTCGGGGTTACCGCTTCCAACATAGGAATTTAACCCCGAGCCACACTCGGGATGCCGCTGTGGGGGGCAAAAAAAAACAATAAAATTGACCGCTTTTAGACAGGGAATTTCAAAATAAATAGACCGCCAGGGAGGTTAAAGGGGCATATGCACAGTCAGGTCACATGTCAGAAAACGTACATAAAATGTGAAACTTCCGATTGCTACTGTTGCTTTTTTACACTGTCCAATCAGAGTGGGAAAAATTAAAAACACAAAATAATTTTCTAATAATTCTTTCTTTTTTTATTTTGTTTTTATTTATTTTTAAAAAATGTATTTTATGCTAGCATCATCCATAAAAAAATACTGGTTCTAAACTAAATACAGTTTAGTGTTCACAGAGCTATTTGAGGTAAAAGTAACTGTAATGTAAGTCTTTTCTCCCAAACTTAATTTAAAAATTAAATAATTAAATCACATAAATCATTAAAGGGGCACTCGTCGGAACCTGGCTACTTTAATTATTAGAGTGGTCAGGCTGTGTGGAGTGCCCCTTCCTCCTGTCCCACCAGTCTCGTTATGCCGATAGTCCTGTGTGAAAAATAGGAGTTTCCTCTATCAACACAGCTGTCACTTGGCAGATGGGATTTTGAACAGCTTTTATGAGGAACAACTCAGGTACTGATGATACAACAAAGAATAGTAACACAGGGTACTTAACTTTGAAATAAGGGTGGATCAGCTCCTCTTGGAGGTATTTCAAATCTCCATACACATGTAGGTAAAAGCACAAACATTGGGAACTTCTTTGATCCTGCAATTTGAGAGATATGTCAAAGTCTATTGACTCCAAGTATTACACGTCACTCACGGCGTGAATCTGTATCACATCTCATCCCGGTAGTAGGGTTTCTCCAATATCAGTCTGGAGCATGCACCAATGAGACGAACTCGGGAAGGCAGTATTCCAATTTATAGAAATGTATTAATATCAATAAAAGTGCCCAACGCGTTTCGTCACTAGGACTTTTTCAAGGTTTTAAAGCACAATAAAACAATTAAAAGATACAAACAATGTATATAACCCCCCTTCCCTTGTCAAGTTCCGTTATAGTCCTTCCTGTCTTCTCATTGGTCCTCCCGATTTCTCGGCGTTTGCCATATATGGTCTGGTCTTTTGCCATCCCCTGCAGTCACGTCACTTCTGGTATTTTCCTTCAGGTACCTTTTCAGGTACTGATGATGTCAGCATGAACGATCTAGGAGACGGAAGCTAAGGACTGGTCCTGCACATGCGTTTGCAGCACTAATCCATCGTTCTGCACAAACGCTGTGTAACATGTGTGCGAAAGTACACATGTTCCACAAGGTACATAATTTGCTCAGCATACATACGAAAGTCACTTAAGCTACGCAAATTACATTAGAAGCTCCAGCACCGTCAACATTTTTGAAGCCCTTAACCAACGAGGATGAGTAGCCCGGCGCCGAGAGAGAAAAGGTGAGTATTTACACTTAAACTAAAGAAAAAGAAGAAAGAATTGGCATCTGCCCAATTATTTAAGGAGAAAAAGAGGGGTATTTTTAATAGCGTGTTCCATTAATCATGAGATGGGTAAGCAATAGTATAATGGTTGAGTGTTTCCATTTTATTCTAGCATGTTCAGTAAGAATTTGAATCGGCGATTGCTTCCTGAAGAGAAAGTAGAACTAATGTATTTTCTAGTTCAGCGCCTCTTTAAAACTCTTTGTGGAAATAAAACGCAGGGACTTGCAAGATAAGATTTCTATAAGCCTTTCTCGTAATTTAATTGCGGGACATGTTGGCTACTGTGTTATATCAATGAGCTTCTGCAAACAACATAACCTTTTCTCTAGCTACAAAACCCTTGGATTTCACAGAAAAAGGACATCCAGTGTAACCAGTACTAGATAGAAATAATAAAACAGACTTCACCTTATCACCTCAGGAGATTAAACGACCTTGCACAGATTCAGGTTAAAGCCTTTAAATTTACTCAAATCACACATTCCGGGATAGAATGTTACGTAACTAAGGTGAGCGTTTTTCATCTAAAACCCAATTTTATTTTTCAATAAGAAGATCTGGGATGTTTATTGGTATGGAAAATGACCTTGTCACATCTCATATACCTTAGAGGAGCCTACATATAGAAACAATGCATTTCCTAGAATGAACTCTTAATTAAAATAAGGAATAGAAAACGGGACATAGTGGAATCACGTAACCACCCTGCCCCCGCAGCCTTATTCCTTCACTTTGCACCATCGCTAAATCCCTTTTTTCTGACGGGAAGAAGAGGGTGAAGATCTTTAACTGAATTCTGATTTAAGTTGATATTTTACATTTAGAGCGCCCTTTCTGCTTCTGTAATGGAAATGAATTTCAAAGATGATTCTTTAATGAAAGATTCAATCTTTTATGGTACATTGAATTTTCACAGTTTACAAGAGGAGGGACAGTCATTTTATGAAGCTTAAATCCTTTGTAGAGCGTTTGACTCAGCAGACTTGTTTTAAATTGCTGAGCTAAGGAAACACATACAGTTTGTGCCGCTGCTTGTATGGGTAATGGATTTTCTTACAGGGCAAAATTAATTCAAGACGAAGCCAAGGAGTGTGCTGTTGTGCACAATTTTATATCATATTTACTTTTATATTTGACAATTAACATCGCAGTATTTTTTTTTCTGGCAATGGAAATTTAAGCAATCTTTCTATGTAAATTTGACTTTATATATTATTTGGATTATGTCTAGGTTTTAATATTATCGTTCACCCTCTTATTACCAAACACTTTCTGTAGAAAAAAATATTTTGATAACATTTATTTATATGAAACATGGGATGTGTCATTTGGACTTAAAAGTGGGTAAAAAAAAAGCTATTTTACACAAAGATTATTATTCTGAGATAGTTAGAGGATAATTAAGATAATAAGTTAAAGTAGTGTATATTTTCTCATTTTTAACTCCTTCATTACCAAGTGATTTTCAAAATAATCCACTGCCAGGAACCTGTAAATTTTTGGAAAACTGTTTTTAATTAATTATATAGTAAGAAATATTTGGGAATATTCCCCATGTATTTATTACTGCAATAAAATATTTGGCAGACAAATGTTACCATCTACTGGCCAAATAAAGGTCCTGCAGTTAGAAGTGCAGCTAACTGCAGCTCCTGTCTCTGTGTTGGCTGGGGAATGCCTGAAAGCTTTGGGAGCACCGCCTGGAGCCCAAAAGCAAAGAAATTTGTTTGCAACAAATTAATTTCATAGGCAATCATATAGCACAGCCCCAGATCGTTTTAACACAATTTCAGGCTGCTGTGTCAATCCATGTCAAATCATCACATGCTTTCAGACTTCCCTCCTTAGGTTTTTATGAGTTTAGGTAAGCTTATTTGTCCTGTGTTATAATGAAAAAATAAAATTTTTTGCAATCTTATTTATTTTATTTATCTATACTATAATTGAGTAAGGCTTGGCGTGTCCGTCGCCAAGCCTTACTCTGCACATGCGCGCGCAACCAGCGGCGGTTGGTTGCGCGCGCATGCAACCGCCGCGGCACGAGCCGGCTGCCGGCTCGCCGCGGCGGTTACAAGATGCACACAGCAGCCGGGTAGAGGCTGCGCTCGCAGCCTCTACCCGGCTGCCGCGTGCATCCAACCCCAAGCGGCAAAGGGAAAGTTCCCTCCGCCGCTCGGGGGTTGGATGCGCGTGGCAGCCGGGTAGAGGTTGCGAGCGCAGCCTCTACCCCGCTGCTGTGTGCATCCAACCCGTCCCCTGAGCGGCGAAGGGAAAGTTCCCTCGCTTCCGCTCTTTGAAGGACCCAAGCCCCGGTCACGTGACCGTGGCTTGGGTCCTTCAAAGACCGGAAGCGGGGAAACTTTCACTTCCCCGGCACCGCTCTGAAAGGTAAGTATGGCGCGGACGGTGGAGCTCATGGGGCGGCTGTCCGAATGCCGATAGAGCATTCGAACAGCCGCCCCATGTCTGGTCTGGGGTCTGATCTGGGGTATATATCCATGAGAGCTTGGGGGGGTTAATATCCACGAGCCGGGGGTGCAGTATCCACGAGCTGGGGGTCAATATCCACGAGCTGGGGGCCAATATCCATAAGCTGGGGGCAATATCCATGAGCTGGGGGTCAATATCCACGAGCTAGGGGCCAATATCCATAAGCTGTGGGGCAGTATCCATGAGCTGGGGGCAATATCCATGAGCTGGGGCAGTATCCATGAGCTGGGGGCCAATATCCATAAGCTGGGGGGGCAGTATCCATGAGCTGGGGGCAATATCCAGGAGCTTGGGGCAATATCCAGGAGCTGGGGGCAATATCCATGAGCTGGGCCAATATCCAGGAGCTGGGGCAGTATCCACGTGCTGGGGCAGTATCCACGAGCTGGGGCAATATCCATGAGCTGGGGGGCAATATCCAGGAGCTTGGGGCAATATCCAGGAGCTGGGGGGCAATATCCATGAGCTGGGCCAATATCCAGGAGCTGGGGCAGTATCCACGTGCTGGGGCAGTATCCACGAGCTGGGGCAGTATCCAAGAGCTGGGGCAATATCCACGAGCTGGGGCAGTATATCCACGTGCTGGGGCAATATCCACGTGCTGGGGCAATATCCAAGAGCTGGGGCAATATCCACGAGCTGGGGCAGTATCCACGTGCTGGGGCAATATCCACGTGCTGGGGCAATATCCAAGAGCTGGGGCAATATCCACGAGCTGGGGCAATATCCACAAGCTGGGGCAGTATCCACGTGCTGGGGCAATATCCAAGAGCTCGGGCAATATCCACGAGCTGGGGCAATATCCACGAGCTGGGGCAGTATCCACGTGCTGGGGCAGTATCCACGTGCTGGGGCAATATCCACGAGCTGGGGCAATGTCCACGAGCTGGGGCAGTATCCACGTGCTGGGCCAGTATCCACGTGCAGGGGCAGTATCCACATGCTGGGGCAATGTCCACGTGCTGGGGCAGTATCCACGAGCTGGGGCAATATCCACGAGCTGGGGCAATATCCACGAGCTGGGGCAGTATCCACGTGCTGCGGCAATATCCACGAGCTGGGGCAATATCCACGAGCTGGGGCAGTATCCACGTGCTGTGGCAATATCCATGAGCTGGGGCAGTATCCACGAGCTGGGGCAGTATCCACGTGCTGGGGCAGTATCCACGTGCTGGGGCAATATCCATGAGCTGGGGCAATATCCATGAGCTGGGGCAGTATCCACGAGCTGGGGTAGTATCCACGTGCTGGGGCAATATCTATGAGCTGGGGCATATATCCATGAGCAGGGGCAGTATATCCACAATAGACTGCCCTCTGGGCAGACTTTCCACCTTGTTTATTTATAAAGTATTTTACCAGGAAGGATACATTGAGTTTCCTCTCGTTTTCAAGTATGTCCTGGGTTCAAGAACACTGAATTGTTACAGTTGTTACAGAAATACAAAGTAATAAATGCAAGATATTAAAAACAAAACACAAATATACAGCTTAACACATAAAATAAATATGTAGGAAATAAAGTCACTATGTTATATGTTTACAGGTGCATTCTGTATCGAGGTATGTTAATAGAGATCTCCTATTCGTTGATCACTACAAATACTCATAAGCAGGGGGGCGTGTCTAGCTGCCGAGGAGAGCGGTCGCCTATCTGCTGTGCTCCGGTCCGCGCCGAGGAAATCGGGTGATCGCGGCCGGTACCTTAATTTTATTTTGGCGTGCTCTCCTTTGTCTGTTTGCTGCCGGGCTCAAGATCCCTCTGACCCGTATTGGGGGCTGCTGTGGCAGAGATACGGGTCATTTTCGGTGACTCCTCACTCCGGCGGCCATTTTGAGGCCTGTTTTTTCGGACCTCGAGGCGGCCTGGATCAGAGACCCCGGGAGAGCAGCGTATGCCCGGAATGGGGAAGAAGACGAGGAAGTTAGGGGAGGCAGAGGGCCCGCGCCTTCCGGACATTCGAGTCTCCCTGGGAGTGGGACGGGACGGTGGACAACGGAGTGGCAAAGGTGAGGCTCCGGCCTATTCTGGCTCCTCAGATGAGGCGAGCCCACCCCCATCCCCGAAGTCAAGAACTGGCGACACAGGGCCACGTACCCGAGCTCCGCCACTCACTATGGCAGACCTACAAAAGGTCATGGAAGAATTTAGGGGCCTGTGGCGTAGTGACCTCCTTGAGATGCGCACAGCGGTGGAAACATTGCAGACCCAGGTCACCGAGGTCCATACTCACTCCCAGGAAACAGCGGCGTCCCTGGTCACCACAGATGCCAGGGTCGCTGATCTCCAATCTCAGGTTGTCCGCCTGAGTTCTGCGGTGCTAGCCCTGGAGCCCCGACATAGATGCCGGAACATTCGGATACGGGGTATCCCGGAGGAGGTACATGCTGAGCGGCTTCTTGCCTTTGTCCAGGGCTTGGCGTCTCATCTCCTCCCAAATGCTGCAGCTCCGCTGGACTCTCTTATAGTCTCGGCGATGAGGCTCAGGAAGGCTGCCACTGCACCCGAAAATGCACCCCGCGATGTCGTTGTGATGGCCAAGGATGTGCTTACCCAGTCTCAGCTTATTGCTGCGGCTGGTCCCACCTATAAAGTCGAATATGCCTCTACATGTGTTATTCTGTACCGGGACTTGCCCTTCCTGGCTCTGGCTGCTCGACGGCGATTCAGAGAAATCACTACTCTACTTCGGGACCGAGAGGTCCGTTATCGTTGGGGGGCCTCGGGCACTCTCGTTTTGACCTGGAAAGGCAAGACATATTCGTCAGCAACCCTGGAAGAGGCACGGGAGGTGGTAGCCGCCTTGGGGATCGGTGCGCCGCAGGATCCCGGTTGCCCTACTCATTCTCTGGACACTGGCTGAGATGGTTGGTGACGCTTTGGGGTCCCTGGCTGGTATCGCCTTCCCCGCATGGCCTTTTCCTTGATCCCCTCTCCAGATATATTTCGCACCTTGTGGACAACCTCCCTCTCATTGTTCGCCGAGTGTGTACCCCCACCTGCTGTTATGCCCTGCTTACACCCCCCTTTTTTAGCTCTTGAGACTCTACCTGTTCTAGGACTCTCTGCCAAGGTTTTTGATTCTCCCCTCTCTCCTTAATTGTGTTTGTCTGTCCGAGTGACCGTGCAGACCACCTTTTTGACGTTTAGGATTTACGAGTTACCTACAGGGGCGCCGGGATTACCTTCCCTTTTTTTTTTTTTTACTATGGGACAATTGGGTAGTAGCCTGGGCGAGCCGCTAGGGTGGCAACCTAGGCTCTGGCCATCCTCTTGGCCCTAGGTCTCCCAGCCATGTGGCCTCTTTCATGGCCCCCGGCCTCCTAAGGGGTGTTGGGGTGAGCCAGAAATGCCACGTTTTAATGGTCTGTCCCTTATCTTCCCCCCTTTTTTTTTTTTTTTTTTTTTACCTCCCCTCCCTTTTTTCCTGATGCCCCACTGTCTGTCACGGACTGCAATATATTTTTATTTTTCAGATTTTTCCCACCTGAGTTGTTCTGTTTCACTCGCCCCTTCTTATCCTTTTTTCATTTCGAGATATCTCGTTGTATTTGCTGCTGTACGGTCCTGCGTGGCCATTGAAGTTTTTATGCAGTTGATTTGCTTTCATAATAATAAAAATTTTAAATACAAAAAAAAAAAAAAAATACTCATAAGCAAGAGATCTGAGTATGTTTGGTATCTATCTTTATACACATTTAATGTATTTGACACAGAGGGCATTTCTGCCTGTATGCCAGGGGTCAAGTCGAGCAGGAACACGTGGAAACGCAGTTCCTTCACTATTTCTCAGAGGGGTCTGAGTTACCTTTTGGCCCACACACTGAAAACCTTTTATTAGGTCCCAATCATATGTTTACTATTTAAGTGACTAGAAATATATGAAATGTATTACAATTATCATTAGGATTATCAAAAAATCCAGCCTATATTTATGTTTAAACAATTATATCAAATTTGCATGTGGAGTAGTACAACATCTCAATGGATAATTGAAGCATGGAGATATTGGAGAGTTCTGGCACTTATTCTTTTTGGACTAGATCCCTGCTGTATGCTGATAATGCAGACCTTGGGTGACATTGTGTGACATAAGGGACGCTGTCTAGAGTTTAAATCCTTCCATCTCAGCAATATTTCTGTAATTGTTTAAGACTACATGTTCCTTGACGCTTCAACCGCCTGCCATCAGATTTGTGATCCAATAAATGAGAACTAAACAGTTATGTTGAATAAATGACAGAGATACGGTTTAATACCCCTAAATAGGGACCACATTTTATTTATAATCATCAATAGATTTAAAATCAAAAAAGTACAATAGATGGTTTTCGCTCATTTACCGGTCCAGAGGAAGGAGAAAAAACTTGAACAAATGTCTAGTAGTATGTCCCAAACAAAATTTTCTTCCTGACCCCATATTAAGGCGGCCAGCTATACGGTAACTCTGTCGTACATAATATTTCATTATAGACATTTAAATCAAGGTTTAGCAACCATGTTCCTCCAGGTGTTTTGAAACTAAATTTTCCATGAGGCTCAGCCAACCTAAAGACTGATAGAGCATTGCG
Source organism: Leptobrachium leishanense (assembly GCA_009667805.1). Classification (NCBI taxonomy): domain Eukaryota; kingdom Metazoa; phylum Chordata; class Amphibia; order Anura; family Megophryidae; genus Leptobrachium; species Leptobrachium leishanense. Next base: position 89,720,098 of record CM019063.1, read on the forward strand.
GGGGATGTAGTTCCAAAACACCTGAAGGGACAGGGTTGCTGACTCCTGACTTTGATGGAAAAGGATCTTTTGGACAAGGAAAGGGATAAGATCCATGGAGCAATGTGAGGGATGACAAGCTCGGAGCAACATATAACCTAGCTCCAGACGCAGTAAATAAGCAAGTCGAGCTACATTGCACCTCTGTTGTAATTACTCACATTGCTCGATGGCGGTCATACTTTGCTTTGTTCTTCATCTGTCAAGTTGGTCCTCATGCCTTGAGTTGCTCCATGCTCCTCTCTTCTCAGTCCTGAATAGACAGAGATCATGGAGTGTGAGCCCCAGGATCTATGCAGACCTGTCTACTATGATATTAGATGGCATCACTCTTTAGTGACATCATATCTGGACATGAGGACAGCACTTCTCAGCCAATGCACACACACAGTTGAAAGACATAACAATATGGCAAATAAAGGCCTCACTAAGATTATATCATAATTTATGGCTTTCTAGTAAAGCAGTTCTGAAAGCTGCATTTCCATATGGATTTCAAAATGATTACTTTCCATTCAATTTTAAATAGTGCAGCCGCTTCCATCAGTTACGGTCTCAGGATAAGAGCAGGGCCGGATCTAGTGTTTATATAAAGTCTATTATTAGAGTTACTTTAAATAGTAAAATAAATACATATTCTTAAAATAAATATATTATATTAAAATATTTAAAATGTAGTATTAAAATAGATACATTTTAAAGTAAAATAAATTTAAATCCATTATTATTATTATTATAATTTATTAAAATACATCTTTTAAAATCAATATACTTATATAAGTTTATATTTATTTAAATAAGTTGAAAATATATTAAATGAAATATGTTATCAAAAAAATAATCAAATATATATAGTGTAGAAAAGTGGGAGATGGCAGACTGGGGGGACACATTTGGGAATCCGTGGTGGTCCAGTGATTTGTTATTATTTATTATTAAGCGCCAACACATTCCGCAGTGCTGTACAAGGTGTAATGGGTAAAGACAGGACAACTCTACAATACATACAGGAGACAGGTCAGTATTCCTGCCAGCAGATACATGAGGATATGAGGACCCTATTCCCGTGAGAATTTACAATCTAGATGGTGAGGGGATTAGAAACAGGAGGGGGGACTGCAGTGATGAGCTAATGCAGGGAGAGGTGAGGACTGTTTTTGGGTCTGTCAGGTCCTCGCCGCAGACGCCTCAAAAGGTCCTGATGTGGGTCTGAGCCATCAACTTCCCTGTTATGTTCCATTCCAGGTTTCCCATCTAGCCCTCGCCTTCATCCAGTTCCCCATCCTCCAGCCCAGTGTTTCCCATACGTGTAACCCTTAGGTTAATTACCCCTCAGCTGCCCAGGTCTCCATATAGGGAGACTACGCCCAATGCCCCCCACTTCAGCATTAAAGTCTGACCTCTGTGTCATACGCTGTGTGAGCCTGCCTGCCTGTCTGTACCTGGATTCCAGACCCCCTTGTCTTCCCTACCGGACTCCTGTTTTCTCAAGACCCTTGCTTTATTTATCTGGACTTATGTTTATGGAATTGCCCCTTGGACTTTATGCCTAGGAACCCTGCTTTCGTGGACTTTATATCAGAATACACCTGGACTTTTACGTTATCCCGCAAGTCATTATTCCTGAGTTCAGTTCTATATCTGCCCCCTGTGTCCTGCAATCTACCTCTGTTTGCATCCTGTGTAAGTACCCCTTTGTATCCAGTGTCTAGTTCATGTCATGCCCCTCTGTATCTAGCCTGTGTCTAATTCATGACGCAGAAGAAAGGTGCCGCGATCAGCTATCAGTGGGAATCTCTGCCTTGGTCGTGAGGAATTTGCAAAGGTGGGGGCACCGAAAGCCCGGATACACTGGTCAGAAGAAAGGCAAAATCCTCAAGCGAAAAATAGTGTCAGAAAAATCCTTTTATCTAAAGGGATAAGCAGGCCCCATGGTGCTAAAACATGTAACGCTCAATAGCCTTAATCATACAGCTGAATAGGTCATGTCCTCTTACAGGCTCCTATTCTCTCCCCACTCTCTCTCTCTCTGTAGCTTACACTGATCACTGTATTGAGTCTGAGGGGGTGCAGCCGCCCTGAGATCAAGTTGAAGACTGAATACAGGGATCACAGAGTTTGGTCAGAAAACATTACCAGTAAATGCATTTAAATTTGCAATACCAGTTACATAGTTACATAGTTATATAGGCTGAAAAAAGACATGCGTCCATCGGGTTCAGCCTCTCCCACATAACCTACTGCTGTTGATCCAAAAGAAGGCAAAAAACCCAGTCTGAAATATGCAACATACTGGGAAAAAATTCCTTCTTGACCCCAGAATGGCAGTCAGATTTCTCCTTGGATCAAGAAGCTTTTACCCACATATTAAATATTATAACCTTAATATTCTGTGTCTGCAGGAAATCATCCAGTCATTTTTTTAAAAGTCTGTACAGACTCTGACCCAACCACCTTAACAGGCAGAGAATTCCACAGCTTTATTGTTCTCACCGTAAAATAACCCTTCCTATGCTTTAAGCTAAATTTTCTTTCTTCCAGTCTAAATGGATGACCCCTTGTCCTGTGTATAGACCTGTTAATGAATAGGTTATCAGACAATGGTTGATAATGGCCCCGTGCTCTAAGAAAATCCTCGAATGCATGAAAAACCTTGACCGCGTCACTTAGTAAAGAAAAAGTGGAATGTCCGCCACTCAGACATGAGCTGTGATATCAATGACGATTAATTTCTGCAGAACAAATCAGTACATACAAATAGTATGTTTGTTAAAAAAATTTAATAATGTGGGGTGCAAAGTGGGCGGGGTTTCATCAAATAAAATGCACAATATCTCTAAAACCAAACCGGTACAAACGTTCATTTTTGCGGCACAAATCAGCACAAACGCAGCACTGACAAACAAGCACGGTTTCGTGATTTTTGGGTGTTGTAGGGAGGCTGAATGACCTTTGGTGACCTTTATTCAGTCACATTGTCTGTAAAAAACAATTGCTATTATCTCAAAAATAAAAGCAGCACAAATATTATTTTTTACGGCACAAAACAGCACAAACGTAGCATTAACCAAACAGTGGATTTTTTATTTGTGCTGATTGTAGGGGGCCAGCTTCACACAGCTTTTTTCTGCGGCTGGTCCGCGCTGTGTTCGGAGGTCCAGCGGCTACTTGCGGGTGCGTTTGGCAGCTATCCGGTGGGTTTGCGGCAGCTGTCCGGCGGGTTGGCGGCGTGGCCAGTGGGTTGACGGCGGTGGCCAGAGAGTTTGCGGGTACTGCCTGATGGGTTGGCGGCGGCAGCCAGCGGGTTTGCGGCAGCTGTCCGGCATGTCGGCGACAGCGTTCGGCGACTGCTTTGCCGAACATTGGGGACCCTGTGTTGAATTCACCGCAGGGTCAGTGAAATCGGACTCGCTGAAGTGCGGCACATCAGAGAGCACTGAAATGCCTGTGACATTTCGGTGCTCTCTTAATAACCCTGATAGCTATCCTTTCTCTGGGCCTATTATGGGGCATGGGCCTGGAGCTGCTGCTCCAATAGCCGCTATATTAATCCAGCCCTGGGAATATTCCTAATGCATTTCTTACTCTGATAATCTAAAACGAGTTACTACAGTCCAGGGCTCTGTGCTTTATCAGCTGGGGAAAAGTCCATCAGAGACATTCCTTAGCTGCTTTCTAAAAGTCTTAGAATCTTGGGCATCATGCCTGTAACTATAACCCAATACTGCTTCAACCAATTTTTTGTTCATTGGATGTTTTTAAAGTGTGTGCATAATAAATGGTTTTATCCATAGAAATAAAAGTTAAGTTTTACCTTAAGGGTTTCAAGAGAGAATTTCTTCTCCGTTTTGGGGAGATACTTGTAACTGCTTTTGTCCTGCTCAGCTGAAGATTGAGATAAAGCAATATTGGACACCTAATGGTGCCTTCGAAGATCCCAGTTATCACGACGATCTCAGGAGTGCAGGGTTTAAGGCTAGGGTCAGACGAATGCATTTTTCACGTGCGTTTAGACGCACGAAATCACGGCCGTGCTAGCAGCAAATTACGTCCAATGCCGGGGAACATACGACGAACGGCCGCACGAAAGTTCGTCCATGCAACGCAAGTGGCAAACGAACGCATTTTTTCGAGAACGTCAAACCGCTACTACTGACGTACAGAGTGCGCTGCGGCCGCATAGCGGCGTGTGTGTGTGATTAGGAGACGTCAGACGCTGCTAATGTCCGGCTAGCATAACGTCCAGACACAAAAAGTGTTTTATTGATGATCCGTACAAAATCACGGACGAAAAGGCGCATCGTATGACCGCTATTGCGTATTCTGGGAAAAAATACGTACGTTCGTTCGAACGCACTTTTTCACGGACAACGTGAAAAATGCGTTCGTCTGACCCTAGCCTTAACCCTACCATGTGAGAGGGATAGTAACAGGCAGACATCAGTGGCATGACTAGACTTTTAATACTTCTAGCTCTCTCTAGCTCCAATGCATTTATATGGGCACCAGTGTCCTTAGTGTCGTTAACCCTTTCACTGCTGAGGACGTGTGGGGAACGTCCTCATTGACTCCTAAGTAAAGATGGGGTGGAGATAGGTGTTTCCTTTTGAACTCTGATATCTCCAGACTGTTGGCAGCTAGCAGGGTCATGTTTGGTATCATTAGAAAGGCCAGAGCATGGCCTTCCCTATGATACCAAACATGACCATGATTAAAGTTAAAAAAAAATAATAATAATAATAAAAAAAGAATTTATTTTTTTTAAGACGTGAAATGGCTCAGCAGTGAAGGGGTTAAGAGGTATTCCAGAAAAGACACATTTGTGTGTTTACAGTATTGAACATAATATATTAATGCGAGCTTTCATGGATGGTTTACCACACTTACACATGCTAAAATAAAGGATTGCTTTTACATGTCAAACAGGTTTGACTACCAACCAGTCTTGTTCCATGTCTTTGTCTCAGGCTTTTATCGATATATTGTACCTGTTTTTCTTTGAATGTCTCTGAGTTTCATGGAAAATAACGGTGAGAGTTACTCACAGTCGTGCACAATGTACAATTGCTGTATATACCTTAGGCTTGGTACAATCTAACATATATCATCTGAACAAAATGCTGCCAAATAATATACCTTTGGGGCACCTTGCTGTCAATTTTATAATTTGAAAACCTTACCTTTGTAGTAGAGTGTAATTGTCCAAGGTGAAAAATGCCCCACTTTGACTCGTGCGGAAAGACCACATCAATTTTCTGAAACCTTGAGAAACTGAAAAATTTCAAGCTTGATGAATAAAGCATTTTCAGCCTAAATCACATTTCCCATTATATCGCATTTCCACAACAATTATCTTGAGAGTGGTGGATCGGAGCATATTTTACCTTTTTTTAAAATCTTTTACTTCAAAATGCACAAAATGTTATGTTCAGCACACACAATCATCAGGTTGTCGCATGTGGTTACTAATTTTTTTATTTGTGCATGTTTTCTTGTTAGGGAGTTCTTCAATGACTTACCTATCCTAAAAAGAAAATTATAGTGGATAATAATGTACAATGTATATATAAAAATGATGGGCTATTACAAACTTAACTCTAGTATTAGCGGTCAGATGTGTGAGCGTTAACGCTAGCTTAGGCTAGGGACAGATGAGCGCATTTTCTGCGGCCACCGTCAAAATGTACGTCGATGCGTGCGCACGCATTTTTTCACGGAATACGCTTAAGTGGTCAGACGACCACAGTCGCAGAGTCGCAGGTACTCACCAACGCAATTCTAGGGAAATCCGGCTGTTTGAACGTTATGTAGGCCGCACACTAGCAGCGTCTGACGTCTCCTAATCACGCACACACGCTGCCATGCGGCCGCAGCGCACTCTGTACGTCTGTAGCAGCGGTTTCACGTTCTGAGAAAAATGCGTTCATTTGCCGGTTGCGTGGTGTCGGCGCACTTTTGTACGCACCTACTGCGTATATTGGCCGTCATTGGCCGTTATGTGCTGCTACTGCCGCCGTGATTTAGTGCGCCTGCACGCGCGTTCCGACTGCCCCACTCTGACCCTAGCCTTAAGTGGCTTTAGCGCATGACCCACATATTACATTCCAAACACTAACGGGTTAAAAAACCCTTTAGGGCATCAGTGGTTGCACCTACGTCTGTGAACTTACTGTACTTTGCGCTCCTTATACTTAACATGGGGAGCGTAATCAGTAATTAGCGTAGGTTTACAAAGTCCTAACGCTAATTACTCACCGCTGCGGTTACTGAAAAGTTAACCACAGCTAGGAGCTGATGCTAACTGATACCACTTATGCAGAATCAGTCAGCACCAGCTGAAAACTCCCCCAAAAATCAGATATTCACCTCTCATCCGAGGCTGGAACCGCCGATTCTGGCCACCTGGGGGCAGGGAGATACTGGGAACAAATAATCTCCCTCTGTGAATCACTCCATGGCCCTGCGCGACCTCGCGAGACCGACATCTTGCAGGTCAAGTGACCCAGCAGTAGAAGCCTCCATGGAGTTCTATTTACTCCATGAGTTGACACTCGCAGCAGCGTGTTAGCGCTGCCGCAAGTATCATGGGGGTTAGTGCTGCATTACAGGGCAGGCTGCTGAATCAGCACCTGCCCCATAATATGGCAGTAAAAACGGGAACGCTAAGAGGAAACCGTAAGATGCAGGGTTTCTCCCTTACCGTCCCCATTTTAAAGCAGAGTTCGCAAGAGGACTATGACATTAATAATATGAAAAGAAAAAAAAATCAAAGATGTCATCTGCGATTATCCCTATAACTCCATGTGAAACAAAACAAAATCAGAGGTTTTGGTTTACTCGAATGGCCATTGAAGTGTAAGCTCACCTGCCACGTTACACTTCAATGGCAATTCAAGTAAACCAAAACCTCTGTGTTTTGTTTCACATGGAGTTATAGGGATAAGCGCAGAAGACATCTTTTTTTTCTTGTTATGTTTTATACATGTTACTGGGTTGGATAATTCTAGTAGTTGCAGCCGCCCTGGTAGGGATCAGACACAACACCATTTTTTCTGTATGTATTAATAATATGAAGCAGTTGCCATCAGAATGTGGAGAACATCCTAGTTATATTGACCATATGTAAACACTGCTAATCAGGAAAATATGGGTTCTAAAAGTTATCTTAGCAGACATATATAGTAAACACAGTGCTACCCAAGCCTGTCCTCAGGATCTGCTCACAGGCCGGGTTTTCCATATATCTGAAGCACAGCACAGGTGATCTGATTTGATGCTCAGTGATTGCAGGATTCAGTCTGCATTTCCCCAAGGTAATCCTTAAAACCGGCCTGTTAAAGGGGGACGGTCCATGTAGGATACTGAGCAGGGCCGGATTTGCATCTCAGGAGCCTGTAGGCATAGAAATGTGGAGCGCCCTTACACCCCCAACAAATAAAAAGGAACATGCCAAAATGACTTTCTACATTTTCATTTTGGGGCAAATGAAAAAAATAAAAAACTGAAAAACAGTTTCTCTCTGCGCTCAAATCAAAAGAAGGGGCAGAATATGTTGCTGTTGCCTTAGGCTGGGGTCAGACTAGCACATTTTTAACGTGCGTTTAGGCGCACTTAATCACGGCCGCAGTAGCAGCAAATGACGGCCAATATACGAGGTACGGCCGCACAAAAGTCTGGCCGCGAAACGCAAGTGGAAAATGAACGCATTTTTTCAAGAACGCAGAACCGCTAGAACTGACGTACAGAGTGCGCTGCGTCCGCTAGCGGCGTGTTTGCGTGATTAGGAGATGTCAGACTCTGCTAATTTCCAGCCTACATAACGTCCAGACGCAAAAAGTGTTTTATTGACGATCCGTAAAAAATCACGCACGAAAATGCGCGTCATCTGACCGTTTTTGTGCATTCCGTAAAAAAATACGTCAATGCGTTCGGACGCACTTTTTGACGGTCACTGCCAATTATGCGTTCGTTTGACCCTAGCCTAAGTTGAGTTAGTGCAGTGGCATTGTTTGTTTCATATGTAAAAGCATATATTGCCTCGGCTGTAAAACAGAAAAAAATTCATTTTGCATTTATTTTTAAAAAAATATATATATATTTTTACCCATTGCATGGTTATGTGTGGTAACATTGTAAAAACCAGACTCTGACCTTTCCAATGACACCTCCGTTAACCTTTTGCGGTGTACAATTCAGAGATGCAGGTTCCAAAGTCCCCTGTCTCTCCTCACTGCAGTGGCACGGTCTAGGTTGTCGATGAAACACGGCGTTGCATCATCAGCTCCACATTTGCTGGCAGTGTGGGAAATGAGAAGGTGAGTAAGCGCAGCATCACTGTTCACTTTATAATTGTAAACTGAATAATAGTGCTGTGTTAGAAAAAAAAGAGAGACAAATATTATTTTATGTTATTTTATATTTACATAAATCTAACTTTTTATTTTTTTATAGAGCAAGGCGCCCCCTCGTGGCAGGTGCCTGTAGGCACATACCCAATCTGCCTAGTTATAAATCCGGCCCCGGGACTGAGGAATGGTTTGGGAAACACTGTAGTAAAAGAATTGATTGAAGATTGAAGAACTCTAAGCAAAGTTCACAAACACCTATAGATCAGTGGCAACTGGTGAAGTACCATTTCCAAAGTTCCATTGATATTGAATAAGAATACAAAATAAAAATTTTACCTGGAAAGATGTAACAAGAAAAAAAAAATCGTGTGTGCCAAGATAATATTGATGAGATAATGTTTAGCTCTGACTATCAGGGTTTTTTGGTTTTTTTTGAGAAAGGATTTTACCAGGAAGGATACATTGAGATTTCTCTCGTTTTCAAGTATGTCCTGGGTGGTGAGTATTTACCGTTAGGTGTCTTGCCCAAGGACACTTACTGGAGAGGTGCTCTTGCCGGGATCAAACCTGTGTCTCCACAGGCTCTCTCCACGCAGAGCAGTGATGTTACCTCTACTCCACACAGCTGGACTATCAGGGTTATTCAAAGAGACCCGAACTGGCAATTTTCCAGCAGCTGGTCGGCGCTCTGTTCGGCAGATTGTCGGCTTTTTTGGATGTGGTCAGCGGTTTTGCGGCGGCGTTGAGTGCATTTGGCTTTTTTCATTTGTTTTTCGGATCACTCTGATTTTTTTTCCGGCAGTCTTTGCATTCAAATCGGCTGTTTTGCAGCGATTTTTTTCAGATGCAGTCGGCAGATTTTCCTGGAGTTTGGGACCATGGGTGAATGCTGCATTCACTGCCGGGTCAGGTAATTTGATTCCCCGAAGTGCAGGGAACAAAAGAGCAGCGAAATAACCCTGTATGAAACTTTCTCTAACCGTTCCAAGGAAGAAACAGAGCTTGTGCAATCTCCGAGACTGACAAAATGTTTCAGTTTATTGCTTCTTCTGACCCACGTAATAGGCCCACAATGGGGTAGGTTAAACAATTAAGAAACATAATCAGCAATTCAATGTGTAGCTATTTAACCAGATGAAGGCAATGACCTTAGCGTTATCTGGCCTGCTCTAAAATATCAGTTATACAGGTCAACAGACTGAGGAATGTCAATAATGCCCAAGTGAGCCCTCGGACTAAATGATGCTTGGATAGCTTAATGATCAGGAAGTCATTTTTGTTTCTGATAGGAACTATGGCTAGCACGAGGTAACAAATGCGATTAAAAAAGACCTCTCACCAATATACTGCCTGGTATTCGGTGGAGATGGTAGCGGACCGTAACCCTTTATTACCTCTGGAGAATAGAAAACACAGGAGGTGCAAACTGCAGCCAGCTAGAACCTCCAGGGCTCTGGGAACCCACTAGAACTAGAACCTCAAGAGAGCATCAAAATAGAATAAAAAAAACTTTATTATAATAAACGAAAAAGCAATCGCAAAAATAAACAAAACTGATCAGTTTTACAGACCCAGGACAAAACAAAAAAGGCTAAAAAAGACAAGTGCACATATAAAACAATGAATGTGGAGGCAGGAGGCCCTAAAAGGGCTTGGAAAAGAGTATGCGAAATACACACTAATAGTGAATCCTGGTGTTATACATAAACACCTAAAAAGATCATAAAACCTGCACTCCATGATGTAGGCTTCACAGTTCATCACAGAGTACTAGCATGATCCCAGTGTCATGATCAGCAGCTTATTAATTGGGCAGCTCTGAACATTTAGGGCCCTATTACATGCTTAACGCTAGCGTTAACATTAGGTTAAGTGCCTTTAGCGCATGCCCCCCATATTACATTCCGAATGTTAACGGGTTAAAAAACCCGCTAGCGATTCGGATCTTGCGCTTTTCAGCGCGAGCTTACCGTACGTTGCGCTCCCTATGCTTAACATGGGAAGCACAAAGAGTAATTACAATGTCCTAACGCTAATTACGCTCTGCTGCGGTAACAAAAAAGTTAACCACAGCTCAAAGCTGGTGCTATCTGACTCCGCTTCTGTGAAATCAGTTATCATCAGCTGAAACACCCCCCCCCCCCCACAAATCAGATACTCACTTCTCATCACGCGGCACGAACGGTGGCCCGATCCGCTGCTTCTGGCTGCTGGGAGCAGAGTGAGACTTGCGGCAAATAGTCTCCAGTCTCCCTACGCAAATCACTCCGCGACCCTGTATGATCTCACAGCCTGGCAGCACAAGCCTTCAGGGAGTCTTAAAGCGCCGCTGAGTATCCAGGCGGGTACTGCTGCTTTACGGGACAAGCTGCTGAATCAGCGCCTGTCCCGTAATATTGTGCTAATACGGGGTCACTAAGGGAAACCTGCTGGCACAGGCTTTTCCCGTTAGTATTCCCATTTTTAGTGAAGGGCACAGAATACTGCCCTTAATGTATTGTTATACATGTAAGTAAAAAAATCCCACAAATTTTTGAATAAATTTCAGTTATATAAAAAATCTTTTGACCTGTAGAAACATCTGATTAAATAACCGCTGTTCTTCTGGGCATAATATCACGTTCATACAGAAACCATGAAATAGCTTTATTAAGAAAAAACATGTCAATATGCCAACTCTTCATTAACCAATAAACCATCTTTTCTTAGGCTGGTATCAGACGAGTGAACTACATGCGCCCATACTGAGATGCCTCCTGGCGTCTGTCGCAGCGTTGTGATGCTGTGACGGGGCCAGCCACATGCTGTAGCACGCGTATGAATTGTGCATGCTACAGCAGGTGTGCTGCGTCCGTTTAGAAAGCCTCCCTGTCGAACAGCTACGATGCGCGTTCGATGGGGCTGCATAGTGCGATCCTCCATAGGATCGAGCCATGCAGTGCTGAGCGCACTAACTGTGCTCAACGCGGTGGCCAGACGGACGTCAGAGTGGAAGGATCGTCCACTCTTACAGAGGTTCCTTCCTCTTGTTAAAACACCTGTCTGTCACCAGCCATAGCCTCATACCCTGCTCAGTCTCAAAGAGTTTTTTCGTTCTATCCTTTATCACGTGGTGGCAAAAGGTGCCAGAAACAAATTCAGCAGATTTCTGTGGGTGCCAATTAATTTTTCAGGTAGCCATAGTAACAGCCATAACTATCAATAATAATACGTTTGTAACTGTGCATGGATAATATAAAATATTTCTAGGGAGAAACCACAGCTTTATATGTATCAAAACGTATAAAGGAATGTTTTTTAACGTTGCAGCAGGTCCTTTTTCTGTTTAACGTTGCAGCAGCTTCTTTTTCTGTTTAACGTTGCAGCAGGTTCTTTTTCTGTTTAACGTTGCAGCAGGTTCTTTTTCTGTTTAACGTTGCAGCAGGTTCTTTTTCTGTTTAACGTTGCAGCAGGTTCTTTTTCTGTTTAACTTGCAGCAGGTTCTTTTTCTGTTTAACTTGCAGCAGCTTCTTTTTCTGTTTAACTTGCAGCAGGTTCTTTTTCTGTTTAACTTGCAGCAGGTTCTTTTTCTGTTTAACGTTGCAGCAGATTCTTTTTCTGTTTAACGTTGCAGCAGGTTCTTTTTCTGTTTAACGTTGCAGCAGGTTCTTTTTCTGTTTAACGTTGCAGCAGGTTCTTTTTCTGTTTAACATTGCAGCAGGTTCTTTTTCTGTTTAACGTTGCAGCAGGTTCTTTTTCTGTTTAACATTGCAGCAGGTTCTTTTTCTGTTTAACGTTGCAGCAGGTTCTTTTTCTGTTTAACGTTGCAGCAGGTTCTTTTTCTGTTTAACGTTGCAGCAGGTTCTTTTTCTGTTTAACGTTGCAGCAGGTTCTTTTTCTGTTTAACTTGCAGCAGGTTCTTTTTCTGTTTAACTTGCAGCAGGTTCTTTTTCTGTTTAACTTGCAGCAGGTTCTTTTTCTGTTTAACGTTGCAGCAGGTTCTTTTTCTGTTTAACGTTGCAGCAGGTTCTTTTTCTGTTTAACGTTGCAGCAGGTTCTTTTTCTGTTTAACTTGCAGCAGCTTCTTTTTCTGTTTAACATTGCAGCAGGTTCTTTTTCTGTTTAACATTGCTGCAGGTTCTTTTTCTGTTTAACGTTGCAGCAGGTTCTTTTTCTGTTTAACGTTGCAGCAGGTCCTTTTTCTGTTTAACGTTGCAGCAGGTTCTTTTTCTGTTTAACTTGCAGCAGGTTCTTTTTCTGTTTAACATTGCAGCAGGTTCTTTTTCTGTTTAACATTGCTGCAGGTTCTTTTTCTGTTTAACGTTGCAGCAGGTTCTTTTTCTGTTTAACGTTGCAGCAGGTTCTTTTTCTGTTTAACGTTGCAGCAGGTTCTTTTTCTGTTTAACGTTGCAGCAGGTTCTATATCTGTTTAACGTTGCAGCAGGTTCTTTTTCTGTTTAACGTTGCAGCAGGTTCTTTTTCTGTTTAACGTTGCAGCAGGCTCTTTTTCTGTTTAACGTTGCAGCAGGTTCTTTTTTTGTTTAACATAGCAGCAGGTTCTTTTTCTGTTCTCAAATCGGTTTTGCTATAGTTTCTGCTAAAGAGAATTATGGAAAATGAAGTCGCTGATACAAAACTTTTTTCCCTAGTTGTTAAATTGCTAACTTTGAAAAATCCAAGTCAGGAAATGTATCAGGGTTTAATGGCGAAATATATTATTACTTTCTGTAATGCATTTCCCATTATATTTTTCACTAGCCATATTCTTTGTATCTTTATGATAATCTGTATCCCGCACAATGAATGTAATAGCGCATGGAAGTGGAGAGGCATTATCTTTTAGTGATATTTTTTAATCTAAATCCTATCGGTTTCATTTTTTTAATGTAGTACAAAACAATAATTCAGATTACTCCGATTTTTATCTACTTTCATCTCTACTTGCAGTCATATGAAATGATTAAACGGAGCTGAGGAATATAAACAGATAGCCGTTTCAATGTAATGTTGTAAGGTCAGACATTCTTGCAGCTTTTTGCAAAACATTGTGATGACGTAAAAAAAGTACTGATCAATGTCTACTTGTATCTTTCCACTCAGACATACTATGAATATTGACACACGTATCTTGTTTACTTTTCATAAAAAAATAGGTATAATTTGTTCTTTGCACATTTTCCTATGCTATAACCTGGTTGTACCTTCTCATGGTGAAGAATCAGGCCTTCTTGTCAATGGACAGGAGAACCTGTGCCTCTGTTAATGTTAGTGGAATATACATATATATATATCAGGGATGTGCAGTCAGGGATGGCAGGGGAGGCAGAGCCTCCCCTGCCATTCCAGTAAATTAATATGCTCATTGTGCTGTGTGACAGAACACGCGGTCACTGTGCAACTTGGTGGTGGCTGTGCGCTAGCCTCCTGCCCAGAGACTATGGCCATTGAAAGAGACTATTGGGGAACTGGTGGACCTTTTAAATATATTTGGTTTTCATTGTTTATATATCTCTGCCAGTAACTAAATATTTCTGATGTCTGTGTGTTATTCCCTTGTGTATTTATTGTATAGTCTCTTGTGTATTTTGCGTACATTTCCTCAAATATCTAATCTTTTCTCTGTATAGTGTGATCTCTGTATTAGTACCTGCTCTCTCTATTGTGTAAGTTCTCTCTGTAAGAAATTCCTTTTGTTTACCCTTCCTTCTCCCTCCCCCATTCTCCTCCTAGGAAATCCCATTGTCCAGTGTTTGAAGGTCCTGTGCAGCTATCTGCTTGATTGTATGAAAATGGCGTTAGTGGTTGACTGTATCTGTGATGTTATCTGTTGGGTGTAAGCATGGAGAGGGGTTGTTCTTGCCTGTGTATCTCTGGGCATGTGTAATAAACAGTCAGTTCTATTCTGACCAAGCTTGAAGTCACGACTCATGATTTGGGGTACCAGGATTCTTGTGCGCGCTGTGCCAAGGAAAGGCTCCAGGTCTACAGCTATGGCTTATTTCTGGGGCTACTAGCCAGGCTCTCTACATGCACTGGGGTTTAAGCTGCGGCCGAGGTACTAGAGGAAGGTGTGAGAGTCACGAGGATAAACTGGGTGTCCAGCGAGGAAGCAACATTTGGCAGATGTGACCCTGTCCGGGCACAGAGATCTGTTACATGCTGTAATGACATGTATTTATTTACAGTTTAAATATACAATGTTATTTATTGAAAAAATACTCCCCTCTCCATGCTCCCTCGCTGTGCTTCTCTGTCCTCCTCTTAGTCAGTATTGTAAGTGCATGCTCTGTGTCATGCCCCGCTCCGCGGCCCACTCCCGGTCCAGACCGCCATGTTGGGACAGACCCGATACTCACCTGGGGTCCATCGTGGCGCGCTGCTCCAGGATCCCGGGACACAGAGTGGAGAGAGGAACCCAGGAGACGCCCAACGCCGCCGTCCAGATTTGGACACTGAAAGAGGAAGCGCGCATGCGCGAGCACCAACTCCTTTAAGTAATGTTAAGCCTGGTACTCTGGCACCCTCAGCTGGCCGATTAGAGGTACTACTTGACACCTGTGTTGGAGATCCTCGAATTCCTCCCATTGACCTACGAAAAGCTCAGGTACCTCAACTCCACCTCCGACACCCAGGTGAAAGGTATTCCCATGATCCTTTGAACCCTATTTAAATCTGCCGCCCTTCTCAACTCATTAACCAGGTTCTACTGTTGCCTTCCACCGCAGTTTTCCTAGCGTTCCCAGTATTCCTGAACCCGTTGCCTGTCTCTGATCTTCTACCCATCGACCCGGATTGCTATATCGACCACGCTGCCTTCTTCTACCCATCGACCCGGATTGCCATATCGACCACGCTGCCTTCTTCTACCCATCGACCCGGATTGCCATATCGACCACGCTGCCTTCTTCTACCCATCGACCCGGATTGCCATATCGACCACGCTGCCTTCTTCTACCCATCGACCCGGATTGCCATATCGACCACGCTGCCTTCTTCTACCCATCGACCCGGATTGCCATATCGACCACGCTGCCTTCTTCTACCCATCGACCCGGATTGCCATATCGACCACGCTGCCTTCTTCTACCCATCGACCCGGATTGCCATATCGACCACGCTGCCTTCTTCTGCCCATCAACCTGGATTGCCTTATTGACCATACCACCACCTTCGTCACTATTTGTTATGTCTCTGGACTTTTACCTTTTATGTGCTACTAATCCCTACTTCTCAAGAAGATCATCTCAGTTGTATCATTGTACTGGACTTAAGTTTACTACTTGGTTTCCTGCATTCCTTACTCCTCTGGCTTGCTATTGGGTTCCATACTCATACTACACAGGGGCCTCAAAACCCTGCATTACACTCTGAGAGCTAAAAACCTATATGCAAACCTCAGATATACTGATAACAATATTCACAAACCCCTTTCTCCCGACCCCCGCTTAACTGGATTTTCAGAAAATGGTAAGACACATGTTTGTTTTTTTTGCAATAAGATTGTAAATACCAAATTTCACGCCTGTAACATCTTT
Organism: Leptobrachium leishanense; assembly: GCA_009667805.1. Classification (NCBI taxonomy): domain Eukaryota; kingdom Metazoa; phylum Chordata; class Amphibia; order Anura; family Megophryidae; genus Leptobrachium; species Leptobrachium leishanense. The sequence goes on from CM019063.1 coordinate 89,735,999, forward strand.
GGCCTTTTGAAATATAGGTATACTGATAAAAGTATTCAACCCACCATATGCAAACTTTTTTTAAAGAGTTGTAATAGCGTTGTAATAGAACACTCTATTAGTCAACCCCCCATAAGTAAACTTTATTTTAAAGAGTTGTAATAGCGCCCTCTATTAGTCAGTATTGTAAGCAGGGCTCGAGTCGAGCGGGAATGCGCGGGAACGGCGTTCCTGCACTTCTCCCACAGTGGGAACGCTGCAGGAACGCTGCGGGAACGCAGCGTTCCCGCTGTGGCCCGAGCCCGAAAGCTTTAGCAGGCGGCCGCCGCACATTGCCGGCGGCCGCGTGCTTCCTGTTAGAACGGCCGGTTACCGGAAGTGGAGCTGCTCGCCTGGCTGTTTCATAGATCCCAGGCGAGCGGCTGCACTTCCTGTCAGCGGCCGCTGAAGCAGGAAGCACGTGGCCGCCGGCAATGTGCGGCAGGAGCAGCAGAGGTGAGCTGGGCTGGGGGCAGTTTCTATGAGACCAGGGGGTAATATCCATGAGACCAGGGGGCAATATCCATGAGACCTGGGGGCAGTATCCATGAGACCAGGGGGTAATATCCATGAGACCAGGGGGTAGTATCCATGAGACCTGGGGGCAGTATCCATGAGACCAGGGGGTAATATCCATGAGACCAGGGGGCAATATCCATGAGACCTGGGGGCAGTATCCATGAGACCAGGGGGTAATATCCATGAGACCAGGGGGTAATATCCATGAGACCAGGGGGTAGTATCCATGAGACCAGGGGGTAATATCCATGAGACCAGGGGGCAATATCCATGAGACCTGGGGGCAGTATCCATGAGACCAGGGGGTAATATCCATGAGACCAGGGGGTAATATCCATGAGACCAGGGAGCAATATCCATGAGACCTGGGGGCAGTATCCATGAGACCAGGGGGTAATATCCATGAGACCAGGGGGTAATATCCATGAGACCTGGGGGCAGTATCCATGAGACCAGGGGGTAATATCCATGAGACCAGGGGGTAATATCCATGAGACCAGGGGGCAGTATCCATGAGACCAGGGGGTAATATCCATGAGACCAGGGGGTAATATCCATGAGACCTGGGGGCAATATCCATGAGACCAGGGGGTAATATCCATGAGACCTGGGGGCAGTATCCATGAGACCTGGGGGCAGTATCTATGAGACCAGGGGGTAATATCCATGAGACCAGGGGGTAATATTCATGAGACCTGGGGGCAGTATCCATGAGACCAGGGGGCAATATCGATGAGACCTGGGGGCAGTATCCATGAGACCAGGGGGCAATATCCATGAGACCAGGGGGTAGTATCCATGAGACCTGGGGGCAGTATCCATGAGACCAGGGGTTAATATCCATGAGAAAGGGGGTAATATCCATGAGACCTGGGGGCAGTATCTATGAGACCAGGGGGTAATATCCATGAGACGGGGTAATATCCATGAGACCTGGGGCAGTATCTATGAGACCAGGGGGTAGTATCCATGAGACCTGGGGGCAGTATCTATGAGACCAGGGGGTAATATCCATGAGACCAGGGGGCAATATCCATGAGACCAGGGGGTAATATCCATGAGACCTGGGGGCAGTATCCATGAGACCAGGGGTTAATATCCATGAGACCAGGGGGTAATATCCATGAGACAGGGGGTAATATCCATGAGACCTGGGGGCAGTATCCATGAGACCAGGGGGTAATATCCATGAGACCAGGGGGTAATATCCATGAGACCAGGGGGTAGTATCCATGAGACCAGGGGGCAATATCCATAAGACCTGGGGGCAGTATCCATGAGACCTGGGGGCAGTATCCATGAGACCAGGGGGTAATATCCATGAGACCAGAGGGTAATATCCATGAGACCAGGGGGCAATATCCATGAGACCTGGGGGCAGTATCCATGAGACCAGGGGGTAATATCCATGAGACCAGGGGGTAATATCCATGAGACTTGGTGCAGTATCCATGAGACCAGGGGGTAATATCCATGAGACCAGGGGGTAATATCCATGAGACCAGGGGGTAATATCCATGAGACCTGGGGGCAGTATCCATGAGACCAGGGGGTAATATCCATGAGACCAGGGGGTAGTATCCATGAGACCGGGGGGCAGTATCCATGAGACAGGGGGTAATATCCATGAGACCTGGGGCAGTATCTATGAGACCAGGGGGTAATATCCATGAGACCAGGGGGCAAAATCCATGAGACCTGGGGGCAGTATCTATGAGACCAGGGGGTAATATCCATGAGACCAGGGGGTAATATACATGAGACCTGGGGGCAGTATCTATGAGACCAGGGGGTAATATCCATGAGACCAGGGGGTAATATCCATGAGACCTGGGGGCAATATCCATGAGACCAGGGGGCAGTATCCATGAGACCAGGGGGTAATATCCATGGTAATATCTCTTATCTGGCCTCCCTCTGTCCCACCTCTCCCCCCTACAATCCATCCTGAACGCCTCCGCCAGGCTAATTCACCTCACCCGCCGCTCTGTCTCTGCCGCTCCCCTCTGCGAGTCCCTTCACTGGCTCCCCATCCACTGCAGAATTAAGTTCAAAATCCTTATCCTTACCTACAAAACCCTCACTAACTCAGCTCCCCACTACCTGTCCTCACTAATCACCAAATACACCCCAGCCCGCTCCCTAAGGTCAAACAGTGACCTGCGCCTAGCTTCTCCCCGCATCACCTCTTCCCATGATAGACTGCAGGATTTCTCACGCGCAGCCCCCACTCTCTGGAACGCTCTCCCTCGTACTGTCAGACTTTCCCCTAACTTCTCTTCCTTCAAACGCTCCCTGAAAACATTCCTATTTAGGGAAGCCTACCACCCAACTCACTGACGCAACCATCAATCACTCTCACCTTACAGTCCTCTCCTCCTGTTTCCAACCCCAACCCTCCCAGATTGTGAGTTCCTACGGGAATAGGGCCCTCATCTCCTCCTGTACTGTTTGTCAAATGTTGTTCAATGTATTGTAACCCTGTCTATACTGTGCTTATTGTACAGCGCTGCGGAATATGCTGGCGCTTTATAAATAAAGAATAATAATGAGACCAGGGGGCAATATCCATGAGACCAGGGGGTAATATCCATGAGACCTGGGGGCAGTATCCATGAGACCAGGGGGCAATATCCATGAGACCTGGGGGCAGTATCCATGAGACCAGGGGGCAATATCCATGAGACCAGGGGGTAGTATTCATGAGACCTGGGGGCAGTATCCATGAGACCAGGGGTTAATATCCATGAGACAGGGGGTAATATCCATGAGACCTGGGGGCAGTATCTATGAGACCAGGGGGTAATATCCATGAGACGGGGTAATATCCATGAGACCTGGGGGCAGTATCTATGAGACCAGGGGGTAGTATCCATGAGACCTGGGGGCAGTATCTATGAGACCAGGGGGTAATATCCATGAGACCAGGGGGCAATATCCATGAGACCAGGGGGTAATATCCATGAGACCTGGGGGCAGTATCCATGAGACCAGGGGTAATATCCATGAGACCAGGGGTAATATCCATGAGACAGGGGGTAATATCCATGAGACCTGGGGGCAGTATCTATGAGACCAGGGGGCAATATCCATGAGACAGGGGGTAATATCCATGAGACCTGGGGGCAGTATCTATGAGACCAGGGGGTAGTATCCATGAGACCTGGGGCAGTATCTATGAGACCAGGGGGTAATATCCATGAGACCTGGGGCAGTATCCATGAGACCAGGGGGGAATATCCATGAGACCAGGGGGTAATATCCATGAGACCTGGGGGCAGTATCCATGAGACCAGGGGGTAATATCCATGAGACCAGGGGGTAATATCCATGAGACCTGGGGGTAATATCCATGAGACCTGGGGGCAGTATCTATGAGACCAGGGGGTAATATCCATGAGACCTGGGGGCAGTATCTATGAGACCAGGGGGTAATATCCATGAGACGAGGGGGCAATATCCATGAGACCAGGGGGCAAAATCCATGAGACCTGGGGGCAGTATCTATGAGACCAGGGGGTAATATCCATGAGACCAGGGGGTAATATCCATGAGACCTGGGGGCAGTATCCATGAGACCAGGGGTTAATATCCATGAGACAGGGGGTAATATCCATGAGACCTGGGGCAGTATCTATGAGACCAGGGGGTAATATCCATGAGACCTAGGGGTTATATCCATGAGACCAGGGGGCAATATCCATGAGACCAGGGGGTAATATCCATGAGACCTGGGGGCAGTATCCATGAGACCAGGGGGCAATATCCATGAGACCTGGGGGCAGTATCCATGAGACCAGGGGGCAATATCCATGAGACCAGGGGTAGTATCCATGAGACCTGGGGGCAGTATCCATGAGACCAGGGGTTAATATCCATGAGACGGGGTAATATCCATGAGACCTGGGGGCAGTATCTATGAGACCAGGGGGTAATATCCATGAGACGGGGTAATATCCATGAGACCTGGGGGCAGTATCTATGAGACCAGGGGTAGTATCCATGAGACCTGGGGGCAGTATCTATGAGACCAGGGGGTAATATCCATGAGACCAGGGGGCAATATCCATGAGACCAGGGGGTAATATCCATGAGACCTGGGGGCAGTATCCATGAGACCAGGGGTTAATATCCATGAGACCAGGGGGTAATATCCATGAGACAGGGGGTAATATCCATGAGACCTGGGGGCAGTATCTATGAGACCAGGGGGCAATATCCATGAGACAGGGGGTAATATCCATGAGACCTGGGGGCAGTATCTATGAGACCAGGGGGTAGTATCCATGAGACCTGGGGCAGTATCTATGAGACCAGGGGGTAATATCCATGAGACCTGGGGGCAGTATCCATGAGACCAGGGGGTAATATCCATGAGACCAGGGGGTAATATCCATGAGACCTGGGGGCAGTATCCATGAGACCAGGGGGTAATATCCATGAGACCAGGGGGTAATATCCATGAGACCTGGGGGTAATATCCATGAGACCTGGGGGCAGTATCTATGAGACCAGGGGGTAATATCCATGAGACCTGGGGGCAGTATCTATGAGACCAGGGGGTAATATCCATGAGACGAGGGGGCAATATCCATGAGACCAGTGGGCAAAATCCATGAGACCTGGGGGCAGTATCTATGAGACCAGGGGGTAATATCCATGAGACCAGGGGGTAATATCCATGAGACCTGGGGGCAGTATCCATGAGACCAGGGGTTAATATCCATGAGACAGGGGGTAATATCCATGAGACCTGGGGGCAGTATCTATGAGACCAGGGGGTAATATCCATGAGACGGGGTAATATCCATGAGACCTGGGGGCAGTATCTATGAGACCAGGGGGTAGTATCCATGAGACCTGGGCGCAGTATCTATGAGACCAGGGGGTAATATCCATGAGACCAGGGGGCAATATCCATGAGACCAGGGGGTAATATCCATGAGACCTGGGGGCAGTATCCATGAGACCAGGGGTTAATATCCATGAGACCAGGGGGTAATTCCATGAGACAGGGGGTAATATCCATGAGACCTGGGGGCAGTATCTATGAGACCAGGGGGCAATATCCATGAGACAGGGGGTAATATCCATGAGACCTGGGGGCAGTATCTATGAGACCAGGGGTAGTATCCATGAGACCTGGGGCAGTATCTATGAGACCAGGGGTAATATCCATGAGACCGGGGGCAATATCCATGAGACCAGGGGTAATATCCATGAGACCTGGGGCAGTATCCATGAGACCAGGGGTTAATATCCATGAGACCAGGGGTAATATCCATGAGACAGGGGGTAATATCCATGAGACCTGGGGCAGTATCTATGAGACCAGGGGGCAATATCCATGAGACAGGGGTAATATCCATGAGACCTGGGGGCAGTATCTATGAGACCAGGTGGTAGTATCCATGAGACCTGGGGCAGTATCTATGAGACCAGGGGGTAATATCCATGAGACCTGGGGGCAGTATCCATGAGACCAGGGGGTAATATCCATGAGACCAGGGGGAATATCCATGAGACCTGGGGGCAGTATCCATGAGACCAGGGGGTAATATCCATGAGACCAGGGGGTAATATCCATGAGACCTGGGGGCAGTATCTATGAGACCAGGGGTAATATCCATGAGACCAGGGGGCAATATCCATGAGACCAGGGGCAAAATCCATGAGACCTGGGGCAGTATCTATGAGACCAGGGGGTAATATCCATGAGACCAGGGGGTAATATCCATGAGACCTGGGGGTAATATCCATGAGACCTGGGGGCAGTATCTATGAGACCAGGGGGTAATATCCATGAGACCAGCGGGTAATATCCATGAGACCTGGGGGCAGTATCCATGAGACCTGGGGGTATTATCCATGAGAGCTGGAGGCATTATCCATGAGAGTTGGGGCATTATCCATGAGAGCTGGGGGCATTATCCATGAGAGCTGGGGCATTATCCATGAGAGCTGGGAGCAGTATCCATGAGAGCTGGGAGCAGTATCCATGAGAGCCGGGGGCATTATCCATGAGACCTGGGGGCATATCCATGAGACCTGGGGCATTATCCATGAGACCTGGGGGCATATCCATGAGACCTGGGGCATTATCCATGAGAGCTGGGGGGGCATTATACATGAGAGCTGGGGCAATATATACCCATATGAGCTGGGGGCAATTATATCCATGTGAACTGGGGAAAATATATCCATATAACCAGTGCTGTGCATATTATTCTTGGGGTTCAGTGCTGTGTATATTATTATGGGGGCTCTGTGCTGTGCATGTTATTATGTTATTCTTGGGGCTCAGTGCTGTGTATATTATCCTGGAGGCTCAGTGCTGTGTATATTATCCTGGAGGCTCAGTGCTGTGTATATTATTCTGCGGGCTCAGTGCTGTGTATGTTATTCTGGGGGCTAAGTGTTGTGTATGTTATTCTGGGGGTTCAGTGTTGTGTATATTATTCTGGGGGCACAGTGCTGTGTATATTATTCTGGGGGCTCAGTGCTGTGTATGTTATTCTGGGGGTTCAGTGCTGTGTATATTATTCTGGGGGCTCAGTGCTGTGTATGTTATTCTGGGGGCACAGTGCTGTGTATATTATTCTGGGGGGCCTGTGCCTGGATATATATATATTATATATAAAATGCGTTAGTCCAGTTGCCACAATCACGAGTATACCTGTACGTAGTGATACCTTTCACTGATCAGTATAGTTTCCAGTTTACACTCTTGAAAGCTTGTCTTTTAAATGTAAAGTTAACCCAATAAAAATGGTATCACCACACACTGCTATACTCGTAATATATATATATTTTCTTAAGGTAATGGGGGTTGTGGAATTCGTGGGTGAGTTCCCTCACTTTTTTTCCCAGGACTTGACCCCTGATTGTAAGTGCATGCTCTTTAAACTGTAAAGTAAAAAAAAAAGTGAACTGTACTTTATAAAAAGTGAAACTCTATTCTCCTATATAACAATAATCAAATGCGTAAATTGCGACTGCGTAACCCTGTGTATATCTGGCTCTGATACTAGCCAGTGCCTCACCATCCACTGGCCTCACCACACGTCACTGATATATATATATATATATATATATACACTACCTTTTGCCCACAGCTTCGCTCCCGTGGATTTTGGGATTTGTTAAAATTGTTTTTAAAAGAAACATGAGTTTTTTTTGTTCAAACACCCCCCTTTTTTCACCCCCCACTTGGGATTTTTGGAAAATGGTAAAACACGTGTTTTTTTTTATTTTTCAAGAAGATTGTAAGTGCCAAATTTCACACCTGTAACATCTTTGTTTTTTGAAATATAGGTATACTGATAAAAGTATTCAACACCCCCTTTTTGCCCCCCTCCCAATGGATTTTTGGAAAATGATAAAATTCTTGTTTTTTGTTTCTCAAAACTAATCTAAATACAAATCTTCACGTCTGTAACATCTTCTGTTTTTGAGATATAGGTATCCTGTTTAAAAGTATTCACCCCCCTTTTTTCACCCCCCCCCACTTGGATTTTTGGAAAGTGGTAAAACACGTGTTTATTTATTTTCAAGAAGATTGTAAATAACAAACTTCACACCTGTAACAACTTGGGTGTGAATATTTTTACCAGTATATCTATATTTCAAAAACCACTTTCTCCCGACACCCCCCCCCCCTTAACTGGATTTTCGGAAAATGGTAAGACACATGTTTGGCCTTTTGCAATAGGATTGTAAATACCAAATTTCACGCCTGTAACATCTTTGGCCTTTTGAAATATAGGTATACTGATAAATGTATTCAACCCCCCTTTTTGACCCCCCCCACTGGATTTTTGGAAAATGGTAAAATATGTTTTTTTTTATTTCTCAAGACGAATCTAAATACCAGTTTTCAGTTCTGTAACATCGTCTGTTTTTGAGATATAGGTATCCTGTTGAAAAGTATTAACCCCCCCTTTTTTCACCCCCAACTTGGGATTTTTGGAAAATGGTAAAATACATCTTTTCTTATTTTGGTAAAATACATCTTTTCTTATTTTTCAAGAAGATTGTAAATATGAAATTTCATACCTGTAGCATCTTTGGTTTTTGAAATATAGGTATACTGATAAAAGTATTCAACCCCCCTTTTTTCACCCCCCCACTTGGATTTTTGGAAAATAGTAAAACACGTGTTTCTTTATTTTCAAGAAAATGGTAATTACCAAACTTCACACATGTAACATCTTTGGTTTTTGAAATATAGGTATACTGATAAAAGTATTCACACCCCTTTCCCCCCCTTAATTGGATTTTTAGAAAATGGTAAAACACATGTTTGGCTTTTTTCACAAAGATTGTAAATACCAAATTTCACACCTGTAACATCTTCGGTTTTTGAAATATAGGTATAATGATATTCAACCCCTTTCCCCCCCCCCCCACTGGATTTTCAGAAAATGGTTAAACTTTTTTAAAATTATTTTTCAAGACGAATCTAAATACCAATTTTCAGGCCGGTAACATCTTCTGTTTTTGAGATATAGGTATCCTATTTAAAATACTGAACCCCCTTTTTTCACCCCCCCCCAACTTGGATTTTTGAAAAACAGTAAAATACGTGTTTTCTTTTTTTCAAGATGAATCTAAATACCGATTTTCACGTCTGTAACATCTTCTGTTTTTGAGCTACAGGTATCCTGTTTAAAATATTCAACCCCGTTGAAAACGGTTCCAGTGGACGGCCAGCCTAAATGGTTTCAGCTGGGCATTGAGGAGTCAGTCAGTCAGTCAGTCAGGACTTTCGCGTTTATATATATAGATATATATATATATATATACCTGATCTCTGCTAAAAAAAAAAAGTCATCTAGTATGGCATGGCATTGATTGAAGAGTTCTGTGTGAAAACAGACCTGTGATGCAAAAGAGTGAGACAGATGTAATTTGTATGTCTTACCCAGAGTTCCTTGCTGCGTATGGGGAATGTAGCGCAGGAGCTCTAGGATGCAGTTCTTTCAATTGCTGTGATGTGCAAATGGCTTCTGCAATAATAACCCATATTGGTTATTGCGTGGAGGCTTTTTAGCTCATTTTTTTGTCCTCCACCACAACCCTAGCAAGTACTGATTTGCCCTACGGGTCCAAGCATTCACTGCAACTGGTCATGCCTACCCTCTGCTGATAAGGGTGCAATAAACCTGAAACAGCTCTGTTCAGAGATGGCTTTGACCATTTGCATAAACCTGATCTCTGCAAAAAAAGGTGTTCTATCGGGTTGAGGTCAGGACTCTGTGCAGGCCAGTTAAGTTCATCCACACCAGACTCTGTCATCCATGTCTTTATGGACCTTGCTTTGTGCACTGGTGCACAGTCATGTTGGAAGAGGAAGGGGCCAGCTCCAAACTGTTCCCACAAAGTTGGGAGCATGGAATTGTCCAAAATGTCTTGGTATGCTGAAGCATTAAGAGTTCCTTTCACTGGAACTAAGGGGCCAAGCCCTGCTCCTGAAAAACAAACCCACACCATAATCCCCCCTCCACCAAACTTTACACTTGGCACAATGCAGTCAGACAAGTACAGTTCTCCTGGCAACCGCCAAACCCAGACTCATCCATCAGATTGCCAGATGGAGAAGCGCGATTCGTCACTCCAGGGAACGTGTCTCCACTGCTCTAGAGTCCAGTGGCGGCGTGCTTTACACCACTGCATCCGACGCTTTGCATTGCACTTGGTGATGCATGGCTTGGATGCAGCTGCTCGGCCATGGAAACCCATTCCATGAAGCTCTCTGCGCACTGTTCTTGAGCTAATCTGAAGGCCACATGAAGTTTGGAGGTCTGTAGCGATTGACTCTGCAGAAAGTTGGCGACCTCTTTGCACTAAGCGCCTTAGCATCCGCTGACCCCGCTCCGTCAGTTTACGTGGCCTACCACTTCGTGGCTGAGTTGCTGTCGTTCCCAAACACTTCCACGTTCTTATAATACAGCTGACAGTTGACTGTGGAATATTTAGGAGCGAGGAAATTTTACGACTGGATTTGTTGCACAGGAGGCATCCTATCACGGTTCCACGCTGGAATTCACTGAGCTCCTGAGAGCGACCCATTCTTTCACAAATGTTTGTAAAAATAGTCTGCATGCCTAGGTGCTTGATTTTATATACCTGTGGCCATGGAAGTGATTGGAACACCTGATTCTGATTATTTGGATGGGTGAGCGAATACCTTTGGCAATATAGTGTATATATATATATGTATAGATATGATATGTTTAGGATTTTGCTGAAATGCTTCTGCATTTGTAGGATTTATGGCAATGTGATCAATGTGATATGGCATCAATGTTCTGTTTTTGGACTATTTGAGAATTTATTCAATGCCTTGTCCCCAACTCTGGATATTCTTCCGGATATCTGAATTTCTGTAACACCACAAAAAAGAAAACACACACACACACACATTGCATTTCAAGGTACATTTAATGCAACCCAGTGAATGTCTACAAAATGTTTTATGGCTGTAAGTACAGATGGTGATAAAACTGAAAGTTTAATTTACTGTAGGTTATCATCATTACATCTTTTTCTCCGCTCTTAGGACTTCTGTTTGCTGATAAATCAAAGAGTGGTCATTTCATGTGATGGATTTGTAGTTTACAGGCCTTTCGGAGTAGTTTTCTGCTTGTAGTAACGCACGTGTCCTCAATATACACTCTAGCCTTAATTTTAGTCTTTCTACCTTCAGGGTATGATTTTGTGCAGATGTGAGTGAAGAAAGAAATGCAATGTTTTACAGCAACCTGCTGTGCTACTGTTTTTGCTTACATAGAGCTTCAAAGCAAATTACATAGTGTCCAAATTGCAATATCTTTTTCTTAGTGTAAAGCTATCTTGCAAACTTAAAACAAAAGTTTACTTATTGTTTTAAAATTGAATAGCTTTTTGAGTGTTCAGAACATGCTAGAATGAGAGTATGTTTGTTTTTCTTTTAGTTTTATGTTCTTCTATTTGTCCTTTATCGACATTAAATTCCTGGATTTAAAGTGGTCAGGATGTGAGGAGTGCCCCGTCTCCCAGCTCCGCCTATCTGGATAACATGCTGGGTGAAGTGTATGAGTTTCCTCCAGTGTGTATGAGCGTATACCAGAGCTCTACTTTTATAAGACTCACTGTAATGTGCGGTGTGTATGAGCGTATCACAGAGCTCCACAGTAATAAAACTCACAGTAATGTGCAGTGTGTATGAGTGTATCTCAGAGCTCCACAGCAATGAAGCTCACAGTAATGTGCAGTGTGTATGAGTATATCATAGAGCTCCACAGGAATGAAACTCACAGTAAAGTGCTGTGTGTATGAGTGTATCACAGAACTCCACAGTGCAGCATCATTCTTCACGTTATAATTGATAAGTGAACAATAGTGCTGCTTTAGGGGGAAAAAATGAAAAAAGAAAAAAAAAAGGATTTATTTGTTTTTATTGTTACATGAACCCTGGTCATGTTTCATTTCCATGCTCCTGCCTTTCCAATGACACCTTGTAGGACCCTCTAGCATCTATGGGTCCAGAGATACAGGGGTCCAAGTGACCCCCTGTATCTCCTCCATAGTGAATAGGGCATTCTCTGCCCGACGGGAGGGGAGCTCTCACATCTGACGTCATCACTCCCATGTATGATGATGTCAGTAGGCAGAGAAAGGTCCCGTAGATGGAGCTGACATGCAAGATGTCAGCTCTCTGTGGGAGAACTCTGCGATCGGCGCCAGGCTGGAATTTCCACATCCTAGTAGAGGAATGTCTGCCCTGCCTGTAGGTGCCAGTACATACCGGCAGAAAAATAGCCCTGGGTAGTTCTAAAATGCTAACAAGTTCCACAGATAGTGATGTCAGCACACAAAAGAGCTTGCCATTGTCACCATCTCTGAAACTAATCGCTGTTGCGTGCAGTCTCAGAGATCATTCAGATTGATTGGATCAGCGCATGTGCGCAGCTCCGATACATTTTTCTGTGCAAGCGCAACAGAACTTGCATTAGTAAGTTCCGTAAAGTGCGCAAGTCCTGTAACACTGCGGAATTTGCAGTTCCTACACTACGAAGAGGTGGAGCTGCACTTGGCGAGGAACAAAAGTTGAGTAAAGAAAACTAAAGTAAAAAGAAATAATATAAGAATAATTGGGCTGCTCAATTATTTAAGGGGAAAAAAAAAGGAATTCTAATTTAGAATAGAGCATCCCATTGAATGAAAAGTTCCCAATATGTCATGCAGTTTCTTCAATAAATTAGAAAAATAATGCACAAATAAATCACTTTGAAGACTTAAAAGACTTTATCCATTCCAATATCTTCTGGCCCTTGAGGGGGAAAATAAGGAGGACTTTGCTCAACTTGTTATGCGAGCTCCACACTTGTTCTATATATGTGATTTTGTGTGTGCAGTGTAATTTGTATATAGAGAGTAGTGTTCACCCATCCTATGTTTTTCCAGCCGTTTATCATTTCCCACCATTGCCAAAAGAAAACATGGAGGATTATTATCTTGTGGTCCTAATATGTTTCTCCTCTCCTCTTCTGTTTTTTTGTCCTTCTTTTCACTTAGTAGTGTTTTTACTTAATATTATCACATATGTTGCTGGTTTGTGTCTCATTTGCCCGGTATACAATCAAAGAGTAGATAGTGTATGTGGCGGAATGGAGTATCCGCCTGCGGTCCTGCTCTATCTGACCCCCTCTTTGGTGTTGCCAAGCCAGACTACCGAGTGGCACGGCACCCGGCGTCTCGAGCGGCTTGGGTAGAAGACTAAGTGGCGGTGGAGATCTGGAGAGTAGATGGGGCACCCACGGCGGAAATCCGCCCGACTACCGAGTGGCACGGCACTCGGCGTCTCGAGCAGCGGATCTACTGACCATTGAAGGGCGGGAGACGGTCTGCGTGGCGAACCGCGGTTCGGTAGAGTCTCCTTGCAGATGCAGGCACGGCGCTCAGCCGAGGTCCCGATTCGGGGTGGTTGCGGTATCCCAAGATACCGATTCAAGGTGGCGCAACGGCGCGGCGAAGCGATGTTCTGCTGCGGAGTTAGAGTGACCCGTTCCTGGGTGGTGGTGATATGTAGCCGACGTGAAATGACAACACCAGGCAGAGCTGTATGTTTCAAACACTCAGATGAACTGAACTCTTAAAATCACACGATAAAACCGACCATAAAGTCTTTTGAGGTTTGAAGCATGGAGCGTTGCCTCAGCTCCATGACATAGGTCCTTTTTTAAAAATGTCTTGGGTTGGCGTCCTGGGCTCGCTGCGCCGAGCCTCTTGGGTCATTCCGTGACACTCCTCCCCCTTTCCAAAGTCCAACGGACCCGGTTGGACCCCAACGGGTCGCACCGGGGAAGTCGGTGCAGTCCTTGCGGCCCATAGTCTGTGGGAAGGAGGCGAGTCACCAGGCTTCTCCATTTGTCCTGGAGGCAGTGCCTGACGTATAGGGGGTACGAGTCTTTGGGGTTACCCCCTCCGGGATAGGGTTCCTGTGGTCGGGGAGGGTTACCGCCTGTACCATCTCCGGAGGTACCGTGCACCCGGGAAAAACAGGTGCCAAGTGCACGCGCCCCGAGTGTCCCGGTCAGCCGTTGGGGAAAACAGTGGCTGCATGGGGCCTCCGGGCCAAAGGGTTGTGGAGATGGGCAGAGGGGGACCAGGCTCTGCCCCATTGCCAGCGCGTTGGCTGGGTGGTTCAATGCCGAGAAAGGGTCCCCGGGCAGGAGAATGGCGTCCTCCAGCTCCGGTGGGGTCCGTGGCTGCGGGATAAGTAGCCCGAGGGTACCCCCCTTCTGCTCCTCGGGGCAGATGGTGGAGGATGGGCAGAGGCCAGCGGCCCTCTGCCCCGTTGCCAGCTCTTCTGCTGGGAGAGTGGGCACAGGAACAACGTCCAGGGGGTCAGATGGGGTCAACGGCTGCGGGCTAAGCAGCTCGGGTAAATTCTGCTGTTCCTCAGGGCAGACGACGGAGAGTGGGCAGAGGCCAGCGGCACTCTGCCCCATTGCCAGCTCTTCTGCTGGGGAAGTGGGCGCAGAAATGACATCCCAGGTGTCAGGTGGGGTCAACGGCTGTGAGACAAGCAGCTCGGGTAAACTCGCCTGCTCCTCAGGGCAGACGACGGGGAGTGGACAGAGGCCGGCGGCACTCTGCCCCGTTGCCAGCGCTTCTGCTGGGCAGGCGGGTGCGGGAGCAACGTCCAGCGGGGAAGATGGGGTCAAGGGCTGCACAACAATCAGCCCGGGGAAATCCTCCTTCTGCCCTTCGGGACAGGCGTCAGAGGGTGGACAGAGGCCAGATGCACACTGCCCCGTTGCCAGCTCTTCTGCTGGGGAGGTGGGTACCGGAACAAAGTCCAGGGGGTTAGATGGGGTCAATGGCTGCGAGATCAGCAGCTCAGGAAAACCCTGCTGCTCCTCAGGGCAGTCAGAGAGTGGGCAGAGGCCAGCGGCACTCTGCCCCGTTGCCAGCTCTTCGGCTGGGAAGGTGGGTGCAGGAACAACCACCAGGGGGTTGGACGCAGCAACCGGCTGTGGGATAAACAGCCCCAGGGTATCCCCCTCCTGCTCCTCGGGACAGCTGGGAAGAGGTGGGCAGAGGCCAGCGGCACTCTGCCCCGTGGCCAGCTCTTCGGCTTGGTGGGGGCCTCCTTGCGGGAGGGTGGTTTCTTCCATCCCCAGGGCGGTCAATGGCTGCGAACAACCCAGCCCGGGGGAACCATCTGTCTGCTCCTCCTGGCAGACTGTGAGAAGTGGGCAGAGGCCAGCGGCGCTCTGCCCCGTGGCCAGCTCTTCTGCTGGGTGGAGGATAACTTTCTCTGCTGCTGAGGGTGGGCAGAGGCCAGCGGCGCTCTGCCCCGTTGCCAGCTCCTCCGCTGGGCCCGCGGGCATGGACACCGTGTTTTCCTGCGGGTTGAAGGGGGTAGCTTCTTCTGCTGAGGCCCCAACGGGGACCCATGGGAGCATCTCGGCCTCCCATACTTCAAAGTCCCGTGGACTGTCGGTTCCTTCCGCCGGCCAGTCCCAGTACATGGGACTTAGACCCGACTGCGGAACGCTGTCCAACAGTCTCCTATAGGCCTTCTCGAGCTCCCATTCTCGCTCCACTAGGAACTCCAGTTCCTCTAACGCCGAGTCCCTGCTATCGTACGGGAGCTCCTTTTCCCGTCGCTCCAGTATCTCCTCCGACCGCTCTTCTGTCCCTTCTCCGAACCCAGGGTCCTGGGCCATGCTGTCGTAAAGCAGCCCTGTGCCGCCGTAGTGGGGGCCTGCGGTGGAGGCGCCGTCGATGGTGCGGGGTATCAGGGGGCCGGTCAGCCACCGGAGCGCGCGGTACGCGGCGTCCAGTGCAATCTCCTGCTGCACCAGGTATTGGAGCTCTGCCTCCCACTCCTCCGGGGGTCGATCTTGCAGGAACGCTGCTCGGGCGTTGTACTGCACCTGGTGGATGACAGCGTCGGAGGGAACATGGACGTCATGGTAGTCCCTTTCATGGTACAGGGCCTCATACCAAAGTTCTTGGCGGATCTCGTCCCGCCACTCATACCCGGTGGGCTCCACTGTGGACCCGTGGTACCGATCCAGGCCCTCCTGCAGCCTTCTCGGAAATTCCGCCCTCGAGTCCGCGAGGGTGCTGAGACAGTGGCACTGCCACTCGCTGGGGGGTGTGGCGTCCTCGGATGCAACTCCAGACGAGCTGTAAGTCTCCATCCAAGGGTCGCTGGGATGTGCGATTTCCCCAATACAGGCTCCAGGCGAGCTGTAAGTCCCGAAAGGGGTATCGCTGGGGGGTGTAGATTCCCGGGGTGAAGCTCCAGTCGAGCTGTAAACCTCGGCCCAGGGTTCTATGGGGTTGGGGACGGGGTCAGATAGTTCACCAATTCTTGCACGGAGCGCCGCCATCCGCAACTCGTGCTGACGGTCCTTTTCTTGCTCCTCTTCCTGTTGGACCTCCTGGATCACCTTGCGTATATCAGCCTCCGATGGGGCAGCTCCGAGTAGGGCGATCCGCTGCCGAGCCCTTCCGTTGAAGGCATTTTCCGATTCCTCTGCGAGGACATGGGTGGGGACGAATGGCGTCACAGTTGACGCGCCCACCCGATCTAAGACCTGCAGCTCCTTAATCAAGGTCTTCTTGCGTTTGTTGCCGGGCGCCCCTCCCCGGTTCTCCAGCATGCCCCGCAGGACGTCCCGCTGGTAAACGCTGTACCCGGCCATGGTAGGGGTCCTCTTGGGGGTTGCAGAGAGCTTATCCCACCGCTGCCACCAGTGTGGCGGAATGGAGTATCCGCCTGCGGTCCTGCTCTATCTGACCCCCTCTTTGGTGTTGCCAAGCCTGACTACCGAGTGGCACGGCACCCGGCGTCTCGAGCGGCTTGGGTAGAAGACTACGTGGCGGTGGAGATCTGGAGAGTAGATGGGGCACCCGCGGCGGAAATCCGCCCGACTACCGAGTGGCACGGCACTCGGCGTCTCGAGCAGCGGATCTACTGACCATTGAAGGGCGGGAGACGGTCTGCGTGGCGAACCGCGGTTCGGTAGAGTCTCCTTGCAGATGCAGGCACGGCGCTCAGCCGAGGTCCCGATTCGGGGTGGTTGCGGTATCCCAAGATACCGATTCAAGGTGGCGCAACGGCGCGGCGAAGCGATGTTCTGCTGCGGAGTTAGAGTGACCCGTTCCTGGGTGGTGGTGATATGTAGCCGACGTGAAATGACAACACCAGGCAGAGCTGTATGTTTCAAACACTCAGATGAACTGAACTCTTTTAATCACACGCCACTATTTAAGCTGAAGTACAACAGTCATAATTTGCATACCCATACTAATTAGTTATGTCAGTTATTTACAATCAACATTCTGTCACGGCTCACTGCAGGGGTTAAGGATTCGAGCCCAATATGCGGTTACTCAGATGAAGAGGCAGAAAGGGAAGGTTGTAATCCAGAACATAGGTTTATTAAATAAACAGAAGTAAACCAAGGAGGGGAATCTGAATAACTAATAACAATAGATAGGAGCTGGATGGGCAGGATAATGTATACAGGGGGCAGGATATACTTAGCAGAAGGGGTAGTCAGGACAGGACACTGAATAGCACAATAGGGCTAACAGAACAGATACTGGACTCTGAATAAAGAATAAACACAGGTGGACAGGAACTGAACACTAAATAAAGAAGGAAATACAAATCAGGGCTGACTGAACAAAAATGGAAACAGATACAAAAGAACACACTTACTGGTACAGAGGGTAGAGGATCAAAAGATACAGAAGGCAAAAGACAACATAAGATCAGGCTTGGTATCAGAAGGGTTATGACTGGAGAGTGGTTAAATCAGGCTTAGGTCGGTGGCAGGCGGCTGGCATAGAAGTAGTCAGAGTCCAGAATCCAAGGTCATACACGGGTTGATCAATAGATAGGATGATGGGAGTTGCAAAGGGATCCAGAAAATGGGGAATGCAAGAAATGTCCAGGAAGGAGGGTAGCAGAGATAACGGAGTCCTCAGGATACCAGATGGAGGGGTACTCAGGATACCAGATGGAGGGGTTTCTCAGGATACCAGATGGAGGGGTTTCTCAGGATACCAGATGGAGGGGTTTCTCAGGATACCAGATGGAGGGGTTTCTCAGGATACCAGATGGAGGGGTTTCTCAGGATACCAGATGGAGGGGTTTCTCAGGATACCAGATGGAGGGGTTTCTCAGGATACCAGATGGAGGGGTTTCTCAGGATACCAGATGGAGGGGTTTCTCAGGATACCAGATGGAGGGGTTTCTCAGGATACCAGATGGAGGGGTTTCTCAGGATAACAGATGAAGGGGTTCTCAGAATGCCAGACAAAGGGGGTTCTCAGGGTGCCAGTTGAGCATCAGGCAGGTCAGTGCATAGCACACAGGTCAGGCTTGCAATGAGTCGTTCTATGGATAGAAAAGACGATGCAGAAGCCCTGATTCAGAGGTGAGGCTGGATTAAATTGGCAATGCAGGCCCAGCCCACACCTGAGGCTGGAGAGGTGAAGGAAAATCAGGAACAGATCCCTTAGTACTTAGACACCAGTCCAGGTAATGGCAAAATCAGGACTGGAACTGCACTTCATTTGCCTTTTTTACCGCGTCTGCGGCGCGAATAGTGACACATTCTTCACATTCTCTTAGCCTTCAGCTCACACAACGTTTGTATATCCATTGTTCCAGCACATCAGATTAAACACACACTATCAGAGATCCCTTAAATTAAACATGTAGCTAGATAATGGGGAAAATCCCTGACGCATAAATTACACAACAGCAAAACTTATTTACTAGCTACAGAAACACACATTTCTCTACAGGAATATAAGTATATTTTAAAACCAAAGCTATGTCATTTCACTAAACTAAATTAAACTAAAACCAAACGAGGTAAAATATTTAAAATCACACGATAAAACCGACCATAAAGTCTTTTGAGGTTTGAAGCATGGAGCGTTGCCTCAGCTCCATGACATAGGTCCTTTTTTAAAAATGTCTTGGGTTGGCGTCCTGGGCTCGCTGCGCCGAGCCTCTTGGGTCATTCCGTGACAGTGTATTATATCAAAGAGTGGATAGTGTATTATATTACATATGATTAAATCAATTTACATGTATTGCAACCACAAGTAAATAACAAGGAGTGGATGGTTGGTAGAGATGCACCAATACCATTTTTGTAAGACCAAGTGTGACTACCGATACTTTTATTTAATGTCTTTTGACCGCTTTCAAATGTATGTTAATACTGCAATGTACGGCTTGGGTCCCTTACAATACCCCGTTTACCCATTGTATAGGCCTGCAGACACTCTGCCCACACACACACCAGACCATATATTAGACATGTCCATGTTTTTTTTTTTTTCTGATTTTTTCATCCCATTTTTTTTTTTACTTTCAAGTCATTTCGGGCCATTTTTATTTTGTTTTGGGTCATTGTTTACCGTGATTCGTATTTTTGGACCGATGCAAAATTTTGGATCACTACATTTTTAATTTTTATCGATTTATTTCGTTTTTCGCATCACTTGCAGGGTTATTCAAAGAGATCCGAATTGTGGCCGAAAGGTAACCGAACAGTGAAATTCAGCGTATGGTTACCTTTCCTGGCCATTCGGCTATCCAGAGAGCAGGCATTTTGCCAAATGTTGGCAAATTGCCTGCACATACGGTGCCTGTTCGGTGCCTGTTCGAGGGCAGTGAAATCCCCATAGAGAAGCAAAGCTTCGTCTATTCAGAGAACAAAAACCAGCAGTGAAAAGTTGCCGAATTACCCTGCTGTTCATTGGTTTCATTCAACAGGTTTATTCAGGCGAATCGCACCAAATTGAAGAGAACGAAAAGTCACCGAACGTGCGGTGACTTTTCGATTCTCTTTGAATAACCCTGATAGTTTTAAGTTTTTATGAGTTATTTCATATTTTGCGTTGATTTGTCTCTTGTTTTTGTGAGTTATTTCAGGGTTTACTTATTTCAGAATGTCAAACAGATTACTACCAATAAAATGAAAATACCAGCCGTCAACTGTTTATTTTTTCCACTTGCAGCAAAAAGTCTCTTCACTTATTTTTTAGGCACTTTTCAGGATTTTTAGGTTTCCTAATTTATTTTAAAACAACAAAGCTTTTTTTCCCATAGGTTTCAATGTATTAAATATTCCCCGTCTTTATTAAATATTTATTCAACCGTTTATTGTTTTGCAGCAAAAAGTAAGTTTACTTTTTATTCTTTTATGTATTTTTTCTGCAAAATTTTATGTCAGTGACATGCCCTGATTTTCGGTGGTTCAAGTTCGCCATGGTGCCGTTCAGTGCAGTTCGGCTGCAATGAAATTCCCCATAGAGAAGTAATGCTTATTCTATTCAGAGAACATCACCAAAATGTTAGTGAAATTTCCTGATGTATTCATGTATTCATTGCTGAACGCAGACAGATTGTAAGAAAATAATACAGCTGCATTCAGCAAAGAAGAAGAAAAAAACAAACTGTCCGATAGAGAGATAATGGTTACTCTATTCAGAGAATGCAGAACTGCACCGAAATGTTGGTGAAATGCCCAGAAATTCAGAAATTTAGTTAGTCGGGTTTATATAGGCAATCCCATAGGTTTTAACCCCTGCAGGTTTCTCCTTTGCGACCATTTTTAGCGTTATATTACGATGTAGGCGCTAAAGAAGCAGCCTGCACCGTAACACGGCACTAAACCCAAGGATGCTGCGGCAGCGCTAAGCGCCATTAAGCATAGGGAGCGCAAAGTACGGTAAGGGAGTGCGAGCTCCGAATCGCTTACATGTTTTTTAACCCTTTAGCATTTGGATTGTAATATGGTGCGCCCACGCTAGGGCCACCAGGGCTAACGTTAATGCTCAAACAGGTGAGTGCTAATCTTAGCGTTTTGAATGTAATAGTGCCCTATGTGTAGAGGGCCCTGCTCATAGGAGCCTACAGTCTAAAGGGATTGGGGCTGAGAAAGACAAGGGGAATTTCACTGGACAGTAGGATCATTGGTGCCAGTGGTTCAGGAATGGTGGATCCATAGGTTATGGTAGAAACATTGCTGTTTACCCAATAAACCTTTAGTATTTGAAGCTGACATGGAGTTCTTGACTGTGTTATTGGCTGTATGTATACATGGAGCTTGGACATGTTCTGGATCCCATGAGCACCTACATTAGTGGCAGTTTAGGTTTTGGTCCTACCTGGAGCAAATTCCTTCCTTTTATCAATCTCTGTTTGAGCTGGGCATGAACAGCAGTTTGTTTCCAGTGAGCTCCGGGCATTTTGCCCAGAAGCCTGATCTTAGCTTATAGGGTGGAGCAAATCCCCCTCTTGCTCAGAGGACTAAGGCATTCATTCAGGACTAGTCTGGATCGGAAGAAGGTCGAAGGTCAATTTGGTCACTGTTACCATGCATTTAGCATTGAATGGTCACAGTGCCTGGAGTGTCCCTATAAAAGAAGCTGAATTTAGTAAATTAGTCAAGATATATAAGTATATGCTATTATTATTATTAACTAAAACAAAATTAGCAAATAGTTCTATTGAACATAAATATAAACCAATACTATTATTTAATATTATTCATTTAAAATTGTTTATCAGACATTTAATGAATTACTTCATGTATAGGATGAGCGTCTAGATTTGGTAAACATGTCTACCAGAGTGTTCTTTCATATCTATCATAATAGCTGTCATAATATTAGTGAATATGATGTAGCACTTTCAATAACTTAATATGTAAGAAGTTGAACATAATCACTCTGCACAAAACAAAGCCTGACAAAACATAATAAAAGTGCTCATTTGGGTTAGAATGCTGCAAGTGAAAGACATGAATCAATCAGAATGTTTTCTTGTGACACATGGAGCCCACCATCTTTCTCTAGCTTTGTTGCATTGTGACATTGTAAGTTCTTTACGAGGCTTGCCTTTTAAAGTAATTGTTTGGTAAATCTAGAATATTAGATTTAATATTTTCATATGGGGATTGTGTAAATCAGATACCAAATTATGGAATGGACCCCTGTATCTACACTTTGTTAGATCACAGAAAATCAATGGAGATATCATTGAAAAGGGTCAATTACCTTTATAATAACATCAACTATGACTGTTTAACATGTAGATAAAGTTGCTTAACCTCTTAGTGACCAGGCGGTTTTATGATTGTCACTCTGAAAGTGCTCAATGCTGTTTTTACTTTTCTGCGCTGTTTGGGTCTAGGCCAAATTCTCCTCTTACTCGTTTATGGAACCCACACATATTATATACTGTTTTTCTCGCCATTAAATGGAGTTTCTAAAAATACAATTATTTCCATCATATCATGTAATTTACTATAAAAAAATTGAGAAATATGCTGAAAAATGGAAAAAACACACTTTTTTTGTAATTTAATCTCCAAAATCTAAAACCACCAAAATACGGCGACGACGTCAGTGGGTGGGGGGTGACCCAGAAGCTTGGCTGACATCCAAAATGTCAGCCAATTCCGGGTTCGAATCACGATCCGGCTCCCAAGTGGTTAAAGAGAGGTACTGCTGAAAAGGGCAGACTCTGCCCTTACCGGTGGTACCTTTTTTGTTTTTCTAACCCTTGCCATTTGGGAGGGAGAGGCGTCCAAAAGACACCCCCCTTGCAGGTTCCCCATGTATGTGCAGGGGGTCACCTGAAAGTGACATCATTGCGGACGGCAACAACGTCATCGTGAAGGCGGGGGCCTATAAAAACACTGGGCAGACTTCATAGAAGTCATTCAACCTGGACAGAGAGGTGAGTATAGGGAGTTAGGAGGATAAAGGACTATGATGTACATAGTACGTCATTGGTCCTTAAGTGGAATTTTCCCCAGGATGTACTATGTACGTCAATGGTCCTTAAGGGGTTAAATAAATATAGTACATGTAATAAATGCAGTCCCATTGCCCACTATGAACATCTGTTAAAAAAGACAAGTCTTTAAAAAAGATGTGTTTCCAATTCGTACACATTCGTACACATTAGTGCTTGTTTTAGAAACCAGGGTAAATTTTAGATATTAAGGTAAGGTTCCTTTTGGTAACCCTATCCCTAATGTCTTGCATGCCCTTTGTTTTTCTCATGCATGTGTAGCTAAGAAAATATTTTAATTATTTCTACATGTTTCACTGTTTGTTTCTGTAGCGCTGGGTTTAAAAAGACTGTTCTGCTGCATTTATTTGAAATGGCCACCAGAGGGAGACAGAGACCATGGTAAGATTATGCTGGAGAAACACAGAAGACATTGGGACTACGTTTCCTGGCATGCTTTGCGAGGGGAGACAGGAAGTGGGTGGAACAGAGACACTTACATCCTGAGCCTTGTGGAGATAGCTGGCAGAGCGCGCCAGGGAGTGCATGAGACAGGACACAGTACTGCAGAGCGCAGCAGAGACTAGGCCGGAGCGCAGGTGGGGCCTACCGGGATTCCAGATTGGGTTATCCAGCCTCTCAAGAAGGAGACCCAGTGATCCACAGGCATTACCCAAGCGAGCTGTCAAGGAAGCGGAGGACCCCCGAGTGAGGAGTACCGCAGGTCCATTGGATGGGAGAGCAGGCGGTAGCTGGACCAGCCACTGTCGGAGCAAAGAGAGCCAGACAACGGATCCAGTAGCCAGTATCCCAGCAAGGCACCGAGCGGAGGGACGTCCTGGGTCAGAGGAACCTTGGTGATCGAGCGGATGGGTGAGAGGCCTCCAAGGCCGGTCTATAAAGTCAAGAAAGCACGCTGCTGTTTATTTCTAAAACCCACAGGGCCCCAACTTGACTAGTCGAAGACATCGTTTAAGAGATTCACTGGCCAGTTGAATAGTACCCGGGTACCATAACACACACATACACTTACAGTCCGGGACTTAACCTGTGCGGGACTCACTCCCTAATATCCCAAAAAGGGGTAAAGATTATATATAATAATATACATATTATTTTGTTTTCCGCTGCGCGTTTCTCGAAATTACGAAGCATTGTATTTTTCTGTTCTGCTGCGCATTTTCCCGAAATACGAAGCCTCGTATTTCTTTTTCTGCTGCGCGTTTGCCGCGATACGAAATACTGTAAATATATCTACGAACACCGTGTCTCATTATATGCCTTTTACTTTAGTAAACTATATAATTTATAAAATCCACAACGGTGCTGGAGTATATTTATTCCCTAGTGTGGGGAGACTGACCCGTGGTTCATTTTCGGCGGCTCCTCCGGGAGTGAGCGCTACATTTCCATTTTGTGATATTTTGTGTTGTTAACTCCCCACCATGGGCTATATTACAATCTTCGCGTTAATACGCGGGTGCAAGGGAGGAAAAACTGCGCCTGCTGGATTACAATGCAGGTGCAAAAAATGCTGCCTGCATTGTTACCGCGCATTAACCCCCGGGATGCTCGCGGCAGTGGCAGACTCCATTGAATTTCCCACTGCCGGTGACATGACCAGCCGGATCTCGCCCCGCAAGATCCAGCCGGTCGGCGTAGTGATATGCAGGGAGAGACTGAGGAGACTTTTTCCCCTGGTCTTTCCCTGCTCCCGCCGGCCTGAGGAGGCGGACAGAGCTGCGGGACAGGAGGTGAGTATACGCTTCGTTTTTTTTTATTTTTAGGCTGGTGTTAACGGATTCTGCAGAAGCGGAATCCGTTAACACCAAGTCCTGGCTGTGGTTAACTCCAAGTCCTGTCAAGTGAGTGTTAACGTCTGGAATGTAATGTGGCCCCATGTCTTTACAGCACTTATTCCTTTCTGTGGGGCGTTGGGCATAGAATACAGTCTATCAGGGTTATTCAAAGAGACGAACTGGCCACAAAATTCACTGAACAGTAAATTTCCCCATACTGTGCAACTTTGTGGTCATTCGGCTATTCAAAAAGCTGTCAGTTTGCCAAATGTTAGCAGATTGCAAGAGAAATACAGTGATCTTCGATGGCAGTGAAATCCCCATAGAGAAGTAATGATTAACCTAATCAGAGACAACTAACAGCAGAGAAATGTGAGTGAAATGCCCTGATTTCCGGTGGTTTCATTCGACAGGTTTAATCAGACGAATCCCATAGGCTTCAATGTAAAAAAGATTCTGATTGTTCTATATTAAAAAAAAAAATTCAGCCAGTAAGCTGTTCTAAAGAGAAGGGGGAGATGAAATTATTATTATCTTTTATTTATAAAGCGCCAACATATTCCGTAGCGCTGTACAATGGGGCAGCACAAACATGAGACATACATGATAAATAAGGAAAAGACAACCCTGCCCAAAGGATAGCTTGTCTAGAAAGTACAGCACTTTAACCAAGTGCTCAGCCAGACATCCCGTGAGCTTACAATCTAAGGGACAGGGTAAGTGAAACAGATGGGAGCAGAGGGAAGGTGAAGCTGGTTGCTAGAAGAAATGTTGTGACGGTTACATGGGACGGACCAGAAACTTGGGCTGAGTAAAGGTAATTAGAGAGAGAAGTGGAAACAGCTGTAAAGGAGCCCTTAAATTATGGACCGGGACTGCAGAGTGGAGAATCTTGGGTCTGTGATGGTCAGTGTGTGCTGCAAAATAGAATGGAGATTTGCTAAGTGTGCCCTTAAAAACTACACAGCAGGAGGAGGAGCAGGAAGAGGGGGAAGGAGGAGAAGGAGGAGGAGAAGCAGAGGTAAAGACCAGGTAAAAAAGTTTTTTTTTTATAAGTAAAATGGAGGGAACATTGAACCAAGGAATCAGCCAGAAATTAATACATTTAAAAATAAAATACAGTTGCAAGAATGGGGTTCTTTGGAGGATAGCATAGGACGGCATTCTGAGATCCTGCTACCTTAGGCTGGATCCAGGGTGCTGGTCAAAGTATACTTATTCAGGTTCCGGGGTGCAGAGTGGAGAATCTTGGGTCTGTGATGGTCAGTGTGTGCTTAGGCTGGTTCCGGGGTGTAAGCGTCTTCCCATGACAGGCTGTCTGTTCGAGGGGGATGGAATTGGGGTTGAGTGACCTGGTTACTGCTTGTTTTGGGGTGGGTGGTTTCCCCTGCATTCTTCTATCTTGAGTTTGGTGTCCCTTGCATTCTGCTTGTTTTGGGGAGTGAAATTCCCTGTATGCTTACTGTGGGGAGGTGGAGGTGGAGGCGGAAGGGTTGTCCTGCAACCTGCTTGTTTTAGGTGGGGATTTGCTCTGCATGCAGCTTGTTTTGGGGAGAGGGATCCAATGTATTTCCCTTGGTTTGGGGAGAGAGATCACCTGTATTTCCCTTGTTTTGGGGGGCTGGATGAAGGTTTCCCCTGCATTCTTCAATATACCCTGGATATACTCAAAATAATCGCACCTGAATGTACTCAAAATCTATACCCCTCTATAGTGCGTAACTGTGTGCCCAATCTGGCATGTGTATCTGAGTGTTTGTATGAGAGTATGCATTTGTTGTATATGTGTCACATACCCAGACAGGCTTCCACTGCTCTCCTTTCCGCTTCCTGAGCCTCCCAGAATCTGTGGACTGCAGACACCGCCTGTGTAGCCGCCGATGGAGCATGCACTGAAAGGAGATCCTCTCCTCAGCTGGCCAAGCTGAAGATTGAATAGCGAGTGGACGCTCCCTAAAACTCAATCGAGGTGATGTTAGTAAGTTGCGATGCTCAACAATGACACAACCTGGAAGGATGCTGATATTTAAAGACGAAGACACCGCCTACAAATTAAGGACCCAATAAGCTGCCACTTTAAAATACAAGATGCCCGGTGAGTCTATCTAGCCTCTCTGACAGTAGTTGTATTGAACTGGCAGCTTTCTCTGCATGGCTGCTTCCTTTGATCCCTGGTCTGTTACCCGACAATATGTGGGTGTGGATATATCTGTGTATATATAATTTTATGGTGAAAGTGTGTATGTGGGTGCTTGTATACAGCGGTGCATACTTTGGAGAGACATTCCCTATTTTGAGTCCATCTGCCTCTGTCCCTCTTCTTTTACTAATGTCCCCCTTTTTTAGGAGCTCTTTAATGTATTTGGGTGTGTGAGTGTCTAACACAACTGCAAAGCAAAAAACTCCCAGCCATGCGTCACTTTACTATAATACTTGCTGTTAGAAATTGCTCACTTTGATAGTTTACTTTTGTTCTAAATAACATATTTTTTTAAAAAAATTATTAAGTATTTGTAAAGTTACAAAGAGAAGACATTCACGAAATCAAACCAATAAAGAAAAGGCCACACAGGTCCGCGTAATCAAAAACGAGAAGATCTGCAAAGTAGCATAAAAGTAACTAAGAACAGACCAAAATAATGGGTCAGGTCGCAGCACTAAAACTGAAGGGCGAATGGAAAATAGGAAGCGACCCTAAGACTGCCAGAAAAACTCAAGAAAGGGTCCTGTCATTAGAAACAATTGTTCCAGAAAGTCCAGATAACCCGCAAGCAAAATAAAGATAAGAGGGGGGGGATTGTTTTCAGCCCGGCTGATCCGTCGTGGTGTCCATCGGAACACCCGCTGCTTCAAGGACCTTCAGGGCCGTGTCGGGGTCGGTGATCGTTTGAGGAACATTAGCGTGTGTCACAACAAGGGAGTCAGCAAGACCCCATCTATAGCGGATCACCTTCTTCCTAAGGACAGCAGTGACATCTCGGAACCGCCTGCTGGCCATCAAGGTCAGGAATGGAAGATCGTGATAAAGGGCGAGAGTGGAACCCTCGAACTGCACCGGATCCCGCGCACCAGGGGCAGTCATAATCCTAACCTTCAAGGCCACTTCACGGAACGCCACTACAACGTCCCTGGGAGCTCCCTTCTTAGACGCCGCGGGTCTACAAATCCTATACACCGTGCCAATCACATCTGTAGTATCAGGAGGCAGACCAGCGACCTGGATAGCCAAACGAGTCACCTAGGGTTGTAGCTCCTCTGTCGGCCTCGAATCTGGAATGTCCCTGACCTTGATATTGCAAAGTTGATGCCGAGCCTCAAGTGTTTCAACAGAACGGGACAGGATCTCAGCCTGGGAGCGGAGGGCTGCCACCTGGCCAGATAGCTGGGTTTGTTCTGCTGCCACTTCAACTGTTTTTGCTTGCACTTCAACCACCTGCTCGCGAACTTCGTTCACCTCCGCACGGACCACCGCTACCTCAGGCTTCCACATGTCCCTAATATCATCCAAGGGCTTGCGTAAATCACCTTTTGTGGCGGGGAGATGGTCATCAGCCACGCAAGTCTGGGTTGGCAGCCTTCGTTCTCCGGTGTCGGTTTTTCTAACCCGAGTTGCCGTCACTCGCGGCTCATGTGGTGATCTTGGGCGTTGTTCAGACGCCACACTACTGCCAGCCGATAGCTGTTGATCCTCAGCCGACTCCTCCCCCAAGGAGTCTCTGGTGGCCTGCGGGGTCATCAAAGACACTGCCAGGGCACCCTTGCGTTTCTTCTGCGCCCTCTTTTTTGCTGCCGCAGATTGAGGCCGTTGTCCCTGCGTCAGGGGTGGAGGGGTAAGCCACAAAATCTCATTATCCCCACCCTGAGGCCAGGCGCCGTCATCCTCATACGACTCATAACCCGGTTTGAGAGACGAAGAGAGAGACCCCCCCACCAAATCATCCCTAATGTCCTGTTGTCGGGGACCTCCTTTCGGGATGAGCCTTTTAGGCATGATCTGGCACGTAGGTTTATGGGGATCGGGACTTGAAGAAACTCCGCCGGCTTACACAAGGGCCTCCAAAATGGCCACTGCCCAGATCTCCTCCGGGGCAAAAAAACCCCACCTCAGGTAGCTCAAAACAGCAGCAGCGAAGTCCCTCGGGTCTCACAAGGCCCTCCGCGGTCAGTCGGGAGCTGTATATGGGCAAATGAGCGGTGAAATCATTGATACAGCCGAGGCTGCAGCGGAGCAGGTCAGAAACACAACCGCTCGTTGCCGCGGCTAGCTCCACCCCCTAAATAAAATTTTTAATGACATAAATGACCCAAATAGGTTGCAATGCTACCTAAAGGTCTGGAACGGCCTAGTTTCATACCCTGACTCCAGCACTTTCCTAAAAGGAATGTATGGGTATGTTTATATTCAATGTTCTTGAACCCAGGACATACTTGAAAACGAGAGAAAACTCAATGTATCTTTCCTGGTAAAATCCTTTATAAATAAATAAATGTAGCAGTGTGTGTGTTTGTGTTTGCGTCTCGTTTGTGGTATATTTGAGTGTGAATCTGGACCTGCAATGTGGTTCTCGGTGAAAGGTAGAACATATGCCAGAATGAACAATGAGCTTGTCACACTCTCTCTGGAACATTGCTGTGTGGAGTATATGAGGTGTCACATGAGCAATGGGAGGACAGACCCCTAGCGGCATTGTTCTTGAGAGAGTGAGTCTGAGCGCAGACTGTGATCCAGCACTGCCTGTCAATACGAAAACAAAAACAAGCTCTTTGGGGCCTTTATATAAATAAATTTTGACTATTACATTCTCTGCGCAATTGTGCTCGCGCAGCGCAATTTTCTTTGCGCACAAAAAACGTGATCGTGCGAAAATTAATGTGGTATTCCGATCCGAGCACATTTTTTTCTTCCTTCAAGACTTTTCATGCACAAATCCGACGCGCAAAGCCGTTCGCAAATCAACGTTGCGCGCAGGAATCGGTGGGCAGACTGTTTTGTCACAGGATTTGTCACTGAATTCAGCCAACATCAATCACCCATCTATACTATAAAAGAGTAAGGCTTGGCGTGTCCGTCGCCAAGCCTTACTCTGCGCATGCGCGCGCAACCAGCGACGGTTGGTTGCGCGCGCATGCAACCGCCGCGGCACGAGCCGGCTGCTGGCCCGCCGTGGCGGTTACAAGATGCACACAGCAGCCGGGTAGAGGCTGCGCTCGCAGCCTCTACCCGGCTGCCGCGCGCATCCAACCCCGAGCGGCGAAGGGAAAGGTCCCTCCGCCGCTCGGGGCTTGGATGCGCGCGGCAGCCGGGTAGAGGCTGCGCTTGCAGCCTCTACCCGGCTGCCGAGCGCATCCGAGCGGCGCCGGGGAAGTGAAAGTTTCCCCACTTCCGCTCTTTGAAGGACCCAAGCCCCGGTCACGTGACCGCGGCTTGGGTCCTTCAAAGACCGGAAGTGGGGAAACTTTCACTTCCCCGGCGGCGCTCGGAAAGGTAAGTATGGCGCCGAGCTCATGGGGCGGCTGTCCGAATGCCGATAGAGCATTCGAACAGCCGCCCCATGTCTGGTCTGGGGTCTGAGCTGGGGCATATCCATGAGCGCTGGGGGGCCAATATCCACGAGAGCTTGGGGGGCAATATCCATGAGCTGGGGGGCAATATCCATGAGAGCTTGGGGGGCAATATCCATGAGAGCTTGGGGGGGCAATATCCATGAGAGCTTGGGGGGCAATATCCATGAGCTGGGGGGCAATATCCATGAGTGCTGGGGGGCAATATCCAGGAGCTGGGGGCAATATCCATGAGCTGGGGGCAATATCCATGAGCTGGGGGGCAATATCCATGAGAGCTTGGGGGGCAATATCCATGAGCTGGGGGGCAGTATCCATGAGAGCTTGGGGGGGCAATATCCATGAGCTGTGGGGCAATATCCATGAGAGCTTGGGGGGGCAATATCCATGAGAGCTTGGGGGGCAATATCCATGAGCTGGGGGGCAATATCCATGAGTGCTGGGGGGCAATATCCAGGAGCTGGGGGGCAATATCCAGGAGCTGGGGGGCAATATCCATGAGCTGGGGGGCAGTATCCATGAGCTGGGGGGCAGTATCCATGAGCTGGGGGGCAATATCCACGAGCTGGGGGGCAATATCCACGAGCTGGGGGGCAGTATCCACGAGCTGGGGGCAGTATCCACGAGCTGGGGGACAGTATCCACGTGCTGGGGCATATATCCACGTGCTGGGGCATATATCCACGTGCTGGGGCAATATCCACGAGCTGGGGCAGTATCCACGAGCTGGGGCAATATATCCACGAGCTGGGGCAATATCCATGAGCTGGGGCAGTATCCACGTGCTGGGGCATATATCTACGTACTGGGGCATATATCCACGTGCTGGGGCATATATCCACGTGCTGGAGCAGTATCCAGGAGCTGGGGGGGCAATATCCAGGAGCTGGGACAGTATCCACGTGCTGGGGCATATATCCACGAGCTGGGGCAGTATCCACGAGCTGGGGCAGTATCCACGAGCTGGGGCAATATCCACGAGCTGGGGCAGTATATCCACGTGCTGGTGCAGTATCCACGAGCTGGGGCAGTATCCACGAGCTGGGGCAGTATCCACGAGCTGGGGCAATATATCCACGAGCTGGGGCAATATATCCACGAGCTGGGGCAGTATATCCACGAGCTGGGGCAGTATCCACGAGCTGGGGCATATATCCATGAGCTGGGGCAGTATATCCACAATAGACTGCCCTCTGGGCAGGCTTTCCACCTTGTTTCCAATAAAATATTTACAAACTTAAAAAAAAGGAAAAATAAAAATTAACAACCACCAGCCAAAAAAAAATAAATTAACAATGACACAATTTATAAATTTTAATGTTTGGGTATGTGTAGAATGTGCTGTATTTTTTTTTTCCGTGCTGGTGTATTTCGTTTCACCCAGAACGATCACATTTACAGTTACCACCTGCTTTTCAAAGACGTTACGAAAATGCACGCAAACCTTCTTTTGCATGAAGATTGGAATACCATCCGTGTACCAGCGCACGAACGCATTTGCGCTGACAATGTTAAGTATAGGATGCGCGCCGGAAAATTCATTCGTGCAGGGTCAATCGCGGTAGACGATTATGCGCATTGTTTGCGCGAACGTCATAATACGACGTTCTGCGCAAATGGTTTTGCACTTGTGCAAATGCGCATTTGCGCGTGCGCGCAAAAGAAATGCGCGAAGAATGTAATAGGAGCCAAAGTATTTTACCAGAAAGGATACATTGAGATTTCTCTCGTTTTCAAGTATGTCCTGGGTGTAGTGCCCCTCCCAAAACGTGTGTCTGGATCCACCCCTGTGCGCTACTTGGCCATTATTTTGCAGGACTCTATAAAACCCATAAATTAATGATCTCTTCTAAAGTACTCTGCTGGTAATTTAAGTAAAACTTTCACAACAGGCTGGTATGCAAATGATTTCTAAATGTTTTTGTTTCAAACGAATCCCTTTTAATTTAAACATTTTCAACTACATTTATATTGTAAGTGAATAATATATAGTTTTGCTTCATCGCTGGTCTTTTGAAATGTGGTATATACAAGTTCATGAACAATGCTCGATCAATAGAGTATCTCATCTTACGAGAAACAGAAAATCGAGTCGTTCAAAGCTCAGGAGAGAAACAAAACAAGCTCTCAATACATAAAATGCTGACTATAACCACTGCTGTATTTTTAAAGAAGTAATTGAAAAAGGTGGTAGATTAAACATAGTGCTGCTGTTCAATTTCAAAACAGTTTTGCTGTGTTCGGCCCTTGCTGAAATACAAAAAGTGTGGTATCCAAGTGTATCAAAGGGTCACAGGTGTATTTTGGCCAGACACTTTATAATTTTATTTTTTAGGATTTTTTTTTTCTTCTAAAATCCAAGAAGAATACATATTGCTTCTGAGGTAAAAAAAAAATAAATAAAAGGCTTTTCAGACACATATTTAAAATGATTTTCCATTTGCAAAGCATTTGAAAGGTTGAACAACTTTCTTATTTTCAGGCTGCTGAAATAGAATTACTGAGCCTTACAAATAGTGATGCGAAAGGTCAAACTATGACAGCTATTATTCAATCTCACAGAGCCGGGGTTAAATGGCAATGCGCAATTCTCTTTTTAAAACAGCGCTGCGAGGAAATCAGTGCAGCCACAAGGGAAAAATGTGATTTAATAAATTATTTGATGTAGTAAACTGATGCATATTTGAATTTTACTTCTTTTAAAGTGCACTTTTCTAGAAGATGACATTCCGTACAGATTTTTCTTTGCAAAGTTTTAGAACTCCATCACCTAAGTGAATTCATGTTTTGTGAATTCGATCAAGGTATTTTGGGATGTCAATGCAAATACACACAAGCTGTAAGTCTACTTTAAGTCTCTATTTTTCCCTCCTATCATACAAGGTAAACTATTGTATTATATAGCTACATAGGCTGAAAAAAATACGTGCATCCATCGGGTTCAGTCTTTCCCACATCACCTATTGCTGGTGATCCAAAAGAAGGCATAAAACCCAGTCTGAAGCGCTCGCCAATATGCAACACACTGGGAAAAAATTCCTTCTTGACCCCAGAATGGCGTCAGATTTCTCCTTGGATCAAAAAGCTTTTACCCACATATTAAATATTATAACCCTTAATATTCTGTTTTTCCAGGAAGTCATCCAGTCGTTGTTTAAAAGTCTGTACAGACTCTGACCCAACCACCTCAACAGGCAGAGAATTCCACAGCTTTATTGTTCGCACTGTAAAATAACCCTTCCTATTCTTTAGGCTGAATTTCCTTTCGTCCATGTAGACTTTGATTATGTATTTTTCTTGTGCGACTAGATACTATTGGAGGTTCTGGTGCACAAAGTAAATGTTCCCTTGATCACGCAAAGAAGTTAAGGGAACACCTGCCACTAACAATAGCTGTAACCAGATTACTTGTGCATTACAAAAAAAACAAACACATTATAAAACACATGCTATTGATTTATTTCCCTCTTTCTTTGAAGTAATTGCATGTAAAAAGGAAAAATAAAGATAGGTGTTATCTCTTGTTTCCATTTTGTAAAATTTTCCTACTATGCAACATTTACCAAAATCTTAATGCACAAGTCTGGCTTTACAGCTGTGCTATAGGATAAAACAATAGTAAAGAGGCAATGGGGTGGTGGAGGGAAGGTTTAGACAAAGCTGCAAGGGGGGGTCTATTGTGCTAGGTCTATGCTAGCCAAAATAAGAGATGGCAGCTGAATAAGATATGATAGTGGGCTTCAGAGGCGTACTTAGGGTAATTGGCCCGCAGGGCAGATACTCCCTTTTGCACCCCCACCGAGCAAAAAGTCTCACCAACAGAGGTGCTCTCAGTGTCCTTTAGGATAGTGTCTATTAGAAGGAGACACCTCCAGGCCCCATTATAGACTACAATAGTAGAGTGTAATGGGTCCTGGAGGGGTCTCAATAACAGAGGCGCTCTCAATGTTTTACACTTTTTGAAAAAAAGGACCTGCACACATGAACACATTTACAGTAGCACCAACTGAGGAAGCTTTTTATGCGAAACGCATTTTTGTATCTATAGCTATAAAATCATTTGTCTGTGCGCGCAGCCAACAGAAGCCTGAAGCGCGGCTTCGAACAAACGCTGGATCCACACGCAGCCTCTACCTGTCGGCCGCGCGCGCATCCAGGAGAATAGGATGCGCACACAGCAGGCCGGTCAAGGCTGCGTGCGCATCCTGTATAGCCGGATGCGCTCGCAACAGACGGCTATAGGCGGCACGCGCCTCCAGTAGACCAGGATGCGCACGCAGCAGCCGGCTATGGGCTGCGTGCGCATCCGGCTCTACAGGATCCGCGTGCAGCCTCTACCCGGCTACTGTGTGCACATCCTGTTCTCCTGGATGCGGGTGTGGCCGACGGGTAGAGGCTGCGCGTGGATCCAGCCTCTGTGAGCTGGGGGCAATTATACCCATGTGAGCTGGGGCAAATATACCCATGTGAGCTGGGGCAAACATACCCATGTGAGCTGGGGCAAACATACCCATGTGAGCTGGGGGCAATTATACCCATGTGAGCTGGGGCAAATATACCCATGTGAGCTGGGGGCAATTATACCCATGTGAGCTGGGGGCAATATATATACCCATGTGAGCTGGAGTCAATATATATAAACCCATGTGAGTTTTGAGCAAATATACCCATGTGAGCTGGGGCAATATATATATCCATGTGAGCCGGGGTAAATATATCCATGTGAGCTGAGGGCTTATATATCCATGTGAGCTGGGGCAAATATATCCATGTGAGCTGGGGGTCAGAAACTAGGGTGCGATAAACAGCCACATCATTGGGAGCACTGGGCAGTCATATCCTCTACAACAATAGACTGCCCTCCGGGCAGGTTTTATACCTAGTACTGTATATTTTACTATTAATAAAATTTGCCTTATTTTACACATATCCCGTGTCCTTGATGCTTATTTTCGCCGAGGAGGTGGTTGAGGCTGATAGGTAATCCGGTGCACCTTCTGAAGTCACTGGCTGCCTACAAATCTGGCGCCTTATTAAAGAGACACCAGCAAATCTGAGTACGACATTCTTATCCTTTTTTTGTACCCCATTTTATACAATATTGCTCTATGTGAGTCATTTTATATTTTGAGAGACATGGAGGATGGGAACTCTGTAGGAAAACCACACTTCTGAGCCCGGAAGCGCAGCACAAGGAACCAGTAATAGAACAAGAAGTGCCAACTCCAGCACCTCTTTCTTTTATGCTGCACTAACGCACCTTCTCATTTCCAATGATGCCAGCAAGTTTGAAAGTGATGGCACAATGTGTTATTACACATTGGTTCATCGAAAACCTAAACTTCTGCACTGCTGCAAGAGGCACAGGGAGAACTTTGGAAACCTGCGTCTCTGATTTTTACAATGCACTAGGTCAAGTGAGGTGTCCTTGGAAAGGTCAGTGTCTGGCCTTTCCAACAATACCAAATATAACCACTTAATGTGTACAAATAGAAAGAAAAACAAAATTAAATGCAAAATTTACTTTAGATTTTCTGTTCTAAGGCACCTCCTCACTTCCCACGTAGGGGCCAAATGTGGAGGTGATGGCTCAAAGCGTTATTACACATTGGTCCGTCTAAAACACAAGCCACTTCACTGTTACGAGGAGAAAGGTATTGCTTTGGACCCCTGTATTTCCATTCTTTCCACCCCACAAGTTAGGTGTCATTGGACAGGTCAGAGTCTAGCCTTTCTAATGATACCAAACATGACCATGTTAAATGTCAGGTAAAAAAAACAAAACACAAACAAACATAAAAGATTATTTTTTTTTAATTAATTTTCTTTGTTCAAAGCTATGACATTGTCCCATTGTCCATTTGTCATGTATAAAATGAGCAATACTACAGTCATTACTCACCTTATCATTTCCCCTGCCCGTGAGCAAGGTCAGTGTTTTATACCTACTCATATAATTCCTAAAACACAATGTGCGGAAAAATACAAGTGAAAAATTTAGTTTTTTCAGTTTTAGTTAAAATTGCGCACTTTCTCAGAAAAAAATACAGTAACAGGTTCCCAGTTCTAATTTTTTTCAACAAGAGCACCCCATACAATATATAACTACAAAGGTCTGGATGATAAAATTCGGATTAAATATTTTACACGCTGAAAATAGGATACTCGATACAGGATATTCGAGTATACTGCTAGATTTTGGTGACAAAAACTTACCTTAAGGCTAGGGTCAGACTAACGCATTTTTCGCGTAGTCCATGAAAAAGTGCATTCGAACGAATGGACGTATTTTTTCACGGAATACGCGATAGCGGTCATACGATGCGCATTTTCGTCCGTGATTTTGTACGGATCATCAATAAAACCCTTCTTGCGTCTGGACGTTACGTTGGCCCGGACATTAGCAGCGTCTGACATCTCCTAATCACGCACACTCGCCACTAGCGGACGCAGCGCACTCTGTACGTCAATACTAGCGGTATCACGTTCTGAAAAAATGCGTTCATTTGCCACTTGCGTTGCGCAGCTGCACTTTTGTGCGGCCGTTCTTCGTATGCTGCCCGGCATTGGACGTCATTTGCTGCTAGCACGGCCGTGATTTAGTGCTGCTAAACGCATGTTGATACTGCGTTAGTCTGACCCTAGCCTAAAATTGGAGGGGTTGCGTTATATTTGAGACATCTGCATCGCATGTAAAAAAAACTTGACTTGCTCAGGGATCCCATGTCTCCCGGAAGTTCTGGTAATCTCTCTGAAGTGAATGTGGGCTCCCTGATGCACGTAAACTCTTCAGGAACTCCCAAGAGAGGTGGGATCCATCACGGCCAGAGGGCACGCTCGGTTTAAGCCAATCATTCAAGATTTAGTAACAACTGCAATCATTCTAGAGCAGAGCACCCTAGCCTGAGAGGGAGCCTGACTGTGTTAAGAGAACCTCAAAGGATTTTAATTGTTTACCGGTACAGTATACTTTTATAATTTTGCCCCTCGCGTTATATTTGAGTCTTGAGTATTCTATCATTTCTAAATAAATCTCTATGCATCGCGTTATATTTGAGTTGCTTTATACTCTAGTATCTACGGTACTTGAAAATGAGAGAAATCTCAATGTATCCTTCCTGGTATAATACTTTATAAATAAATAAATGATTGAAATCTGAATGGAAATTTACATTTTTTTGTTATAACATTCTGACATGACATGACATATACATATAATAATAATATATTTTTAATCTGCCTATTCTGTTGAAAATAAGGAAATATAATCTGGGTTGTACAATAAAACATGGCTTCAAATCACGTTTAAACATGATGAGCATAAAACGGTCAAAATGAGCTCAGCACACAGAGGTGAAATGGCTCAGCAGTGAATGGGTTAAGATTCCCAGCTAAATGCCGTTTGGGCTCATTGTTTATACCTTAAATGAGTAAATCCATCACTAATCCATACAGCTGATGTACATATGACCAGTTATTCAGTTAAACATGAAAGGCACTATTCGCTTGCTCGCGGTAACACGGGGACGCTAACGGGGAATACTTGCACCTGCAGATTTCCCAATAGCGTCCACATTTTACCACGATATTCCGGGGCAGGCGGTAACTCACCACCTTGCCCTGGAATGTAGTGCTAACCGCTAGGATACTCGGGGTAGAGCTTCCACGCCACCACGAGTATTACCTCTGGGAGTCCATGCTTCTGGGCCATGAGCCCTGTGCCACCTCGCTCCCTCGAGATCACACGTGTCGCGGAGTGAAAAGTGATCGCAGAGGGATACTGGGAACTATTTGTTAGCAGTCTCACTCTGCTGCCGTATGACAAGAAGCGGTGGATCGGGTCACCGTTCTTGTCGCAGGTTGCAGAATCATGTAGCTTCAGCTTTTAGAAGGTGCTAACATTTTTGTGTCCGCATCCCTGTAGCAATTAGTGCTAGCACTTTGTAATATCTTACTTATCAAAATGCTAATGTAGGTTTGCGCTCCCCATGTCAAGTTTAGGATGCGCAAAATACAGTAAGCTCACGGAAGCTATTGCAAAAAACGATGGGCAAATGGGTTACTAACGGGCGTAGCGTCAGGAATATAATATGGTTGCCATGCATTAAACACACTTATCCTGGCGCTAATGCTTACATAT
Organism: Leptobrachium leishanense; assembly: GCA_009667805.1. NCBI lineage: Eukaryota > Metazoa > Chordata > Amphibia > Anura > Megophryidae > Leptobrachium > Leptobrachium leishanense. The sequence goes on from CM019063.1 coordinate 89,774,370, forward strand.
CAACAGGGCAGGATTAAGATCTCTATGGGCCTGGACCATCTGAGATCAGTAAAATAACCAAAAGACACCCAGGTTGCAAGACATCTGAAGACATCTCATGGTGGTTCTATCACTAACTTGAAATTTCTGGCTATTGAGCAAGTCAAACTAGGTCCCCAAAAGGGAGATTTAGATGAAAAACTAAAAAAAGTGAAACTTTCTGGATTTATAAATTAAATACCTTATACCCTAACGGTCTAAATGAAGGCTTCACCTTCACCCCATTTATTTAATTTATATTATAGATAATCACATCATTTGGTCTATTTTGTTTATATGTAATTTTTAGCATACCCCTAATCCTATATACTTTACCCCTCCTGTTCTCTTACTCCCTACTATAGATCGTCCCTAAATTGTAATTGAAGTATACTGGATCTTTTTGATATTATGTAACAGCTGTCTTTATTTTTACTACACGTATTCTGTTAATTGTTGCCACATATAGCGTAACCAATAGATCGGCAGCTGCTAGCTGATGTGAATGCTAATGCAGCACCCTTTACATCATTTACTTTTCATCTTGTTCCATCCTACAGTCTCTACGGCTTATGAGTAGTCAGGATTTTCCTGTAAACCCATGTATACTTTTTACCGGGTATCCTAGCAACCAGACGTGTACTGACAGGCTTACTTCCGGCATAATACCGATGACGTCAATTGATGTGTGCGCAATTCTGGAACCCAGAACCAGGAATGATCGTCACATGAATATGACGTAAATACCCTAATAGGGACTACTATTAATACAGGTAGGGGTACGGGGGGACTTTCCACTCTTGAAAAAGCCACGGCCAGCGGCGAAACGCGTCAAGCTGTTATGCTAACCTTTTTAACAGTTTAACCTCTTTCTTTTGTACTGCCTCTCTATTCCCTCACTCTATCATTCATACAGAATAGTGGTGTACAGTAGGCGGCATGAACCGACGGGGTTTCGACAGTACCTATAACTATTACTTCTACTCTTTATATATGGTCCTTTATCCATTAAGACAAGGCTGTCTGACAGTTAATTATGGATACGTGTCCTAATAATATATGGTCTTCCTTGTTGATAATGAGCCAAGTGTTCGCAATATGAAGTAAGGATATAATTTGGTTTCTCTGCTAAACCGCCTGTACTTACCACCGAGTATCTGTACTTCCTGGTGATACTCTCTAACTGGGAGAGTATCTAATACTCCTTCTACGAATTGCAAAGTATATGAAAATTGGCAGATTATTTCTCCTTTCATATTTATATGATTTTATCTTTCACCAGTATATGTTATAACGAATAAAGTATCATAAATTGTTTGTCAGATGACAGCCTAGCTAGGCTATCTTTACTCTATGGGCCTGGAGCTGAATATTTTGGTGGGCTTTTTTTTGGAATTTAGTGAAATGAAAGCATATTTTAGGTTATTTAATAGTACGGCTATATATTACCAGGCAGATACTGTGTGAGTAAATTTTCATTCAGATTTCAATCATTTACAGCGTGTAAAATAATTTTTTCACATTTTGTCATCCAAACCTTTGTGGTTATATATTCTATAGGGCATTCTTGTTAAAAAAAAATTAAATGGATCCTGTTACTGCATTTTTGTGAAAAAATATACAATTTTAACTAAAAAAATTAAATATTTCCCTTGTGTTTTGGAGGATGGTGTTTTATGAATAATATGACTATGTATAAAATACTGAACTTGCTCCCAGCGTGGGAAATGAGAAGGTGAGTAATGGCAGTGGTGTTGCTCATTTTATACGTGACAAATGGACAATGCCATCGCATTGGAACTTAAAATAAGTAGATAAAAGTTTTTGGGGGTTTCCTTTCTTTTAGATTTTACATGATCATGTTTGGTAGTAATGGAAAGGTCCCTTGACCTTGTGAGGTGCAAAGATTAGTGTCGCAGGGTTCCAAAGTCCCCCCCAGTGCACTTTGCTGCAGTGCGGCGGTTTAGGTTTTTGGTGTAACAATTCGTAATAACGGATCGTGCCATCACCTCCACACTTGAGATGGTGAGTTAGTGCAGCATCATTGTTCACTTTATAATTGAAAAGTGGAAAGTATTGCTGTGTTAGAAAGAAAAAAATAAAGAAATATTTATTATTTTATTGTTACATAAAACCTGGTCATATTTGGTATCATTGGAAAGGCCATGCTCTGGCCTTTCCAGTGATACCTCACATGACCATGTAGCTGCTATGGTGTTGGAGATAATGGGGTCCAAATGCCCATCAATGCAGACATTGTTATTTATTCTCTGGGCCTATTCTGGGGCATGGGCCTGGAGCTGCTGTTCCATCAGCCCCTATGTTAATCCGGGCCTGCATATCAAGGCTGTAACGTTAGCACCAACTATGGAATAGTGACTGAAGTGTTTTAACAGATCATCGCTTCCGTCTTAATTGTATCTTCACTTGGATCTGTCTGAACAGACGCTATAGTTTTATTATACACCATTTACTGTTAATTAAGTTGTTCATCTGCTTGAAGCTCGATATTCATTAGGTCCTATCCTGGACCCCCATTGTGCCTCTGCTCCCAGGTCTTTCTTTCTTATTATATATTTGCCCCAATACCCCTCATCCCCTTTCTGACAGAAAGCCTTACATGGATAACTTCTCAATACGCCTCTTTTGGGGAACGAGCCTAAAAACGCAGCTCCATGCATAGCCCCATGTTAATAAGGAATATAAACATCTGACAGACCATTATTTTTTCACATTGTGTGGATTCTGTACACTGCTTAATTTTGGGGTGTGTGGTTGGCGATCAATAGGAAATCAATTAAATAACTTGCTAGTCCCTACTACATGTTTTATACCGTGAGCGTTTGAATGGTGAACTATTACATCAAGATCAGGGCATTTGTTTCTTTTGGAGAACTGCAGTGCTTGCTCACCATCTGTGCCTTGGGATATCTTCATGTCATGAGGCATTGTACACAACGTAAAAGTGATTATAGAAGACGAAAATCAATATCAGATGTACTCTATATATGACCCAAGAGCTACTTCATCCCATCCAGAAATAACCAAGAAAAGGATACTAGGTACAAGAGCCAAGACTCTTAAGATATATCCCTTATTTCCAGTACTTTCCATGATTATATATATATATAATGTAACGTTCTGGCAATAAGGAAAAGACCTTATTCTGGTCTTCCTTCTATACATAATAGACAGATAACAGCCATTCCAATTATACAATTTACATATTGTAAAAGAAACATACTGTATATATGTATGTTATCTCCAACAAAGCAAGAGTCTATTGAACCATACACCAAAATCATAAAAAGACAAAAGTGACACAAAACGCTATAGTACACAAACACTATTAATTTATTTAAAAATATTTTAGTTAATGAGAAAAGACTATCGACACTGCTAATTTTTCCATTGTGTGCTTTAGAACCTTTTAATCTTTTACTGAAAATAAATTATAGCTTCTAACATTTCAGGAGCTTTCTTAGTTTACAATGGTAACAACAGAAATTTCGATTAAACAAATTAAATTAAACCACAGTTTTGTTTACATTTAACAAATGGGATTGTAATGATATTTTATCTTTATTTTGTAGTTTTTCTAACTTTCCTATTCATTAACATGTCAAAGGAAATTGTGAATGTCTATTGCTAATGAAACATAGTGAGTGAACATATTCACTTTGATTGTGTATAATTTGAATAGACCATTAATCAGCATGTGAACTAATTAAACTATGACAATTACCGTGTACTTTGCAATGGAAATGAAGAAATAATTTGACAACCGATGCCTAATGTTTATCGGTTTCTAAGTACCTAAGGCTGAGAACATTTATTTCTCCTAATTAGGCAATTTAAGTGTAATATTGTACTTGTTGGATGGTTTCAGCAAACTTTTGCTGCAATGAAATGAGTTGTATTTTAATTAATATTGCAGCGTTTTAATGATTTGGTGTAGAAATGTGCATGCACAGGTTCTGCTTCCCAAAATAATTGTTCTGCCGTTTTCGCTATGACATGTAAAATAAATGAAACTTTTGCAAACTTCATACACTGGGGAAAAAACCTTAAATCTCAACATGTCAAGGTTAAATGTGGAGTGAAACAACTGCCGAGACACACTAATACTCGCATAGTGCAATGTAAGCAACACCAATTAAAGCATGAAAAAATATATATGTCTCCAACTGTCATGTATCTGTCAGAAATCCAGCCCTGAGAGACACAAATGCCCCAAGACCTGTACCCGCTCTAGGGTCAATCTGTCCGGTTGACTACATTCCCAGTGCCACTCCTTGTTTTAGATGCTACTCAGGTGCATCCCATTCCATTCATGCTCCCTACCGGGATTGCCCTGTTGCTCCCTGGCTGCCACAGGTGTGCTCATTAGCCCTGAAGGACTTCCTTCAAAAGGAAGTAATGCCCTTCTACCTGTGTTTCAGCTTTGCCTAACACTAGGTTTGAGCTACCACTGAAGCTGCTCCCTGACATCTCTGCCATGTTCCCTCCAAGATTCAAACCTCTGCCGTGTTCCCTCCAAGCCTTGAGCTTCTGCAGAGTTCCTTCCAAGCCTCTGTTTTCTCTTGAAGCGTCAAGCTTCTGCCATGTTCCCTCCAAGTCTCAAGCCTCTGCCGTGTTCCCTCAAGCCTCCAGCTTCCTGTCCCTGCCAACCATTCCTCAGTGTTCCTGTTCAGTCTCCGTCACCAGCCCTGGTTTTTATGCCAGTATCCAGCCTACTTTTTTCCTGGCATGTCTGAAAGTTCCCAGTGTGTTGCACTCAGTGTCTTGTTCTTCTGTGTCCTGTGGACAGCTTACACTGCCTCTGTGTCTCCTTCCTGCCTTACCCAAGAGTCAGCTCTTTTCCAGCTTTGTCCCCCACCATCCTCCAAGCACTTGCTGCCATTCATTTACTATTATTTCTGTTTGTCCTAAAACCCCGCTTTAATGCAACAAATTAAATATGCCCTTGAACCCATTTCCCACCATTATAGGTAACCCACCTTTTTAACTTTGACACGTCTATACTATCTGACCTTGGTATGTTTCAGCGTTTTCATGGTATACAATCCTCTTGTGCATCCTTTTGTGCTAAAAGAATTAAAATTAAAAGAACATAAGGGCACAGCTACCAACACAAAAAGTTCCATCTTTCCTTCTTTGCTGTAGGTAATTTATTGTATTTTCAGACCTGGCTGTTATTGATCCAGCCTTTTTGACCCCGTTTTGGAATATAGTGGCAGGCTTGGACTGTGCCTATGGAGCGCTCTACATTGGCCACTACAACGTTATGTCTGGTCGTGCTTTCCGACCTTTTTTTCTCCATGGCTCCGGAGGTCTCACTCATGCACATTTCTGTCCGATACGGCCATATTGGATTCAGCATACATGTGGACGGCGGAGCTTGGTAAAATTGTATTTACATTTGTTTAAATACAGGATTGATTGCTAAGAATTGATTTCATCTGCTGATTGTAGGTCTGGCTGTCTTACTTGGTATTGTACACTGTATATATATATGGATTTGTCTGTTTTGGGTTAGGGCACTACACATTGAAGAAGGGGCTGTGACCCCGAAACGTCTGTGTACTTTCTGTGGTCCTCATTTTAATAAACCTGGGTGGCACAAGTGCACCTTTCTAAAGCTGGTATCGTATTAATTTTTTTGTTTCATGTGAATTCTTTACCCTCCCGTTTTGGATGCTGCGAGAGGGATCCGGTATTCAGCTGCAGCTGTTCATCTATTCATCTGTGTATAGGGTGTAAGCAGACATCCTTACCCCTGCACCTATTTATATTGGAGTATTACTGCCATCTTTCCATAGCTTGGATCTCTATCTCCTATATTTTCTTTGTGTGTAGCAAGTGTTCAACCTCTTTAATTTTTTGATGTACATCTTCCAGATATTGGGTTGTATCTAATGATATTTTGTATTAATAAACACTATAGGCCCTATTTCCCTCTTGATGCAAAACAGAAGCCAGTGTGGGGAAAAAAATCATCTTGAGACATTATTGATTTATAAGTGGCTGGTCTCAGAACGAAACGTAGGTGCAGACTGTTCCCAGAAGCCCTGCCACATGCCAGCATTGATATCGGCTCCTGGATTTCACAAAACTCCATGAAGCCCAGAGTGTTCCTGCCGCAAGCTTTGCGCAAGCTCGTACTCGCAAGATCGCATTGAGACGAAGGACTCTGGGAACTATTTGTTCTAAGAGGAAGGGGAAGCTTGTTCCACCCTCTCCACTGTAGGAAAAGAGGTTAATAATGGATTTATTTTATTCTGTTAAGTGATTTTTGCAGAAGCAGAATCACTTAACAAAAGGTTTTGGGATTTGGTATTTTTTGAGAAATATCAGTTCCAGAATAGATGAATGAGCTACCATGGAATAGCTTGTTCTTCTACTCCCAGGTGCAAAGGTAATGCTTCATATACAAGGTATAGGAGACATTAATATACAGTAGGGAGGTGAGGTGTTCAAGCCGCAAGCAAAGTATAGACAAGAGGCCAGAAGATGTTTCTCCAGTTTGGCCGAGCTAATGCCAGGTCTAAGCAGAGATTCATGTGGTGACTGAAAGCTGTGGATTTACTGCAAGACGTTTGAAGGTTAGTGTATATTATTTATTGCTTTCCACATAATGTCAACACATGTTATCTATTTTGAGCATTATACATTATAAGTTCACTATTTGTAGCCTATATTCCCCTTCAACTACTGAATTTATTATGTTTTGATAGTTATGTCTTGCATAATTACCTGTAGCTAAAAAGAAATATGGGTAAAACCCATGTGATACCCAATATACATAATCATACTAATTGTTAATCGTTTGCTTAAACCTATGCTTCAAATTGAGTTGACAAAATCACTTTGATCTGTAACTTGTAATCCTTAACGTGTGTTTACCATTTGAATGAAGATTGCTTTCCCTTTTCTACTCTACAAATTGTAATGGAATGTCAGACAATTAAGTGGAAATAGAAAAGATCACTGACCAGTGCCGTGAAAGCTGATTGAACGTTCGCGCACTGGAAAAGAGAAGAATAATATATTTAGTATGGAAGTCAAAACAATCTAATGTGTTTGCTTAATGGGGTGATAGTAATCTTACATATATTTGTTGTAATGAACCTACTGTATGTGAGCACTAGAAAGGAGCATGTAAGGCTAAAAGGATCTAAGATTGCAAAGACACACATTGTGACTGGTTTTCCAAGTCCTGCACATGTTACCAATTTAGTCTGACCTGCAAATGCTGTTAGAAGAGATGACACTACACACCAAAAACCTATAGGATTGTACTGGACTCAAGTATGACAACATACTTACAAAGACAGAAATATTCACCATAAATATCATGTTTATACATACAGGAAAAGTGGAGTCATGCCTAATCCCTACAAGGGCGGCTGCAACAACCAAAAGTGACCAACCCAGTTCATGTATAAAACATAATGAGTAAAAAAGTATCATCTGCGCTTATTCCTATATAGCTCCATGTGAAACAAAACACAATAAGAGGTTTTGGTTTACTTGAATGGCCATTGAAGTGTAAGCTCACCTGCTCCGTCAAGGCACCTCTAGTAAATTGAGTCCTACCTAATGAAACCAAGAGCCACTCCTCTGAGCAACCTCACACTCTCATGCTGCTTTTCAGCTAAGAGACTAAATGATGGGCTTTATTAATACACTCACCACATACTTCCACTTTGAGATTAAAAACAAAAACATGGAAAAGGGGCAGCAGCAGCAAAAATGACCTGGTGTGACATCCAGGGTCCTAGGGGGGCTCGCAGGGGGACTCTGGACGCATGCTTCTGCCAGCTGCCCGGGTGCCAGGAACTCCGGTGGCACCCGGCGTGGAGACGGCTGATCTGGGGGCGCGGCGTGATGACGCAGTGCCACCGGTCTTTAAATCAGGACCGCACGCATTGAGCCCTTGCCTTGCCGTGGAGTTTCATTCCCGCATCGCTGCTTTACTGTGTAGCGCTCACTCCCGGAGGAGCCACTGAAATTGAACCTCGGGTCAGTCTCCCTGCACTAGGGAATAAATATACTCCAGCACCGTTGTGGATTTTTAAATTGTATAGTTTACTAGAATAAATGGCATATAATGAATAACACGGTGTTCGTAGATATATTTACAGTACTTTGTAATGCGGGAAACGCGCAGTGGAAAATAAATACTATGCTTCGTATTTCGAGGAAACGCGCAGCGGAAAAGAAATACAAGATTTCGTAATTCGAGAAAACGCGCAGCGGAAAAGAAATACGATTCTTCGTAATTCGGGAAAACGCGCAGCGGAAAAGAATAATGAAAAATGTATCTTTAACCCCTTCTTGTGATTGGGGAGTGAGTCCTGCACAGGTTAAGTCCCGGAATGTAAGTGTGTGTGTGTGTTGCGGTACCCGGGTACTATATTCAACTGGCCAGTGAATTGCTTAAGAGATGTCTTCGACTAGTCAAGTTGGGGCCCTGTGGGTTTTGGAAACAAACAGCAGCGTGCTTTACTTGAGTTTTACAACGGCCTGGAAGGCCTCTCACCCATCCGCCAGATACTCGAGGCTCCGCTGACCCAGGACGTCTCTCCGCTCGATATTGACTGGGGTTACTTGCTTCTGGATCCGCTGTCTGGCTTTCTGCACCGGCCTCGACTTGTCCAGCTTACCGCCTGCTCTCCCGGTCCGATCGATCTGCGGTACTCCTCACTCGGGGTCCTCCGCTTCCTTTCTAGCCGCTTGGGTAATCTGGTGGATCACTGGGTCTTCTTCGGGAATAACTGATAACCCGATCTGTTCCTCTGTTAGGCCGCACTTGCGCTCCGGCCTGGTCACTGTTACTCTCTGCAGTACTGTGTCTTGTCTCTCTCACTCCCTGGCGTGCTCTACCAGCTCTCTCCACGAGGCTCAGGATGTAAGTCTCTCTGCTCCACCCACTTCCTGTGTCCGTTCCCAAAGCATGCCGGGAAATGTAGTCCCAATGTAATATTCAGTGTCTCACATTTCGCTTGTCTCCCTCCGGTGGCCAAAAATAGGTACTGCCACAACAAGGATTTAAACACAGCGCTACACTCTCCCCCTCCTAGAACTCTTCTCTCCAAGGAGGTGCAACAGTTACATTACATTTCAACACAGTTTAGGCAACATATACAGGCTCAGCAGTAAGCATACAGTGGGTTAGATACACTTCCTCAAGTTGACTCATGCTTTGGGCTACCTCAGCTAACATAGCAGACACTTCGGGCAACCTTCGCACTGTGGTGACGGCCTCTTCAGTGCTATGTCCTGGTGAGTCGTAGGTGAGTCGCTGGGGCGGTCGAACAGAGCGTTTTGGTTCTGGCTCAATCAGTTCCTCTTCAGGTGGAAGTACTATAGGCACTGGCTCAGTCCTTCTTTCTACCACTGGAGCAGACACCTCTTCGGAGTATGATCCCTCCAGTGAAGGCATAGAACTGTAGTCATAAGATTCAGCCTCAGGAACTACAGGGATTGCGACAGTCTCAGGAACTTCCAACTGAAATTCAGGAGCTTCAGGCCTCAAATTACTCTCCCACCGTTCAGGAACCGCGATAACCTCTTCAGGTTCCGGTGAGCGCATCCAGTCCAGACAAAAACTCTCTTCCTCACTGTCCCTTTCGCTCTCTTCGACAACCCGGGTCTGTTGAGACCGAGTAACAGGAGGCAAACGTGGAGCAGGCGGATTCGGCAGAGGAAGTTCGTCCCCAACTGGCATCCTCACAGCCTCTCTCAAAGGTAACAAATGATTCCGGTGCCAGTTCTTGAGAGGCCCAGCCTTTCCATCCAGCCAGATTTGATACACCGGCAGGCCCGGCAGTTGCTTGCAGACGATGTAGACTTGAGAACTCCATCTATCCGCCAACTTTTGCCTCGCAGCAGCACCCAAGTTCTTCAACAAAACCCTATCACCGGGTTGCAGATCCTGTATCCGAACTTTTAAGTCATACTTCCTTTTGTTCCTTTGCTCCCTGTTTCCTGAGGTCAAACGGGCCTGTTCAAACGCGGAGGTCAGATTCTTTCGAAGTCTATCCACGTAATTTCTATGGGAAGCTACCGACGTCTGGTCTAAAGATAACCCAAACGCCAAATCAACCGGCAGTCGAGCTTCTCTTCCGAAAATAAGACGGTATGGGGAGTATCCAGTGGCGTCACTCTCCGTACTGTTATATGCATGCACCAGAGTAGCTATGTGACGACTCCAACTCTGATTTTCTGTGTTTGACAATGTTCCCAGTATATTTAGCAGCGTGCTATTAAACCTTTCAGGCTGAGCATCCCCTTGAGGGTGATATGGTGTAGTTCGGGTCTTTTGGATTCCCAACAGTTCCAACAATTGCCCAACAAGTCGGCTTTCAAAGTCTCTACCCTGATCAGAGTGTATCCTCCTTGGTAGGCCGTAGTGAACAAAGAACTTCTCCATCAGAACCTTTGCTACTGTCGGAGGGCGTTGGTCTTTCGTGGAAAAGGCTTGGGCGTAACGTGTGAAGTGATCAGTCACTACTAAAATATTCCCTTGCCCACTAGCATCCGGCTCCAAGCACAGGAAGTCAATGCACACCAAATCCATGGGTCCCTGACTCTGCAGATGGCTCATTGGAGCGGTTCGGGTCGGTAGGGTCTTCCTCTGAATACACCTCAGACATGAATGGCAATAACTTTCCACTTCAGCTCTCATGCAAGGCCAATAGAACCTGTCTCGCACCAGCTTAAAAGTCCTTTCAGCGCCCAAATGTCCATGCTCATCATGTAGCGATCGCAGCACACTCTCCCTATGTTTAGTGGGAAGGAATAACTGTTGGGTCTCTTCAGCATTGGTTGAGGGGCCCCTTCGGTAGACCACTCCATTCAACATCTTCAACCGTTCCCACTCTTTGTAGACCAATCTGGCTCCATCTGGGGAATTGGTCAGCAGAATTTCACGCTGGTTCGCAGTTTGGCCTTTATGGTTAACGCAATTAGAGGGTCTCTGGCCTGATCAGCTTTCAGGTCCTGTTTTGAAAAGGTAGGTAGACTTTCATCCCTCAATTGCGTAGGGTTGCAGTAGAACTCCGGAACAGCCGCAGCCATGACTCCTATGGCCTCCGCTTCAATCCCTCCCTTGACCCGGCGCTCTGCTCCTTGACACAAAGCTTGGACCCGTCTGGAGTTAACGGAGTCCATTCTGCAGCGTAGGGTCTTCTCGACAAAGCATCAGCATCTCGATTATTCACCCCAGGGCGATACTTCAGGCTGAACCGAAACCCTGACAGAGCGTCCAACCACCGATGTCCCGTTGCGTCCAGTTTCGCAGTAGTAAGGATGTAGGTAAGAGGATTGTTATCCGTCTTTATCACAAACTCAGCTCCATACAGATAGTCCTTTAACTTGTCTACCACTGCCCACTTTAAGGCTAGGAACTCCAACTTGTGGGTAGGGTAGTTCTTCTCTGAAGGCGTAAGGCTCCGGCTCACATACGCTACAGGCCTCAGCAATCCACCATACTCTTGATACAGGACTCCTCCTAGACCTTCTCTGCTGGCATCCACATGTAACTCATACGGCTTATGAGGGTCCGCGTAGGCCAAGACAGGAGGTTGAGTTAGACTCTCTTTCAGCTTCAAGAAAGCACCTTCACATTGACTAGTCCACTCTCCCTGTATGGACTCTCGAGCTTTCCTTGGTCCTGGAGCTGACGGGTTTCGGTCAGAGACCTTGCAGCCTTCTTCTGTGCTTTCCTTCTGTAGGAGTTTGTTCAGTGGTTGAGCTATTTTTGCGAATCTTCCTACAAATCTTCGGTAATAGGAACAGAACCCCAAGAAAGATCTAAGTTCAGTGACGTTTCGGGGTCTAGGCCAAGAAGCTACGGCCTCCAACTTCCGAGGATCTGTTGAAACACCTTATGCTGAGACCACATGTCCCAAATACGTAACAGACGGTAGGCAGAATTGACATTTCTCCAGAGACAGTTTCAATCCCTCTTCATAGAGCCTCTTCAAGACCTTCTCCAAACGTTGCTCATGTTCTTCCAGAGTCTTCCCGAACACAATTATGTCATCCAGGTATACTAATACTTCGATCAGATTAATGTCCCCGACTGTCTTCTCCATTAACCGTTGGAACGTGGCTGGAGCCCCCGTAAGGCCTTGAAGCATTCTGTTGAATTCAAAGAACCCCAGTGGACAGATGAACGCAGTCTTCTCTTTGTCTTCAGGATGCATTGGTATCTGGTGATATCCACTTCGCAGGTCTAGTACACTAAACCATTTTGCTCCAGACAAACACTGTAAGGCATCTTCTATCCGAGGAGTAGCATATTTGTCTGGGATGGTTCTCCGATTCAGCGTGCGATAGTCTATGCATAGGCGGACAGAACCATTCTTCTTCCGGACCATCACTATTGGAGATGCATATGGACTCCTGGACTCTTGGATCACCTTGGTTCTTTGCAGTTCATTCAGCTGTTCTCGCAGATCATCCAAGTCTCCCAGCGGAACTCGTCTTGACCTTTCACGAAACGGCTTGTCTTCTTGTAATCGAATGCGATGCTCAGTACTTTTAGCTAGGCCTACGTCGAACTCATCTTTCGAGAACAATTCTCTCCACTTTAGAACTTGAGACTGAAGACGTTTCTTCCATTCAGGTGAAATGGGAGCGTCCTTGGGGTAGAATCTTTCGTCTGGAATCTCTTTATCCACTCCCCCTCCTAAATCGGTAGGAGAGAGAGGCGTAGCAGACGCTACTTGCCCGATAGGCATTCGTGCTTTAAGGACTACTGGAGAATCAGACACATTGCACACGCTGACTGAGACTCTTCCTCGTGTTCTTTTCAAAGCTTTAGTGGAGATTATTTCAGGAATCACTTCGACTCCGGCTTCAGTCCCATGATTAACATCGGTTTCCAGTACCACATAGGGACCTGGTTGCGATCCGTTCAACTTGACTGAAGCCCGGAAACTCGCTACTTCTCCTGCTTGCAGAACCTTCTCTGTTCCTTCTAATCTCCATAGGCGCCCCACTTCGGCAGGTGCCTTCTGTTCTTCGACCATCCTCTGATAGACTGGATGTAACATTGGGTGTACTCCTTGAGTAGAACCCTCTTCCAATACGATAGGTGTCAGGAGACGTCGCACCAAATCAGTATTCGTCCCCACTATCATGGAACTCCTGTTTGCCCCTGAAGGCCGAGGACACACAATGGCCAACGCATCACAACCTCTGGACTGTCCGATGACTTCGGATCCGATCTCCAACTTCACCTGTAGATACCCGTCATAGGGGAGTTTCTCCGTTCCGATACCCCAGATTTCCAGGTCCTTCAATTTCTGTAGAGGAATGTGCTTCAAGTGTTTCTCGTAGAAGTCTCGGTAGATCAAAGTCACTTGAGCCCCTGAATCCAACAGGGCTTTCGTGTAGACTCCCTCCACTTGGATTGGCACAATAGGAGAAGGACCTATCAGCTGGTCAGGAAACTTGGTGGTGGCACCCGAACACTTAGACCCAGTTTGTTGTACCCTGGCCTTCTTCTTGGCCCGTGTAGGTTTTGGGTGTGCATTGCTTCCCCATGACGTAGGTCCGGACGCTAAGGGAGTGACTCTTTCAGTCCTGGCAGGCTCAGCAGTTGGCCCGACTTTGGGCCCTCTCGCCCTCTTAGTCCTGGCTTGATTTTTGGAGCGGGTTTCAACCTTCGGGCACCTAGGTTGCTCCTTCACTTGTGCCCTCTGGCGTTTCCCGCCGGTGAGGTAGATAACAGTCCTTCTAAAGCTTTCAAGAGCTCCTCAACTCTATTCCCTTCAGGCTTTCGGCCTTTGCATTGTGCGCGGAAGTGGCCCATTTCTCCACAACCGAAACATCTCTTCTTAGAAAGCGGAGACGCAGTCGCATGCTGTGATTCGGTTGAAGGACCCTGGCTAGACGCCACAGCAACTCCGGTTGTCTGCATGCCGGTGAGGAACTTCTGCATTTCTGCCTGCATCTGTGTCACCTTCAACAATACCCGGCACAGTTCCGCGTGCGCCCGTTGCAATTCAGCTTGAGCTTCTTGTACTTTCTTGACAGTCTTGTGCAACTCACCATGTTCGGAGAGGTTTAATTCTTTGGCAGCCTTCTCTGTGGATTTAAAAACGATCAGATGCTCTTGCTCGTCCACGTCGGATCCATAGGTATCTAACGAGTCGCTTTCAGGCTTCAAACAGTCGTTATGCCTCACAGGTTGCGCGTAAGCTCTTTACCCTCACCTGAAGGATTTTTCTTCCAGTAAAGCCTCCTCCTCTCTGACAGCTCGGATCAGTTCCAGGTACTTCAGTTCTTGATTACCTGCTCTGCTTCTCAGCTGCAGCATCACTGGATCTAAAGGTTGAGAGCCCCTGAGGATCTGTTTTATTCGGATTTTATCTACTTCGGCCGGCTCGGCCCCTTTCTTGAGGAGTATCTGGTGCAGAATCTTATCTAGGCGCCTCATGTATTCGGTCATTCTCTCACCTTTCCGCTGATAGGTGTGTTCATACTGATATACAAGCTCTGCGGCCTTTTCCGTTCGCCCAAAACCTTCCTCCAGAACGTTTAAATAATCTAGAGCAGTGCAGTCTTTCTTACTCAGTTTCAGGTTTCTCACCGCTTCTGACGCAGGTCCCTTTAAGCTCTCGGTGAGCCTTTGCTTTTTCTGGGCTTCAGGGACGTCCCACTCATCCAGAGCCTGCATCGCCTGTTCCACCCATTCTTCGAAGGTTTCTTCTCCCGCCGGAGTTGGTACATTTCCTGTAAAATTTCTCAACCGTCGATAACCGAAGTTAGTGTGCGGAGGGCTTGTTCTCTGACACTTAGCCAGCAAATCTCCAATAGCCACTATAAATTCAGGCCCGATCATGGCCAACGGACTGGGCGCGGGAACACTTGCGGATTCGCCACGTGGCGCACTTGGCTGAATCAGTTGGACTTCTACCTCGTCGGCCAGCTTCACGCTCGTGCCCTGAAAACACTCTGGAACACCCTTTCTCCACTCAAAAAGAACATACGTGTGAGAGGTATCTGGGTTCTTTTTAATGTCCAGGATTAACCCCCGATGATCAGGTGTCGCCACGGCCTGGCGAATCTGATCTTCGGCCCAAGTGTCTGCGGGAATATCCATGACTATACACAATTCTAACTGACTACTGTGCTCCTCACACCATTCGGCAACAGTATCTGGATCCATATTTAACCCTTTAGATGCGGTTTTTCCAGAGACTGGATCCCGGAAACGAGCCCCCACGTGTAGCGCTCACTCCCGGAGGAGCCGCTGAAATTGAACCTCGGGTCAGTCTCCCTGCACTAGGGAATAAATATACTCCAGCACCGTTGTGGATTTTTAAATTATATAGTTTACTAGAATAAATGGCATATAATAAATAACACGGTGTTCGTAGATATATTTACAGTACTTCGTATTTCGAGGAAACGCGCAGCGGAAAAGAAATACAAGGTTTCGTAATTCGAGAAAACGCGCAGCGGAAAAGAAATACGATTCTTCGTAATTCGGGAAAACGCACAGCGGAAAAGAATAATGAAAAATGTATCTTTAACCCCTTCTTGTGATTGGGGAGTGAGTCCTGCACAGGTTAAGTCCCGGAATGTAAGTGTGTGTGTGTGTGTTGCGGTACCCGGGTACTATATTCAACTGGCCAGTGAATTGCTTAAGAGATGTCTTCGACTAGTCAAGTTGGGGCCCTGTGGGTTTTGGAAACAAACAGCAGCGTGCTTTACTTGAGTTTTACAACGGCCTGGAAGGCCTCTCACCCATCCGCCAGATACTTGAGGCTCCGCTGACCCAGGACGTCTCTCCGCTCGATATTGACTGGGGTTACTTGCTTCTGGATCCGCTGTCTGGCTTTCTGCACCGGCGTCGACTTGTCCAGCTTACCGCCTGCTCTCCCGGTCCGATCGATCTGCGGTACTCCTCACTCAGGGTCCTCCGCTTCCTTTCTAGCCGCTTGGGTAATCTGGTGGATCACTGGGTCTTCTTCGGGAATAACTGATAACCCGATCTGTTCCTCTGTTAGGCCGCACTTGCGCTCCGGCCTGGTCACTGTTACTCTCTGCAGCACTGTGTCTCGTCTCTCTCACTCCCTGGTGCGCTCTGCCAGCTCTCTCCACGAGGCTCAGGATGTAAGTCTCTCTGCTCCACCCACTTCCTGTGTCCGTTCCCAAAGCATGCCGGGAAATGTAGTCCCAATGTAATATTCAGTGTCTCACATTTCGCTTGTCTCCCTCCGGTGGCCAAAAATAGGTACTGCCACAACAAGGATTTAAACACAGCGCTACAACTGTAACACTGTGTATACTCGTTACTGGCCCTGCTTTGTTCTGAGGACCCGATCTGTTGCCGACTTTGCTTGCCTATATGACTATTCTCTCTCTGTGCCCCTGTCTGGTGTATCTGCTGCTGGTGTGTGCTACAGATCCTGCCACATATAGTAGCGCAGTACAAATGTCTAAACAGTGCTGACCCGGTTTTGTTATTACGATTACTCTCTCTCTGTACCCCTGTCTGTTGTGTATGCCATCTGGTGTTATTCTGGTGCGCTTCCATCCTGCCATATACTATAGCACAGTACAAACTCATATAGATCTTGGTCTGTGGTGTATATTGCTGGTGCTGTCTCCCTGGCCTGTGTAGCTGCTAGAGGTTAGGTTTAATGGTCCCGACCATCCTAAGGATCAGAGGTTTAGTGGTCTGTCACCAGGGATCCTACCAGGTCTTTCCTGAGGAACGTTACACCTTCAGGGAATCAAATTTCCCAGCCCTACGGTGAATTCAGCATTCACCATTCACCGCAGGGTCCCTGAAGTGCTGGGAAAAGCTGCCGCAAACCGCCAAAATTATCAGATCCGATAATTACGGTGAGTCTGCGCTGGATTTTCTTAAAAAAAATTCACAGAAATTATCTGAACAGATCTGATCCGATCCTATAAGTAGACAGCAACTCGCCGGACAGCTGCCGCAGCCGCTGTGCAAAGCATCGACCAGCCACAGAAAAAAAGCCAACAAGCCGCCGGACGGGTAAAAAAAAAAAAAAAGATTGGAAGGGTCAAATTTGAAATGCTGTTTGCAAAAAACTACTGGGCAAAAATGTCTGGAATTAGCATATAAGGTCCTATGAATAATAATAAAAAGGTCTGTTACAGGAGAAAAGAAAAAACGCTATTTAAAAAAAAAACCTTTTTTTTTTGCTGGAAATATCCTAAAAAAAATAAATAAGACTTTTTGCTGCTGAATGATTAAAAGAATAAATGGGGAATATTTTTAACATTGAAGCCTATGGGATTCACCTTAATAAACCTGCTGAATGAAACAACTGAACATCAGGTCATTTCTCTAACATATCACTGCTGTTCGGTGTCCTCTGAATAGATTAACCATTGCTTCTCTATGGGGATTTCACTGCCTTCGAACAGGCAACGTATTTGATGGCAAGTCGCCAAAATTTGGTGAACTGTCTGCTGTCTGATTAGCTGAATGGCCCCGAAATTGCACCATATGGGGAAATTCACTTTTCATGCCATTTCCGGGCCAGATCGGCTCTCTCTGAATAACCCTGTATGTAATGTTTGAGTGATAAGCAGGCATGGGATAAGCATAAGGCTATCCTTAATAAAAGATAAGTCCAGGGAAAGTATCCATATCACTGGGCAGACTAGATGGGCCGAAAGGTTCTTATCTGCTGACTTATTCTATGTTTCTATGTAATAAAGAGAGAATTCACAAATGTTCCCTTATTATTCTTAGCACCACAAACACCGAAAATCATTTGCTCTTATCCGGCTGT
This sequence comes from Leptobrachium leishanense, assembly GCA_009667805.1. Lineage (NCBI taxonomy): Eukaryota > Metazoa > Chordata > Amphibia > Anura > Megophryidae > Leptobrachium > Leptobrachium leishanense. The sequence goes on from CM019063.1 coordinate 89,792,186, forward strand.
CTCTAAATATGACAGTAAAAGGTTTCAGTATGCTTCTGAGTACTGCTAATTTTATCAACAAATAATTTTCAGTAAATTGACTTGAAAGAGAGACTTTGTCGACTACATTTGCAGTTACAAAACCAAGACTATGACTAAATAAAAACTTAAGTTATGACAACTCAAACAAAAATCTATTGACACTGTCGTCGATTGTTAGGTCGGGATGATTTGGGAAGAGATCCAATCAGAAATAATCTCTGTGTGGTGGGATGTGTGTGCTCGCTATAGACATTTTCAGTTGTGTTCAGTTAATTATGAAAACAAGTATCAAGTCACAAAGAACTGATGAATTATTTATATTCAGATAACATGTGCAATGGCATTACAGCCAATACAGTTTTTAATATTTTAGAGTTGCATGTCTGCTTGAAAGAATGAAGAATGTCATATGCAAGTTGTTATACTCAATGCAGATCTAATTACAAGGCTTTTGTGAAAAGCAAGGTCATATTCCTGTTTCGCTGTGAGACTTTTATTTCTTTTTATAATAACTGGAGTCATGCTATATAGCACAACATTAACCCCATAGCGACCACTGACGTACATAGTATGTCTTAGGGAAAATTCCCCTTAAGGACCAAGGACGTAGTATGTACGTCATGGTCCTTTAACCCTCCTCCCTTCCTATAATCACCTCTCTGGCCTGGGTTCCACATCGGTCTGGCTTCCTTGAAGCCGGCCTGACAGTTTTAAGGGCCCAAGCTTTCGCTATGACGACATCGCCGGGCGCGATGAATTAATTTTCAAGCGACCCCCTGCGCCTGCAGGGGAGAACCTGATAGGGTTCTCCCTCCCGAATGGTGGCAATTAGGGAAAAAAACTGCACCGCTAGAGAGGGCAGAGTCTTCCCTTTCAAGAGGTGCCTCTCTTTAACCCTTTAGTTGCTGGATCGCGATTCAGCACCAATGGGATGACATCTCGAATGTCAGCCAAGCCTTCCCGATGGAGTCACCCCCCACCCACTGATGTCATTGCCATATGTGTGATGACGTCAGTTGGCCAGTTAACCCCCTAACTGCAAAGCTGAGCTAGGGGAATCATTTGAACCACCGTGTCTCACGATCCGTGGCAGCGAGAGTGTCATGTTTGGTATCATTGGAAAGGCATGATCGTGACAATGATATCAAACATGACAATGTTTGGTGTAACAATATAAAAATAAAATTAAAAAAATATTGGGGGTATAATAAAATAGGACTTCAAATCACGGTTAAAAATGATGAGCATTAACAAGTAAGGGGAAAATTAGAGCTAAACGCAAACAGCACAGGAATGTAAAACCAGCAGTGGGTACTTTCGGAATGGCAAAACCGACGGTTCCTATGGGGTTAAATCTGCATCCATATTGTATATTCAGACATTAATACTTCATAAAAAAACCAGGTTAATAGATGTTTACACCAGGATTATATAATGCACTCGGATATTCTGGAGAAATGTTTCCACCTGCAGCTGTAGCAGAGGAATCAGATACAGCTCTAAGCTGATAACGTTTTTAGTTAGCGACAGCTGTGAGTAATTCACATTAGGACTTTGTGATAATAACACTAGTTATTCTCTGCTTACTCTTTGCGCTCCCCATGTTAAGCATAGAGAGCGCAAAGTACAGTAAGCTGGTGCTAAAAAGAGCTAATACCAATTCACAATTTTTTTTTTTTTTACGAGAGGTGATACAGGTGGAACGGTAACTCTCATTTATGTGAGTGCTAGCGTTAACGAGGTGATAGTGTTCAATATCTGTATGTGTCATAATGCCTGTATATGAAAATTACAGTAACACCTTGTATCTTTACCTTCAGGGATTTTCAGCAATTATAACCGCCTGTATCCTATCCTTGTACAGTAGTGAGCGACCTCACAGGTATTGTTTTATTCTATCCTCTCCCAGGAGGCTGCAATAAATTTTGTTGTATGTTTGCTACAGTGAGGATGAGCGCTGCTCCTTGTAGCTTCTTAACAGTAATACAGGGTGACAGGAATGAGATCTCAGGAAAAAAGAACACAAATCAAGCATTAACCATTTCCCGCCCTGATGCATTGTATGCTGACCTTGCGACAGGTGGGTCTAAACCCTGTGGGCCGACATAGCGCTAACCACTGGCTCCCTATATGACTCACCCCCTGCGCGTGTCTTTGACTATCGCGGGACCGCCTGATTTCTGCCACTGACATGCTCAGCCCGGAAGGGAGGCGGACCAAAGGAGGGACTCACAGCGTGCCTGGCATGCTATGCTGTCCCATGGCCTTGAGAACCGCCTTGCCACTGGAAGGTCTCCAGTGGCAAGGGGTTATAAAAGTATGTGACTGAGGTCCCATGTGCTTATTTTTGGTTTTCAATGTATTTCAATGCAAAATCGTTTATGCACATTTTGCATAATGTAAGTATTGACCCGGTAAGGGCCAAGGGTCTTTAACCCCTTAGTTTTACACAAATCCGTCCTTTAGTGACTGCTGCTGTTTTTACGTTTCTGCGCTGTTAGTGTTTAGGTCAAATTTTCCTCTTACTCGTTTATTCAACCCACACATATTATACACCGTTTTTCCCGCCATTAAATGGACTTTCTATAAATACCATTATGTCCATCATATCGAATAATTTACTATAAAAAAAATATTAAATATGATGAAAAAATAGTAAAAACACACTTTTCGTAATTTAATCCCCAAAATCTACAACCACCAAAAAAGACCCCGGCTAAATAGTTTCAAAATTTTGTCCAGAGAATAGAAATACCCAATTTTTACATGTTTTTGCTTTTTAACCCCTTCACTGCTGAGCTAGTTCACCCATGTGCTCTGAGCTCATTCTGACCGTTTTTTACTAATTATTTTTAGATGACAGCCTAGGTACTATTTAACTAACCGCCCCCCAGACAAAATAAAATATAAAAAAACATATTTTTTTTATTGTTATCTATTTATTTATTTTTTTAAATTTTATTTTTACACCAAACCTGGTCATGTTTGGTATCATTGGAAAGGCCATGGCCCTCTAGCTGCCACGGATCAGGAGATAAGGGGATCCAAAGGATCCCCCTATCTCCACATGGCATCTAGGGGTTAACTGGCCCACAGACATACTCACACATATGGTGAGGATGTCAGTGGGTGGGGGGTGACCTGGAGGCTTGGCTGACATCCAAGATGTCAGCACCCTCCAGGTTTGAATTGCGATTTGGCACAAATTTGCACCGAATCGCGATCCGGCAGCGAAATAGTTAATGCTGTACATTGTTGAAAAAGGGAGACTCTTCCCTTTCCAGCGGTGCAACTTTCATCGCTCTAGCTTAAATGGTTGGGGAGATAGAGGGCTCCAAAGGAGCCCCCCCTCCCCTTCCTGAGTTTTGCCCACTGGCGCGGCCGATGACGTCATCGGATCGGCCGGCCCCCGCAGGAAACGGCAAGGCAAGCTTGAAGCTTGCCATAGACGTTGTGGGAGCCGGCGAGGAAGGGGAGTTTCCGCGGGAGGGAGGTTAGGAGCCCGCTGACATACTATGTACTTCCGCGGGTCTAAGGGAGACCCGTGGGCAGGACGTACATGATACGTCAGCAGTCAGGAAGGGGTTAAAGTCAATGCATTTATGATGTAACAGTTACGTCATTGGTCCTTCACAATTTCTGACATAGTATATATATATATAATACTAACTCTGACAGGTACATGGCCACATGTAGATACTTTTATCTTGAAAGAAGGATAACATTATCATTTGTATATTTTAGTATCAACTCAAATAGCCCTAAACCACATATCTAAAAACATAATCAAACTATAACTTTTCAACATTCTCAGATCCCTTTTCTTAACATCCCTCTTTTAAAACAAATAATACCTTGCTACTCTGTACTTTGGCCCTAAATTCAGTGTTTAATTTGGGTTGAATAAAATATTTAAACCCTTGCCAGCAATTTTGGAAAGAGCGAAGTTTAATTTCCACCCATTTCTTTCCACTATCCTTTGGCACTCGAGTCAGACATACATGTGCTGATGTCTTTGGTAGCGGTGGAGATATATTTCATCAGGTTTGTGTCCCGCCAAGCTCCACTGCACTAGTGCCAGGAAAATATTAGCTGTCACAGCATGCTCAGCCTACACACTAAAATTCATACACCATTGTATCCTCTCTTCAGACTCATGCCTAGCAATAGGCACAGATCCAAAATGAATAAACCCTTTCACTCAATAAACTTTAACCTGGAAATCTGTCACTTCCAGAATAATTAAATAGAGCCTGTTGAGTTACGGAGAGACAAACATGTATTTTTATACCTCTCTCTCCAAGCTGTTAATGATAGAGTTAAGAAATTTGGCAGTCTATTTATGTGAAAACCAGAGCATATGCAAATCGTGCGATGATAACTCCATTCAGAACACGTCTAGCATTCTGTTTTAGATTTTTAACAGGTATGTATCTTAAAGAAAAGACTAAAGATGTTTGCTCTTCATCAACATTCCTGGGCACCGCAAAATAAAAACAAATCCAATTTTCTTTAAAACCAATACAGCTACAAAGAGTGGTATCGCATTTGCGGCTTTGCTGTCTGTCATTCAGCAGGCTTTAGAATGTTAATGTAATATAGATAAACTGGTTATTTCCAGCATCAGATGCAGGAAAAGAGGTTGTATAGATTCCTTGTGCAACTGCTCCACCTTGTGCTATAAGAATCTAATAACCACAATAGATGTTTACTTCTGAGAACCAAAGTGCTATATTGTTCCTGACTGAACATCAGTCTCACACATTTATAGACAGCAAAATATTGAAGAAATCCAGCACAACGTGGAATATTAGAAGTAAGGTGTTTTTTTTTATTATTAATTCTTTATTTTAAAGACAGCGATAACAGCAATAACCAATAGCAATATTTGTGGCCTCTACAGGGCCAATGAAAGTCAACAAACCAACAAGAGAAGATACGAAACAAAAAAAACTTAAAAATAATAATAATAGTAATATAAATAAAGCAAACAGATACCTGCGAGTACAAAATAAGGGGTTCAAATAATAAATGCTAGAGTCTTCAAGATAGATATAGCTCAGCCAAGGAAGGAAAAGCAAAGTCTCTAGTATAGAGCAATAGCCAACCTTTGGGGGGGAGCAACAAAAAGGCTCATCGCTTGGTCAGGGAGAAGAGAAAAAAAAATTATTAGGTAGAGACCGTAATGGCGACCAAGATATCCCGATTATAGGGAGAAAATAATAATTTAAAAAAAGGGGCGAGGAGGGGGAGGGAAAATGGGGAAAAAATACATTCAGCCTGGACTGTCCTCTGCCACATCTCTGGAAAGGCCCACCCCAGATAACTTGAGTCCAAGCGGCCGCTGGATCACTAATGAAGCACGGCACACTTCCGTGGAGTACTTCCAAGGAGCCTGCCAGACCCCATCGATACCGGATCCCCTTGGAACGGAGAAAAACCGTCACCTCCCGAAATCTGCAGTGTGCCAGCCGCGTCACGAAAGGAAGATCTCGGAACAACAACAGCTTCATCCCCTCGAATTGCACAGCCTTCCGTGCTCCCGGGGCCGACATGAGCTTCTCCTGCGCTGTAATATCCACAGCCACCGCAATGACATTCCTTGAAGCCTCCAGGGGGGCAGTCGCGGCTTTTCTTATGCGATAAACCGAGGCAAACAATGCCAGCGACCCTGGGGTCTGATCCAAGACCTGACTCCCCAGACGGTTCACATACGGCAGGAGCATAGTGGAAGGCAGTGACTCCGGGACGCCCCGAATTCGGATATTTCTGCGGCGGCGCCTAGCTTCAAGCGCTTCCACAGATTGAGATAGGAGGGCAACCTGGGCCCGGAGCTCCACCACTTGTGTCGAAAGGTGAGTCTACACCTTTTCCACCCCATCCGACTGTGTCTGCACCTCCACCACCTTGGCGTGCACCACCGCCACTTCGGCCCGCATTCCCGACACCTCAGCTCGCCACACAGATCTCATTTCGTCCATGAAGCGACGGAGGTCGCCCTTCGTAGATGGGAGCGCGTCGTCGCCTTCGATGTCATGAGGATCGGGGGTGCAGACCTGCAAAGGAGGTGTAATAGGTCCCTGCGAAAGACCAGGAGCAGCATGCTGTGCAGGGGCCGGATCCCTCGCAGGCAGGGAACCATGGGTAGAAAGCGAAGAGTTATCCACTACCCGAGGTGAATGATCCTCCTCGGAACTCTCCTGCGTGGCTCCCGAAGCTGACACCGCACATGGGAGATCTCCGGCAGGTATCCCTGCCAAGGACCGGCGTTTCGCCTGTGCTCACTTCTTTGCAGCTGTGCCGGCCGGCTTCAAGCGTTGTGGGGTCAGCAGCTGCACGCCATCTGAACCTCCAAGGGGCCAGTAGCAGTCGCCCTCATCCGAGGACCCATAGCCAGACAGGAGGGTGGGGAGGGGGCCACGACCCGGGTAGCAGACCTCCTGCCCATGGATTCCCGTATGTCTCTCTGGCTGGAGCTCTCTGCTTGACCCAGCTTCCAGAGGGACTTCCTACCCATCGGAACCGCTGGTAGGTAAAAACGGAGGCCAGAAAAATCACCCACAAGGAGGTTGAAGAAACTCTGCGGCTCCAAGATGGCTGACCAGAGTAGGCCGCGATTACTGCTCAATAACGGCCGGGTCCAGAAAAGTCACCGCTTTGCACCAAGGCAGCTCCGGGGGATCACCGCAAGTCTCTGCACAGGTTTGGGGCCACTCAGGGGGTCGATGTCAGTCGGGTATACACTCAAAAGTGAAAAATCATCAGCGGAGCCCGGCTGCCTGCGACCTCTCACAATGTCTGTTAGCTCTGCCCCCATTAGAAGTAAGGTTTATTCCATCACCAACAGAACAGATGTTTTGACCTCACATAGGTCTTTGTCAAAGACTTGCTGTGGACCTAATTGATTATGTGAGTACATCTTCTGTACATTGGAATTGTTCACACATTTATAGGGCATATTCAATAAATGCCATTGTTTGGCAAAAGTTGCAAACTACAAAAATTGCTGTTGTGGGGGGCGGAGCCAACTGCCGATAAGAGCGGCTGTGTTCTGGAGGAGCTCAGACTGGCCTAGCTTCCCATGTCAAGGCCCTCCAGACGCAGGTGGACATGCTCTTGAGGTCTGTGGAGACTTTGGAGACACGAAATTGTCGTCGCAATGTCAAGATCCGTAGTATTCCAGAGTTGGTAGCATCAGATGCCCTCCTGGAGTTTCAGAACCGTATGGCTTGCTCTCTACTGGCTCTCCCGGATTCCCACCTTCCACCATTTATATCTGCTGTCCGTCTCCGCAAGGTGGCTGCAGCACCAACGGAGGTATCAAGAGACGTCTTGGCTGTGGATCGGGCGCTTTCTGAGAAATCTCGCCTATTGACCCTACCACAGGCAAGAGCCCCCTTTATTTTTGAGAATCTGTCCCTCTCTCTTTTCAACGACTTACCTTTCCTGACGCTGATGTCACGGTGCCATTTCCGTGAGGTTACAGCCATGTTGAGTGCGGCGGAGGTCCGCTATCACTGGGGGTCTCTGGGACTCTAGCGATCTTGCAGGATGCAGTTTTTCACCCAGTCAGCTCCCCGGAGGAATCATGGCCATTCCTCACTCAGATGGGTATTTTGCCACTGACCCGTTCCTGTCTCTTGGCGACTGTGTCCCCGAGCACCACCTCTGCTGACTCAGACTAAGGCAGACTCCGGCACTTTTGGGACTGATATAAATTTTAGATTTTTCTTTTTTGAGACTTTACCCTGGTTCCACCTTTATTTTTGTTCTTCTACTCCTTTTGCGGACTCACCACCTCCTATCTCCCCCCCCCCATATTTTAGAGCAGTTTTGTTTATGACCTCTTCTGTTAATATCGTTACCCACCTCCTCTGAGTGTTCCCCCGAGCGAACGCATATGCTGTACTTGCTGGGCCCTGGAGGTATGCAGTGGAGCGTTAGGATCCCCTAATTTTTTTTGTCTTTCTGTAATATGATTTTATGGGACACTGGGTAGTAACCTGGGCGAGCCACTAGTATAGCTATCTAGGCTATGGATGTCCTCTTGGCCCCAGGTCTCCTGGCCTTAAGACCACTTCTGTGGCCCTCGGTTTCCTTGGGGTTGCCGGGGTGAGCTGGGAATGCCGCACCTTACGGGGCAGTCTCTTACCCCTCCCCCCTCTTTTTTATTTTACCCTTTCTCCTCTCTTGCCTGGCTCCCCGCCCTCCTGACTTTTTTTTATGCTACGTTTTGCTCCCTCTTTTCTGATTCCCCTCCCCTAGTTGACAGTTGATAGATTTGATATGTACCCCGTTTTGATACTTGTTCTATTTGATGCCTAACTGGCCCTGCGTGGCTGACATTTCCCGTTATTGTTCTTCTGTATTGCTACCATGCTTTCAAAATAAAAATTTCTAATACAAAAAAAAATCGCTGTCGTCGTAACAGCCAAACCCTAAGGGCTACATTACGATTATCGTGCTAATACGGGGACGCAAAGGAGAAAAAAAACATATACGCGCGTTTGTTGCGCTGACATTGTAATACAACGTTCTGCGCAAAGGGTTTTGCTCCTCGCGTTGATGCGTTTTTGCGCACGCGCTGACTTTTGCGTGAAGAATGTAATAGAGCCCTTAATGTGAAAATGGCTTAATGTACCATAATGTGCCTAACCCTCAATCGATTGCCTTGAAACTTTGCACAACCTAAGTTCTCAGCTTTACAAACCTATCCTGGAAGATTCAGGGATTTTGGTTACCCAATGGGCAAATGAGTGACATTACCTTGTTTTTTGGGGAGCTTGATGTGGCTTAAGGTACAAAAAACAACTTAGATTTTAACCAATTTCCCCCAAACTTCACATACTACAGGACTCTGTCTATGCCAACATATTCTGAAGATTTGGAGTCATTTGATAAAACATACCAAAAGTTATTCACATTAAACTATTTTATTACAATCCTAAAACATTTAATGTGAACAGCTTAATGTAAAAAGAGCTTAATATGTAAAAAAGTATCTAAACCTCAATCAAATGCCTTGAAACTTTGCACAACCCAAGTTCTCATTCATCTTGTACTGATGATGGGAGAGTCGGACGTTGCGTAAAGTCTTCTCCAGCACATCCCAAAGATTTTCAATAGGGTTAAGGTCTGAACTCTGTGGTGGCCAATCCATGTGTGAAAATGATGTCTCATGTCCCTGAACCACTCTTGCACAATTTGAGCCTGACGAATCCTGGCATTGTCACCTTGGGGTATGCCCACGCCATCCGGGTAAAAAAAAATCCATTTATGGAAAAAACTGTCAGTGTAGTCAGATGACCTCATTTTTTGCAGCTGAAACATATTAAGCACTGCAGTAGTTATCCAATTGAAGGCTCCCACCGATTTGCTTAGGTATAGCCAGGGGGTGACTTTTGTTTTGGCCAGGCAGTTGTAATGTGTGCGTGTTTGTCTTGCAATTTATAGTAAACGTGAGATTAATAACTTACATATTCTGCATGATACAGACCCTGTTTCCTTCATATTCCATTAGCCCAAACAAAATCATATCCAATACTGAAATCAAGACATCTGGAATTTCTATACGGCAAGTTACACTGAACAGCTCTCAGATAAGGTGCCTAGGAGGAAAGGATTCTGCTGAAACAAGTACATTGTATATTGAACAGTGATGACTGAGACAAGAGGTTAGAATATCTGTAAATTACATTAACAGGGTTATTCTAACTATTTTGTTCCCTGCATTCACCGCAGGATCCCTGAAGTGCAGGGAAAAGCCGCCGAACAACCCCCAATTCAAAAAGAAAAACAGCCGCAAAACCGCTGAAAATATCTGAACGGATCCGATAAGCCACCGCAAACCTGCTGGATAACATCATATCCGATCCAATAAGCCGCGAAAAACCCACCAAACTCACCCAACGTTCCACCACAAACGTGTCCAAAAAAAGCCGATGAGCCGCCGAACACAGCGCCGACCAGCCGCCACAAAAAGCCAACAAACGGGATAAAAAAAAACAAACACTGCGACTTTGAAACGCTGTTTGCAAAAAATACTGCACAAAAATGACTGGAATTAATATATAAGGTCCTATGAATAATAATAAAAAGGTCTGTTACAGAAAAAAAAACACTATTTAAAAAAAAAAATTCTCTGAAACATCCCAGCAAATGCCTAAAAAAATTGATTGTTTGATGCAAATTAAAGGAATAAACATTTTAATAGATATTGATTAAAAACAGGAATATTTTTAACATTGAAACCTATGGGGATTCATCTGATTAAACCTGCTGAATGAAACCACCAAACATCAGGGCATTTCAATGACATTTCCCTGCTGTTCGTTGTTCTATGAATAGATTAACCATTGCTTCTCTATGGGGATTTCTCTGCCGTCGAACGGGCACCGTATTTTTTGAATAGCCGAATGGCACCAAAATTGCACCATATGGGGAAATTCACTGTATGGTGCAATTTCGGGGCCAGTTCGGCTCGCTTTGAATAACCCCTTAAATACAAGCCTAGTTTATAGACAACTATTGAGCTGTGACCAGAGACTCTATACTGGGCACCCGAGCCAGCAAGCAAATGGGAGCACAGAACATAGGCAGGGAATAACACAGTTGAGAATATTCATAAAGTGATGGTTGTAGATTATGTCAATCTTTACTAAGCACTCAGCGTGGGCGCATCTCAAGACAATGTAATACAACAAACCAGGAGGAGAGCAATCCAATCAACACACTCAAAGGACAACAACAGCAGCTTTATACATTTAAACATTCTACCAGATTTGAACCCTTCTAAACTTCCAACAATTCTTACCCCTTCAGGATTACAACAGTTCTTAACCCATTCAAGACTTTTTACAAGGTTTTGAACCCTAAGCAGATACTAAAGCCAGGGTCAGTACACAGAATCAATATAAACCAAACAGGGACATAAGCAGAAAAAAACAGAACCGAGAATACTTACCCAGGGGTCAAACCAAAGGATCACAGAATATACAGGAACGCTGAGGAGTCACTGGAAACCACAACAGGGCCTAGAGCTCTGTCAGTTTCTGCTCTTTAGGCCTCCTAGCTCTATGACCAGGTACAGAAGATATGTGTCCAGTGCATCCTTTCTGCCCAGGAGGCCTTACTGTGGCACAAGCAGGTTCAGCACCACCAGCAGGCATGACATATATACAGTATTTATAAATATATAAAGAAGGATGGCAGTAATATTTGTCTTTTATTTAGGCAAGTATCCACATAGATACAGAAATACAAAGAGGTGGTGCACATATACATTTCAGACCTCTGACCGTTGTTATAACATTGTAAAACACATTAATGTAAACCTCATTGATTTTAAAGAAAAAAGAAAAACTATCACGCAGTAGTACGTCGTAAAAATTCAGAAGTAGCATCATACATGTTTTGCTTCGAGTACATATTACATGTATAAAAATATTCGTTACCTTTCACAAACAAATTTACCTAAAAATACATAATTTAATGAATTGATTAAATATTTAGTGATGGGACAAAAGAGGACATGTGGAAAAGAATGTCATGAATTAAACAAATGAAAATACTGCCATAACATTTTATTCTCCCCAGCCCATACTATTGCCTTATTTTCCTGTTCCTCGTGAATTCCCTTATTCTCCTTTGACTGGTCTTGATGCCAGTTTAACCCAGTTATCAAAGCAGTGTACTGTGTTTTGAGGGATTTTAATTTACAATTGCATATTCTTAGTTGAATAACTTTAATGTTTAGTTGAATAACTTTAAAGTTTGTCATAGAATTTGCATTTTTAATCAAAAAAAAAAAATATATATATGTTATACAATTCCTCCAGAAATTCCGCACACGGAGTCTTCAAATATGGAATAAAAAATGTTTATTCAAGAAATAATCGACGTTTCAGTCCAGCAGGACTTTCATCAGGATGTATCAAAAACGAAAAAGACGCACATCGTTAAATACACAAAGAGAAGAGTAGTTAATCATGCACAGGTGGGAGATGGGAGTAGCACCAAACCAGTCAAGTTCAGTGCTTCCCATGTGTACAAACCAAGCCCTATATCAGAAAAAAGCAATGTTTACAAACAAAACAAAGTTTCAAAGCAGTAAGCACACTATCAAGGCAATGAGCTAATACAGTAACAGCAGTAGGTAATGTATCATGTGCCAAATATAGCAAGATAACGAATAATGCAACAAACTTATGGTAAACATTGAATTGATATAGAATGTTAAAAACAAGACTGGAGAACAGATTAGACCTAACGGGGACTTAGATAACAGTATAAATTATTCTGTTCATTTAAACCTTTCGGGTTAATAGTATCGAGCGTGAAAATCCAAAAAGATTCTCTTTTAAGTAATTCCAAGGCTCTGTCCCCACCCCTGGGTAAGGGAGGGACATGATCAATCCCCATCACACGCAGAGAGATAGCGGATGTCGTTTGTCCTGGAAATGACGGGCAACCGGTTGCAAATTATCTTTGCCGGAAAGAGCCCCCCTAATTGCGGTACGATGATTAACCAGCCGCCAGAAGGGGTAAGCCGCGGCTGGCTAATCATCGTATTTTCAGTAATTCAGTAATTCAGAACTGGTATTGGGTGTGCGAGGATTTCGTTCTCTTATATATGTTATACAGATATATAGTAAGCATTTCAATTGTAGTGGAGGGCAAAAAAGTGAGATTAAAAGCCTCCACACTGCAAATAATAAAGTTTATAGTTGCAGATGACATTTACACATCCTAGTAATTCAGAGCAACGCTTACAGAGCTCTTGTGCTAAAGAGCCTAGATGCAAAAAAGTGAGAATCTGTGGACTTCAATTGCATATCCTACCCAGAGTTCTTTGCTGCGTATGGGGAATGTATCCCTCGTACGGTCAGACTTTCCCCTAGTTTCCCTTCCTTCAAATGCTTCCTTAAGACATTCCTATTAAATATGGCATCAGACAAGCGCTATGTGCGCCCGTACTGACGTGCTTACCAGCGTCTGTCGCAGCGTTGTGATGCTGCAATGGGGCCGGTCACACACTTGTGCGCGCATGTGCGTGCGCACAAAATGTGCGCGCAACTAGTGTCCGTTATCCAAGCCTCTCCGGCAAAGCGCTAGGGCGAGCGTTGATGGAGCTGCAAAGCGCGATTCTCCATAGGAGGATCGCACTTTGCAGCACTGAGTGCGCTCTGAGTACGCTCAGCGAGGTGGCCAGACAGGCATCGAGTGGAAAGAAAGTCCACTCTCACGGATGTTCCTTCCGCTCTCCAAAGACGCTCGTCTGACTCTAGCCTTAGGGAAGCCTACCACCCGTCTCACTGATACACCTCACTGCCCTAACCAGTCCATCACTCCCACCAGTCCATCACTCTCACCTTGCAGTCCTCTCCTCCTGTTTCCAGCCCCAACCCTAGATTGTGAGTTTCCACGGGAATAGGGCCCTCGTTTCCACCTGTACTGGTTTATCTAATGTTGTTCAGTCTCAGTGTATTGTAACCCTGTCTATATCATTCCCATTGTTCAGCACTGCGGAAAATGCTGCCGCTATATAAATAAAGTATAATAATAATAATCAAACCAAAAGTAAAGGTACAACTAGCAACTATACAATTAAAAACGTAAAAATCCCTATTATATAAACATTCAAAGTCTCATCCTCCTTGATTGGTGACTAACTGGAAAGATGTTTGAGGGCAGATATGCATGTTAAAATTTTGGGACTATTATGAAAACTGCCCCATCTGAAGCTATTCTAGACATGCTCAGTTTGTTCTCAAAAGGGATTAATGTTTCAACACTGGGGCAGCACTGCTTGTCTATCCCAAAAAAAGAGGTAGGCACCTTGCCTTTTCTTCAAGGGCAGAAAGATTGAAAGGGGGAAAAAGATTTTCCTTCTTCATTTCACCCACTTTTAAAACAAAAATGAAATTAAAAGGTATAAATCCTTGGATGTTTTAATAGGTTATTAGCTTTGGGATCTGAAACACAAATGCAGCAGTGCATAAGATTTTGATCACTGGAAAAACTAACAGTAATCTAATGCCTGAAAGATTTTATGCTAAACTCAACAAATTGAAGCCTTCAGGGATAATGTGCGTGCTTGAGGAGTGCAAACTGATAGAATTACTCATCATCGTGGGTTTATCAAGACGATTAAGCTAGACTGCACTGTATTGAAGCACATCCATGTTCAAATCCTTATATTCTGGTGTGTGAAGCACTTTGTAGCATGTTGATTTAGATAATGGATGCAGTTGCAATCATTATAATCTGATACATAACTCGTGCTTTAAATATCATTATTCGATATACTATAGAAAAGATAGGCATAGAAAGGCACAGTCAAATTGCAAATAAATCCCACCATCTTAAAATTTCACCATTCGCCATGGTATATAGACCTAAAAAATAATTCCAGCATACGGCAGTATTCATCAATTAGAATTTATTCCATCACCAAGAATAGAACAACGTTTCGACCTGCAACTGTAACGTCCAGGGTCCAAGGAGGCAGGCAACAGAACCCTGTAGGAGCCGTTCCGCCTGGCCGGGTGCCAGGAACTCCGGCGGCACCCGCACGTTTGCATGTAATCAGGGGGTGGGGAGCACCCTGATGATGCGGCGCTGCCGAGCTTCAAAGGAGCAGCGCACGCATCAGCCCTTGCCTTGTCGTGAACTTTCATTCCCGCATCGCTGCTGTGATAATGAAGTTTGTTTATCTGAGATTGACCCTCCTGTTCTGAGGACCCGAATTGTTGCCGACCTTTTGCCTGAACTTCGACTACTCTCTCTCTCTCTCCCTGCCTGTACTGTTGCCTCCTGGTGCTGTTAGTGAGTTGCATATCTCTGTATTATACTGTCGCGCAGTACTAAGTGTCCTTACACTGCTTGTAAGGTTCTGTCTATACAACCACCCTTGCTCTGTGTTCCTGACTGGTTATATGCTGCCTATCATTCAAGGTGTGTGTTGTATATCTCTGTCATATACTGCTACGCAGTACAAAGTGTCCCTACACTGCTTGCAAAGTTCTGTCTATACAACCACCCTTGCTCTGTGTTCCTGTCTGGTAATCTGCTGCCTGTCATTTAGGTGTGTGTGTTGCCTTTTTCCCTGGCCTCTGTGGCTGCTAGAGGTTAGGGTTAGCGGTCCCGACCATTCTAAGTATCGGAGGGCTAGAGGTCTGTTGCCAGGGATCCAATCAGGTCTGTCCTGGGGAATGTTACATTACAACAAGGCCATTACTATGGATCCAACAGACCTGTCTGAAATTTTTACCAAATTGGGAGTCTTGATTAATAAACAAGAGGAACAGGACCATAGAATGGACCAATTTGCTCAGGCCTTGGGCCTACTTATGAGTCAAATTAAACAACTCAGCGGGGCTGCACAGCCCTCTTCTCCTGAGGTGAAAGGGTCCTCTCATGCTGTGAATACTTCTTCCTTGATTACTGCTGAAGTAGCCCATGTGAGTTTGAAAACACCCATATGTTTTGATGGTAAATCTGGTTCTTGTAGAGGGTTTATTACGCAGATTGAGATCATGTTTGAGTTAAACCCAGGGATGTACCCCACAGACAGAGCTAAGGTGGGTTATGTTCTTAACCAACTAACAGAGAAAGCTTTGCTTTGGGCAACTCTTTTATGGGAATTAAGGAAACCAATTGTATATGACTATGCCAAGTTCATGAATGACCTGAGGCGCACTTTTGACCTTAAAAGACCGGCAACCGGTGCTGCCAAGGCTATATGGCGTATCAACCAGGGTAATCGCAGAGTGGCTGATTATGCCATTGAATTCAAGACCCTGGCAGCAGAGTTGCAATGGCCGGACAAAACATTTACCACGGCCTTTCTGAAGGGCATAAATGATGCTTTAATGTATGAATTGGCACCTATGTCGTTGCCAGAGGAGCTAGAAGACCTTATTGAGTATTGCGTAGCACTCGATGACCAGATTCGTGATAGAAGGTTTGGTTGTGTGAAATCACGTAAACCTTCCCAGGTCACCTCCCTCACTCCTCATACCGTTCGCAACCCTTCTCCTCCTAGGGTGGAACAACCTGACCCTGAACCTATGCAAATGGGTCGGACCAGTATCTCGGAGGAAGAGAGACAACATCGCCTCAGAGAAGGCCTATGCTTTTACTGTGCTGACAGGGGGCATTTCCGGTTACAATGTCCCAAACGACCTGAAAAGGCCTATGTGGGGGCACTATCATGCCGAGAGTCTCCTGAGACACAGATGCTTGGTACTACTGTATTGTCTATCGTGTCTGATAAGAAACAGAAGAATAAATCTTGTGTGGTGGTTCCAGTGTCAGTTGCTTGGGACAATATCAAGCTTGACACAGAGGCACTTATTGATTCTGGTTCTACAGGAAACTTCATGGATTCTGGTTTTGCTGCTATACGCCGAGTGCCTTTGGTAGAGAGAGAAGTTCCTTTACTCATTGAAAGTATTGATGGCAGGAAACTGCGTAGACCTCATGTTACTCATGATACCATCCCTATCTCCTTCTGTGCTGGTATTATACACAAAGAAAAAATACAGTTTCATATTGTAGAATCTCCCACAGCACCTATTGTCTTAGGTTATCCATGGTTGACCAAGCATAACCCAGTCATGAACTGGACGACAGGAAAAGTGGACTCATGGGGTCCGAAATGTTGGACCAGGTGTCTGGGTAACAGTGCTGTGGTGGGCAATGTGAACGTAACCACAGTCCCTCTGTTGTCTATTAGAGTGCCCATGCCCGACAGTAAGGCCAAACACCCCAATGGTGGCCCAGGGCAACATAAGGGCACTGTATCTTGCGGCAATGCCACATTAGTTATGTTTAGTGGTGAAACCGCCATCACTGAATCTGGCAGCAAGACCGCGACGTCTATGCCAAGGAATAATTCCACTGAACCCTTGTTCCACAGTGAAACTGCTGATTCTGGTACTGACAAAGAGAAGCCAGTCGTCTTTGATGCTGGCGAAGTACCAGCAGCCCCTGAATCAAGTTGCCACGTCTCTATGTCCATGTTCTGTGGCGAGGCCGCTGTTCCTAACTCCAAGGTCTCCAGGTCTCGTTCTCGGAAGACCCATAAGAAAGGTGGCCCAATCATGTCTCAGCCCACTAACATGCCAGTGGTACCTATACTTGCCAGTAGGGACCATGCTCCTCATCTGGTTCACCTGATTTCTGTGGTTCCTCCTTCTGCACCTGGGGGTCGTCCTGAGGCCGACCATAGACGGGGGGTTAAGTAACGTCCAGGGTCCAAGGAGGCAGGCAACAGGACCCTGGAGGAGCCGTTCCACCTGGCCGGGTGCCAGGAATGCTGGCAGCACCCGGCACGTTTGCATGTAATCAGGGGGTGGGGCACACCCTGATGATGCAGCGCTGCCGAGCTTCAAAGGAGCAGCGAACGCATCAGCCCTTGCCTTGTCGTGAACTTTCATTCCCGCATCGCTGCTGTGATAATTAAGTTTGTTTATCTGATATTGACCCTGCTGTTCTGAGGACCCGAATTGTTGCGGACCTTTTGCCTGAACTTTGACTACTCTCTCTCTCTTTCTCCCTGCCTGTATTGTTGCCTCCTGGTGCTGTTAGTGAGTTGCATATCTCTGTATTATACTGTCGCGCAGTACTAAGTGTCCTTACGCTGCTTGTAAGGTTCTGTCTATACAACCACCCTTGCTCTGTGTTCCTGTCTGGTTATATGCTGCCTATCATTCAAGGTGTGTGTTGTATATCTCTGTCATATACTGCTACGCAGTACAAAGTGTCCCTACGCTGCTTGCAAAGTTCTGTCTATAAACCCACCTTTGCTCTGTGTTCCTGTCTGGTTATATGCTGCCTGTCATTCACGGTGTGTGTTGTATATCTCTGTCATATACTGCTGTGCAGTACAAAGTGTCCCTACGCTGTTTGCAAAGTTCTGTCTATACAACCACCCTTGCTCTGTCTTCCTGTCTGGTTATCTGCTGCCTTTCATTTAGGTGTGTGTTGCCTTTTTCCCTGGCCTCTGTGGCTGCTAGAGGTTAGGGTTAGCGGTCCCGACCATTCTAAGGATCAGAGGGCTAGAGGTCTGTTGCCAGGGATCCAATCAGGTCTGTCCTGGGGAATGTTACAGCAACCAGGTCTTTGTCAAGACTTGACAAAGACCTGGTTGCAGGTCGAAACGTTGTTTTATTCTTGGTGATGGAACTAATTCTAATTGACGAATACTGCCATATGTTGGAATAATTTTTTAGATACTTGATTTGGTCCTTGAAGTGAGGACTTTCTGGTGGCAGCTCCAAGGTGGGTGCTAACAATCAAAAAATACTTAAAAGAACAAAAGGGTCAGGCACTCCAAAGCAATTGGTGTCTCTACTGTGGAAGACAAGCTGACAAAGTGGATTGACAAAGGCTGACTCAGGAACAGTTACTGTTCAGGATGTCAAAATAAAACTCCTGCTAAACCACGCAAAGCAGTGCCTGGCATTTCATTTACTTAATTTGTATCTACTACTGGGATTAGGCCACTCGGATCTCCATGAGTATTGGCATGTTATATACTATTGTTGATTGTGGGCTGGCTAAGTGCAAACCATATAGTTATATAGGCTGAAAAAAGACATGCGTCCATCGGGTTCAGCCTCTCCCACATAACCTACTGCTGTTGATCCAAAAGAAGGCAAAAAACCCAGTCTGAAATGCTTGCCAATATGCAACATACTGGGAAAAAATCTAAATTGTAAATTCACATGGGAATAGGGTCCCTCATATCCTCATGTATCTGCTGGCAGGAATACTGACCTGTCTCCTGTATGTATTGTAGAATTGTCCTGTCTTTACCCATTACACCTTGTACAGCGCTGCGGAATGTGTTGGCACTTAATAAATAGTAATAATAACCCCCGTCTTGGGGCCCTATTCCAAAATTGGTGCTTAAACAGAGCTGTTGTAAACTGACCAGAGCCATTATAGGGCTAGATTACTAAGTGCACGCTAAAACGGGGACGCTAACGGGGAAAATCTGCGCCTGCAGGCTTCCCCATAGCGTCCTCTTTTTAGCGTGAAATTCTGATGCAGGCGCTAATTTAGCAGCCTGCCCCGGAACCACGCACTACCCTCAATGATACTCGCGGTAATGCTTCCATGCCACCGTGATTATCACCTCCTGGAGTCCATAAGACTCCATGGAGGGTTGCGCTGCCAGGCCACGAGATCACACTGGGCCGCGGAATGATCATGGATGGAGACTCGGAACTATTTGTCCTTAGTCTCACTCTGCTCCCAGCAGCCAGAAGCAGTGGATTGGGCCGCCGTTCTCACCACAGGAAGAGAAGTGAGTACAGTATCTGATTTATTGAGGAGGTTCTTAGCTGGTGCTAAATGATTCTGCAAAAGCGCAATTAGTTAGCACTAGCTTCTAGATAACAGTAAAATTATCATTACTGCATTGGTGCGGTAATTAGCACTAGGACTTTGTAATACCTTACTTATCCTCCTAACGCTAATTACTGATTGCGCTCCGCAAGTTAAGCATAGGGTGTGCAAAGTACAGCAAGCTAGTGCAATTACCAATGTGCTGATTGTTTTACCTTTTAGCATTAGAAAGGTAATCAGGAGGCATGCGTGAAAGTCACTTATCCTGCCCATAGTTTATGGAGCTGTTAAGTTTACAACAGCTCTGGCTAAGTTAGCACCAATTTTGGAATATTGCCTTTGCTGTTTAATATTTGCTGTGAACCTGGTTTTAAGAGTAGCTGCAATCAATTTAAAACTCAAGCATTTTTGGCTGAGGTTTTCTACTATGCAACAATTCATAGGAGTGAACAATCCATACGGCACATATACAGGTCTATTCACTAAAGGTGAACCTCAGGAGAATGACTGGAGAAGTGAAAATTCTAGGTCAAATTAGCCAAACCAGAAAAATTCTCCCATTTATCTCACTTTCAAAATCGGCTATTTGGTCCAGATTGTTCTCTTCTCCTGCCGATTCTTCTGATTTTCACTTTTCTCTGAATAACCCTGGGGGTTATTCAGAGAGAGGTGAAGAGCAGGAGAATGACTGGAGAAGCGAAAATTCTAGGTCAAAATAGGCAAACCAGAAAAATTCTCCCATTTATCTCACTTTCAATCAATCTGTCAGTCAATCAGGCTCACAGAGGGACAGCTATCGGCTCAGAACTGTCACTCCCCCCTGCAACATGCCGTATGGAAGTGAGTGATGGCAAAACTTCAAAAGGGAATTACAATTTTTTTTTCAAATACTTATGTTGGCAAAAAAATGCTAGCACATATATTTTGAGTATTTCTATGTCATTCCAGTGGGCATGACGGGTTCACTTTTTTGCTCGAAAAAAATATGTATATACGTTATGTTCCACTGAAAACCAATTAGTGTTAACAATTATATTAATTAATTACTAAATTCATTAGATTTCATGTATATGTTTTCTTTTAATATTGTCTTAGTGTATGTTTCCGGCCTGTGAATAATTCACATGATGGGTAAACATTCTGCTATCTATCAAAGCGGGCAATAACCTGCATTAGCATTGAGTGGTTCCGTCTCTCACCTCGTCGTCCGGCTGGCTGCTGCTCCTTCACGCGAGACCCCACAGCCAGCGACTGACGTGATGTCACACGTGCCGAGGCGCGTGCTGCCATCGACACCAACACATGCTGGCGCACGTTGTCCACGTCAGCCACTGGCGTCAAGGAGGAGGAGCTGACTGTGGCGCTCATGCATAAACAAGGATCGCGGGCGACAGAGGTGGGCCGCGGCTCACGGATGGTTGTCCGTGAACTGTGTGGAGCAACTAACTTGCGGACACATAGATTTCTAGTTTCAGTGGTCGGGACTCGGGCCTGCTGAGCCCTAAGCAGGCACTAGTGATAAGCCGAACACCCCCGTGTCCGGTTCGCATTCGAACTCGAACAATTTCAAAAGTTCGAGTTCGAACTCAAACCGAACTCACTGCAAGTAAATGGGACTCGAAAGTTTGATTTTTAGAGTGCCCTCAAAGAGGGCATATATGCAAGATATTTGCCAAAAAAGGTGTATGGGGGTCTGGGTAGTGCCCTGGGGGACAGGAAACAAGGACAAAAAGTTTTAAAAAAATGTTTTTAAAGGAACAGTGAGTTTTCCATGAAATAAAGGTTAAGAATAAAAATGAAAAGTTCCTTCAAATATCGTGCCTAGGAGGTCCCCATAACCTGCCCGTGAAGTGGCGGATTTGTAGGATGTAACATTTTTAAAAAAAATGACATTTCAAATGACGGTAAATGGTTTTCCTTTAATCTATTCATAAACAACTGCTTGGGGCGGCAGCCTGTATGAAAAGAGGATACATTTTAGGATACGCAGAACAAGTTTAGTGATTTTTTTGGCTAAATTATGGTGAAACTTATGCAGGCTTTGGATGAAAGTAACAATAGGTACTTTAAAATTGGGCCTTTAGTGTCGGCAACAGTGCCGTCACACCGTAACCCCTCTGTGGTATTGTGGAAGAGTGCAGGGTTGGACCCTGCGGTCAAATATTAAAATGATATGAATCTGGTACAGGCATCAGTGCACCCAAATATTTTGCCTTTGGTGGCAGCAAGTGCCTTCACACCGTAACCCCTTTGTGGTATTGTGGAAGTGCAGGGTTGGACCCTGTGGTCAAATATTAAAATGATATGAATCTGGTATAGGCGTCAGTGCACCCAAATATTTTGCCTTTGGTGGCAGCAAGTGCCTTCACACCGTAACCCCTTTGTGGTATTGTGGAAGAGTGCAGTGGTGGAGGTTTTGGGAATGCAGAAGAGATCTCCGATCTATTCAGTTACGTCAGCATCAGGGGATTGATAGCTGCTGATCCAGGACTGATTAATTTTTATAAATGTCAGCCGGTCTACAGTGTCGGTGGACAGACGCACTCTTTTGTCTGTGACAAAACCTCCAGCGGCACTGAACATCCTTTCCGAAAGCACGCTGGATGAAGGGCAACCTAGTAGCTGCATAGCATATTGGCTAGGTTCTGGCCAGTGATCCAATCTCAACACCCAGTAAGCCAGTGGATCATCTGCTGTAAAGGTATCCAGGTCTGACCTTGCCCCTAGGTAGTCCTGCACCATATGGTGAAGACGCTGGCAATGAGTGCATACATTTGATGTCCCTGGGCGTCGTGGACTAAAAAAATTAAAAAAGGCATCAGTCAAGCAGCCCCGGCCTTTACCGCTCTTCCTCTGATAAACCGCAGGCTCAGAAGCACCTGTGTCATCACTTGGTAACCTACCAGTGCCTGGAAAGGTGTTACACAAGTGTCGCTTTAGAGCGTCCTCAAGTTGTTTCATCCTATCCTCCCTCTGTGTGAGCAGGATGAGCTCTGCAACTTTACCCTTGTATCGTGGATCAAGAAGGGTTGCCAACCAGTAATGATCCCTCTCCTTGATAGCACGAATCCTGGGGTCCTTTACCAGGTTTTGCAGGATAAGGGAGCCCATGCAGTGTAGGTTGGAGGTGGCATTAGCTTCCGAGTCTTCCTAGTCAATGAGGATGATACCATCGTGCACTTCCTCCTCCCAGCCACGTACTAGTCCTTGGGTTTCTGGGCATACAAAACCCTCCCTTGAGGAATCCCCACCTTCAATGCCCCCACTACTTAAATATTCCTCCTCCTCATCCTCCTCCTGTCTGATCTGAGGACCCGCAGGAATGCTGTCTGCGTAAAGACTGGGGCCTTGAGAGCTAGGGAAGACCTCCTCTTCCTCCCGCTGCTCTGCCTCTAGTGCCACATCTATAATTCCCCGCAGAGTGCGCCAGCAGGAACGCTAAAGGAATTGTCACTGATGCATGCACTGTCCCTGCTCACCATCCTCATTGCTTCCTCAAATGGTGACAGTACAGTGCATGCATCCTTGATCATCAGCCAATGCGGGGGGGGGGAACCACGTTGACCTGAACCTGTCCTTGTGCCATACTCACACAGGTACTCATTGATGGCCCTCTACTGCTTGTGCAGATGCTGCAGCATTGCTAATGTCGAGTTCCACCTGGTGGGCATGTCACAGAACAGACGGTTTGTGGGAAGGTGGAATTCTCTTTGAATTTCTGCCAGGCGAACACTTGCTCGGAATGACCGTCTGAAGTGGCTGCAGACTTTTCTGGCCTGGCTGAGAAGCTGTGCCAGCCCTGGGTACCTGGTTAGGAAATGCTGTACCACCAGATTTAGGACGTGTGCTAGGCATGGTACATGCGTCAACTTACCCTGGCGTAGGGCGGAGAGAAGGTTGCTGCCATTATCACAGACGACCATTCCCAGCTGAAGCTGGCGTGGTGTTAACCATCTCTGCACCTGCCCCTGCAGAGCTAACAGAATTTCTGGCCCGGTGTGGTTCCTGTCCCCTAAACAAACCAGCTCAAGCACAGTATGGCATCTTTTTGCTTGAGCCATTGCGTAGCCCCTGCCACGTGTCGATTTTAACTGCCACTTTCCCAGAGACAGAGAAGGAGGAGGAGGAAGAGGTAGTGGAGCAGACAGACCTCATATAAGCAGCTTTCTGGAGGCGTGGTGGATGAACAAGCTCCAGCACAGAGCCCCGTCCTGGATCCCTCCCAGCTGCAAGCAGAGTTACCCAGTGTGCCGTGAAGGAAATGTAACTGCCCTGTCCATGCTTGCTGGACCACGTGTCTAAAGTCATGTGCACCTTGCTGCTGACTGCCTTTCCCAATAACTCCATAACATTGTCTTCCACGTGCTGGTATAGTGCTGGAATGGCCTTCCGTGAAAAGAAATGGCATTTTGGAACCTGCCACTGTGGTACAGCACATTCAGCAAATTCACGGAAGGAAGCAGAGTCCACCAGGTGGAAAGGCAGCAGCTGTAATGCGAGTAATTTTGCTAAGGTGACATTTAGACGCTGTGTTTGGGGATGGTTGGGACTATATTTTTTCTTACGCTGCAGCAGCTGGGGCAATGTAATCTGACTGCGTAAATCTTCAGCTGATGGGATGCTGTCACATTCTGAGGAAGGACCTGGTACACCCATTACTGTAGCATCATCCCTGTCAATGGAGGTTGTAGGCAATGACATGGCAGGACATATAGTGGGGGTAGAGACAGATGAGGAGGACCTATGCAAAGTGTTGTGCCAATGGGATGCGTGGCAGGTGGTCATTTGTCACCTTAAGCACGTGGTACCCAAGCGTGGGATGTGTTTCCCACGCTTGATCCTCATCTGACATAGATTACAAATAGCAACGGTGCGGTCTGCTGCACATTTCTTAAAGACCTCCCAGACAGCAGACTTCCTGTACATGTGCTTTGAGACATGTACTGTGACTTCTGATGCCTTGGACTAGCTACGGTTGGTCATAGAGGACGTTCTCCCTCATTTTTGTTGTGCCTCCTCCTCCTCCCTTGACTCCTCTGTTCAATCAGGCACCCAGGTGGAGTCAGTGACCTCATCATCGTCATCACCCCCTATCTCCTGGTCACTGGAGCCAACTTGGCAGTATGCTGCAGCTGCTGGGGCAACATGAGTGCCAGTTATTTGTGTGTCACTAGCACCCCCTTCCTCTAGGTTCTTTATACTCCCTTCCTCAACCTCAGAGTTTGAATCAGAGCACTGTAATTGCTGTGCATCCTCAAGCAGCATGTCACTGTCATTGTAGTCAAACAATTCAGCTGACTCCTCCGTGTGTGATAGTGAGGCTAAGGCAGGAGTAGCTGTGGACATGGAGGCTGAATTAGATGATTTGGCAGCTGAGGTGGACTGTAAACCACTACAAGCCTGGCTGGCAGAGGACTCGGAGGATGAGGATGGCCTGGTTAGCCAATCCACCAAATCCTCTGTATGTTGCTGCTGCTTAAGATGGCCAGCACCAGTTAGAAAGGACAAGCGTGCCCCTGCAGAGGATACACCACGTCCACGACGACCAGAGGCACAGCCTCCCGATACAGAGGCTGCTTGCCCTCTTATCTGTGTCTGGGAGCGTCTGCCTGTCCTTTTTGGTCTTTCTGACATGGTGAGTGATATATAAATTAAAGATATACAGAACTCTGATTCAACTCTGGTATAAAGATTGGAGATATGCAGAACTCTGATTCAACTGTGTTATCTAAAGATTTCCAAACTTTGGTATAATTCAGTGAGACACCTTGATAGCTGGCAGCCAGTGACAAGACACAAATTAAAATTTGCAGAAATCTGCTACAAGTCTGTGAGATCCCCTGATAGGACCCCCTGATAGCTGGCAACAGTGACAAGACACAGATTACAATTCCCAGATATCTGCTGATGGGTGGCAGTGACAAGACACAAATTACAATTCCCAGGAACCTCCTATAAATCAATGAGACCCCCTGATGGGTGGCAGTGACAAGACACAAATTACAATTCCCAGGCACCTCTTATAAATCAGTGAGACCCCCTGATGGGTGGCAGTGACAAGACACAGATTACAATTCCCAGATATCTACTAGAAGTGAGACCCCCAATAGCTGCTGGCACTGACAAGACACACATTACAACAATTCCCAGATATCTGCTAGCAGTGAGACCCCCCCAATAGCTGCTGGCACTGAGAAGACACAGATTACAACAATTCCCAGGTATCTGCTAGAAGGGAGACCCACCCCCCCCCCAATAGCTGCTGGCACTGAGAAGACACAGTAACAGAACAATCTCCTCTAAAAAAACAGGTGCTGGGGCTGAGAGGGATGCCTTATATATTGTGCTGCGGGACTTAGCTCTGTGAGCCCATGATTGGGCAAAATTTGCCCAATCAGGACTCTGAGCTGTGATTGGCATAGTCTTGCCAATTACAAGCTTCAGGCCAGTGGAAAAGTGCATTGTGGTCCATTGTGGGCGAACATGCGGCGAACACGCGGAAATGTTCGGAGTTCGAACAGCTGAACAGGCGATGTTTGAATCGAGCACCGAACAGATCGAACTGAACAGCTCATCCCTAGCAGGCACTGCACTCTAGGCGGCCGCCTAGTTAGCCTAGCAGCAGCGCCAGCCCTGGGTACTATGCATGTGCATGTGCAATCTAAGCATCACTGCACACATTAGATTCCATGCACCGTATGGATTGTTCACTTGATAAATTGTTGCATGTTATATGGCACAAATTTTGTTTGTTTTATTTGTGCTAATTTTATCCATTTAGGCTGCATTTGTTATGAATAATTAGAGAATCATTGCACAATTTTTACCTGTAATATTCATTATTAAATTTAGGTCGCACCTCCATGTTTTTATATATTTTTGAGGTGTCTTCCTTTTTTTTGCATTTTATTAGGACAATTTCAATTTAAAGGGCATCTAAAATGGAGTCATTTCCACTATTGCACATATGCCCATGTCAGTCAGTACAGGATATCTTTCATCTGAAATTCAGAATGTCTTGTTTATAATTTTGTGTGGGAGTGAAAGCTGTGAAAGTGGAACACAGACAAAATATTGCAAACATATTCATACATTATCATAACATCAAACGAATGCACACAGCAAGGAGTCTGTTAATGCTTCCGGCATGGTAAAAAAAAAAGTTAAGGGGTTATTCAAAGAGCACCGAAATTTCCCTAAAATTTCAGTGCTCTTCATTCGGAGAACTTTGGTGAACTCCATTTACAGACCCTGCGATGAATTCAGCAGGGTCCCTGAAGTGCCCCGAATCGATCCGTCGAATGTTGCCAAAAAACCCACAGAATGAAGACGCATACCGCCGATCACATCCGATAAACCACCGAACGCATCCAAAAACCCCATAAAAAAAAAATAGAACGCATCAGATAAACTGCTGAACACAGCCGATGATCAACCGAACAGAATTCTGATCATCTCCAATGAACTGGCGAACGCTGCCGAAAAAACCCAAACAAGGTGAAAAAACAGCAATTTTTAAAAAGCATTTTAAACAAAAATAATGCATGGAAAAAATACTTGTATATAAGGTTCTATGAATAACAATTAAAAGGTCTGTTATAGAATTTAAAAAATGGAAAGGAAAATTTCGCAGGAAAAAAAAAAATCAGAGAAAATGACAAAAAAAATTAAAAATTCTAAAAGATAAATTAATTAAAAGACTTTTTGTTGCAAAAGAAAAGAATAAACGGTTGAATAAAACATTTGTAAGAATGGGGAATTTCTTTTTCATTGAAACCTATGGGATTCGACTGTTTAGACCTGTTGAACGAAACCACTGAAAATCTGCACATTTCGCCAATTTTTCCCTGCTGTTTGACATTCTCTGAATAGATTAACCATTACATTTCTATGGGGATTGCACTGCAGCCGAATTGCACTGTATTTTGTTGGCAATTCACTAATATTTGGCAAATTGGTTTTTGAATAGCCAAATTGCTACGAAATTACACCGTACAGGGAAATTCACTGTTCGGCGTAATTTGGCAGCCAATTCCGCTTTCTTTGAATAACCCCTCTAGGAATAATTGTCTGTGGCCGGAGCAAGATAACTAAAAGTATTTGAGAGATATGACCTACTGTTCTTTCAGTTAAACCCCAAAGTGCTCCTCGGCACATATTTTCCTTATAAAGTTTATATAGACCCCAACTCAAAGTTTTCATTATAGATCATAGAAGAATAAAAGGGAATTAGTCACAATTTCAGGAAAAGTACTTCTTATTTTGAACACATCCCATCACAGCACTGATGGAAGCAGCCACTAGGTGGCAACACAGCCATGACAACAGCACAGCTACAGGAATAGCACTCCCTTGCAACAAAATGGCTTACTCTTTGCAATTTACTCAGGATTGCTTCGGGGAAGATGTCGTGACATGCCACACATCATGGAAATCATGGCAACAGTCCACAATTTTTTCTAGGATTTTGTAATTTCAAAGAATCTGTGGCCACAATGGTCTCCTGATCTTATAAGCACGGACTTCTTTGTTTTGCGACCATCTGAAGGAATGAGTGTACTGGAATAAACCTTGCTCAATTGACTTTTTACAAAAAGCTCTAATTTGTTAAATTGGGAGCAGCAGAAAAACAAGTAGTTCCAAGGCCAATTCATATTCTTGCATTAACCCCTTCACTGCTGACGACGTGTGGGACACGTCCTCAGTTACTCCCGCTGTATGCTGAGGACGTGTCCCACACGTCATCAGCTTTGCGGGACCCCCGGCGGAGATATTTACCTTTCTGTCTGGGGTCCCGCGGCGTTCTGACGCTGAAGTCAAGCTCCTCCCGACGTAAATGACGTCATCGCGCCATGCGCGATGACGTCATTTCCAGACGAACCCCCGGCAATGCGGGAGATCGCCTGGAAGGGAGGGGCGATCCGTTCGGATCCCTCTCCCTCCCGATCGGGAGGTCCCACAAAGAAAAGCCAGGCACCGTTTAAAAGGGGAGAGTCTCTACAGCGGTGAAATGCCTCTGCAGTGAAAGGGTTAAAAGGAAACTCTGCGCAGCTTGACAGCTTTAGCTTAATAAAGTGGTCAGGCTGTGTGGAGTGCCCCCCCACTCTCTCCTCCCTCCAGCCCCATTTGTTATCGTTGTGTGAAGAGGTGGAGTTTCAACCATCCACGCACTGTAACTGGGCAGACAGGATTTTGAATATCCTGCGTGCCAGGGGCTAACGTGGAGACAGATGATGAGAGCATGCTGTGAAAGATGGCTGCTGAGAACTGGTGCTTTGCATGCATGCGTGTGCACTACCAATACGTAATTTTGCGCTGGTGCTGTGTAACTTGCAAGTTCTGCGTGATACGCAATTTTTTTTTTAAATTTTACCAGGAAGGATACATTGAGATTTCTCTCGTTTTCGAGTATGCACGGTTAGGTTTCTTGCCCAAGGACACTTACAGGAGAGTGATGCTGTGATGCGCAAATTTTTCACCCTACTTTAACGTCAAGATGAGAATATCAATGTCAGATGTTAAACTTACTAATGCTAGCGCTAATGATTACATATTGAGACGTTACATTAGCACCAACTATGGAATAGAGCCCTTAATTGGACAATCACTGTTGGCAGCATCTACTGAACTATTTAAGGGATAAAGGGTGTGTATCTTTTTTAATAGAGTGCTCTTGCAAGTCATTATTTAACCCCTTAGTGACCGGACGGTTTTACAAAAGTATGTCCGAAAGTGCCCGCTGCTGTTTTTACGTTTCTGCGTTGTTTGTGTTTTTAGGTCAAATTTTCCCTCTTACTCGTTTATGCAACCTACACATATTATATACCGTTTTTCCCGCCATTAAATGGACTTTTTAAAGATATCATTATTTCCATCATATTTTATACTTTACTATTAAAAAAAAATGAAATATGATGAAAAAATGGAAAAAAAAACTTTTCGAAATTGAATCCCCAAAATCTAAATCTAAATCAAAAAGACCCCAGCTAAATAGTTTTGAATTTTTTTCCTGAGATTAGAAATACCCAATTTTTACATGGTTTTGCTTTTTAACCCTTGTGCTCTGAGCTCATTCTGACCGTTTTATGCTCATCATGTTTAAATGCCAGCATAGGTCTATTTTATTAAACCTCCCCCAGAAAAAAACAATTAAAAACACCAAATTCTTTTTTATTACTATTATTTTTTTTTACAACAAACCTAGTCATGTTTGGTATCATTGGAAAGGCCATGATCCAAGAAGTCAGCCACTTTCGGTTTTGAATCACGATCCAGCAGCAAAATGGTTAATGCGAGACTCTCCCCTTTCCAGTGGTACCATTTATTTTATTCTAACTTAAACAGTTGGGGAGATAGAGGGCTCCAAAGGAGCCCCCTCCCCTTCCTCATTTTTTACTGCAGGCACCGGGGGCGCCTGGCGATGACATCATCACGGCCGCCGAGCCCCCTGAAAAGGCGAGGCAGGATTCCAGCCAGGGGCGGTTCCAGGGGGCAACGGGGCACTTGCTCCCCCCCCGAGAAAATGTGGTGAGTGCCTTTTTTTTTTGAGCGGCCACCGGCATGAAGCTCGGCCGCTCGCCTGGGAGCCGCAATCTCGCAAGATCGCGGAGTTCATGAGATCTAGTGAACTTCCGGGATCTTGCAAGACCGCAGCTTGCACGTGTTTGCAGGCGAGCGGCTGAGACACAACACTGGTGGCTGCACGAAAAAAGCACTCAGAGGGGCCTGGCTGGGGGCAGACGGCAGGAGACTGATGGGACTACGTGAGCTGGGGCAATATATATAAAATGTGAGCTGGGGCTCTTATCCATGTGAGCTGGGTCACTATATATCCATGTGAGCTGGGGCACTATACTGTATATCCATGTGAGCTGGGGCACTATATATCCATGTGAGCTGGGGCAATATATATCCATGTGAGCTGGGGCACTATATATCCATGTGAGCTGGGGCAATATATATCCATGTGAGCTGGGGCACTATATATCCATGTGAGCTGGGGGCAATATACAGTCAGGTCCAGAAATATTGGGACATCAACACAATTCTAACATCTTTGGCTCTATATACCACCACAATGGAGTTGGAATGAAACAAACACAATGTGCTTTAACTGCAGACTGTCAGCTTTAATTTGAGGGTATGTACATCCAACTCAGGTGAACGGTGTAGGACTTACAGCAGTTTGCAGATGTGCCTCCCACTTGTTAAGGGACCAAAAGTAATGGGACAGAATATTAATCATAAATCAAACTTTCCCTTCTTAATACTTGGTTGCAAATCCTTTGCAGTCAATCACAGCCTGAAGTCTGGAAGGCATAGACATCACCAGATGCTGGGTTTCATCCCTGGTGATGCTATGCCAGGCCTCTACTGCAACTGTCTTCAGTTCCTGCTTGTTCTTGGGGCATTTTCCCTTCAGTTTTGTCTTCAGCAAGTGAAATGCATGCTCAATGGGATTCAGGTCAGGTGATTGACTTGGTCATTGCATAACATTCCACTTCTGTCCCTTCAAAAACTCTTTGGTTGCTTTTGCAGTATGCTTTGGGTCATTGTCCATCTGCACTGTGAAGCGCCATCCAACGAGTTCTGCAGCATTTGGCTGAATGTGAGCAGATAATATTGCCCGAAACACTTCAGAATTCATCCTGCTGCTTTTGTCAGCAGTCACATCATCAATAAATACAAGAGAACCAGTTCCATTGGCAGCCATACATGCCCACGCCATGACACTACCACCACCATGCTTCACTGATGAGATGGTATGCTTAAGATCATGAGCAGTTCCTTTCCTTCTCCATACTCTTCTCTTCCCATCACTCTGGTACAAGTTGATCTTGGTTTCATCTGTCAATAGGATCTTGTTCCAGAACTGTGAAGGCTTTGTTAGGTGTTGTTTGGCAAACTCTAATCTGGTCTTCCTGTTTTTGAGGCTCCCCAATGGTTTACATCTTGTGGTGAACCCTCTGTATTCACTCTGGTGAAGTCTTCTCTTGATTGTTGACTTTGACACACATACAGTACACCTACCTCCTGGAGAGTGGTCTTGATCTGGCCAACTGTTGTGAAGGGTGTTTTCTTCACCAGGGAAAGAATTCTTCGGTCATCCAACACAGTTGTTTTCCGTGGTCTCCCGGGTCTTTTGGTGCTGCTGAGCTCACCGGTACGTTCCTTCTTTTTGAGAATGTTCCAAACAGTTGTTTTGGCCACGCCTAATGTTCTTGCTATCTCTCTGATGGGTTTGTTTTGTTTCTTCAGCCTAATGATGGCTTGCTTCACTGATAGTGACAGCTCTTTGGATCTCATCTTGAGAGTTGACAGCAACAGATTCCAAATGCAAATAGCACACTTGAAATGAACTCTGGGCCTTTTATCTGTACATTGTAATTGGGGTAATGAGGGAATATCACACACCTGGCCATGGAACAGCTGAGAAGCCAATTGTCCCATTACTTTTGGTCCCTTAACAAGTGGGAGGCACATCTGCAAGCTGCTGTAAGTCCTACACCGTTCACCTGAGTTGGATGTACATACCCTCAAATTAAAGCTGACAGTCTGCAGTTAAAGCACATTGTGTTTGTTTCATTCCAACTCCATTGTGGTGGTGTATAGAGCCAAAGATGTTAGAACTGTGTCGATGTCCCAATATTTCTGGACCTGACTGTATATCCATGTGAGCTGGGGCAATATATATCCATGTGAGTCCGGGGCAATATATATCCATGTGAGCAGGGGCACTATATATCCATGTGAGCTGGGGCAATATATATATAAAATGTGAGCTGTGGCACCTAAATATCCATGTGTGAGCTGGGCTGGGGCAATATATATATATGTGCGAGCTGGGGCAATATATATCCACGTGTGAGCTGGAGCAATATATATCCATGCGTGAGCTGGGCTGGGGCAATATATATCCATGTGAGCTGGGGGCAATATATTACATGTGAGCTGGGAGGGGGGGCACCCTGGGCCCATGGTATGCAAAGGGTTTGTGCAGATGGTGTGCCACATGTGTCCTGCCTGCATGGAAAGGGTGCACTGGGCAGCCCACACCTGGGTTACCCTATACTGCATAGCTTCAAGGGGTATGTGCTGGGAGGGGGGTACCCTAGGCCCCTTGTATGGAAAGGGTTCGCAGGGCTCATGAGTCACATGAGGACAGACCCTGTGAAATGTTCTGGGGAGAGTGAGTGTAACGAGCACAGCTTGCTATTAGGCACATCTCTGCCTGTCACTGCGAACCCAACACCAGCTCTTAGTCAAAACTGGTAGAATGCCCCCCCCCCGAAACCTGTGTCTGGATTCGCACCTGCTTCCAGCCTTCCAGTCCACCACAGGAGCCCAGCAAGGAAGGTGAGTATCGGGAGGGAGAGTGGTTAGGAGACCCTGACGTACTATGTACATCAGCAGGTCTAAAGGAGACTTCCCAATCGGACGTACATAGTACGACAACAGTCAGGAAGGGGTTAAAAAATAATCTTAGCTCCTAAATCCTGGTGTTCAGTGAATATTCTAGACTTTATGATATGCGATGGGTTAATAATACCAACCATCAGGAAACGTCCTCTAGCAAGAGTCAAAACAACATTTTATTGAAGAAACAACAATGTGTTTGATAGGGAATATTTATAATCGGGCATCATTTCCTCAAATGCTTGTTAATGTCCCTTATAATCAGTTGTAACAGATCTCAGTACTCTGACTGAGTCACATCTTGTCATAGCCCTCACCGCCGCCGGCGCAGGAAGGTGTAAATCTGGGCTGCTGCACCCTGAATCCACCTGTGCAATGCATGAACGGTGCTGCCCTAGGATGAACTGGCTTCTCCTTCAGCTCAGTATTAGTAACACACTCAGTTGCACTTAATCACCTAGCCAGTATGCTCCTACTTAAGGAGACCACACATTCCCAGGGTGCTTCAGCATTACCTGATGTCCATTGAGGAGCAAGAAGTGTCTGTCTGACTGTGTACCAGACCCCTTTTGCCTTGGATTACCAGACTTTGCCACTCTGTTTACCCTCGACCTTTGGCTTGCCTCTGACCACTCTCTTGGACTATCCCTCTATTGCACACCTTGCATGGATACCCTCATTTATTTGCTGTGAGCCCCTCATCCTCTACTGAGACCCTCATCTGCTAATGAGACCCTCATCTATTGTATTACTTGTCCTATTGCCTGAATGCCTGAACTCCTACTCTCATCACCCCGTCCATCTGTCTGTTAATCAACCTCCACCTATCCTGTAACTACCCCCTGTATCTATTGTTGTCCTGTTCCTGACCTGTCGGTCTGTCTGTCAGTTAGCTCGCTTCTCTGTCCTGAGTTCTGTATGTTCTTTGGTTTATACCTTCCTGTCCTGTCTTTCAGTTCCCCCTGTATCTGTCAGTCAGTCCTATTCCAGCCTTGCCCCTCATCTTGTACCACCCGAAAAAACTTCCTTGTTTACCTGATTTGTGCCTAATGTGTGTCACTGCACCCCTAGGCTTGTACCCTCAACCTCATGGGTTAGCTGATCCCTGACACATCTGTTAATGCCACTTTCTTGCCGGACCCCTGTGTTCTCCCCAGCAGACTCTTGTACCTACTTCAGCACCTTGCCCCAGAACGCTTTGCTACCCTCTTGGATACTCGCTGAGGTGCCACCACCAGTATCACCTCCTGGAGACCATAGGACTCCATGGAGGGTTGTGCTGCGTGCCAGGCCTTGAGCCTGCGATCTTATTTTTATTCTTATATATTTATTTATTTTTGTCATAGAGTGTCCCTTAACAGCTCATTCATAAATATTAATGTCTGCAATATCAAATATAGGTTATTTTTCTCAAAAGCAACGAAAGTATACAATGGTACAAAACTATTTGGAAGTAAGGAATTCTTTCTCTCAATTTGTCCATTACTGGTGTAGTGATCTGCATAAACCATGTAAATCTAGGCCTCCCTCATGCATTAATCTGCACAGTGGAAGTATTAGCACTTTATATAAAGTGTGCTGTCACTCTTCCAGTTATCTACAGTAGAAGCCTGTGGGTTGTATGGTACCTGGACAGCACTTTCATTAAAAGCAAGGATATCCACAAGCTCAATATTTTAATTGCTAAATAAAAGTGACAAAAAAATCGTATTGTGATGTACATCAATAATACACATTTAGGATTTCAAATGTGTCATTTATTTCAGCATCCATCATTTAAATCAGAATCTTTTTTTCTGCTAAGGGCCATTTGGAGACTTATAACATCATTTGAGGGCCATACAAAATTAACAACTTAATATATAGCCAGCTATATTTAGGAAGAATTTTTTATAATTGTTAAATTATAATTTTTTGTATTTATTTTATATATATTTTTTCTTCACTTTAATTTAGGTTTGAGCTGAAAGATAAATCAAATTTTGTTTGTTTTGTGCTCTTAAAATAAAAAAAATTGTATCCTCCTTCATGCTGTGCCCGGAAGATGAGGGGCGCAGCGTGAAGGAAGATCCAGCGCGCAGCAGTGAGTTAGGGAAGTTGGGATAATCCCCGGCCCCTCATTCTACTACTCGCCGTGCGCCGAGGTCAGGTAAAAGGGCCGTGGGAGAAGGAATTTAAACAACCTCCTGCTGTGGGGCTCTAAGGGCCGGACCAAGTGATTCTTTGGGCCTTATACTGCCAACGTTAACCCCCCCCCTGATTTTAAATAAATTGTCACCTTTTTTGCCTTCTAGACAAAGAGTCAATGACTGAAAAAACAAGATGACTTCTAAGCATGTTATCTACTGTGTATATTTTAAACACAAACAACTATTAGAAGATAAGAGATTTAATTTACTCAACAATGACAAGAATACATTTTCTTATAATTGTCACCTTGTAGGAGAATATTTCAATGTGTACTATTTTAAGTGTTTCAAGGCAGCTGCAGTGAATTCTCAATCTCATCAAACTTTAAAATCTCATTATACTTTCACACAGTTAGGGTTGACATGTCGCTTATCTTACATAATGTATTACGAAACAAATGATCACATCAACTACAGGGTGTCCCATGAGAAAATCAAACGGGCGAAGGTAAGGGGTGCCCTGATGTCAACCATAAAGCTTCTAAAATTTTAATGCGGAAGGAACATTCATGTTCACTTAAGTAAGTAAAATTGTGAAGAAAGGGGGAATCAGAAGTCCTTTAAGGTTTATAAAAAAGACAGGACAGGGTAAAGTAATGAAATGGGATGGCATGTCTGTGCTCAGAAAATGTAACTCTTGTATTGCACATTTACATACATAACTAGCCACATAGGTTCAGGGCTACTTATTCTGATTGTGCACCTTAAGTTCATTATTAAACCTGATAAAGCGATTCAATTCTACAAATACGGAATATTTTTTCTGTAATTACATGTTACGGTGCCATTTCTAAGATTCAACCATAATGTACAGTATATGTGGTCAATGCACATACATGATTTCCATGAGAAATCACTTTCCTCTCTAAAGCTATTCTATAGCCCCTTATACTATATTATATATGTAAGTATACTTGGGGCCAGATTACAATGCTAACGATAAAATGGAGACACTAACAGGGTAAACCTGCGCCTGCATCATCCCCATTTTAGGTTTAGTTAACGGGGAAGGCGCTACTTCAGCACCTTGCCCTGGAACGAAGCGCTACCCTCGGTGATACGCTTCTGTGCGTCCATAGGACTCCATGGCGGCTTCAGTCCTACCCCCTAAAATTACAAAAAAATCTGACATGACAGCCGATGTCTTGAAATTATTGAAAAGCTTGGACATGTGTTTTTTTGCACGGAACCATGAAGCTCAAGCTATAAAGTAAATGTAGTACCACCTTTTTTCCAGCTGAGGGAGTTTGCAGCCAGTCAAATAGTGGTGAGTCACTGCTGACCTACAGTGAGCATATACAGTTGGTCATGCGCCAGACTCAATTATCCTGGCGCTAACGCTTACTCATACCCACGCTAATGTTTGCTCAGACCAGGTGATAGTGCCCTTATACGCTTTGTAACTGATGTAAGAATGCAATTTTGACCGTTTTGTGCTCATCATGTTTAAACGCGATTTGAAGGCATGTTTTATTATACAACCCAGACAAAAAAGTTTAGAAAAAACACCTGACAACACCTTTAGTCTCCCCACTAAAAAAGGCCTCTCCTTTGTGCACTGCAACATCCGCAGCTTACTTCCTAAACTGGATGAGCTTCAAGCTTGGTGTTTCTATGACAAACCCAAAGTCATTGTGCTCACAGAATCATGGTTAGCCCCAATAGTACCAGACTCTGCCATACCAATACAGGGGTATTCATGCTATAGAAATGAGAGAGCAAAGAGAGGAGGGGGAATTGTTATTTATGTTGACAAGTCCATAAAGTTCACCCCTTTGCAGAACTCTAGCTCCCCTGCCACCTTTGATTTCCTTTCTGGTATTAATTGATATCCCGTTCAGTAAATAGATTATTGTTGCTGGATTCTATTGCCCAACGAGTTCTCCAGTGCACTCCCTTTCTGATATAACCCAAATCCTTAGTAAATTACTTACTCAAAACAAAAAAAGTGAACTGCTGGTTTTATGCGATTTGGCTGAATCCTAAGAACAATAAACCCTGCTCACTGTTTAAGGCTTTGCAATTAACACAATTAATTTGCTCCCCCACACGCGTTAATATAAAAATCCCTAACCATACCTTGCTGGAGTGGATTCTCTCCTCATGTCCTGACAGAATAAAGGAGGCAGGCGTTCTCCCTAGTAGTGTCAGTGACCGCTGCCTTTTGTGTGCACAAAATAAAGGTCACAAAATCCTCTCCAAAGGTAATAATCACTGTTCTTTCAAGAAATTTAAACTTGAATCCTTTCACAAATGATGTCAAACATGTCCCATGGTTCAGACTAAACCTAATCCCAGAACTGCACTGTGCAATTGAATACTTTCAGTCCGAGCTCCTGCAAGTCTGGAATTCCTATGCCCCTCTGCGTAAAGTGCGTGTAAAAGGGCCACATCTCCCTTGGGTTACAGCTGACCTCACGCAAATGTACCAGTTTAGAGATTTAGTGTTGACAAATTTCAAGCATACTGGTTCCATGAACGATCACA
Source organism: Leptobrachium leishanense (assembly GCA_009667805.1). Taxonomy (NCBI): domain Eukaryota; kingdom Metazoa; phylum Chordata; class Amphibia; order Anura; family Megophryidae; genus Leptobrachium; species Leptobrachium leishanense. Next base: position 89,829,655 of record CM019063.1, read on the forward strand.
GTGCTTATCAAAATTGGCGGAATTCATGCACAGAACAAACAAAAATCGCTAAACCCAATACTTCAATGAAAATCTAAACAATAACATATCAAACCCAAGAAATTTTTGTAAAGTTTATAAGTAACATGCAATCACCACTATCCACTCCCAACCAGCCACTATCAAAGTAAACATCCAAACCCTGCAACACCCCCTAGATGTAGCAAATTCCTTTATTAATTATATTGTTGGAAACGCCACCACCCTGATTGCTAAGCTAACAAATTATACACATTCAGAAAGGCCGCACGCAGGTCAGGTCCCACCAACTGTGCAAAGACCCTGTATCGCTGAGAAATTCAATTTTAGACCGGTGCGTGTCAGCAGTGGAGTAGCGTGGGGGGCCTCGGGGGCGGTCGCCACAGGTGCAATTTTCTTAGGGGCACAAAATTTCAAAAGAAATTTGACCCACTAATGTTTTCCAGCAGGGATCAGCACTGGTGTCCGTGAGAGGCCCTTGCATGGGCAGCTGCCAGTTTTGTGGTGCGGCGGAGACTTAGCACTCAGCAGAAGGGAGGACCAGGACAGAAAATTCTGGTCCTGTCCTGACTCCTTAACGCTGACATGAGTCACGTGAAGCAGCGCAGTATTATTCAACGGAACACCCTGTACCACGCTTGTCAGCCCCCCTTGAAGCCCTGTGCCAGCCCCGCGCTGCTGGCAACCCTGCAGCCACTGAACAGGAAGGAGGGAGGGAGGCACCTGCCCTGCAGCACATTTAAAATCCGGTCCCCACTAAGAACCCTGGACAGCTCCCCCCGGGCCACCAGCAACTCCATGCAGATAGGCGACACTGTGTGATACCAGAGCAGCGTGTACAGCACACAGTGAGGGGGTACTGGGGGTACAGGGAGAAGGTGACTTGAGGTTCGGGGAGAGAATGACTGGGGATACTGGGAGAGAGTGACTGGGATACTTGGAAAAAGCGAGTGACTGAGGGTACTGGGAGAAAGTGGGGGTACTTGGAAAGAGCTAGAGTGACTGGGGGTACTGGGAGAGAGTGACTGGGGGTACTGGGAGAGAGTGACTGGTGGTACTTGGAAAGAGAGAGTGACTGGAGTGCACTTGGAGAGAGAGAGTGACTGGGGTACTGGGAGAGAGTGACTGGGGTACTGGGAGAAAGTGTGGGTACTGAGAGAGAGTGGCTGGGGGTACTAGGAGAGAGTGACTGGGGGTACTTGGGGAGAGAGAGACTGGGGGGTACTTGGGGTGAGAGTGACTGGGGGTACTTGTAGGGAGAGAGTGACGGGGTACTGGGAGAAAGTGAGGGAACTAAGAGAGAGAGTGACTGTGGGTACTTGGAGGGATAGAGTGACAGGGGGTACTGAAAGAGGGTGACTGGGGTTACTGGGAGAGAGTGACTGGGTAATAGTGTGAGAGTGGAACTATGCTAGGGTATACTGGGACAGGGTGACTGGTAGCAGTGGCATAGCGTGAGGGGCATGTGTGTTTCATTTTTTTATTCTATAAATATTTTGTTAATATACAATAAATGTGCTTGTGGGGTAAGGGTGTCAATACTCTACTGGTGGAAGGGAATTAGGTTGTCTTACCATTTCCACAGGGTGGGGGGTGCATGCAATTCTTGCCTTGCCCCGGGCACTGACAACCCACGCTATGCCACTGCCTGTCAGTGTCGGTACTAAACTTCTCCGTAATCAAAAAATTAAATACCAGTCTGGACCTGATCAAATACCAGCAGTGCTGCTGAAAATCAGTGTGCCGGCAACTGCTAAACCTGTTGCAACCCTAATCAATGATTCACTGGCAACTGGATACATAACCAAACTTTGGAAGACTGCGAGAGGGTACCTATCCATAAAAGTGGTGACAATACTTTGGTATTCAACTACCGTCCAATATCATTTCTCCCTGTTATGTCCAAAATTTTGGAAAAATGTATCTACACGCAATTACGTGATTATTATCAATATTCAAACTACTTAACAACAGATCTAACTGGCTTTCGTCCAAATCATTCAGCTACAACTGCCCTTTTAAAAGTTTGTAATGATATCCAAACTGGCATGGAACAATGAAACCTAACTGGAACATCTTCCATGATTTTGCCAAGGCCTTTGACACAGTAGACCATGGCATCCTATTACAAAAACTTAAAAACTCGGGTATTGGTGATCGCACGCTAAGCTGGTTTTGATCGTATGTATCCGATCGATCATGATATGTGTCCATTTCTGACAGTGCTCCCTCCCCCTCCCAGTCACGTGCGGTGTACCCCAAGGCTCGATACTCGGCCCCCTGCTATTTACGATATTCATAAACGATCTGCCCACCGTCTGCAAAGCCTCAACTGTACACATGTACGCAGACGACACCATAATCTATACTAGCAAACCAAATCTCCCGCAGCTGGAGGCTGTGCTGCAAGAACAATTCACAGAGGTATAAAAGTGGATTGCAGATAACAAACCTTTTCTAAATACTGACAAAACTGTTACGATGCTCTTTTGAATAGCACCTAAACTACAGAAATTACAAACTTCCCACCTATGCATCAGGACAAAAACAAATGGCATGCTGACCACAATCAGTTCTCTCAAATATCTAGGTATGTGGTTAGACCCAAATTTATCCTTTGGCCCCACATCTAAACTTTACCCCAAACTAGGTGCCCTGTACAGAAACAAATACTGCCTGAGCCCCACGTTAAGAAAGCAGATTGTACAACAAATGCTTATGCCGGCTATTGAATACGGAGATGTAGTGTATGCAGCTGCCCCGCAAACGCACCTTCATAAACTTACTACATTGTATAACTCATTCTGCTGCTTTTTGCTACAATGTAACTACATGACCCACCACTGTGACATGTTAAAAGAGCTAAACTGGCCGTCGCTGGAATCTAGACGCACCCTTCACCTTTCCAACCTGGTGTTTAAAAGGCTTTCTGGGAAGCTACCACCCTACCTGAATAAACTTCTTCCCCTAGTAGTTCCCTCACTTATAATCTCCGATCCAGGACCTGCACTTTACTTACAATACCACAATATGTAAAGAAAGTGGCTTGGTCCTACAGAGGACCGCAAGTATGGAATAACCTCTCAGACGTCATCAAATCTTACCCCAGTCTAAAGTCCCAATAGAGATCTCTATTAACATACCTCGATACAGAATGCACCTGTAAACATGTAACATAGTGAGTATATTTCCTACATATTTATTTTCTGTGTTAATCTGTATACTTCTGTTTTGTTTTAAATCTTGTATATATTACTTAGAATTTTTACAGTAGGTACAGAAATACAATGTTCTTGAACCCAGGTCATACTTGAAAACAAGAGAACTCTTAATCTATCCTTCCTGGTATAATACTTTATAAATAAACAAATAATAAATAAATAACTGGGAACCCATTACCTTTTTTTTCTGAGAAATTACGTGATTTCAGCATTTGCAAATAAGATATCTGGAATCACTACTTACCTTGGCTTCAGCTTCTACTCATGTCTCTGATACAGGCACCTCATACATGGCCAACCTCTCTCACTCCCTCCTGTCTCTTGGTGCTCACACACAACCCACTCAGCTTAGGGGTACACTCATTTGTATGTATCCCCAAGCAGGGTCAGTTTTGAGCACCAAGAGACAGGAGGAAGTGAGAGGATTGCCATGGATGAGATTTACCAAGTAGTGTGTACCTCCAGAGTGATGCCTCTGAGCTGGTGATTGTTGGTAGTCACTGACCTCTAGACTGGCACCTATAGGTCTGCTATAACCTGTCACTTTGGCTGCTGTCTATTTGATTGGCAGACAGGGGAATCATCTTACATCTTTATTTTTTCAGACCTTTTTAGCACCTTCAATATACTAACAGAATTAAGACACTTTGGAATTAGCCTAAGTGCACTTTTCAATGACAAGTTTTCTTTAATACATTTGACATTTTAACCCTTTCGCTGCTGAGGCATTTCCTGCCTGTGTGCTGAGCTAATTTTTACCGTTTTGTGCTCATCATGTTTAAATGTGATTTGAAGTCAAGTTTTATTATATGACCCAGACAAATTATATATCCTTTTTTTCAGCAGACTCCACAGATTCAAAATATATCATTATTATGTGTATAAGTAAAGATTTAAAAAAAAAAAAGGGGGAAAAGTAAAATTTTGTTAAAATTCAGAGGAACAACATTGCATATTTTTTTCTATCTACACTTTATGACCAGAACTATTGTGGTTATATATTGATACATTAGGTGCCTTTTTAAAAATGGTGTAATGGAGAATATTTAATTTTTTTTGTTTGTACAAAAATATGCAGTTTTCTAAAAATCAAAAAAATCTGCTTTTTTTTATGTCATGACTCATTGTATGTAATACATAAAATTAGTATATCTAAAAACCAATTGAAATGGAAAAGCTATATATTTTCTGAAACTAGACAAAATTCCGCAAAAAAGGAGACCTTTATGACACATTTTTAAATTTATTTTGTTATTCATAACTTTATTCAAAAAACATCATATTTAATGTAAAAAAAAAAAATCCTAATAGGTCAAGATTTATATTGCATAATTTCATATTAATTTTGGGATAAAATATTTTTGTTTTGCTTAACTATATAAATATATCCCTCCTATAAAATAATAGATCCAATTTGATTGCATAGATCAAGTTTAGGCAGCGTTGGAGGTGCTAATTTGCACCATGCGCAAAATAAATTTAGAGAAGCTTTTTATGCCGGTTTTTGAAAGGAGGCATACCTGCAATTAAATGGCTCTAGCTCAACAGGGATCTAAAATATGCCAAATAAAGTATATATCCGGACAAAGTAGACTTCCAGATGAATCAAACGTGGGGTTACTTATTATTCTATCATAAATATTGAGCCCGCAACAACTTGTGGAATTTGGATTTGTGCGCAAAAAAAAACAACAAATTATTTCAATCACTTCAGACATGATAAAATCTTTGAAAACTAGGCCTTTCTCTAGCTCAATGCAAAGCCCCAACCCTTGTGATAAAAATGAGACCCAGGTTTAGTGGTCCGGGTCCCCCTAGATGGAGCACGAGGCGCTAATTTGCACCATGTGCAAAATACATTTAGAGAAGCTTTTTATGCCGGTTTTTGAAAGGAGGCATACCTGCAATTAAATGGCTCTATCTCAACAGGGATCTAAAATATGCCAAATAAAGTATATATCCGGACAAAGTAGACTTCCAGATGAATCTAACGTGGGGTTACTTATTATTCTATCATAAATATTGAGCCCGCAACAACTTGTGGAATTTGGATTTGTGCTAAAAAAATAAATAAATGTAAATTCCATGCTGTTGCGTCCTCTATTTTTATGAATAGAATTTTATTTAACCCCTTATTTGATTCGTCTGGGTGTCTAGTTTCTCCTAATATATACTTTATGTGGTCTGTTTTAATTTCCTGTTGAGCTAGAGCCATTTAATTGCAGGTATGCCTTCTTAAAAAAAAAAAAAATTCACAAAATTTTCCCCATGAATTTTGCTCAACAATTATGTAGTCTATCAACAATTGTATAGTGACTCAAAATGCTGCACAAACACACAACAAGCCCGCCACACATTTTACATTCACTCAATCAGTTGGATTGGCACATGGAGCATCCATGTGAGCAGTAACGCCACGTCAAGGCCCCAACCAGGTTACTGACCATTCACACATCTTTCACATCTGTTTCACTCACTGAATCACACACCTTTCATGCAAGAAGCTAGTAAAAGTGGAGTGAGTGACGTTAAGGGGGCAAAGAAGGGAAAAGTGCAGAAACACGGAATGGGAGAAGAGAAAGATAATGAGGATTAGAGGGGGTGGAATAGAAACACCCCCCCCATTCACATCTGTTTCACTCACTGAATCACACACCATTCATGAAAGAAGATAGGTAAGGGAAGTGGGTGAAGGGAAGGGGCAAAGAAAAGGGCAGAGACAAAGAAGTTGAAGACACACCATTAACACCGCAGTTAAATCTGTCTTCAGAGGCTTCTTTCTACATCTGACGTATGGAGGACATCAGATTGTTGGGGATGGGGCAACCTATTTTATTGTATGTGGGGTGAATTACATTATAACTGGGGGATGGGTAGTAAACTGTAGGTGGGTAGTGAAACGTGTGGGGTATTGAACCGGAGTGGTAGTGAAACGTGGTGGGTAGTTTTTTTTATTAACGCTTGAATTAACACTGCTATAAAATAATGGGGCTGGTTTTGGTTTGTTTTTTTATTTGGGAAAATTTAGAGGAATAGCACTATCCAGGAATAAATGCCAGCATGATCCGGGCAAGCTCTGTCCAGATTACACTGCACTGTGTCCATCAGAATGTCATCAAGATCTGCAAAGATCTTAACGGTGCTATAGCCAGATTTATCAAGAAGCACAAAATCAGTGGCATACCTCAACCTGAAATCTGTTTATTCTCAGCCGAGAAACAATTCGGTCCCGGTATGCCACTAGTAATGTGTCACTGTATGATAAATCTTGAAGCAATCAGGCACACAAAGACCTGGTTTGGAGGGGCAGTCAGGGCAGTGAAGGCGGCTTTCCTTATGCCGCCCTTGGCGCGCGCAAACCCGACACCTTTTACATGGGGTCACTCTCTTTTTCAGTTGGTGGAATGTAGCCAGGAAAGTGGCGGTCACGCAACCTAATTACATCTTCCACCTCTTCAACAATGGGAGCATTCTCTTCTGGACAGAGAAGGGACTCGATAACAGATCCTGAAATTTTAGGAATGCTATCCGTCGGGCATGAGTGGCCTGATACAAGATGAATGCGTTAAGCATTGACATCTGTATCAGATGGACTGCCAGCTTTTTGTACCATACATATGCCTTGCGAGAAGCGAGCTATGGTACAAGCATCTGGTCAGACTTGTCCACTCCCCCCATGTATCGATTATAATCCTGTACACATAGGGGTTTCATGATAGGGGAATCTCTCCATCTGACGTGAACTGCAGATGTGCATTCATTATGTATCGTTGTAGTAAATGCACATCCTTTTTGTCTGTGTATACAGCCAGCAGTTCACCGCAGCGCAAGGCAGATGTTTCTCCTCTATTTTGCTTCCCAAACTGTGTTTTGTTGAAAGCCTTTCCTATTCGAACGGATCGTGCCACAGGCTCCAGTACCATTGCTGTACAAAAATTTGTACAGCGGCACACCCGTGTAAAAGTTATCGGTATAAATACAGTAACCTTTACCGAATAGTGGATAAGCGAGGTCCCACACTATTTTTTCAGTGGTGGAGAGGGTGGGGGGGCAGTCAGGGGGGGCCAGCTGCGAGTCCTTGCCAGTGTATACACGAAAGCGATACATGTATCCACTGGAGTTTTCGCACAGTTTATAAAGTTTTATTACATACCGAGCTCGCTTCAAAGGGAGGTACTGCTTGAAAACAAGACGTCCCTTGTAAAGCAGCACGGACTCGTCGACTGACAAGTTTTGGCCTGGAGTGTATAACTCTTCAAATCTTGCCATCAGATGGTCAAGAAGTGGCCGCAACTTGTACAGTCGGTCGTGATCTGGGTGGTCACGGGGCAAAGTCTTTGCATTATCATTATAATGCAAATACCGCAGGAGCAATAAATATCTGTCCCTGCTCATAGTAGCAGGGAAGATAGGGGTGGTTTGGGTACTCTTTTTTGACCAGTATGAGGCTATGCTGGGTTTTTGCACAATCCCCATCTGCAGAGTGAGGCCCCAGAACTTCCTCATCTCTGGCAAACTGGTTGGGATCCATTTACGCGCCCTCGCACTTGGCAACAATTCTGCCCCTAGACCTTGAAAATATTGTTCGGCATAATACAGATTGCTCTGCTGAACAATAAATTCCAAGAACCCATCATCTATATATAGTTGAAAAAAGTTGATGGGTTCAAAATTAGTGGTGTCCACTAGTATACCAGGATTGCCAGAAAATTGTGGCAATTCTGGCTGGACCATATTAGGGGAGGTCCAGTCAGATCCTGGTTCAGCATCGCCACAGCCTGTGTTGCAGATACCCCTGCAATAGGCCGTTGGGCCGGTGCAGGATCAGGTAGTGCAACTACAGACCGTGCGGTCCCTGCACTACCACGGGAGCACCCTGGTAACTCTGTGCGGCCACGCCGTGGCTCATCACGTAGTTCTTCATCGCTGGAACCGTCACTATCTGATGATGCTCCAGGGACAAAGTCACTGCCTGAATCTTCAAAAACTTCATCAGCGCTGGTATCAGAGTCTGACATCATAAGGACGTCAGCTGCTTCCTCAGCGCTTAGAAACCTTTTAGCCATAATTTGCTTTCTGAAAATGTATTTTCAAAAGAAAATTACGCCGTTTGATAGTATCTATATATATATATATGTGCGTATATATATATATATGCACGTGTGTGTGCGTATATAATATATATTCTATATATATATATATATAAGTGTGTGCGTGTGCGCGTATGTGTGCGTGTGCGCGTATGTGTGCGTGTGCGCGTGTGTGTGCGTGTGCGCGTGTGTGTGCGTGTGCGCGTGCGCGTATGTGTGCGTGTACGCGTGTGCGCGCGTGTGCGTGCGTAAATATGTATATATATGTGTGTGTGCGTATATATGTATATATATGTGTGTGTGTGTATATAATATATATATATTTATGTGTGTATTAGCAATTTATCACCTATTTTATGGAGACAGCCTCTGCGACACTAACACCTCGCAATCCACATGCAGACTGAGGATAGAAATGTAAAGTTATCAAGATTTGAAAAATTCATCCCCCGTGATTGGCTGGAGGGTCAATCGCTAGGTTACGGGGTCATTTTAGGGTTATATTTGTATCCTCAGTGGCCATGTTGGAGGTGGCAGTGACAATTGTGACAGCTAAGTGATCATTGTTACTACAGTGTTCACATAGCTGTAACAATAAAATGTGAAATAAAATAATAAAAAGGGGATTGTAATTTTATTAAAAGTGGGGTTTGGGGGCCTCTGGGCAGTTTTGATTTTTTTTACTACCCTTAGAGACCCTGTGTGTGGTGTTTTTTTACTTTCTGTGTTTTTTTTATGTTTTTTTTACATTTTATACTATAATGAGGCACACCGTTGGAAAGCTCAGGCTCTGGGCTTTCCATCGGTGCCTCATTTATCTCTGCAGCCCTTACCGATGAGGAGATGGAGAGGTCCTAAGGACCTCTCCCCCCTCCTCCTAAGGGCTGTCTATGCGGCCGCTGAAAGTGACGTCATCACGCCAGGCGTGATGACATCACCGCGACTCCCATGATCCCACAGTGAGAGCCGACATCTCGGATGTCGGTTCCTCACTGTTTGCCGCCGGGGATCTCCGCCACACCACCGCTTCGCTGCCGGGAGGACCGGACGCGCTGAGCGCGTCCTCCGCACAGCAGCGGGAACTTCCTGGACGCGCTCAGCGCGTCCGTAGCAGCGAAGTGGTTAAGTCACCAGAAAAACATGTTAAATCATAAGTCACCAACACTCGAGTGACTTTCCTCTTTTACGGTTTACTTTTCCTAACTTCCTCTTTATATTTTTATCCATGCTGGCTATATCTGGTTTTTAATCATAGTTGTTTGTTGCAACTGAACTTTCATTTTCTGTTCTATTTTTATTTATATATATATAATATATATATATATAATATTATATATATATATATATATATATACTTCTATTTAAATTAATGTTATATTTTATAGATTAACCATGTTACTAATTTACTTATAATGAAAATAACAAAATTACATTTATAAATTCATTATAAATTTTTTACCTTTACAAAATATTAAAGTGCTAAATACAATGCCAGAAAATGACTGTAAATTATTTTTTTTATTCTCATTTTACCTTTAGTGAATAGACCTGTTAGTGTATCCTGGAGCAGGAAATTCAGGTGTGGTCAAATTCTATGCACCGATATTCGTCCGCAGCCAAATTGGAGCTGCCAAATTCAGATGTGGACGAATTCTAGGAGTGTGTGCAACATATGTACTGTTCAAATGCAAAAGACCCGAGGGTCTCCTGCATTTGGAAGCCACATAAGAGAAGAGGTGGGGGAGGCCAATGTCGCTGGAGAAAAGTTAGCTACAGGTTGGGCCACTCTTATTCAGAATTCTGAAAACTGAAGGGCCCCGGAAACTGGTATTTTCGAACCCTTCCGGATTTTAGTAATACTGGATTAAGGACCATTTGCTCATCGCCAAGACGCAGCTCCTGAGTGCTGCAGAAGACTGCGCCACATGCTGGGATCCTCTGGCAGGCCCCGCCGTGTGACATGCTGTTTGGAGTCATGCTGGCTCTGAGCAGCATATCCACGGAAAAAGGCTGCACAACTCTCCCGGTGCGTGCACACACTGGTGACTGCAACAGAAATCTCCTTCCTCTCAGATATCAACTTCTCCTAGGGCCTGAAATCAGAAAGAATCCAAAATCCATAACAGTCTGTGCCCCGAGCATGCTGCATAAATTGTGCTCCACCTGTACTTTAACCTGAATTAAAGAACTATTAAAAACATAATTGAGCAGATGCTGTCAGCAGCGTCTGCCCAGTAGGCTTGTGCACCGATTTTTTTTTCGGTTCGATTTTTCGGATTTTTCAACTTTTCGATTCGGCTCGTTTCGACCGATTTCTGTTTCGATTCGGTTCGGCTCGACTCGTTTTTCGTGTATATATTTTTTTAGGAATATCGACCATTTTTCGTATTTTCGTGTCACTCTGCTCGTTTTTGTATCGACTTTTCGTAATTTCGGAAATTTTCGTTTTTCGGAATTGTACATGTTTTCGGAATATCGACCGTTTTTCGTATTTTCGTGTCACGTTGCTCGTTTTTTGTATCGACTTTTCGTAATTTCGGAAATTTTTGTTTTTCGGAATTATACATGTTTTCGGAATATCGACCGTTTTTCGTATTTTCGTGTCACTTTGCTTGTTTTTTGTATCGACTTTTCGTAACTTCGGGAATTTTTGTTTTTTCGGAACGTCTGTTCTCCTCGTTTCAAAGCAATAAATTTCGATTTGACACATTTCAAGTCCATTCGAAAATTCCGAAAATATTTCGTTTCGGCTCGGAAAACTTTTCGGATCTGCCATTTTCGGATCTAAAAATTTTCGGAAATTCGTCCGCATCCGGAAATTTCGTGAAAATTCCGAAATTCCGAAACCCGAAACGCACATCCCTACTGCCCAGTTATTTGTAGGGAAAGGGGAGGTGATTTTATTTGTAGAACGTTTTTTTAGTAAAATATAGGAATTATTTTACATATAGAAATGGAGATATTTCAGATACAAATGTAACATGAAAAATATATTTAGATAAGCCAATATGTAGTGTTGAATATTTGTATAGTACAATTATAGGACTCCAGGGCAATGGAGAAAAGAAAAAAAAGTATGTAGAGAAGAGATCACCTGAGTTATAAGCGCGCAGTCAATAAGTGCAGCAGTTTTGGCCCTTTCCTGACTATTATGTGGAGATATAAAGGGAGAGAGAGCATAAGCAATCTGTTTGCACCATTAAAAGTTCAATTTCCCCATTTTACTAATGGGTCTTTCCACTAAATGCAATGTTCAAGTATACTTCAGTTCTTGCTCGGTGTTGGCACAATCGATCATAAAAGCATAGTGTGGTTACTTCTGACGGTTATCGCCATTGTAAGTCTGCAAAATAAAGCATCTTTTCCTGTCACAATTGACCAAGTAAACGGCAAGCTATTACAAGTCAGCTATTATACTTACCTGGTTGTTCTTGAGAAGCATCAACAGATGAAACACATGTGGCATTTTAATGCTATTTTTCCTTTTTCATTTGATTTATTTATTTTATTTCCCAAGCTATCCTCGGGCCTGCTTAGGGTTACTTTTACCTTACTCACTTTGCTCTACCTCATCCAACCTGCGGTGACGAAACCCACAAGATGCAGCAGTCAGCTGAAAACAGAGACATGTCGTTTTTGGTAATGTCATTTTTTTTAAATAAATTGTGCATATATTATAAATTATATTTTATCATCAGTGTATCTGAAATTAAATAAATTGGAGTGATGTGAACTAATATTTTCCATTTTTTTGGGGACAGATGGGGAGTGCCGATTTACAAGAGGTGTAAAGATTACCATTACGCTCAGTCAAACAGGAACCATTCTTTACAGTTATAGTACTGGATATATTATGGTATGCTGGGGATTATAAAGGGTCCGAATCTTACTCTCTCTTTGCAAATCATTGAAATAAAGGGTGTCCATAAAGTCTCTTTAAAATTTCAAAGATCATGTGCAATCGAATCATTCGTCCGTTTGGCTTCGGCGAGACATCAATTAGTACAAATGTTTACCTTGACCTTTTGACTGAATACGTGGCACCACAACTACATGACCTTCAACCAACCATCATTTTCCAGCAAGATGTTGCACCACCACATTGGGGACTGCATGTTCATGGGTTCCTAAATTAAACAGTTCCAAAAACATTTCATCAGTGACACCAAATGATGAACCTGACCACAGCAAAACGCGTATGCCATGTTTTATTCATTGTAAACTTATAATAAAAACATTTTAAACATAGCCAGCGACTGCCTGTCCTGTTTTAGCGGATGAATCGCCACCATGATTACCACTGAGGATCATTCCAACCAAGAAGGGGGTCCGGTGCCCCTTGGAATCACCGGCTGCCTGAGATTTGGTGCCTCTTGAATAATAGGCACCATTAAATGTGAGTAGAGATTTTATATTCTACTATAACCATTTATTTAAATGGTCTGCACATTGCATTTTAATTGTTTTCACCGAGGAACATCCCACGGAGTAAAGACATCCTTGTAAATACTCATGTAAATACTGAATATTGGATGAATTGATCACCAGTGTGAGCGCTGATATCCACTACACCCTACAGATCTGAGGAAAGCAAAGGGTCTGGTTCACTGAAATCAATGGAGTAAACTTGTCGCTTCTGGACAGGTCACACACAAATGAGCAGATTCAATGCAGGAGCATTGGAGGAAGGGGTGTGCCTTCCTTAAATTAAGATGACCAGATTTTTTTAGAAAAACAACAGGGACTTTTTTGTTTTTTGGGCAAATGGTAAAAACTATTTTATTAGCATATTTTCCTCAAATTCTATATGCAGTGTATTTGGTATGTGCGGTGTAAGGGGTGACTGTATGATAGGTATACACATTATTTCTCACATTTCATCCATGAGAAAAATAAACTTCTTAGATTTTTTTGGAATATGAATACCAAATGTTGAGAAGATAGAGAAAAACGTTTCAATGTACATTTTGTATTAAATTCCTACCAAAGAATTTTGGTTCAACAATAACAATACAAATAAACATAGCCTTCTCTCCCAAAAGCATCCAATGGCAGAGCACTTTCTATGGCCGGATGTATGCGCACTCCAGAGTCTGTTCACCTGACAGCCTAGTCATCCTCCAGCCACACAGTAAAATAAGGAATGTTGTTTACAGGGAGGTCCTGAGCAAATCATGTGAGGGGAAAAATTTAAATTCTATGCCATGAAACAGGGGCGTAACTAGAAATCACAGGGCCCCATAGCAAAATGTTGTATGGGCCCCCCTCGCTTGCAACCTAACACTCTCCTCCATAGCCTACCCCCTCACACAAAAAAATGAACTAATGCCATTGAACAACACATTGCTACACCCCCAGAATTATATATACACAGCAGACCCCCAGAATGATATACACAGCAGAGCCCCCAGAACTTAATACACAGCAGAGCCCCCAGAATTAAATACACAGCAGACCCCAGAATTAAATACACAGCAGAGCCCCAGAATTATATACAGTACACAGGACTACACTCTTCATTTCATTGACCCCCCCGACACTCATTTTATTAACCCCTTATACTCATTTTATTGACCCCACACTCTTCATCTCATTAAACCCCTTCCCGCACTCTTCGTTTCATTAAAGCCCCTCGACTCTTCATTTCATTAACCCCCCCTATTCACTGTGAGCAGGGAGAATACTTCGTGCCACCTCTCTCCTCCATCTGCATGTGGTGGAGGCAGCGCGCTGGGAGGAAGTGACGTCATATGATCACTTCCTCCCAGCGCCGCAGCGCACAATAGCAGGCAGCTGCAGGAGGTCTTGTGGCAGTGCTCGGTGGCCGGTGATTCAGACACTGGCGGGCGCGGGCCCCACCGAGAGGCAGGCGGTCGCTTCCACCAAGCAGCAGGCGGTCGCCCCCTGGAAACTGCCACCAAAATACTCCACTGGCCGGCCTGCCGGGCCCACTCGGCTGCGGGCCCCTTAGCGCCCACGTGGGTCGCTATGGCGGTAGTTCTGCCATTGCTATGAAAGTAATTAGCTACATAGACAAAACACCCAGGGTTGCTGGTGGGATTAAAGGGCTTAAACACATCTATTTTGTTGTTTATTATTATTAGTATCATTCCTTATGTGTTTCAATCACAAACCACCACAAAGCCAAAGGACTGTGAACCTCCTGCATAGACCGACGTTTCGTCGCGAAGCATGGGTATCCAGCTAGTTAATAATAAATGTCTTCAGTTAGAACATGGGTTTTATTACTCACACCCCAAAGACAAATGCTATGATTGTTGTGTATTGCACTTTCAGATTCATCTCTGTTTTTTTCCCACCATTTTGTTTCTCCCAGTGTTTATCCTGAAGTAAGTCCCTGACTTGAACAGTGTGTTGAACAAAAGAAAGGGATGGACCTCCAGTGGATAATAAGTGCTAATCGGTTTATTAGGGTACAGCACCCCTAAAAAAAATCTGTGACGTTTCGACCCTAAGGTCTTAATCATACATACAAGCTGAAACACAATTCCTCCTTAAATACCCTAACCAGACAATTAAACAAGCATCATTAAGCAATTAGATGAAAAGAAAGTATTGCAGGGTATATTCAATTAGAAGGAGAAATAGTTTAAGCATACATAAATGTGATTTAAAAGAAATGGAGGGGATATCTAGATCTCCAATACGACAAAGTGTCTAAATTAGTGGAGAATAAAAGAAACAAAAAAACAAAAATAAAAAGTGAATGGACAAATAAATGAAAACGCAGGCTAAATAAATAGAAATCAGACCTAAAGAGACAATATTACCATAAATATATATATATATGCACCAGATTCTATGCATATAAACAAGAGTGTCTCTATATCACATTATTATTTCTAAATGTACACCCCATACTGCGCGAGGAATAAGGCAATGATAGCAATATAAAGGACTAGTAATAATAAGTCCACCAATATAATAGGAGAGATAAATCTCAACTCAAAAGCATATACCCAGATCAAATTCCCTATTTAGGCCTTTGGGCCATAGTGTGTCTAATCTATGTATCCACTTCTTTTCTTTACATTTTAGTAATCTAGTCCTATCCCCTCCACGTCTAAGAGGCGGAACACAATCCACCACCTAGAAGCGTAGCTGAGCCACATTGTGGGAACAATTATGAAAACGTTCCACTACCGGTAATTCTAAGCGATTAGTCCTGATGGTAGATTTATGTTTACTAATTCTATCCTTGACTCTCTTCGTGGTTTCTCCAACATAAAGGAGACCACAAGGACATTTTAAGACATAGATCACAAATGATGAATCGCATGTGAAAAATTTTTTAATGGGGATTTTTTCCCCAGTCTGTGGATGTACTAAATGGTCGCCTTTAATTACCGCATTACAAGAGGCGCAATGCAAACAGGGAAATGTTCCACATTTTTGTGGAGCTAGAGTAATACATAGATTTCCTTTCGTAGACCCCACATCAGCTCTAACGAGGGAATCTCTAAGATTCCTATTTCTTTTGTGTGCAAATAATGGAGTCATCTGGAAGGAAGGGATTTCACTATATGCCTTCTGGAGAATCTGCCAATGTTTTCTCACAATCTGATTGATCGATCTACTCGCTTGGTTAAATTTGGAGACAAATGGAATACGAGATTCTGTATGTCTATTAATTTTATGTTGTGAAATAATGGTGGAGCGATCTAGAGTTTTGGACCGTGTGTATTCCCTATTCAAAAGATCCGTAGGGTAACCCCTCTCTTTGAATTTTTTTGACATTTGTAACAATCTACTATCTCGAATATCGGGATCTGTGACATTCCTCACTACCCTTGTATACTGGCTACGGGGCAGTGAGTTTAATGTACTTTGTGGATGAAAGCTTGAAAAATGGAGAAGACTATTCCTATCAGTAGACTTCACATACAAGTCACTGGTAAGGCGACGTTCAGTAACTTTTAACGTGAGGTCCAAAAAATTTATCTCAGAAAAATTTGATGTCATAGTAAATGTAATATGTGGACTAACCAAGTTAATCTCCGTAAAAAAGTTCACTAGATCAACCTCATTACCTGTCCATACTCCAAACACATTGTCAATGTACATCCACCAAGTATGAACATAATTAATAAAAAGATGGTGTTTATAGACAAACCGATTTTCGAACATATCCATATATAGGTTAGCGTAGGCCGGAGCCATATTGGATCCCATTGTCGTGCCTCTGAGCTGTTTATAAATGGTGTCACCAAATTGAAAAATATTATTGTAAAGAACCAACACCACCAATTTCATAAGAAATGATATCTGTTCTACTGGAAAAGAATTGCCAAGTAAAGCCTCGTAGATAGCCTCCATACCCTCTCTATTAGGGATGGAGGTGTACAGGCTGTTTACGTCCCATGTGAATAAAATCACTGGGCCCTCAAAAGTGAGATCTGTAGTACGTCTCAATACATCCTTGGTGTCCCACAGGAAGGATTTAGTTTGTGCAACCAGAGGTTGGAGAATCTTGTCCAGGAAAACCGATATGGGTTGGAGCACAGAATCTGTACTTGCCACGATCAGTCTTCCTGGAGGATTCTCCAAACTCGTGATGCCAGTGTTTTATGTATTACCCAAGATACATAAGAGTTTGGAGAATCCTACGCTTCCAGGTGGTGGATTGTGTTCCGCCTCTTAGACGTGGAGGGAATAGGACTAGATTACTAAAATGTAAAAAAAAGAAGTGGATACATAGATTAGACACACTATGGCCCAAAGGCCTAAATAGGGAATTTGATCTGGGTATATGCTTTTGATTTGAGATTTATCTCTCCTATTATATTGGTGGACTTATTATTACTAGTCCTTTATATTGCTATCATTGCCTTATTCCTCGTGCAGTATGGGGTGTTCATTTAGAAATGATAATGTGATATAGAGACACTCTTGTTTATATGCATAGAATCTGATGCATATATATATATATTTATGGTAATATTGTCTCTTTAGGTCTGACTTCTATTTATTTAGCCTGCGTTTTCATTTATTTATTTGTCCATTCACTTTTTTTTTTTTTTCCACTAATTTAGACACTTTGTCGTATTGGAGATCTAGATATCCCCTCCATTTCTTTTAAATCACATTTATGTATGCTTAACCCATTTCTCCTTCCAATTGAATATACCCTGCAATACTTTCTTTTAATCTAATTGCTTAATGATGCTTGTTTAATTGTCTGGTTAGGGTATTTAAGGAGGAATTGTGTTTCAGCTTGTATGTATGATTAAGACCTTGGGGTCGAAATGTCACTGATTTTTCTTAGGGGTGCTGTACCCTAATAAACCGATTAGGACTTCTTATCCACTGGCGGTCCATCCCTTTCTTTTGTTCAGCTGTTTCGGGGGGCTAGCGGCATCCCCATTTGGTGGAGACCTCGTGGAGAAGGTTGGTGAATTGGGTCTCCCACCGAGCTGTGTTCGTGGCGCTTGATTATTGAACAGTGTGTTGTCATAAAATGAGTGACAACCAATCAGTGATTGAAATTCTCCTATTAAAGGTCTCCCCGTGCAGCAGGAGGCTTAACCCCTTAGTGACCGGGTGGTTTTACACAAATCCGTCCTTTAGTGACCGCTGCTGTTTTTACGTTTCTGCGCTGTTAGTGTTTAGGTCAAATTTTCCTCTTACTCATTTATTCAACCGTTTTGGTGTATAATAAATTATAATGAATTTATAAATGTAGTTTTGTTATTTTTATTATAGGTAAATTAGTAACATGGTTAATCCGTAAAATATAATATTAATTTAAATAGAAGTATATATAAATAAAATATAGAACAGAAAATGAAAAGTTCAATTGGAAACAAACAACTATGATTAAAACCAGATATAGCCAGCATGGATAAAAATATAAAGAGGAAGTTAGGAAAAGTAAACCGTAAAAGAGGAAAGTCACTCGAGGGTTGGTGACTTATGATTTAACATGTTTTTCTGGTGACTTAAAATGTCAAATGTATTAACCCCTTAAGTGACCGGGCGGTTTTACACAAATCCGTCCTTTAGTGACCGCTGCTGTTTTTACGTTTCTGTGCTGTTAGTGTTTAGGTCAAATTTTCCTCTTACTCGTTTATTCAACCCACATATATTATACACCGTTTTTTCCGCCAGTAAATGGACTTTCTAAAAATACCATTATTTCCATCATATCGAATAATTTACTATAAAAAAATATGAAATATGATGAAAAAATGGTAAAAACACACTTTTTCGTAATTTAATCCCCAAAATCTACAACCACCAAAAAAGACCCCAGCTAAATAGTTTCAAAATTTTATCCCAAGAATAGAAATACCCAATTTTTACATGTTTTTGCTTTCTAACCCCTTTACTGCTGAGCCAGTTCACCTATGTGCGCTGCGCTCATTCTGAGCATTTTGTGCTAATTATTTTAGATGACAGCCTAGGTCTTATTTAACTAAACCCCCCCCCAGACAAATTTTTTTTTTTTTAAAAAAAACATTTTTTTATTTTATTTATTTTTTTATTATTAATTATTTTTTAATTTTATTTTTAAACAAAACCTGGTCATGTTTGGTATCACTGGAAAGGTCATGATCAGGCCTTTCCAATGATGTCAAATGTGACCATCTTGCTGCCATGGATTGGGAGAAAATCTCCACATGGCAGCTAGGGGGTTAACTGGCCCACTGACATCCTCACACATATGGTGAGGTTGTCAGTGCGTGGGGGGACCTGGAGGCTTGGCTGACATCCAAGATTGCAATCGCAATCCGGCAGCATGTAATAATGCTATACACTGCTGAAAAAG
The DNA here is from genome assembly GCA_009667805.1 of Leptobrachium leishanense. NCBI lineage: Eukaryota > Metazoa > Chordata > Amphibia > Anura > Megophryidae > Leptobrachium > Leptobrachium leishanense. Next base: position 89,848,773 of record CM019063.1, read on the forward strand.
GGAGACTCTCCCCTTTCCAGCGGTGCAAAAAGCATCACTGAACATTACATGGTTCATGGTTTTCCTGAATTTTCACTACCGGCGCCTGCTGATGACGTCATCACGCAGCGTGATGACATCATCGGATCCGCCGGCCCCCAGGAAATGGCGAGGCAAGCTTCCAGCTTGCCATAAACGCCGAGGGAACGAACGAGTGAGGTGAGTATCGGCAGGAGGGAGGTTAGAAGCCCGCTGATGTACTATGTACGTCCGCGAGTCTAAGGGAGACCCGTGGGCAGGACGTACATAGTATGTCAGCGGTCGGGAAGGGGTTAAGTGAGTGCGATGATTCTCACGCTGCCCATTAAGACTCGTGCCCTGACCGGCCTTTGGTTAGTCTTTGGGCTTGGCGTTCGAGATGAACACCCACCTCTTATAATGGTTAATAAATAGAATAAATTTACACACACAGTGGGAAGGGGGGTATTGTGATTTGTTACATGCGATGTTACAAAGATAGACACGATGATACTAAGCAAGTGCAGCTGAAACAGCGTGTGTGTAATATACAGTTGTGTTCAAAATTATTCAACCCCCACTGAAATTGAGTGTTTTGGCCAGTTTGACATTGATTTTGATCATTCAGTCATCTTGTTTACAATTAAATCAAAGAGGCACGTGTAGGTCAGACAAATATAACATAACATTTATAATGAAATAACCACAAATGTCTTTTCTGTGCTCACATCATTATCAGTTTTATTCAACCCCAAGTGACATTCAATCTTAGTACTTAGTACAACATCCTTTTACAGTTATAACAGCTTTTAAACGTGAAGCATAGCTTGACACAAGTGTCTTGCAGCGATCTACGGGTATCCTCGCCCATTCGTCATGGGCAAAAGCCTCCAGTTCAGTCACATTCTTAGGCTTGCGCACTGCAACTGCTTTCTTTAAATCCCACCAGAGGTTCTCAATCGGATTTAAGTCAGGTGACTGCGATGGCCACTCCAAAATGTTCCAGCCTTTAATCTGCAACCATGCTCTAGTGGACTTGGAGGTATGCTTGGGATCATTGTCCTGTTGAAAGGTCCAACGTCTCCCAAGCCTCAGGTTTGTGACGGACTGCATCACATTGTCATCCAATATCTCCTGGTACTGAAGAGAATTCATGGTACCTTGCACACGCTGAAGCTTCCCTGTACCTGCAGAAGCAAAACAGCCCCAAAGCATGATTGACCCCCGCCATGCTTCACAGTAGGCAAGGTGTTCTTTTCTTCATAGGCCTTGTTCTTCCTCCTCCAAACATAGCGTTGATCCATGGGCCCAAACAGTTCTAATTTTGTTTCATCAGTCCACAGAACACTATCCCAAAACTTCTGTGGTTTGTCCACATGACTTTTGGCATACTGCAGTCGACTCTTCTTATTCTTTGGAGACAGCAAGGGCGTGCGCCTGGGAGTTCTGGCATGGAGGCCTTCATTACGCAGTGTGCGCCGTATTGTCTGAGCTGAAACTTCAGTACGCACATCTGACAAATCTTTTCTCAGTTCCTCAGCAGTCACACTTTTCTCCACTCTACGCTTCAGGTAGCGCACAGCAGTCGAAGTCAGCATCTTCTTTCTGCCACGACCAGGTAGCGTTTCAACAGTGCCCTTTGCCTTGAATTTGCGAATGATGCTTCCTATGGTCTCTCTTGGTATGTTTAACATCTTTGCAATCTTCTTATAGCCATTGCCCTTCCTGTGAAGAGTAATCACCTCTTCTCTTGTCTTCCTGGACCATTCTCTTGACTTCACCATGTTTGTAACCACACCAGTAAATGTCTAGAAGGAGCTGAGTATCACAGTCATTTTAAAGCTGCCTAATTGGTGCTTATTATGCTTTATTGCTGCTCCGTGACATCCACAGGTGTTTTCAATACCTGATTGAAAACACTTGAATGAACCTCTGTTCTTCAGAGTGGTAGTCTTTAAGGGGTTGAATAATTGTGTCAATGAAGAATTCACAAAAGAAACATTTACTACTGTATTACAAAACCAATCAATGTCATTTTAGTTGCATATGGTTCTTTAAAACGTCCTTGTAGGATTTCATTCTGAATACAATTACAAATGTACACTAAATTCCCTAAAACCCTTTACAGCATTGGGGGTTGAATAATTTTGAACACAACTGTATATATATATATATATACATATATATATATATATATATATATATACACTGATCAACCACAACATTAAAAACAGTGGCAGGTGAGGTGCATAACATTGACTATATGGATATAATGGTGCCTGTCAAGGGGTGGGATATACAGTATTAGGAGCAAGGGAAAAGTCAGTTCTTGAATTTCTTGTGTTGGAAGCAGGAAAAATGGCGAATAGATTTGAGTGACTTTAACAGGGGCATTCATTAACTTAGGAAGGATAAGACTTGTCAAGATGGGATACAGTGTGATGTTGTGAAAGACTTATGCCTCATATGATCTTATATTGTTACCAAATACACATCATTGTTTCCTAAATCGGGTGATTTTATTATCTCTAACACTAAATTTAAATGATCGCACTGTTCTTTCCCCGTTTGTTGTATTTGTCTTAGAAGCACCTGCACGTATTGCTTGTTTAGGTGAAGTGCAACTTCCTCCATTGTTATATACACACACATTTTGGTTTGGGGGGATTAAACAAGAAGGGACAAATAAATAACTTGAGGGTAAAATCTATATGGAAATGTAGTGTATGCAGCCGCCCCGCAAAACACACCTTCATAAACTTACTACATTGTATAACTCATTCTGCCGCTTTGCGCTACAATGTAACTACATGACCCACCATTGTGACATGTTAAAAGAGCTAAACTGGCCATCGCTGGAATCCAGACGCACCCTTCACCTTTCCAGCCTGGTGTTTAAGAGCATTTCTGGGAAGCTGCCACCCTACCTGAATAGACTGCTTCCCCCAGCAGCTCCCTCATCCTATAACCTCCGATCCAGGACCAGCACCTTACTTGCAATACCACAATACATAAAGACAGTGGCTCGGTCCTCATTTTCCTACAGAGCACCACAATTATGGAATAACCTCCCAGACACCATCAAATCTTTCCCCTGTCTTAAGTCACTCAAGAGCTCCTTACTAACATACCTCAATACAGAATTTCACCTGTAAACATGTAACCTAGTGACTATATTTCCTACATATTTATTTTCTGTTAATCTGTATATTTGTGTTGTTTTTTTTAATATCTTGCATTGTATTACTTTGTATTTCTGTAACTGTAACACTTCAATGTTCTTGAACCCAGGACATACTTGAAAACGAGAGAAATCTCAATGTATCCTTCCTGGTAAAATCCTTTATAAATAAATAAAATAAATATGCCCAATATGGTCACAATATAGGAAGAGTTATCCCCAATAACCATTACAATGTACATGGCAAGGGCAGCCGCTTCCAACAATCCCCAGGAGCATGTGATAAAAATGACTCAAATATTAATAAATGTCTTCAGTTATAACATGGGTTTTATTACTCACACCCCAAAGACAAATGCTATGATTGTTGTGTATTGCACTTTCAGATTCAGCTCTGGTTTCTTTCTGCCATTTTGTTTCTCCCAGTGTTCATCCTGAAGAAAGTCCCTGAGTTGAACAGTGTGATGTCATACAATGAATGACAACCAATCAGTGATTGGATTTCTCCTATAAAAGGTCTCCCTGTGCAGCAGGAGGCTTAAGTGAGTGTGAGGATTGTCTCGCAGTCCATTAAGACTCGCGCCCCGACCGGCCTTTGGTTAGTCTTTGGGCTTGGCGTTCGAGATAAACACCCACCTCTTATAATGGTTAAAAAATAGAAAAAATTTACACAAACAGTGGGACGTGGGGTATTGTGTTTTGTTGAGAAAAGGGTGGGGTGTGAGGATCCTGAGGACAAGCAACAGCACTAGTGGCCTGCTCTACGGTGGGTAGCCGCTCACGTCTCTCAAGGTTTAGCTTGTTTGTGCCATTACAGGGATGAATGCTCCATATGCAAATCAGCCTGCTCTCACCCAAAAAGGGTGGCCAGTGCTGATTGCCAAGGATGTCATCCCTGCACGAGAGGTGCAGCAACCCCCGACCAGGGCCGGATTAGCATAGGGGGCGGATGGAGCGGCCGCTCCAGGCCCCTTCCATAAAATAGGCCCACAGCCAAGATCACGTAGAGGAAGAGCAGCTGGCCGGCAGGCCTTTCACACACCTCTAGAGGCCCGAGGCAGAACGATATGGCTGGGCTCCTTTCCTCCTGGTTCAACCCTGGTGGTCTGAGTGGCTGTGGGCCTGCTTTTCTGTCTGTGCTCCCAGCACGGACAGCAAAGCACGTCCACGCTGGACTCCAGCACTTGTGACTGACTGTCAGTGTTGTCCCGGCGCTCAGATGACACATCAGAGAGTGCCGGCACTCAGCTGACGTGTCATCAAGGAGCGTCAGCATCCAGCTGCTGGAGCACAGCCACTCTGACCACCAGGGATCCAGTATCACTGGCCCACTCCCCCCTTCTTCCCTTGCCACTGGACCACCAGGGATCAGCCCCCTCCCTGCAGAAAAGGTAAGCAGGAGAGGGGGGAATGTGTTTATATATAATATAGTTGTGTTGTGTATGTGCGTAGGAGTGAATGTGTGTTCTTTTTTTACATTTATGGGATTGGGAATGGTTGTGTGCTTTGGGAGTGATTTAGGTGTGTGTTTCTTTAGGTGTATGGGGTAAATGTGTGTTTATGGGAATGATTATGTGTTTATGGTGTTTAGGTTTGTGTGTGTGTGTGTTTAGGTGTATATGAGTGGATGTGTGTGTGTTTAGGTGTATATGAGTGGATGTGTGTTTAGGTGTATATGAGTGGACGTGTGTGTTTAGGTGTATATGAGCGGATGTGTGTGTGTTTAGGTATATATGAGTGAATGTGTGTGTTTAGGTGTATATGAGTGGATGTGTGTGTTGTATATGAGTGGATGTGTGTGTTTAGGTGTATATGAGTGGATGTGTGTGTGTGTTTAGGTGTATATGAGTGGATGTGTGTGTTTAGGTGTATATCAGTGGGTGTGTGTGTGTGTTTTTAAGTTTATGGGAAGGGCTGTTTTTGTGGGTGATTAAGGTTTTTGTGTGTTTAGGTGAATGTGTGCATGTTTAGGTGAATGGGAGCGGATGTGTGCGTGTTTAGGTGAATGGGAGTGGTTAGGTTTGTGTGTGCTTAGGTGTATAGTAGGTGCACGTGTAGGTATATAATAAGGGTGGGTAGGCGCACATGTAGGTATATAATAGGGGTAGGTAGGCGCACTTGTAGGTATATAATGGGTAGGTAAGCGCACGTGTAGGTATATAATAGGGGTAGGTAGGCGCACTTGTAGGTATATAATAGGGATAGGTAGGCGCACTTGTAGGTATATAATGGGTAGGTAAGCACACTTGTAGGTATATAATAGGGGTAGGTAGGCGCACTTGTAGTTATACAATAGGGGTGGGTAGGCACACTTGTAGGTATATAATGGGTAGGTAAGCACACTTGTAGGTATATAATAGGGGTAGGTAGGCGCACTTGTAGTTATACAATAGGGGTGGGTAGGCACATGTAGTATATCATAGTGTTATATCTATCCACCACTAGAGGGCGCATGTTGTAGGTATTATCTGTGTTCCTGTTCATTGTAAATAAAGTTTCCTGATCACATGGTAGAGTTCTAAGGCAGCGTGCAGACGCTGTGTGCAGCTCCTGTAAATAAAGAATAAGAATCTTCCACAGCCTGTCTCTGCTTTCAAAGATATGGAGATATCACATTGGCGACGAGGGTAAACAGGTTGTACTGTGGAACGTGTATGTGCAGTTGCAAGGTCTGCAGAGCAGAAAAGAAAAAAAAAAAAAAAATAAGAAACAGAAGAAACTACAAGGATGTGAATTGCTGAGACAGAATGGCTGCTCTTGTGGGAACAGTGAGCCCCTTTGACTGTGAGTTGCAATCGTGGGACGAATATATTGAAGTGTTGGACTATTTCTTTCAAGCTAATGAGATTACTGATGCCGGTAAGAGGAAAGCAGTGTTATTAAGCGGGGTCGGCGCGTCAACTTATAGTTTGCTGAGAAGTTTGCTGTGTCCTATGACGCCAGCAGAGAAAACATATCAGGAACTTGTCGTCGTGCTCAAAGCCCATTATAATCCGAAACCAAGTGAAATTGTGCAGAGATATAAATTTAATTCACGCACACGGCATACTGGCGAGAAGGTGGCTGATTATGTGGCGGAGTTGAAAAAGTTAGCACAGTATTGTGAATACGGGCCTACACTGCCACAAATGCTGCGGGACAGGCTGGTGTGTGGAGTAAATGACGACAGGATGCAGAGACGGCTGTTGTCAGAAGTGGATTTAACCTTTGAAAAGGCTCTTACTATGTGTCTGGCGATGGAGTCGGCTGACAGAAATATAAAAGATCTCCAAGGCTTCTCTGGGGATGAAGAATCACAGTCTCAAAGGTCTCATCAGGGACAATCGGTGGTGCATAATGTGGGTGCAGTGGATAAGAGGGGGTGGAAGACGGACTATGAGTGTTTCAGGTGCAAAGGGAATCATGCACCCCACGAATGCAAATTTATAAATGAACTGTGCCACCATTGTCAGAAACGTGGACACATCAAGCGGGCGTGCAAATCCAAGCACGTGATGCAGAGTCACAAAACCCCATTTCAAGGACTGAGGGGGGAGAGGAAAGGAAAGGAGAAGGCTGGGAGGTCGCATTTAGTGAAAGAAGAAGACGTTAGTGAGACAGAAGATGCAGGTGACATAAACACGATATACAGTGTCTCACATAAAATGCCTAAAGTGGCTCCTATTCTACAGAAGTTAAAGGTGAATGGCATGAACATCGAATTTGAGGTGGACACAGGTTGTGGCATTACCATTATTAGCAAAAAGCAATACTCTAAGCTATGGAAAAACACCGACATACCAGAGTGGGAACCATGCAACCTGACATTAAAAACATATACAGGTGAGAAGATGCTGGTGTTAGGTCAGGTTATAGGAACAGTGCAGAGTCAGATGGACAACAAGAAACTTACTATGGTAGTGGTTGAAGGGGCCGGGCCAAATTTATTAGTAGGGATGAGCTGTTCGGGTTCGGACGGTTCGGAGTTCGACCCGAACTTTGGCAGTTCGAAAGTTCACGAATTTCGAACTTTTTGGGCGTGTTCGGTTCGGGTTCGAAAAAAAAAAAAGGAAATTTTGAAAAAAGTATAGAAAATGCTTAAAAAAATACTAAAAAATCTAGAAATAAAGAGACTCTTTACTGCAGAATATTATAAGCAACGATTTATTAGATATTGAATTAAAAACGAATGTGTACGTGGAAAGATTATCAACTCTAAATGACCTCTGTTCACAAACGGGCATAACACCAGGTGTTTTCAGTCTGGTAATCAATTTGATACATTGTATAATATAGTGAGGGGGTGGGGTGGTGTCTGTTTCTGATTGAGATTTGAGAATTAATTTCCCTCCTAAAACATCCTAATATGCTGCATTTAACCCTTTCGCTGCTGAGGCTTTTCACACCTCTGTGCTGAGGTCATTTTTACCGCTTTCGCTCATCATGTTTAACCGCGTTTTGTAGCCATATTTTGATATATGACCCAGACATATTATATATCGTTCTTTCCGGCAGACTTCGCAGATTCATAATATGTCATTATTATATGTATACGTTATGTCATGTCTGTATATTATAACAAAAAATTCAATAAAATTAGAATTTTCAATAATTTATTATGTGTAAAGTGGTTTTTTTCACATTTTAACATGCGATCATTTGCGGTTATATTTTGTATGGGGTGCGCTTGTTAAAAAAATTTGAAATGGGGTCTCGTTACATTTTTTTTGGGGAAAATGTCGCTTTTTTTAACAAACGCACCGCATACAAAAATCGTTAGTGCAGCATTATTGTTCACATTATAATTGAAATGGGAACAATATTGCTGCATTAACAAAACAGAAACAAACAAAAAAACTTGTTTATTTATTTTTTTTAAATATTTTTTTTTTTTAGAAAAAAATTTTTCATGCTCATGTTTAGTATCCGTGGAAAGGCCATGCTCTGGCCGATCCAACGATATCAAACATTAACCCCTAGCTGCCACGGATTGGGAGATAGGGGGTTCATTGGAACCCCTATCTCCACCATTGGTGGCAGCTAAGGGTTAACTCCAGGACTGGCGTCATCGTGCTATGCATGATGACGCCAGTCCTCAGGAGGAGTTCCTGGAGGCTTGGCCGACATCCAAGATGTCGGCCAGCTCCAGGAGAGGATCACGATCCGGCGCTTTTCAGCGCCGATTCGTGATCCGGCTCCCCAGGGGATAATCACAGCCACCGTTTGGAAGGGCAGGCTGTGCCCTTCCAAACGGTGCCTGGATTAACCCTCTGCCCCCGGCGATCGGGAGGGAGAGAGGTCCAAAGGACCTCCCCCCTCCCTTTCAGGCGCTTCCTCCGCACATGTGGGGGGTGTGCCTGAATTAGATGTCATCGCGCCGCCGTGATGACATCTAATTGCTCCGCCGGGGTCCTGGAGTGCTGGGCTGACATCCAAGATGTCAGCCCACACCGGGGGGGCGCAGCAGTCCGCCGGAATCCGGCGGATTGCTGCCTCCTGTGCATGGACGTGCTCAGCGCGTCCATAGCACAGGAGAACCACTTGGCTGGATGCGATGAGCGCGTCCATAGCAGCCAAGTGGTTAACTGGTGTTTGAAAAAAATCTAAAGCAATGTTATTTTTCACCTAGGGATTAAACATTCACAGGGTTATTCAGAGAGCGGTGAAAAGCAGGAGAATAACTGGAGAAGTGAAAATTCTAGGTCAAAATAGCCAAACCAGAAAAATTCTCCCATTTAACTCACTTTTCAAATTGGCTATTTGGTCTAGATTGTGCTCTTCTCCTGGCTTTCACCTCTCTCGGGGTTGTTCAGAGAAAGGTGAAAACCAGGAGAATGGCAGGAAAAGAGAACAATCTGGACCAAATAGCCGATTTGGAAAGTGAGATAAGGCTAGGGTCAGACTAACGCATTTTTCGCAGCGACCGTCAAAAAGTGCGTCCGAACGCATTGCCGTACTTTTTCACGGATTGCGCGAAAACGGTCATACGATGCGCATTTTTGTGGGTGATTTTTTACGGATCCAAACCAGGAAACTTTGGGTGTCTGGACGTTATGTTATGGGGTCTGACGTCTCCAAATCACGCACACACGCCGCTAGTGGACGCAGCGCACTCTGTACGTCCATACTAGCGGTTCTGCGTTCTCTAAAAAATGCGTTCATTTTCCACTTGCGTTGCGCAGCCGGACTTTCGTGTGACCGTACTTCGTATATTGGCCAACATTGCCCGTCATTTGCTGCTAGTGCGGCCGTGATTAAGTGCGCCTAAACGCACGTTAAAAATTCGCTAGTCTGACCCTAGCCTAAATGGGAGAATTTTTCTGGTTTGGCTATTTTGACCTAGAATTTTCCATTCTCCAGTCATTCTCCTGCTCTTCACCGCTCTCTGAATAACCCTGACAGGGTTATTCAGAGAAAGGTGTAACTCAAGAGAATGACTGGAGAATGGAAAATTCTAGGTCAAAATAGCCAAACCAGAAAAATTCTCCCATTTATCTCACTTTCCAAATCGGCTATTTGGTCTAGAATTTTCCATTCTCCAGTCATTCTCCTGCTTTTCATGCCAAAAAATCTGTAAACTTTTTCTGCGTGTCCGAAAATGTCTCCTCTTTTCTTACAGACTGCCGCCCCAAGCAGTTGTTTATGGATAGATTAAAGGAAAAGCATTTACCGTCATTTGAAATGTCATTTTTTGGTTTTAACATATTTCTATACATCCTAGAAATCTGCCACTTCACGGGCAGGTTATGGGGACCTCCTAGACACGATATTTGAAGGAATTTTTCGTTTTTATTTTTAACCCTTATTTCATGGAAAACTCACTGTCCCTTTAAAAACTTTTTTTTTTTACTTTTTGTCCTTGTTTCCTGTCCCCCAGGGCACTACCCGGACCCCCATACACCTTTTATGGCAAATATCTAGCATATATGCCCTCTTGGAGGGCACTCTAAAAAAACGAATTTTCAGCCCCATTGACTTGCATGGGGGTTCGGGTTCGGACCCGAACAAATGGGAAGTTCGGGTTCGGGCCCGAACCGAACTCGGGGGGTGTTCGGCTCATCCCTAGTAGTTAGGCGCACTTGTAGTTATACAATGGGGTGGGTAGGCGCACGAGTAGGTATATATTAGGGGTGGGTAGGAGCACGTGTAGGTATATAATAGGGGTGGGTAGGCGCACGTGTAGGTATATAATAGGGGTGGGTAGGCGCACGTGTAGGTATATAATAGGGGTGGGTAGGCGCACGTGTAGGTATATAATAGGGGTGCGTATCTATAAAAAGGCCCAAGAAAATCCTCAGCACCAGGCCCATGATACCCTTAATCCGGCCCTGCCCCCGACGATCGTTTCGGCCTTGTTGGGCCTCGTCAGGAGGGTATAGCTGACACCCCTCTAGGCACATCAAGCAAGGGGTCCACGTCTGGATGACCCTGTAAACTTATAGTGAGAAAAGGGGGGGGTGTGAGGATCCTGAGGACGAGCAACAGCACTAGTGGCCTGCTCTACGGTGGGGGCCCGCTCAGGTCTCACAAGGTTTTAGCTTGTAATATGTGCCATTACAGGGATGAATGCTCCATATGCAAATCAGCCTGCTCTCACCCAATAAGGGTGGCCAGTGCTGATTGCCAAGGACGTCATCCCTGCACGAGAGGTGCAGCAACCCCCGACGATCCTCAGGATCCTCACACCCCCCCTTTGTCTCACTATTGTGTTTTGTTACATGAGATGTTACAAAGGTAGAAATGATGATCCTAAGCAAGTGCAGCTGAAACAGTGTGTGTGTGTATATATATATATACACTGATCAACCACAACATTAAAAACAGTGGCAGGTGAGGTGCATAACATTGACTATATGGATATAATGGTGCCTGTCAATGGGTGGGATATATTAGGAGCAAGGGAACAGTCAGTTCTTGAATTTCTTGGGTTGGGAGCAGGAAAAATGGCGAATAGATTTGAGTGACTTTAACAGGGGCATTCATTAACTTAGGAAGGATAAGACTTGTCAAGATGGGATACAGTGATGTTGTGAAAGACGTATGCCTCATATGATCTTATATTGTGACTAAATCCACATCATTGTTTTCCTAAATCAGGTGATTTTATTATCTCTAACACTAAATTTAAATGATTGCACTCTTCTTTCCCCATTTGTTGTATTTGTTTTAGAAGCACCTGCACGTATTGCCTGTTTTGGTTGAGTGCAGCTTCTTCCATTGTTATATATCCACACACTTTGTATTGGGGGGCAAACAAGAGGGAACAAATAAATAACTTTGAAGGTAATATCTATATGCAGAGATTATATCCCAACATGGGTTAATGGGCCGCTCACAGGGCACAGATTATATGCCAGCATTGGTTAATGGTATCTCACATGGCACAGATTATATCCCAGCATGAGTTAATGGTAATTTACAGGGCACAGATTATATCCCAGCATGGGTATACTGCTCTGCTGCTAAAATTAAGAACTGTTGGGACATGATCTCTGAGTCCTTGTACTGTTTACATTGTAACACATTGCAGGGCAGAGCCAGCAGAAGCCACTCACTCACTCAAGGATCAGATTAAACGTGCAGTTAATAATTCACAGACTGAACTGTTACAAATGGATCATACAGTCTGAGGAACCAAATCACTCAGTTCAGGGAAAAGATCCGGATCAAAAGAACGATTCGTTCATGAATCGGCCATCACTACTCTTAGTGGAGAGCCAAGGAATTGCAGCAGTGCAGTGAATAAATTATCATCATTTAAATTCCGGGGACATAGTTTGTCTGGGACGGTCTCCTCAATCTCGGGACTGTCCCCGGAAATCGGAGACAATTGGCCATCCTACCTTGAATGGAAAGTCCCGGAGTAAACAAGGAGCACCTGGTCAGTGTAAAGAAGGAAGACCTGAGCCATGAATGGCAGGGCATGACTAATGTTGCTGGATTATGACAGAGCAGTACCGGATTTGCTGTTCTTCCTGCTCCGGTGGCGTGGACCATGACACGGAGTATAGCTGCACTTCTAATTCTATCCTGATCATTGTGGCTCCCTTTTGGGAACTGTAAGGCTTAAGATAGTTGTGGAGACGTGGAATACCTCCAGGGAGACCAGGTATGAACCAATAAGTTATGTATTTGTGGTTTTATATAGTTACTTGTTTAACAGCGCTGTTGTCTGCAGACTTTAAGAAAAAGTTCTGACAACAGAATGTAATAAAACTTATTTCCAAAACATAAATTAGCATTTTTCACATACAAATGGGAACAGAATCCTAATTTGTGTAATTTTATAAAGGAAAGTGATGGAACTCAGGGGCAGACTAACCCATCGGGCATTCAGGCATTGCTCGAATGGGGGAGGGGTCCGGATTGGAGCAACATCAGTCTGCTTTTGTACCCCTGCAGTGCCGGGAATTGGATGGAGTGACATGGAAATTCCCTCCCCAGCGCTGAGGATGCTCCACGCACGTCCTGTTGTGTCATTTCTCGTGCCATTATGGCTCCGAACAGAGGCCACAGCCACAGCGGGCTGACATGAAAGATGTCATCCCTTGCTGTGGGACTGCTCCCCAGGTCGCAGGAGTCATTGTGGGCACGATGATGTCACAAACGGGTTCCCCCTGGTCGGCATTGAAAATCCCATTACAGTAGGTGCCGGTGTCTTTGTATCCCTGTATCTCCTGAACCATGTGTCTTACAAGGACGGTTCAGGTGTCATTGGAAAGGCCAGACTCAAAATGACTATGTTGAATGTAAAAATAAAAAAAATATATAACACAATACAGTTAAATAATTTTTTCTTCTAAAACCAGTGTCATTGTTTTTCCCCCTTATAAAGTCACAATGTCACTTTTTTTCATGTTTTAATTTAAATTTATTTTAGTAATTATTTTAATAATATATTTTATTTAACAATATTCTAATTATTTTAATTAAATACATTCAGTAATATACATGCTTCGATAAATGATAAGTTAAATATAAACGTTTTTGAGATTTTTTTCTGCGGATTACAGGGAGTTTTCATTGCTGTGGATCTCTGGGATACGTTCATACAAAGCGCACATTGCTGTGAGTTTTATTGCTGTGGTGCTCTGTAATGTGCAGTGTCTACAAGTGTATCAGTAATATACAGTATCTTATAAACCTGAAGAGTGATTGGCAGCGTCCCACATGTGACGTGGCGATTGCTGCAATGAGTGGGTGATGGCTGCCGCAGCAGAACGGTGGCCGTCTGTAAGTCTGGAGGCGACACAATGGATTCCTCAATTCGCTGGCGGGCCCAAGTGGATTTTCTTAACTATAACTAAAATATTTTAAAAATTGTGTGAAAAAATAATCATTTAACACAACAATCTACATGTGGGGGTTGCGATGTATGGGTGGGGTTTTGCATGGGTGTGGCCTTCTGTGGACATGGCACAAGGGGGCCTCATGATCTTCTATTGCCCAAGGCCCCATTAGTGGTCAGTCCACCCCTGATGGAACCATAAAATGAAACACTCGTATGCTGTAGTTTGGATCCATGTTATAAAAAATACGTAGAAAACACTTTTCGACCTATAATATTGTGCAACATCTGAAAATAATGTTTAAATACAGCTTATGTTTTAAGATTAAAGAAGGTTTTGCTGCAACAAATATATTAGCTACAGATATTTTTGGTGCATAGTAGGGTGAAGGTATATTCAGCGTATGAAGAGCCAGAAAACACGTGTTTTGGGGGGTTTCCCTTGAAGAAGGTGGCACCTCGAGAATTTCTCCTCAAATTCTTTATAGTTGGTTAAGAGATCTGATATATGGTGACATATACTGACTTTTCCAATAATTTCAAAACTTCCTCAAAGTGAACAATATTCAGTGATTTTTAGTTAATATGCCAAATTCAAAGCCGACTGATCTAACAAATAAAGCAGGAATCTCGAGCCCCAGATCATGATTTCCTACAATTTCTAGAATTCTTAAAACTTTAAAAGCAGTATATGGCAAGAGAATCATAGGAGTTGTAGTTTCCGAAACATTTCGGGGGTGGGTGCTTGAAATCCCTGGACTACAGTCTACTAAAAGGGGTATGCTTCTAGCACTCATGGATCAATCCATTTGTCCTGTATTTCCCCCAATTAGGTCCCTGCTTACATTTTGTGATTGAAATCTGCATATGGGATGTACATATAAATAACACTTAAAATGTAGTAGACCTCCTGGTGCCTGCACCTCCCTAAACAGTCGCCTTTTTCACTTATAGCAGCCACCAATAAATCACGTAAACAAATTCCTTTGGCCCAATATGGGGAAATGTTTTATAAATTATTGTATGGAATTTACGTGGTGACAGCCAGACTGACCCTTTATAATCCACTTAGTTCAGGACGTTGTCTTAAATGTTCACGAGACAGGGCTGACCTCTTCCACTGTCTATGGTCATATCCCCTCATTACACTTTTCTGGAACTCCATTAGAAGATTCGGAACCTGGGTTTTGAAGTTAGGAATGCCTATCTTCCCTGACTGGGCGTTATTTCATATTCTTTAGGATCAAGAAGCACGCCCCTTATCTAGAGCTCAGAAAACTCTCTTAGGCATCATTGCCGCAGCCGCGAAGAAGGCTATTCTGGGTCAGTGGATAGTTCCCCCCCCCCCACGTTCTCGATGTTCTTCTCTCGGTTTTATAACATTTTTAGGCATGATTGGGCGGAAACGAGTCTTCAAAAAGAAGACAACGTGTGCAAGTTCTTTGAGGTTTGGGGGCCATTTATACAACACCTACCAGAAGATAGTTTGACTCGGATCAGAACAGATTTCCAATTTACAGAATGGTTTCTGGTGCGGTCGCTTACGGGTAGGGATGCACCGATACCACTTTTTTAAGACTGAGTGCAAGTACCGATACTTTTTAAAAAGTACTCACCGATACCGAGTACCGATACTTTTATTTTATGTCATGTGACCGCTTTCCAATAAGAACAGACCTCATATAAAAATGCCCCCAGCTAACATGTATATATCCCCCCCGAGATATATATATATACAGATTGCCCCCAGCTCACATGGAGATTGCCCCCAGCTCTCATGGATATGCCCCCAGCTCTCATGGATATGCCCCCAGCTCTCATGGATATGCCCCAGCTCACATGGAGATTGCCCCCAGCTCTCATGGATATTGCCCCCAGGTCACATGGAGACTGGCCTCAGCTCACATGGAGATTGCCCTCAGCTCTCATGCATATGCCCCCAGCTCACATGGAGATTGCCCCAGCTCTCATGGATATTGCCCCCAGCTCAAATGGATATTGCCCCAGCTCACATGGATATTGCCCCCAGCTCACATGGAGATTGCCTCCAGCTCTCATGGATATTGCCCCCAGCTCACATGGATATTGCCCCCAGCTCAAATGGATATTGCCCCAGCTCACATGGATATTGCCCCCAGCTCTCATGGAGATTTCCCCAGCTCACTTGGAGATTTCCCCAACTCTCATGGATATTGCCCCCAGCTCACATGGAGATTGCCCTCAGCTCTCATGGATATGCCCCAGCTCACATGCATATGCCCCCAGCTCACATGGAGTTTGCCCCTGCTCACATGGAGATTGCCCCCAGCTCTCATGGATATTACCCCCAGCTCACATAGATATTGCCCCAGCTCACATGGATAATGCCCCAGCTCTCATGGATATTGCCCCCAGCTCTCATGGATATTGCCCCCAGTTCTCATGGATATTTCCCCCAGCTCTCATGGATTTGCCCCCATCTCTCATGGATATAACCCCAGCACTTATGGATATGCCCCCAGCTCACATGGATATGCCCCCAGCTCTCATGGATTTGCCCCCATCTCTCATGGATATGCCCCCAGCTCTCATGGATTTGCTCCCAGCTCTCATGGATTTGCCCCCAGCTCTCATGGATATTGCCCCAGCTCACATGGATATGCCCCAGTTCTCATGGATTTGCCCCCAGCTCTCATGGATATGCCCAGCTCTCATGGATATTGCCCCCAGCTCTCATGGATCTGCCTCCAGCTCTCATGGATATTGCCCCCAGGTCACGTGGATATGCCCCAACTCTCATGGATTTGCCCCAGCTCTCATGGATATTGCCCCAGCTCACATGGATATGCCCCAGCTCTCATGGATTTGCCCCAACTCTCACGGATATGCCCCCAACTCTCATGGATTTGCCCCGAGCGCTCATGGATTTGCCCCAACTCTCATGGATATGCCGAACGCTGGGGAAGCTGGCCACGTGCATGAAAAGCACTCGGCCAGCGTTCCCCTCTGGCGGCTGCAATATTCTCCCCTTCCGAAGGTCCGGTCTCACGGCTGTGGAACAATCACGTAGCCGCCCGGCGCCTCTGTGACGCTGCCTCCAGCCGAGAGGCAGCGTCACAGAAGAGCCGGCGGCCACATGATCGTGCCACAGCCGTGCGACCAGACCTTTGGAAGGGGTATTGCAGCCCGTCGGAGGGGAACGCTGGCCGCGTGCTTTTCATGCTTCCCCAGCCCCGCGGATACCGGCAAGCCGGCCCACCGCTGGCTTCCGGTATCGGGGAGGTGTATTGGGCCATTTGCACGAGTACTAAGAACTCGTGCAAATGGCAGTATCGACACTGATACTAGTTTCGGTATTGGTGCATCCCTACTTACGGGGCCCCCTATACTGCCGACATCGTGGTCCCGGTTGCTTGAGCGCTTTTTGGACCCTGTCCCTTCCTAAGCCATAAACGACACAGACAAGGCAAGGTTTTGAGTTGTGGAGGCGTGTTGTTATTGTACTTATTGCGTTATAATTTGCATGCACTGTGTGTTATTAGTTTTATTATATGCTGTACTGCTTGAATCTAAAATAAATACATTTTTAAAAAAAATGTAGTGGAAAGTACCAATTTTGCAAATAGGTAACTGTTCTGAGATAGATTAAAATAATGAAAATTTGATCATTTCTCATTTTTAACGTATTAATTTATCCTTTACAGAAATATTGCTGGAATGAAAGGCTCTAAACTCTAGATGGTGTCCCTTATCTTGCACTATTTCTACATTATCAGCATACAGCAGAAGTGGATTTTGTGCCAAAATACAGCAAATGTGATAAAGAATAGATACATAATATGAATGGCCAGAAATCCTGCTTATGATGATTTGTAGTGATCATAGTGAGATTATTAGCAATGCAGCTTCCAAAAAAATAATAATAATTCAAGGTAAAGTTAATATTTGTATATGGAAATTACAGTAACACCCTGTATTGGTACTGTACAGGGATTTTCAGCAATTATAGGCCCCTGAATCCATGCCTGTACTAACGTGAGTGATCCCTGAGTTTTCCCTGTATTCTGCCCTCTATCTGGCTGCTGTAAGGCCGCAGTAAAGTTTGATGAACAATTTGTTACATTGAGGTCACAGCTGCCCCTTGTAGCTTCTTTACAGTAACACATGGTGACATGAGTGAGATCTCACACAGAATAAAATTTTGCTCCCAGGCAGAATATTAATTTTGCCTTAAAACTGTATGCAAACTGGATTTTTTTTAATTTAAGTTTTTCTTGTATTTAAATACAAAATTAGGTACAGTATACATGTCTTTGATATTGAAAGGGTTAAAAAATTATTTTGAAGTGATGTGACTTAAGAGGAGAAAGAAAGCATTAACTTCTAAGCGGAAACAATTGTCATCCTTTAGTTCCGTTCTTTAGCTTGTGATATTTTAGTCCAGGAGAAGTGATTGCAAGAAGGTTGTAACTTACAGTAATATATGTTGTGTTTCAATCAGCATTTCCTTACATGTCCAAATCTTAGATAACTGTTCCAAATGCACATTCATGGAGTGTAATTAGGAATTTGTTATCCACAACATAGACTGATAAAACAGAATTGAGTATGCAGCAATGCGTTAGCATTATCCTTTTAATATTGGAAGACTCCAATTTATATTTCTACATAATTTTTTTTTATAATCTTCACATATACATAAATGATTATTTATTTTCACCAGCACAGACAATTTACTGATTTTTACATAATATTTTTCACAACATGACTGTCCTGTGGTATAATAGGATGTGGCTAGGTTTAACTGAGAGGCAGCTAGGAAAATCTGTGTAGGAGTGAGATTCTGTTATGAGTGTAATGCCGGAAAAAAAAACCATAATACATCACAATATGTATGGTGACTGCAGACATACACAGTATATATTATTATTATCCTTTATTTATATAGCGCCACATATTCCGCAGCGCTTTACAAGATCCGTGTACAAGGAGTTGATACATTGGAATACCACACATGGATGATATGGCCTGATTCGGGGGACCCTGTTCCCAAGGGAACTTACCTAACGATATGGATGCGCCTACCTCACAAAATACTTGTACATCTCATAGATTGTGTCTTGCTCAAAGACACACGTTGGTGGCATCTTCTGAGGGCGATCGGGTCATCTTTCCAAGATTTGTAGAGCAGCAACCTGGTGGTTAGGTTGAACCTGTTTCTTGTAAAGTCGAGATTTCTCCACAGTTGTATTGGAGGAATGGGCTGAATGGTATTTTGACTTGCTTCTCCACGTTCGAAGAGCAGAGATGTTACCACTGGACTCCACAGCCGATATTGTGTGGTAGGCAAGTATGTACTGTTAGGTGTCTTGCCCAAGTACACTTACTGGAGAGGTGCTCTGGCCGGGATTCGAACCTGTGTCTCCACGGTTATAAAGCAGTGATGTTACCTCTACTTCATCTATATATATATATACACACAGTATATATATATATATATATATATATATAAATCACGAGTATAGCAGTACGTAGTGATACCTTTTTTATTGGACTAAAGTTGCATTTAACCCCTTCGCTGCGGAGGACGCGCTGAGCGCGTCCACCCGCAGGTAACGTTCCTTGCGGTGGACGCTCTGAGCGCGTCCTCCCTTTGGGGCCAGCGATCGGCCGGGTTCCGGCCGATCGCTGGGCCCCCCGGTGCGGGCTGACATCCTCGATGTCAGCCCAGCACCCAGAACCGCCGCCGGCCTAATTAGGTGTCATCGCGGCGGCGCAGTGACACCTAATTCAGGCGCCCCCCCCCCGCATGTGCAGGAAGAGGCGCCTGAAAGGGAGGGGGGGAGATCCTTCGGACCTCTCTCCCTCCCGATCGCCAGCGTGCAGGGGGTTAATACAGGCACCGTTTGGAAGGGCACAGCCTGCCCTTCCTAACGGTACCTGGAATTAACCCCATGGGGGCTGGATCACGAATCGGCGCCGAAAAGCGCCGGTTCGTGATCCTTTCCCGGAGCTGGCCGACATCTTGGATGTCGGCCAAGCTTCCAGGAATGCCCCCTGAGGACTGGCGTCATCGTGCATAGCACGATGACGCCAGTCTTGGAGTTAACCCCTAACTGCCACCAATGGTGGAGATAGGGGGTTCATTGGAACCCCCTATCTCCCGATCCGTGGCAGTTAGGGGTTAATGTTTGATATTGTTGGATCGGCCAGAGCATGGCCGTTCCAACAATACCAAACTTGACTATGAAAAAAGTTTTTTAAAAAAAATTTAAAATAAAAATAAACAAGGTTTTTTTTCTTTTTTTTGGTTCATTAATGCAGCAATATTGTTCCCATTTCAATTATAATGTGAACAATGATGCTGCACTAACGATTTTTGTATGCGGTGCGTTTGTTAAAAATCGCATAATTTTCCCCAAAAAAAAATGTAACGAGACCCCATCTCTAATTTTTTTAACAAGCGCACCCCGTACAAAATATAACCGCAATTGCTCGCATGTTGAAATGTGAAAAAAAAATAGTTGTAAATTATTGAAAATTCATATTTTATTGCATTTTTTGTTATAATATACAGACAGGTCATGACGTATACACATAATAATGACATATTATGAATCTGCCGATTCTGACGGAAAGAACGATATATAATATGTCTGGGTCATATGCTAAAATAAGCCTTCAAAACACGTTTAAACAAGATGAGCAAAATCGGTAAAAATGAGCTCAGCACAGAGGCGGGAAATGCCTCAGCAGCGAAAGGGTTAAAAGACAAGCTTTCGAGAGGATTCCTCTCTTCAACAGGTCTGGAAGCTATACTGATCAGTTCTTAGAATTGAACATTAGGACATTAAGGGTCAGATGGGTGGGGGGATTTTACGACTTCTAATCCCCCACCCATGTGATCCTTAATGTCCTAATGTTCAATTCTAGGAACTGATCAGTATAGCTTCCAGACCTGAGGCAGAGAGTCACACTCTCGAAAGCTTGTCTTTTAAATGTAACGTTAGTCCAATAAAAAAGGTATCACTATATATATTGATCGATAGCTGAGCACTCCAGCTTCAATAGTTACAAAGATGCCCGGTGCCTGCCATTCAGCTTAATGGAATGTAGATTTTTGAAAGGATGGTGGCGGCACTCCAGGACTGTAAATCAACTTATAAATTATTCATTGGCAAGTCAACGTTTCAGCCCCAACACAGGGCTTTCCTCAGGACATAAAAAAACACAACAAAAAATCACAAACAACTTATAGACGCCACAGTACTTACCCCTCCCCTCAAACGGCGTTCTCACCCACACAGTGCGCATGCGCCGACTCCCGACATAGCGGGATGACGTGACTTGCGTGTAACCCTGGCAACCAGGGACGCATAGTCACTCCCATGCACCACAGTGACTGAAGAGAGAAAAAAAATAAACATTAAAAGGAAGAGCAAAAGGCTGCAATGGATGATTGCATAATATCAATATTCAACACACTTTCAACAGAATAGTATCCAGTAAACCATAGACTATTGGTGACCAATAAGAGAGAGAGGAAACCAAAGACTCTCACCAACAAGGGCCCCTTACAGAGAAAGATGTAGACACTTAGTAGCAACTTTAAATGATCTAAGACAAACATGTAGATAAGGGTCCGGTCTATGGTTGCTGTTATGAATTGGAACATGAGGACCTACTTTCGTCCACAGAAGGATTGGCTTTAATCAATAGAATTACCGAAGAAAATCTTAAATATAAAAACGAGCTGATTAAATTCAAAAGGGACAAATTTGAGAGGGTGAAAATGGACTATCTGGAACATAGAGTCTATAAGTGGCTTAGTGGTGGCAATAACCCCAGACCATATAGGAAACCACGTAGAAAAATCCACAAACCCAACATCACTACGATCGATGTGACATCAGGAGAATCGGCGTCTGAGGGAGAAACAGTTGTTGCAGGACAGTCATCAGCGGGGTACGCCG
This sequence comes from Leptobrachium leishanense, assembly GCA_009667805.1. Classification (NCBI taxonomy): domain Eukaryota; kingdom Metazoa; phylum Chordata; class Amphibia; order Anura; family Megophryidae; genus Leptobrachium; species Leptobrachium leishanense. Next base: position 89,870,170 of record CM019063.1, read on the forward strand.
AACAGGAACATACGTCAAAAAACTTGGGAACCACGACCAGAAGCCGGTTAAAAATCACCGAAAACCAAGGATGTCAAGAAGAGGCCAGAAGGGGAGATTACATTGGACAAAAAGGCAAACCTCCCCTCAACAAGAAATAAGCCCCATCTTCAATCTATCATCCCGGGTGCTCTCAAATGATGAAATTATGATTTTAGCTAGAGGTTTGACCTATATTCCAACCGCAAAACCACAGGAATTGGAGTGGAATGTGGATTTATATAAGTTTGGCCGCACATTGAGAATCACTGATTTTTTCAAGAATGAACAAACTAAAGAGTTCTCGGAATTTCGTATTCGGAGCAGCTTTGATCCAATCCCTAATCAAGCGTCCATTAAAACCTTTTTAAAAACAGTTAAAACAGAAACGGCACAGAAGATTAAACAACATCAAACAAGATTTAACAACACAATGAAAAAGGAATGGCAAATGATTAAGAGCCTGGCCAAGGATCCAACCATCATGATACGGGCGGCCGATAAAGGCGGATCGATAGTAATTATGGACTACTCTGATTATGCCGATGAGATACGACTATTACTGGATGATTCAATCACCTATAAATAACTGCCCAAGGATCCGTCTTCAACCATTCAAAGGACGTTTGAAGATAGTCTAATGAGGGGTCTCAACATGAATTACATCACGCTGGAGCTGTTCCAATTCTTGAACAAAAAATTTCCTAGAACACCAGTCCTTTATGGACTTCCTAAAATCCACAAGAATACACAGAGACTGCCTATGCGCCCCATTGTGTCTGCAGTTGGGGGCATTTTGTAACCAATTGCCAGGTGGTTGGATTTTCTGTTCAAAGCTCCGGTTCTCGATATACCCACTTGCGTTAAGGACAGACCTGCGTTCCTCCACAGACTCTCTACGGTGAAGGGTGACCTTAGTAAAGTCATTTTAATAACCATGGACGTCAAGAGCCTCTATACGATTATCCCCCATGAGGCTGGGGTAGAATCAATGAGAGAACTTCTTTGTCAGTCTGACAAATATACAGGCCCCTGTATAGAGTTTGTTTTGGAGCTGCTATTGCTGACACTTCAGAATAACTTCTTTCGCTTTGAAAACGATTGGTTCCTGCAGTGCACTGGAACATCCATGGGTGCTGCGATGGCGCCCATGTACGCAAATGCATACATGTTTGCGTGGGAGAAACAACACATTTTATCTAAATTTGCACTGAATATCGTCGAGTATATTCGATACATCAACGATATCTTTATTGTGTGGCGGGGTACTGTAGAAGAGGCACAATCCTTTGAAATTTACATCAATAACCTCGGAACCCCCGTGGAAGTAACAGCACAAATTAGTACTACCATGATACAATTCCTGGATATCCAGGTTTACTTGAAGGATAACCGTCTACATTATTCCTTATATTCCAAACCCACGGATCGAAATACCCTACTACATGCGTCCAGCGCCCACCCTAGGCACGTCCAAGAATCACTCCCATATGCACAATTTTTAAGAGTGATTAGGAACAATTCTGAACAGGAAAATTGTGAAAAACAGATGCTCTACATGTATCAAAAATTTAGGGCTCGAGGCTACTCAACCAAGGTGTTAGACACGGCGTTAACAAAAGCAAACTCGACAGTTGCAAGACGCACGGAGCAACAACCTCGACTTAGATTTCCAATGCAATATCATACGGCAACTGCTAAACTTACAGCATCAGTCAGAAGAAATTGGCACGTCCTAGAACAAGATCCATCGCTGCCAGCTATCTTCAAACAAAAACCGATGTTCTGCTATAAAAGAAGCAAGAATTTAAAAGATCTATTAGTTAGAACCGATCCGGTACACAGTTATTCCCAAGGGTCCGGGCAGTTTGTCAATCTAGGCTGCAAGAGATGCCTAGGGTGTGTCACGTGTGGACACATGATACCCTCCAAAACGTTCACCCATCCACATACAGGCAGGAGCTCCAAAATTCGTTACAATATAACCTGCAAGACAGATTTTGTAATTTATAAAATCACTTGCCCCTGCGGCTTGGCCTATATTGGCAAAACGGAAACTCCCCTGTGTGAACGTATTAGGAATCATTGCTCGAACATCCGTGTAGCATATCGCGATGGTCGGTCGGATAAACCTGTGGCAAGGCACTTTTTAGAGCACAATCATTCATTAACCTCTCTGAGATTTATAGCTTTTGACCATATACCACCGCCTAGGAGAGGAGGTGATCGAGGCCGTTTACTATTACAAAAAGAAGCCTTTTGGATACACCATCTGGGAACTGTCTATCCGGAAGGACTAAATGAAAAATTTACGTTTTCCATGTTTTAACATCGTTGGTTAACATCTTGATGGCCATGGTCCCACTATAGACCGGACCCTTATCTACATGTTTGTCTTAGATCATTTAAAGTTGCTACTAAGTGTCTACATCTTTCTCTGTAAGGGGTCCTTGTTGGTGAAAGTCTTTGGTTTCCTCTCTCTCTTATTGGTCACCAATAGTCTATGGCAACCCTCAAAATTTCCACTCGCCTGCTCGCATTTGGCGAGTGGAAATCAATTGAGGGCGAGCGGGAATTCACACGCAGGCAGCATGATGAATTACCGTATTTTTCGCTCCATAAGACGCACTTTTCTCCCCCCAAAAAGTGGGGGAAAAGTGGGTGCGTCTTATGGAGCGAATGCCCCATGATGATATGCCCCAGCTCACCTGCCGCCGCCGCGTTCGTCTCCCTCTGAGCGTGCATCCGGCGGCAAGGAGCTTGGGCACTCGCCTGGGGGAGCCATGTGACCGCGATCTCGCGAGATCGCGGTCACGTGGCTCCCCCAGGCGAGTGCCCAAGCTTCCTGCCACCGGACGCATGCTCAGAGGGAGACGAATGCGGCGGCGGCAGGTGAGCTGAGGCATATCCATGAGCGAGCTGGGGCATATCCATGAGCGAGCTGGGGCATATCCAAGAGCTAGCTGGGGCAAATCCATGTGAGAGCTGGGGCATATCCATGAGCTAGCTGGGGCATATCCATGAGCGAGCTGGGGCATATCCATGAGCGAGCTGGGGCATATCCATGAGCTGGGGCATATCCATGAGTGAGCTGGGACATATCCATGAGCTGGGGCAAATCCATGTGTGAGCTGGGGCAAATCCATGAGTGCGCTGGGGCAAATCCATGAGTGCGCTGGGGCAAATCCTTGTGTGAGCTGGGGCATATTCATGAGTGAGCTGGGGCATTATCCATGTGCTGAGGCATATCCATAAGTTGGGGGGCATATCCATAAATTGGGGGCAAATCCATGTGCTGGGGCAAATCCATGTGCTGGGGCATATCCATAAACTGGGGGGCATATCCATAAGCTGGGGGGCATATCCATGAGCTGGGGGACAGTATCCATGAGCTGGGGGAGAGTATCCATGAGCTGGGGGCAGTATCCATGAGCTGGGGGACAGTATCTATGAGCTGGGGGACAGTATCTATGAGCTGGGGGCAGTATCCATGAGCTGGGGGACAGTATCTATGAGCTGGGGGCAGTATCCATGAGCTGGGGGCAGTATCCATGAGCTGGGGCAGTATATCCATGAGAGGAGCTGGGGCAATATCCATTATTACACTATTGATACGGAAGGAGAAAAAAATGGGGATGGAAGATCGCACATGAATATTAATGGATTTATCTGTTTAAGCATCCAAGGAGGAAACCTGACTTTGGGGTCTTCTAACTTCTGTTGATAATACGCTCTTTTCATTATTCATATGGCAGGTTAAGTTCGACTTGATATGTTGGATGCATAAACCCCAAATTAATTTAGTCCTAAAATCTGTTGTAGAGGAGTCTGTCTGTACTTAATGGATGATACTACTTGTCTGGGTCTGGTGCCTGGGTATTAATGTTATTTATTTTTGTAGCATTATTCTGAATAAATCTTTTAACAGTGTAATTTCATAAGATAATTTAAGAGGGTGTGTTTAGGGGCGGAGTTCAGGGCAGGGTAGGTGGGGCAACTGGTGGCGAGTAACTCTTAAGGTCTGGCTAGAAGCTTGGGAATTGAAATTTTGAGCCCTGGTCTATGGTTTACTGGATACTATTCTGTTGAAAGTGTGTTGAATATTGATATTATGCAATCATCCATTGCAGCCTTTTGCTCTTGCTTTTAATGTTTATTTTTTTTTCTCTCTTCAGTCACTGTGGTGCATGGGAGTGACTATGCGTCCCTGGTTGCCAGGGTTACACGCAAGTCACGTCATCCCGCTATGTCGGGAGTCGGCGCATGCGCACTGTGTGGGTGAGAATGCCGTTTGAGGGGAGGGGTAAGTACTGTGGCGTCTATAAGTTGTTTGTGATTTTTTGTTGTGTTTTTTTATGTCCTGAGGAAAGCCCTGTGTTGGGGCTGAAACGTTGACTTGCCAGTGAATAAATTATAAGTTGATTTACAGTCCTGGAGTGCCGCCACCATCCTTTCAAAAATCTATACACACAAAGGGCAGTATTACAAACTTGGTGCTAACTTAACCAGAGCTGTTGTAAACTTAAAACCTCCATAGGCTATAATGGCTCTGGGACGTTTACAACAGCTCTGGTTAAGTTAGCACCAGCTTAGTAATATAGCCCAAAATGTATCTTTGTCTTCTGCAAGCCATAATTCCTGCAATGATACAAAGTAAAGACACTAATCACGCATTAGGTCTGTGGGTAAAATGCTCTCCACAGGTAAGTTTAAGGAACTACACTCATTCAAGAGCTGAATCAGCTCAAGGATCAATGGCATCATATTATCCACAGGGATATCCCATTTACCGTCTCCCCAGCCTATAGTCTCCACTCTATACACACACAGAAATGTATGAGGTGTTGAGGGATCCATTCTATGCACACAGATATGTATAAGGGGTTTGAGGGATCCACTCTATCTACATACTGATATGTATGGGAGCGTTGAAGGATCCTCCCATCACTGGTCCTGGATAAAGGAGTTATGAGAGGTTAAAGAGATAATAAATTAAGCCTCAAGGCATTTTAATAAAACAGATAGTGAAATAAAACACCTTTTTTAGTTTCTTATCTCTATTATGTTGGATGTGTAGAATAAATATAACTGTATAGGGTGTTATTTTGCTGCACTAGCAATCCTTTTTTTGATACAGTGCCACTGGCTACTTTTTTGTCTATTTGGATATTGCAATATGTCTCAAAATGAAAATGAAAGGGACACTCTACTCATCCTGGCTACTGTAGGGCCCTATTCCCTACCTACCGAACACTAAAATGGGGACGTTAACAGGGAAAACTTGCACCTGCATCTTTCCTCTTAGGGTCCCCACTTTAGTGTTTGATTTGGTGCAGGCGCTACCATGGCACCTTGCCCTGGAACGCAGCAATACCCTCAGTGATACTCATGGTAACGCTTCCATGTCACTGCAAGTATCAGTTCCTGGAATCCATAGGACTCCATGGTGGGTTGCTCTGATGAGCTGGGAGGGTTGCTCTGACGAGCCGGGAGCCCTGTGGCGACATCGGTCTTAAGAGATCGCACAGCACCATGGAGGGAAACTGGAAACTATTTGTCCCCAGTTTCACTCTGCTCACGGCCAGGAGAAGCAATGGATCAGGCCATCGTTCTCGCTGCGGGATGAGAGGTGAGTATCGGATTTATTGGGAGGGTTTAGGAGTGCTAAATGATTTTGCATTAGCGGAATCATTTAGCACCAGCTTTTAGGTATAGCTAAAATGTAGGTTTGGGCATCGGTGCAGTAAATAGCACTAAGACCTTGTAATACCTTACTTATTCTAATGCTAATTAATGATTGCTAATCCTATACTTAACATGGGGAGTGCAAAGTACAGTAAGCTTGCGCAAGCTAGTGCAATCATAGCTGTGCTAACGGATTTTTACTGGGTTTAGTGTCAGGAATGTAATATTTGGGGCATGCGTCACTTATCCTGCCATTAACTGTTACATATCTGAACACTACGGTTAGCGTTCCGTATGTAATCTAGCCCTTGGTCTTCAAAATCATCTGCTGGTGCACCTATATCAAGTATTCTTGATGTGGTCTACTTCTTACTTACTTATTGCCCATTATGCCTATTGGCATGTAGGGCAGCAATACGGATGAGCCGAACACCCCCCGTGTTCGGTTCGCATTCGAACTCAACAATTTCAAAAGTTCGAGTTCGAACACGAACACGAACCGAGCTCAATGCAAGTCAATGGGACTCAAAAGTTAGATTTTTAGAGTGCCCTCCAAGAGGGCATATATGCAAGATATTTGCCATAATAGGTGTATGGGGGTCCGGGTAGTGCCCTGGGGGACAGGAAACCAGGACAAAAAGTTTTAAAAAAGACGTTTTTAAAGGAACAGTGAGTTTTCCATAAAATAAGGGTTAAAAATAAAAACAAAAAATTCCTTCAAATATCGTGCCTACCAGGTCCCCATAATCTGCCCGTGAAGTGGCGGATTTGTAGGATGTATAGAAATATCGCCATCAGAAACCCACACACGACACCTAGCCACCCTTAAGGGGTTAAAGTGCACAGGGACTGGCTACTATCCTGTTAGATGAGGGAATGTATTATATGTATAAAGCAAGGTATATATGACAATGGATAGTCAGAGACTCTAGGGACTCAGCTTGTACGCTTTATGATAGACATTTTCACGATGTGTTGTGTTACTAATGCAGAAGCAGCAAGCCCTTCCACCACGCTTGCACCAAAATTATAGATCTAACACAATAATAATTGTATGCTCACATAGGCCCTTCGGGAGAGGTACATGACATACAAATACTGGAATATTACGTTTAAATCTAAGGAGTGTGATAAAGATTTTATTAAGCCCTTGATGACAAATGACGTAACATCTACATCATTAATGATTGGCTTTACAGAGCCCTGGTCCTTAAGGGGTTAAACAGCATATCAGAGGAACATGTAGTAGAAATGAACACTTCTTAGAATTCAGAAGCACGGTGTTCATACATGTGCAGGAGCCACTCCCAGTCTGCAGGCAATGTATCAAATTCATGAGACCAGACTAATTAGAAGTACATGTTATTTCCAAACACTAATTAACACCTGTTGTTTACGCCGTTTGAGAGCCCTGCTGACGCTGTAAGCAAGCACATGTCATTTAGAGGTGAGAATCTTTGCACCTAGACAATACATTGGGCAGACTGCAAAGCATGCTTTCCTTGTAAAATAGATAATCCACATCACCCATTGCAGCATTTTAAAGATGAAACACACAGGCGGCGCAAAAAATCCTATGCAAGCCTCATGCACAGTATTCCAGGGGTCTCAAACTCACGGCCCCCCAACATGATTTGGACTACAAGTCCCAGGATGATTTCAATGCAATACATGGCGAGGGAATCCTGGGAGTTGTAGTTCAAAAACATCAGGGGCACCACAGTTTGAGACTAGAGCCCTGCTGCAAGCACATGTCATTTAGAGGTGAGAATCTTTGCATCTAGACAATACATTAGACAGACGGTAAAGCATGCTTTTCTTGTAAAATAGATAATCCACATCACCCATTGCAGCATTTTAAAGATGAAACACACAGGCGGCGCAAAAAATCCTATGCAAGCCTCATGCACTCTAAGCACATGTAATTTTGAGGTGTGAAAGTTTCAGAAAAATGCACACGTGTGCAACTATTTTAAATAAAGCCAGAATAATTTTATGACAGTCACATTTGTCTGACAAACAAATACATTACGCTGCAGCATGTGTTGTTGACATATGTTGGTAGATGTATGTAATGTGTGTAAGGTGTATGTAACATGTTTATGCTATTATACATACTGCTTCTTGACGATGTACACAGTCCATCCATTGCTAATCATCGCCCACATGCGTGCCTTCTTGCCCTGGGTAGTTTTTTAATTCAATATCTAATAAACTGTTGCTTATAATATTCTGCAGTAAATAAAGAGTCTCTTTTATTTCTAGATTTTTTTATTATTTTTTAAAAAAAATTATACTTTTTTCAAAAAAAAAATCGAACTCGAACCGAAAACGCCAAAAAGTTCTAAGTTCGCGAACTTTCGAACTGCAAATGTTCGAGTCGAACTCCGAACTGATCGAACCGAACAGCTCATCCCTAGGCAGCAACAAAGGTTTGCCACTCCTGTTTGTTCTGGGCCAGCATTTGTATGGTTCATAGTCTTGAGTTCTCGGTCCACCATTCGACGCCAGGTGCTCTTTGGTTTTCCTCTCTTGCATTTTCCTTCTGGTGTCCAATGAAGGGCAGTTCTGCTGATGTCCCCAGTCTACTTCTGGAGCAATGCAAGGGAATTTGGTCCATTGCAAATTAAATTCTTTTGTAAATGGGCTTCAGTACGAGCCCCTAAATTTAAAAAAAAAAAAATCAGACATGACAGCCTATGTCTTAAAATTATTGAAAAGCTTTGACCAGGTGATAGTGCCCTTATACTCTTTGTAACTGATGTGAGAAAGAGTTCAGGCCGGCCCGCAGCAGCCAACAGCACGTGGCGCGCGCTGACTGCTGGGCAGGGCGAAGGAGGTCCATTGAAGTCAGCGGGACGTACTATGCCACCCACAGCTTCAAGGCCCACCCGCCGCCGGGCCAGCATAGTTAGACATGTGACTAGATCATGACAACACAAAACTAAATCTTGTTTTTTTGCAATCTACACCAATAAAATAAATATTTTAAGTAATATTTTATTATTATATCATTTTACACATAAAAATTGTTACATTTTCTGGACAAACTGCTGATAAAGCGTACTTTGTAGATCCGCAGACACTGGTCCCCCCCCCCCCGAGTTAAATCATACATAATTTAAATATATCATCTTAATAGAAATGAAGGAACTGAGTGTGCATAATACCGTGCTACAAAAAAAATACATTAACATTGTGGTTTGTAGCTGGCGTCTTCAGAGAGAGTCAAAATAACTACGTTCAGTACCTCACACAAAACATAATCAGACCCAGTTAATGTGTGTTACAGCGGCTAAAGTGCTTAATAGAAGGTGCAGTGGAGAAAAAAAAAGATTAAGGGCAGATTTACAGTCCCAGAGAAAAGAAAATTACAAGATCCTAATAAATAAAACAGGACAGTGATGTATAATTACACTTCGCTGAGGTGTTGAAAGGCACCTAAGAAAGAGTCTATCTGTACATTAACTAGCAGTAATTACACATCTGGGCATTTATCGCTATAGACGCATTTCACACTCGGGCAAGCAGTCAATTCAGATGGGTTAGCAAAGTAGCGTAATTTATTGCATATAAACAGGCATAAAGTCTTAATGCTCCTATCTGTGTGCGTATGAACTGCCGTGCGATCTGTAGGGCTTTCATTAGAGTCCAATGTGGGAGAGAATCTATTATATTTCTGAATCAATAATATAATTATTCTGATATACCTCAGGTGATGTATTGGGTGCTGACTGAGCTGCATGTGTTTTGCTTAAGGCACAACGGCTGACAGCCTTGAAAAGCTGACATGGGCTTACATTGCTGTGTTTTGATTCTGATAATGCTTTTTTTTCCCGTGTTGCTGGATGTTCGTGAAGGAATATGTTGTTTGCCATTTTCTTGTAGTTATTATATATAGCAGCTTCCATAGAGGATTTTCAATCCTTAAAACTGAAACGCTAGCCACCATGGCCATATAATCGTCCCTCTGACCATCCCCACCGCAGCCTGTGACAGCCTTCCAAAGCACACACTTAAACAAAGTATGCAGAGCAATAAGAACCCCCCACATCCAGACAGTAAAACACGGAGGGCCGCTCCTCCCAAATACGGCGATTAAAAAAAGATTAGTGGGAAACTCGGCGCCAACTGAGTTATGGGGTATTTTATTTCTTCATGGTCGACAGAACAAAACAGTGAAGTTTCGGCTGTCAATGGCCATAATCAAGCTGCTCCACAGTAGAGGGCCTCCATCCACCTGGGAGGCTGTCAATCGGCTCGTGCTGGACAAATGTTTTAGGGTTATGAACATAGAAAATGTCGGCAGATAAGAACCTTTCGGCCCATCTAGTCTGCCCAATTACATGGATACTTTACCTGGATTTATCTTTTGTTTAGGATAGCCTTATGCCTATCCCATGCCTGCTTAAATTCAATTACTGTTTTGGCCTCTACCACTTCTACTGGAAGTTCCATGTCTCCACCACCCTCTCAGTAAAATAATGCTTCCTGATGTTACTTTTTAACGTTTGCCCCTCTAATCTAAGACTATGTCCTCTTGTTTTGCTACTTTGTTTCCTTTTAAATATACTCCCTTCCTCTACCTTGTGGATTCCCTTTACGTATTTAAATGTTTCTATCATATCTCCTCTGTCTCGTCTTTTTTCCAAGTGTAGCGCTCACTCCCGGAGGAGCCGCTGAATTTAAACCTTGGGTCAGTCTCCCCGCACTAGGGAATAAATATACACCAGCACTGTTGTGGATTTTACACGTTATATAGTTTACTGATCTCAAATAAACTGGCATATATAAAGCAGCACGGTATACATATATATTTACAGGTGTTCGTAATGCGAGAAACGCGTAGCGGAAAAAAAAGGAAAATAGATATTAACCCCTTCGTTGTTGGAATGTGAATCCCGTACAGGTTGTGTCCCAAAAAGGTGTACGTGTATGCGTGTGTTGGTACCCGGGTACAAGATTCAACTGGCCAGTGAATAATTTACAGGTGTCTTCGACTAGTCACATTGGGGCCCTGTAGGTTTAGACAAACTTGCAGCGTGCTTTATTATTTTTACTGTGGCCGGGAAGGCCTCTCACCCATCCGTCAGATACTCTGCGCTCTGCTCGACCCAGGACGTCTCTCCGCTTGGCTTGACTGGGACTCTGTGCCACCGGATCCGCTTGCCTTGCTTGTCCGTTTCTGCCACAAGATGCTCAGCTCACCGCCTGCACTCCCATTAGGTCATCTGCGGTCTCCTAACTCGGGGTCCTTCAGCTACTCTGTATCTGTATAAACTTATCAGCGGTGGATCGCTAGGTCTCTGACAAGTAATGTGAACCGATCTCCAGCTCCGCAAGGCAGCACCTGCGCTCCGGCCTGGTTACGATCGTTGTCTGTCTCACGTGCGTCTTGCTCCTCGGCGCGCTCTGGGTTTCCTCTGCACGAGGGTGCGGATGTAAGTCTGTTTCTCCCCACCCACTTCCGGTTCCCGGCGCAAAGCATGCTGGAAAACGTAGTCCCATTGTCCAGTGTCTCTTACATTGCGCTTGTCTCCCTCTGGTGGCCAAAAATAAGTACACCAGCAACAGTGTTTTAAACCAGCGCTACACTCTCCCCCTCCTAGAACTCTTGCGTCTCTCCAAGGAGGTATAACAGTTGCATTACATTTCAACATAACATTAGGCAACATATACAGGCTCAGCAGCAAACATACAATGGGTTAGATACACTTCTTCAAGTTGACTCATGCTTCTGATTACCTCAGCTAACATAGCAGACACTTCGGGCAACCTTCGCACCGTGGTAACAGCCTCTTCAGTGCTATGTCCTGGTGAGTCGTAGGTGAGTCTTTGAGGGGGTCGAACAGAACGTTTTGGCTGGGGCTCAATCAGTTCCTCTTCAGGTAGAAGTACTACAGGTGCGGGTTCAGTTCTTTCATCCACAACTGGAACAGACATCTCTTCGGAGTATGATCCTTCCAGTGAAGGCATGGAACTGTAATCATAAGATGCGGCCTCAGGAACTACAGGAATCTCAGAAGTCTCAGGAACTTCCAACTGGAATTCAGGAGCCTCAGGCCTCCGTTACTTTCCCACCATTCAGGAACTGGAATGACCTCTTCAGGCTCTGGTGAGCGCACCCAGTCCAGACAAAAGCTTTCTTCCTCACTGTCTCCTTCACTCTCTTCAACAACCCGTGTCTGCTAAGACCAAGTAACGGGAGTTAAGCGTGGAGCAGGTGGGTTAGGCAGAGAAAGTTCGTCACCAACTGGTATCCTTACAGCCTCTCTCAAAGGTAGCAGATGATTCCGGTGCCAGTTTTTAAGAGGCCCAGCCTTTCCATCCGGTCGGATTTGGTAAACTGGCAGACCCGGCAGTTGCTTGCAGACAATGTAGACCTGAGAACTCCATCTATCCGCCAACTTATGCCTTGCAGCAGCACCCAAGTTCTTCAACAAAACCCTATCACCGGGTTGTAGATCCTGTATCCGAACTTTCAAATCATAGTTCCGCTTATTCCTCTGTTCCCTGTTTCCTGAGGTTAAACGGGCCTGTTCAAACGCAGAGGCCAAGTTCTTCCGAAGTCTATCCACATCATTTCTGTGAGAAGCTACCGACGTCTGGTCCAGAGATAGCCCAAACGCCAAATCAGCCGGCAGTCGAGCTTCTCTTCCGAACATAAGACGGTACGGTGAGTATCCAGTAGCGTCACTCTCCGGACTGTTGTATGCATGTACTAGCGCAGCTATGTGACGACTCCAGCTCTGTTTCTCTCTGTTTGACAGTGTCCCCAACATGTTTAGCAGCGTGCGATTGAACCTTTCGGGTTGAGCATCACCTTGAGGGTGATATGGTGTAGTTCGGGTCTTCTGAATTCCCAACAGTTCCAGTAATTGCCCAACAAGCTGGCTCTCAAAGTCTCTACCCTGATCAGAGTGTATCCTCCTTGGTAGGCCATAGTGAACAAAGAACTTTTCCATTAGAACCTTCGCTACCGTAGGAGCACGTTGGTCTTTTGTGGAAAAAGCTTGGGCATAATGTGTGAAATGATCAGTCACTACTAGAATATTTCCCTGCCCACTAGCATCCGGCTCTAAACACAGGAAATCAATGCACACCAAATCCATGGGTCCTTGACTTTGTAGGTGGCTCATAGGAGCGGTTCGGGTCGGTAGGGTCTTCCTTTGGATACACCTCAGACATGAATGGCAGTAACTTTCCACTTCAGCTCTCATGCAGGGCCAATAGAATCTGTCTCGCACCAGCTTAAAAGTTCTCTCTGCACCTAAATGTCCATGTTCATCGTGTAACGACCGCAGCACATCCTCTCTGTGCTTAGTGGGAAGGAACAACTGTTGGGTCTCTTCAGCATTGTTCGAGGGGCCCTTCGGTAGACCACCCATCCAACATCTTCAATTGTTCCCACTCTTTATATACCAATCTGGCCCCTTCTGGGGAATTTGTCAGAAGAATCTCCCGTTGGTTCGCGTTCAGGGCCTTCGTGGTTAATGCAATCAAAGGGTCTTCAGCCTGATCAGCTCTCAGGTCCTGTTTTGAAAAAGTAGGCAAACTTTCATCCCTCAGCTACGTAGGATTACAATAGAACTCTGGAACAGCCGCAGCCATAACTCCTATGGCTTCCGCTTCAATCCCTCCCTTGACCCGGCGCTCTGCTCCTTGGCATAAAGCTTGCACCCCATCTGGAGTTAACTGAGTCCATTCTGTAATGTAGGGTCTCCTCGACAAAGCATCGGCATACCGATTATTCACCCCAGGGCGATACTTCAGGCTGAACCGAAACCCTGACAGAGCGGCCAACCACCGATGTCCCGTGGCGTCCAGCTTCGCAGTAGTAAGGACGTAGGTAAGAGGATTGTTATCCGTCTTTATCACAAATTCAGCTCCATACAGATAGTCTTTCAGCTGATCTACCACCGCCCACTTCAAGGCTAGAAACTCCAACTTGTGGGTAGGATAGTTCTTTTCCAAGGGCGTAAGGCTCCGGCTCACATACGCTACAGGCCTCAGCAATCCACCATACTCTTGGTACAGGACTCCCCCTAAACCTTCTCTACTGGCATCCACATGCAGTTCGTACGGCTTGTGAGGATCCGCGTAAGCCAAGACAGGAGCTCGAGTTAGACTCTCTTTCAGCTTCACGAAAGCACCTTCGCATTGACTAGTTCATTCTCCCTGGATAGATTCTCGAGCCTTCCTTGGCCCTGGAGCCGACGAATTTCGGTCAGAGGCCTTGTGGCCTACTTCTGCCTCTTCTTTCTGTAGGAGCTTGTTCAGTGGTTGAGCTATCTTGGCAAATCCTCCTACAAATCTTCGATAATAGGAGCAGAAACCCAAGAAAGATCTAAGTTCAGTAACATTTCGGGGTCTAGGCCAGGAAGCTACGGCTTCCAACTTTCGAGGATCTGTCGAAAACGCCTCCTGCTGAAACCACATGACCCAGATATGTAACGGAAGGTAAGCAGAATTGACATTTCTCCAGAGACAATTTCAACCCCTCTTCATGGAGCCTCTTCAAGACCTTCTCCAACCGCTGTTCATGTTCTTCCAGATTCTTCCCAAACACAATAATATCATCCAGATACACTAATACTTCGATCAGGTTCATGTCCCTGACGGTCTTCTCCATTAACCGTTGGAACGTGGCTGGCGCTCCCGTAAGGCCTTGAGGCATTCTGTTGAACTCAAAGAACCCCAGTGGGCAGATGAACGCAGTCTTCTCTTTGTCTTCAGGATGCATTGGTATCTGGTGATACCCACTTCGCAGGTCTAGTACACTAAACCATTTTGCTCCAGACAGACACTGTAAGGCATCTTCTATCCGAGGAGTAGCATATTGATCTGGGATGGTTCTCCGATTTAGCATGCGATAGTCTATACATAGACGGACAGAACCATTCTTCTTCCGGACCATTACTATTGGAGATGCATACGGGCTCCTGGACTCTTGGATCACCTTAGTTCTTTGCAGTTCATTCAGCTGCTCTCGTAGATCATCCAGGTCTCCCAACGGAACTCGTCTTGACCTTTATCGAAACGGCTTGTCTTCCTGTAGTCGAATGCGATGCTCAGTACTCTTAGCTAGGCCCACGTTGAACTCATCCTTGGAGAACAAGTCCCTCCACTTTAGGACCTGGGACTGAAGACGTTTCTTCCATTCAGGCGAGATGGGAGCGTCCTTAGGATAGAACCTGTCATCTGGAATCTCTTTATCCACTCCCCCTCCTAAATCGGTAGGAGAGAGAGGGGTAGCGGACGCTACCTGCCCGATAGGCATTCGTGCTTTCAGGACCACTGGAGAATCAGACACATTACACACACTGACTGAGACTCTTCCTTGTGTTCATTTCAAAGGTCTTGTGGAGAGTATTTCAGGGATTACTTCTACTCCGGCTTCATTCCCATGATTAAAATCGGTTTCCAGTACCACATAGGGACCTGGTTGTGATCCGTTCAACTTGACTGAAGCCCGGAAGCTCGCTACTTCTCCTGATTACAGAACCTTCTCTGTTCCTTCCAATCTCCATAGGCGCCCCACTTCAGCAGGTGCCTTCTGTTCTTCGACCATTCTCTGATAGACTGGACGTAACATCGGGTGTACTCCTTTGGTAGAACCTTCTTCCAGTACCACAGGAGTCAGGAGACGTCGCACCAGATCAGTATTCGTCCCCACCATCATCGAACTTCTGTTTGCCCCTGAAGGCTGAGGACACACAATGGCCAACGCATCACAACCTCCAGACTGTCCGATGACTTCGGATCCGATCTCTAACTTCACCTGTAGATATCCGTCATAGGGAAGTTTCTCAGTTCCGATACCCCAGATTTCCAGGTCCTTCAATTTCTGTAGAGATATGCGCTTCAAGTGCTTCTCGTAGAAGTCTCGGTAGATAAATGTCACTTGAGCCCCTGAGTCCAACAGAGCTTTAGTGTAGACTCCCTCTACTTGAATCGGCACAATGGGAGAAGGACCTATCAGCTGGTCAGGAAACTTTGTTGTAGTCACAGGAAGTTTAGACCCAGTTTGTTGTACCCTGGCCTTCTTCTTGGCCCGTGTAGGTTTTGGGTATGCATTGCTTCCCCATGACGTAGAACCGGATGCTAAGGGAGTGACTCTTTCAGTCCTGGCAGGCTCAGCAGTTGGCCAGACTCTGGGCCCTCTCGGCCTCTCAGTCCTCTGCTTGATTTTTGGAGCGGGTTTTGACCACCGGGCACCTAGTTTGCTCCTTCACTTGTGCCCTCTGGCGTTTCCCACTGGTGAGGTAGATAGTAGCCCCTCCAAGGCTTTTAGAAGCTCTTCTACCATATTTCTTTCAGGCTTTTGACTTTGCATTGTGCGCGGAAATGACCCATTTCCCCACAACTGAAACATCTCTTCTTTGAAGACGGAGATGCACTTACTTGCTGTGATTCGGTTGAAGGACCCTGGCCAGACACCACAGCAACTCCAGTTGTCCGCATATCAGCAAGGAACTTCTGCATATCGGTCTGTGTGTGTCTCTGCCACCTTTAAAAGTGCTCGCACAGGTCAGCATGCACCTGTTGCAATTCCGCTTGAGTTTCTTGTACCTTCTTAATGGTTTTGTGCAACTCGCTATGTGCAGAAAGGGTTAGTCCTTTTGCAGCATTCTCTGTGGATTTAGGAACAACCAAACGCTCTTGTTCGTCTACTTCGGATCCATAGGTGTCTAACGAATCATCTTCAAGTTGCAGACATACATTATGCCTCACGGGTTGTGCGTAAGCTTTCTCCTCTCCTAAAGGATTTTTCTTCAAGTAAAGCCTCTTCCTCTCTGACAGCTCGGATCAGTTCCAGGTATTTAAATTCTCGGTTACCTTCCCTGCTTCTCAGCTGTAGCATCACCAGATCTAGAGGTTGAGCGCCCCTCAGGATCTGTTGCATTCGGATTTTATCTACTTCGGCCGGTTCGGCCCCTTTCTTATCTAGGCGCCTCATATATTCAGTCATTTTCTCACCTTTCCGCTGGTAGGTGTGTTCATACTGGTACACGAGCTCCGCAGCCTTTTCTGTTCGCCCAAAGACTTCCTGTAAAATATTTAAATAATCTAAAGCAGTGCAGTCTTTCTTACTCAATTTTAGGTTTCTTACAGCCTCTGACGCAGGTCCCTTTAAGGTCTCAGTAATCCTTTGCTTCTTCTGCGCTTCAGGGACGTCCCACTCATCCAGAGCCTGCATCGCCTGTTCTACCCATTCTTCGAAGGTTTCTTCTCCCGCCGGAGTTGGTACGTTTCCTGTAAAGTTTCTCAACCGTCGATAACAAAAGTTGGGTGTGCGGAGGGCTTGTTCTTTGACATTTAGCCAGCAAATCTCCAATAGCCACTATAAATTTAGGCCCGATCATGGCCAGCGGACTGGGCGCGGGAACACTCGCGGGATCGCCACGTGGCGCACTTGGCTGAATCAGTTGAATTTCCACCTCATCGGTCAGCTTCACGCTCGCGCCCTGAAAACACACTGGAACACCCTTTCTCCACTCAAAAAGAACATACGTGTGAGAGGTATCTGGGTTCTCTTTAATGTCCAGGATTAACCCCCGATGATCTGGTGTCAGCGCGGCCACAGCCTGGCGAATCTGATCTTCGGCCCAAGTGTCTGCAGGAATATCCATGACTATACACAATTCTGTCTGACTACTGTGCTCCTCACACCATTTGGCAGCAGTGTCTGGATCCATATTTAACCCTTTAAATGCATTTTTTTCAGTGACTGGATCCCGGAAACGAGCCCCCACGTGTAGCGCTCACTCCCGGAGGAGCCGCTGAATTTAAACCTCGGGTCAGTCTCCCCGCACTAGGGAATAAATATACACCAGCACTGTTGTGGATTTTACACGTTATATAGTTTACTGATCTCAAATAAACTGGCATATATAACGCAGCACGGTATACATATATATTTACAGGTGTTCGTAATGCGTGAAACGCATAGCGGAAAAAAAGGAAATTAGATATTAACCCCTTCGTTGTTAGAAGGTGAGTCCCGTACAGGTTGTGTCCCAAAAAGGTGTACGTGTATGCGTGTGTTGGTACCCGGGTACAAGATTCAACTGGCCAGTGAATAATTTACAGGTGTCTTCGACTAGTCACGTTGGGGCCCTGTAGGTTTAGACAAACTTGCAGCGTGCTTTATTATTTTTACTGTGGCCGGGAAGGCCTCTCACCCATCCGCCAGATACTCTGCGCTCTGCTCGACACAGGACATCTCTCCGCTTGGCTTGACTGGGACTCTGTGCCACCGGATCCGCTTGCCTTGCTTGTCCGTTTCTGCCACAAGATGCTCAGCTCACCGCCTGCACTCCCATTAGGTCATCTGCGGTCTCCTAACTCGGGGTCCTTCAGCTACTCTGTATCTGTATAAACTTATCAGCGGTGGATCGCTAGGTCTCTGACAAGTAATGTGAACCGATCTCCAGCTCCGCAAGGCAGCACCTGCGCTCCGGCCTGGTCACGATCGTTGTCTGTCTCACGTGCATCTTGCTCTCTTGCTCCTCGGCGCGCTCTGGGTTTCCCCTGCACGAGGCTGCGGATGTAAGTCTGTTTCTCCCCACCCACTTCCGGTTCCCGGCGCAAAGCATGCTGGAAAACGTAGTCCCATTGTCCAGTGTCTCTTACATTGCGCTTGTCTCCCTCTGGTGGCCAAAAATAAGTACTACAGCAACAGTGTTTTAAACCAGCGCTACACAAGCTATACAGGTTAAGATCATTATGCCTTTCCTGGTAACGGCCTTGCACATGGTGTGCTGTGCTACTTGACCAATGCCTCTCAATGCATTTACACTGAGTGGTATTGGAATGGCTCAGTGCTCGAGTGAGCACTCAGCTCAGTGACAGCAGACTTGTCACTAAGATTGGCACCAACAGTGATCACTCCTCCGATGCCATTACATTATGGTGCCTGCTGAAGGGACACTCTAGCCACAGAGGCTAGGTAATTGATTTTAAAATGTTCACAGACCGTGTTTTCAGTGAATTGAAATTAAATGGTCATGGTGTAGAGCAGTGGTTCCCAACCGCAGTCCTCAAGTCCCCCTAACAGGCCAGATTTTAAGGTTTACCTTGGAGAAAAGCAGACTGAATCACTGAGCAGCAAATCATATCATCTGTGCTGTGCTTCAGATATCTGGCAAACCTGACCTGTTAGGGGGACTTGAGGACCGCGGTTGGAAACCACTGGTGTAGAGTGTCTCCCCATCTTCCACCGCCGTGATCCCTGTCACTCAGTCAGCTCCTGCTGGACAACTTCTGTGGTTGGATCACTTTAGCTTAATGCCACTGAAACAGTCCTCTGATATCTCTGTTAGTGTATTGAGGCATTGACTGGGTGCTCACAGGCGCTTGTATTTGGGGGGGGGGCACCATGCTGTCCAAGGTCTAAAATCAATAACAAATTCTAATGATGGAATCCTGTGATCATCTGATCTAGTAATTCTATCGCCATTACAGGAATAGGCTTCCGTGAGGTAAGTGACTCAATCCTAGTCACTCGGGTTATCCTGACAATATTTTAAAAAAACCTCTTTGAGCTTAAAGGGCTACATACCCCCGTCCTAAGTCACCCTGGTCTTAATGCATTTAAATGTCTGCAAAGTAAAATACAGAGAAAGATTAAAGCCATCGTTCCCGCACAGCAGTGGTTAATCTAGGGGTGACAGGGATATTCTTAATAAAATTTACACCCCCCCCTTCTTTTTTCCCCTTAAATGATTGGGCAGGTGCAGCCTAATTACTAGATTAGACCAAATAGCTGATTTAAAAAGTGAGATAAAAGGGAGGATTTTTCTGGTTTGGCTATTTTGACCTACAGTGGTATTCAGAGAGAGGTGAAAACCTTGAGAATTGGCAGAAGAGAACAATCTAGACCAGGGATGGCGAACCTTTTTAAGCCCGAGTGCCCAAACTGGATCGCTGAACCAACTTATGTGTCTCAAAGTGCCAATCCCACAATTAGACCTGAATACTGATTTATTTTAGAAAAAACACTTCATACGACTATTTGAACTAATTATGTGCTTAAGTCTTAGAAGAAAAATACAGTATAAGAAGATGAATATATATTTGCCCCCAACTCGCACATGGATATATTTGCCCCCAGCTCACATATGGATATATTTGCCCCCAGCTCACATATGGATATATTTGCCCCCAGCTCACACATGGATATATTTGGCCCAAGCTCACACATGGATATATTTGCCCCAGCTCACACATGGATATATTTGCCCCAGCTCACACATGGATATATTTGTCCCAGCTCACACATGGATATATTTGCCCCCAGCTCACGCATGGATATATCTGCCCCCAGCTCACGCATGGATATATCTGCCCCCAGCTCACACTTGGATATATTGGCCCTCAGCTCACTTGGTCCTCGCGCCACACAGCAAGCTTCTTCCTCCCCAGCACGCGCTTCAGAGTTAACGCCGCGATCTTGCGGCTGGTGGACTTCAACTAGCGGCCGGGGAACATCCTTTGCCGGCGCGTGCTGGGGAGGAAGAAGCTTGCGGCAGTGAGGCAAGCCTATGACTCTCGTGCCGCCACAGTCGGCCCCGCGTTCTAGGTGTGGCACGCGTGCCATAGGTTCGCCATCACTGATCTATGTTATGAGTGTTATATTTTGGTTATATGCAACTCTATGATTTATCTCTATGGCACTTGTTTCCTGTGATGCGTTTCCTGCTCTGTTCTGTGTGTTCTCTTCTAGGAACATGTCTTCTGTTCACTAATGGCTTGCACTGTCATTATTATCTACATAAAACAATCTAGACCGAATAGCCAATTTGGAAAGTGAGATAAATGGGAGAATTTTTCTGGTTTGACTATTTTGACCTAGAATTTTAAATTCTCCAGTCATTTTCCTGGTTTTCACCTCTCTCTGAATAACCCTGTAAGAGGAGATGGGTGACACACAGGGAGAGGGTAGTTAGCAGAGCATGGGAAGTAATGATCTCAAAAATACGTCCGCAAAACCAAACGCCTCTGAACGATAGCAAAGCTACATGGCATGATGGCAGTGAGTGTTGTCACTGTTCGCCATTCATGAATTAATAAAGCAAGTCGTTGAAAAAAAACAAAAACCCTGGCTGTCTCTGATGTGTGTACACACAGACTCGCCCACGCACGGGGCGGGCGCGCGGACGCTGGCTCGTGAGGAAGCAGTCAACCAACCAGCTGACCAGAAGGATACGTCGCGTGCACCCCCCCCCCGCCCCCTCACCATACCCAGCTCGGTGCGTCTGTCCAGCCCGGGAAGCAGGGACCGGGCGGGAGAGCGAGTGGCCGGGCCCCCTCCGCCGCGTCCAAAGGCAGCGCCCTCCGCCAGCGGCCCGGTGTGTCTATCTGAGAGGCGGAATGTCTGCGGCTTCCAGTTCGTACGGGCTGGTGACAGGAGGCGGGGAGGCCGTGCTGTCCCGGGCCTCTGAGGCCTTCCCCCCGCTGCCTCCCCCACCGCCACCACCCCTCTCCCTCGTGGCTGGAGTGATGGGCCCCGTGGACGAGGTGGATTCACTGGACGGACCGGAATACGAGGAGGAGGAGGTGGAGATCCCACTCAGCGCCCCCCCTACCAACCAGTGAGTAGCCACTCACCCCGAGACCCAAACCACCTCACCCCGGGGTCCGTACCAGCCTCCCTCACCCCGAACCAGCCTCACCTCGAGAGCACAGTGCTGTCATCACTGGGCTGAGAGTGTACTGACCCCCAACCTCACATTATAGCAACCAGCCCTATCACCCTGACCTCAACCACGAGACTGCCCCCACCCACCACGACAGGGCAACTGCCCCCACCCACCACGACAGGGCAACTGTCCCCACTCACCCACCCACCACGACAGGGCAACTGTCCCCACTCACCCACCCACCCACCACAGGGCAACTGTCCCCACCCACCACGACAGGGCAACTGTCCCCACCCACCACGACAGGGCAACTGTCCCCACCACCACGACAGGGCAACTGTCCCCCCACCACGACAGGGCAACTGTCCCCGCCCACCACGACAGGGCAACTGTCCCCACCCACCACGACAGGGCAACTGTCCCCACCCACCACGACAGGGCAACTGTCCCCACCCACCACGACAGGGCAACTGTCCCCACCCACCACGACAGGGCAACTGTCCCCACCCACCAACTGTCCCCACCCACCACGACAGGGCAACTGTCCCCACTCACCCACCCACCACGACAGGGCAACTACCCCCTCCCTTATCTCAGACAGCAACTAACCACCCCACCACTAGGAGGCCGCCACATCTCCAGCACAGCTCAGTTATCCCTCTCCCCTGCAGTGCACATATCCATTCACTTACTTGTGTGAAGCCTCAGTGTCCCGGAATGTTTATTCCTGTATAATCGCATACCCCATATGTACCCGGGCGTTGTGGCTCTGATCTGGCAGGCCCCCCCCCCCCCCCCCCTGGCTCTTTCTAATCAGATTTGTTTTATTCATGTTTATTAAGAGCACTCTGGTCTGGTGTTCATGTCAGGCGTGAGGTCAGCCCTTAGGATTGCCTCCCCTGAATCTGCTTTCTTAAAGCCCTACGGGTAAAGGTGGTCACGAGAAACAGATTTATTACTTACATTTTTTTTTTTTCCCTCGTGCATTATATAAATAACTCCGACACAACCAAATGATTTCATCAAAACTAAGCCCCCCCCCCCGTGGTCTTGTTAAGTGATGCTTGGTCACACGCTATTGGGATCTCAGGTACACGTGTTTATTGATCATATGTAAAGCACTGGGGGAATCCGAGGCTCTTGTGGGAATGCTCCCAGAAGGCTGCTAGGGACATCAGACGTCCGCATTATGTCCCTCGGCATATTGTGAGATCCTGCCGGCATTCAGCCTTACTACGACCAAGCTGCACTAATTATGGAGTGTGATGTGAAGTAACTCTCCTTGGGAATCGGCTTTTGCAGTTCCCTCAGCACATTAGCAGTTTCTATATATACTTGTACATGAAGCGCTAATTTGCAGGCTTCCAGAGAATAATGAGCAATTCCAAGGTCGCTGTTTATTGTCGGGGCAGTGTTCCCAAAACCTGTCCTGGATCCTCTAACAGGCCAGGTTTTGAGGATTACCTTGAGGAAATGCAGACTGAATCCTGCAATCACGGAGCAGCAAATGAGATCTGACGATCATCACTACAGGTGATTATCTGGAAGACTGACATGTTATCTGGCCCTGAAAATGGGATTGGGAAGCGCTGGTCCTAAGTCATTAAGGGAAAAAAATACCCACTTTCAAAATGTTAAATGATTTGCATTTGTAAAGGGTAGCATGATTTACCACACCCTCCTGCAAGCAGAAGGACAATGTGATCAAATAGCTCACCTTGTCCTTCCCCCTGCCTGAGAATTCACGAGCAGAGGGCAGTCCTTGGTCCCCATGGAGTCCTGTGAACTCCATGAGATGCAGCCAGTGCCAGAGCATGGGGCCGCTGTCAGTATTGGCAGCCCCCATTTATTATTAACATGGCAGCCCATTGGTAAGAGTCAGTAATAGGGAGTCTCTGATCACCAGCTCATACCACATTTGTCTAATGGCAGCCCCCAATATCCAGATTAGCCTTAATAGCGGCCCTTGACATTTTTTTGTGCAAATATGTAAGTGCCTGGAGCTTCTAACACATGAGCTATTCAAATTGCTTTCATACGCAAGTTATGAAGCGCCTGCATAAAGCGGCATCAGCCCCCCCCCCCCGTAGGTCCCTGGCAGGTGGGATATTTAAAATCCTCTCTGATGGGTGACAGCTGTGCAGCTGGAGGGGATTCCTCTATTTCACACAACAAAAGTGGGGGTCGGGGAGGAGGGGACACTCCACACAGCTTAACTGCTTTAATAAGCTAAAGTGGTCTGGGTGTGTAGTGTCCCTTTTTGTTAAGGCCGGGGTCGGACGATCTCACCAGGTGCGCCCGCACTGACATGCCTCCCGGCATCCATCACATCGTTGTGATGCTCCGACTGGGCCGGCCACACGCTGCTACAGCGGACGTGCTGAAAGCCTCCCCGCCGAAACACTGCGACGTGCATACAGGGCTGCAAAGCGCGATCCTCCATAGGATCGAGCCTTACAGTGCCAAGCGCACTAACTGCTCTCAGCGAGGTGGCCAGACGCGTCAGAATGGAAGGAACGTCCACTCTCACTGACGTTCCTTCCGCTCTGAAAAACGCTTTTCTGACCCCAGCCTGAGGAGCATCCTTTACGGTGTCCGCTATTACTAGTCCAATCGCTCTGGTGCAGCATGATTAAAACACCTTACCGCAACACAATTTGAAGCAATTGTAACCTAATCTTTATACATAAGGGTGGAATATTTGTAAATATTTAGTCTGGTGCGCTTAGTCCAGTGAAAGTACCGTCCGTTCTTTCAGAGCTACGAATATCTCCAATCCTTACATTGATCTGCATAGCAAACGAGTTTCTTCAGTTTACATTGGAATAGAAGCCACGATCTTGTCTGATTTTTGGCCTCGGCTACTAGCATTATTATCATTTATATAGCTCCAACAGTTTCCGCAGAGCTTTACAATAACCAAAGGGAACAAGACACGACAAACATAGGATGGAGACAAGTTGTAGAGGGCCTTGCTCATAGGAGCTTACAATCTAGAAGGATCGGGGTGGAGGAACACAAGGGTAGCTTTATTGGTCAGTGACTTGCTGTTTCTGTTTGACATCAGCAGCTTGGATATTGTTTGTATCTGGGACAGCTGTATGGCCATACTTTCTCCACCTGCATGTACAATGTTATGCAATACAGGAAACTGGAAAGCAAACCATTAAGGCAGCTATAAGATGTCTCTGTGTGCGTTGCTGCTCCTGGTTTCTCATTAGCTTTAGCTGTAATTTTTCTCTTGGGAGTAAAGGGGCTGATCAGTGCCGGAGAAAGATTTAGGGATTAGAGCACCTCAAAAGTTTATAGTCCAGTGCATCAATCATAAAAAATTGGTCTGTTTGTAAGAAAAATTATACTTTTACAATCTCTCTTGCTACGTCAGATCTCACTTTATCAAAGTAACTAGGGACAGCAAAGTCAGGTGTTTAAATGACAGTGATTGCACCGCAAGTCAACATCAATGAAAACTAGTGGTGTGAGATACTGTTCTTTAAGCGTCCTAGGCATTTTCACAGTATGGTATGATGGAGCCTTCCATGTAGCTATGAGCATACCGATGGGAGATTCTGGGTGTTTTGCCACCTTTCGAATCCGCAGCAGCAGCTGATCGAGTTGGATGCATGTCTTTTTCAGCCTTTTTAACCTATTAGAAATGACTTATAAAATTTAGATATCCTACTCTTAATATTTTAAAGGTGCACATATCACACCCTCTTTAAGGTGGTCATGCAATATAATATATATATATATATCACTTCCCCACCGTACACATTAGGCATTTTCTCTTTGTATAGCTGCCAGGAGCAGCACCTTACTTGCAATGCCACAATACAAAAAGAAAGTGGCTCGATCCTCATTTTCCTACAGAGCACAACAAATATGGAATAACCTCCCAGACACCATCAAATCTTCCCCCGTCTAAAGTCACTTATGAGATCTCTATTCTGTTAATATTTGTGTTTTTATATCTTGCATTTTATTACTTTTTTATTTCTGTAACAACTGTAACAATTCAATGTTCTTGAACCCAGGACATACTTGAAAACAAGAGAAATCTCAATGTATCCTTCCTGGTAAAATACTTTATAAATAAATGTGACCATTGCAGTGATAATTACCACCTTCCAGTAACTGATTCATTTTTCAGTGTTTTACTTTTGTGGCTCATATTTAACTTTTTCTTGTGCGATAAAATCATTGCAGATATTCAGAATTGGTGGTTGGTTGAGTGTATCAACTATTTTGTCAACGTCTATCTACAATGATTTTGGCACTTTCAGTTTTCATCGTGTATGTTTTAACATTATCTGCTCCTGAGTTTGGACAAATATAAGCATCCATATAGTGTCCAAATGGCACATGTCATTCCTCTGGATAAGAAGACTTTTTTTATATTTTGTAATGTTTTTGATATTTTAGCCTGACTCAGATAAATGGCAAGATAGTAAGATAGTTTACGTAGCTGGAAAGTGATAAACTTTAAAGTAAAAATTTATATTAAAACTGATATGCAGAAATTAATGCCAAGACACTTTGTGGAAAAAAAAAAAGTATAAGCTGATGGTAAGGTATTTTAGTGTCCCACTGGATGACGTCGACTCTTCATCCGATCCAAACAGGAAAAAATGTAGAAAATGGGGCACACTAAAATGAATGGAAAAGGAATATAGCGTAACACGGTAAATATGTGGCAACAATAACCCACCCCTGCTATTGAATGCACTCACAGGATATAATAACGAACAGGCCCCTCAGTATATATTCAGCCTCCTCTTCATTGAGAATCCTTATATTGGTATGAAAATTACCATGCAAGAGGGAAGGAGTAAAACCAGCCACAAATTTATTCTTCTTAAAACAAACTCAAAAGTGGTTACTTCCGGCGTGTTTCGTCCTATGGACTTTATCAAGGATATCTTGATAAAGTCCATAGGACGAAACGCGTCTGAAGTAACCACTTTATGTTTTGGTTTTATAAGAATAAATTTGTCTTATTTTACTCATACCCTCATGCATGGTAATTTTCATAAAGGGGTGTGGAAATTTAAAAAAAATGAACTTGTCCAATGGACTATAAGGCTAGGGTCAGACAAACGCATTTTGTACAGACTGTGCGTCCATGCAGTACGGACGTACTTTCTGACTGACGACAATGTAGTGGCCACACAGTCCGTTTTTTTCACTGACATATTTTTGACGGATATAGCAGGGAAAATAAAATGAAAAAACATTTTGTCCGTCAAAAATGCTGGGCGTATAAATGCAGTCCGTCTGACCACGTTCCTTCGCTCACACACAAAACTATGCAGACGTTGTGGACGTGGCGCACTCCGCACGTCCGTTCTAGCAGTATTACATTCTTGCCTAACTTACGTCCGTTTGCCGTGTCCGTTGTGCTTCCGCACTTCTGTGCGGACGTAGTTCATGTGTTGGACTCCATTTAACACAATTGTATGCTATCACGGACGTACTTATGTGCGGTAACACGGACGTTAACACTGCGTTCGTCTGACCCTAGCCTAAAGTGGAAGCCCGATCTACTTGTCAGTTATGAAAATCTACTTGTCCTGGTAAGAATTATAATTTCAACAAAATATCACTAGGTTTTTATTAAGCACATAGAGAACAAACACGGGTATTTAGTTTAAATAGCACATTTCTTATTGCCTCGCACTCATACAACCCACACATTGCAGAGCGCAGTAATATGGTATATGTTTGAGTGAATCACCGAGCTACAAAGCAATAAAACTCAAACTATTTTGCTGTTTATTTGAATATAATATAAATTTTATTAAATGAAAGCCTAGATCAAAGTGCAGTATATTATTAAAATTTTTAAAGTTATGATATAGTTAAATAAATGACTAAAAATAAACTTTAATAAAGTATTTCAGATATATAAATTAGTGCTGCACCATTGTTACCTTTTATAAGAGGGGGGGGGGGGTGCCCCGCTGGTTTTAGAACAAAAAAATAGAAGAAATAAAATATATTATATTTTTATTTTATTTTTTAGATTTCCGCATTATGTGGTCATATTTGATGCCATTGGAAAGGCCATACTTGGGCCTTTCTAACGATACATCAATTGCCCTTGTAGGACATGCCGATCCAGGGATACAGTTGTCCAAAGGACCCCTGCATCTCCTGTGGGATTCCCCTACCAGTCGGGGGGAAATTCCCGTTTGTGACATCGCTTGACATGATTTTTTTTATTGTCCATTTTTTTTTTTTTCAAGTGTGTCCTTGCGCCTACTGTATATTCTTATTAAACAGGATGTGCAACTTAAGGGACACGGTTACCAATGTAATCAGTTGGTTGTGGTGTGCTTGGTGCTGGTTTTTCCCCTCTGCTGTCCTTGTGGTCTGTATCGCTGATGCAGCCTTCTTTGATCTGCACGACACATAGTGCACCAAGCTTGTCATCCGGTGCCTCTCATTGGATTGACTGAGAGCTTAGCACAGCAACAGTATCTGCTTTGTCCTGGAGCACAGAGGGATACAGAGAAGTTGAGCTTTTTAGCTATGTGCCCCTTCAGTAGACCCTGAGCTAATGTAATCCTTTATTAATTTATATGTCCAGTGAGGTCTCACTTTTCCATCTTGTATGGGACCCTGCTCTATTGTACAGGAATGCCCAATATATTATTAAATTTCCATCGTGTTCATACAAAGACCCTGTAAAAACATGGCTACACATTGTTTCCCTGTTGGGGCAAAGCACTATGTGAACTTTATAGGTGTGCGTCTAGTAAATACATTTTGAGACAGATGGGAGACACGAGGTGGACCTGGAAAGTGCAACCACGCAGCGGAAAGACAAAAATACTATGTACTGTATGTGTCTGTATAGAGAGCTGTGAAGCGAAGCATGCAAATGTGCAGATATGGTAATTCAAAGCCGTGAAATGTCTTCTGTGGCCAGCGCGGTTGTGTTTACTTCCTAACATATAACTTGTACTGATGTTTAACATTTTAGGATTACAGATTCGCTGTTCCAGTGAAAATAATGCTGAATCTTTACCATGGTAACATCCTAGAGTGGTTAAAGAGCCGCTACCACCAAAAATTGAAATGTTCTAATGCAGGGCTTGACAAAGCCAGGAGCCTGGTAGCCACTGGCTCCTAAATTTCCAGTTTATTCTACTCCAATCTAAAAGCATCTAGTTGGCTTCAATGTTTTCTTCCTGTCTCCTACATTTAATGTAAATATATCCAGCCCTGGTGTATGTATTTATATATGAGGTCTGCAGTGGGTAAACAGGGTGTCCAATGACAACAGAGCAAAGAAAATAAGTAAACAAAACAATATCACAATGTACAGATATTAACACAAATAAAATACACACACGCTCACACACTCTCACACTCTCTGATATTAGAAGCAATGGTATACACTTCTAGGCTCAAAAAATACCTAATAGCAAAGTGATAAATAAATAGAAGCAGCTAAAATCATAATTTGGGTCAGTACAAACCAACTCCCAGATGCAGAGGCAAGGTTCCCAACGTTTCGGCGAGGATTCGCCCTTATCAAGGTATACCTTGATAAAGGCGAATCCTCGCTGAAACGTTGGCTTCTAGATTCAAAGCAAATTTGTCAAGCCTTGTCCTAATGTTAATGTTGCTGATATCTTACATGTGCTTTGATCTTCTCTTGTATGTTAAGAAAATATTTTACTCTGGATGCACCCAGGGACACATGTATATATTGTGATCTTTTTGTTTTGTAAACTGCCCCCCCCCCCCCGTTTCGATACAGCACTTGCTTCTCACTGTGGCTTTGGCCATAGAATGGAGTCTATGGGTCAGGCTGCCGACTCAAATCATTGTATTGTGCGGTATGTATTCAAAGGATACCACCTAGGGTAGATTAGAACTTTTAAGCTCCCTGTCATATTTCATTCAGCTGCAAGCTCTTATCGGGAATATCATGCAGAGCACAATAGTCCCACTGCAGCCTTAACTAAACATTCCCTCCTCCACCTCATTAACTGTTAAATATTGTATAGGATAAAGCACAGCCACAAAGCAAAACTCACCATTTTTAGATTTTGGTAAATGTTGCATTGTGGGAAAATTACACAACGGAAACAAGACATCGAAACCTTTACTTTATTTTTCCTTTTTACATGCAATTCAAACAATGGATAAACCAGCAGCGTGTGTTCTATAAAGTGGTTTTGTTTGCAATGCACAAGTAATCTAGTTACAGCTTATGTAAGTGGTAGTGTCCCTTTTAAGACACCTCACAGCATTTATTTTCCACCTAGAATATTTTCAGCATTTCAAAACATAAAAGCCTTTAAATAGTCCTCCCTCCGATCTGTCTGTCACTACACACTCGACCAATATGTAAAATGCTCATTCTTTAATTGGGATCACATATCTGGAGTTAATATTTGTGTTTATGTCCATTATCGGTAACGCTCGAGTACTTGGCAGGAAACGTTTGTGGCTTTTGACATTGTCGGGATGTGGCTTTCGCCACAAGCTGTAGACGTAGACTTGTCTAAACCTTTTTTTGAGTCCTCGCCACCTGTTGTGGTAGATATACATGTGTTTTTATGATTACATCTAGTGAAATATTGTGTGGAATGAGTCATTCTGACGTTCTAGTATACAAAAGCCAAAGTAGTAAAAGTAATGGAAAGTGGTAAATGGGCTTTTCCTGTCCAGAGAAAAAGAAAATTGTCATACAGTGACCATTACATACTGCAACAATGTAATAAATGTGATGAATGTAATGCAGAGTTCTGGCGTCCCAGAGGGCTGCTATATTACAGGTCTGTTGTGTGTGTTAATGCATGCTGCCGAATGTGTGGTCTAGTCATTCTCCCTGCTTAAAACCATCTTTTATTCTACTGCCACTTATCCTTTGGGCACACTCCACTTTGTCCCTCTGCTGTTACAAAAACACACCGTTGTGACAGTGGGTATTCATGGCACATCAATGAATTTAATAATCCCTGCCTTAGACTGATAAATCGTGTTGAACAATGGCATTTAACAATGTATTTATACTGTTACAGTGGCTCTATGTTGTGCTTAGATCTTTTTGATTCACACGGTTCTTCGTTCTTCTTTACGATCAGACCTCTAGCCCTGACATGCCCTTCGGTCCCGTCAGACCTCTAGCTAGCCCTGACACATGCCCTTAGGTCCCGTCAGACATCTAGCTAGCCCTGACACATGCCCTTAGGTCCCGTCAGACCTCTGGCTAGCCCTGACACATGCCCTTAGGTCCCGTCAGACCTCTAGCTAGCCCTGACACATGCCCTTAGGTTCCGTCAGACCTCTAGCTAGCCCTGACACATGCCCTTAGGACCCGACAGACCTCTAGCCCTGACACATGCCCTTAGGTCCCGTCAGACCTCTAGCTAGCCCTGACACATGCCCTTAGGTCCCGTCAGACCTCTAGCTAGCCCTGACACATGCCCTTAGGTCCCGTCAGACCTCTAGCTAGCCCTGACACATGCCCTTAGGTCCCGTCAGACCTCTAGCTAGCCCTGACACATGCCCTTAGGTCCCGTCAGACCTCTAGCTAGCCCTGACACATGCCCTTAGGTCCCGTCAGACCTCTAGCTAGCCCTGACACATGCCCTTAGGTCCCGTCAGACCTCTAGCTAGCCCTGACACATGCCCTTAGGTCCCGTCAGACCTCTAGCTAGCCCTGACACATGCCCTTAGGACCCGTCAGACCTCTAGCCCTGACACATGCCCTTAGCACCCGTCAGACCTCTAGCTAGCCCTGACACATGAGCTTAGCACCCGTCAGACCTCTAGCTAGCCCTGACACATGCCCTTAGCACCCGTCAGACCTCTAGCTAGCCCTGACACATGCCCTTAGGTCCCGTCAGACCTCTAGCTAGCCCTGACACATGCCCTTAGGTCCCGTCAGACCTCTAGCTAGCCCTGACACATGCCCTTAGGTCCCGTCAGACCTCTAGCTAGCCCTGACACATGCCCTTAGGTCCCGTCAGACCTCTAGCTAGCCCTGACACATGCCCTTAGGACCCGTCAGACCTCTAGCCCTGACACATGCCCTTAGCACCCGTCAGACCTCTAGCTAGCCCTGACACATGAGCTTAGCACCCGTCAGACCTCTAGCTAGCCCTGACACATGCCTTAGCACCCGTCAGACCTCTAGCTAGCCCTGACACATGCCCTTAGGTCCCGTCAGACCTCTAGCTAGCCCTGACACATGCCCTTAGGTCCCGTCAGACCTCTAGCTAGCCCTGACACATGCCCTTAGGTCCCGTCAGACCTCTAGCTAGCCCTGACACATGCCCTTAGGTCCCGTCAGACCTCTAGCTAGCCCTGACACATGCCCTTAGGTCCCGTCAGACCTCTAGCTAGCCCTGACACATGCCCTTAGGTCCCGTCAGACCTCTAGCTAGCCCTGACACATGCCCTTAGGTCCCGTCAGACCTCTAGCTAGCCCTGACACATGCCCTTAGGTCCCGTCAGACCTCTAGCTAGCCCTGACACATGCCCTTAGGTCCCGTCAGACCTCTAGCTAGCCCTGACACATGCCCTTAGGACCCGTCAGACCTCTAGCCCTGACACATGCCCTTAGCACCCGTCAGACCTCTAGCTAGCCCTGACACATGAGCTTAGCACCCGTCAGACCTCTAGCTAGCCCTGACACATGCCCTTAGCACCCGTCAGACCTCTAGCTAGCCCTGACACATGCCCTTAGGTCCCGTCAGACCTCTAGCTAGCCCTGACACATGCCCTTAGGTCCCGTCAGACCTCTAGCTAGCCCTGACACATGCCCTTAGGTCCCGTCAGACCTCTAGCTAGCCCTGACACATGCCCTTAGGTCCCATACTGGTGCTTGTTCTTGTGACGCTCTTTTCTTTTTAGCCATTAAACAGACGGTTCTTGAGTGCAGAGTCTATTGCATGTATTGTGCTTACCATATTTGTTTAGCTAATGGCAGAACGTGGATCTAGAATTTTGTGCCTCTTTGATCTGTCTCTGTATCAATTAAACCAGGGCTAAGGCTGCAGTCAGATGAGCGCGTTTGGCACATACGTCTGACCGCACGGTTTGCTGTCTGTTGTAACTTTTTCAAAGTCAAAGAACAACACACAAATTAGAATACTATAAGCTCTACAATTTTAGAATTTCACCTCCTGGCTCCTAACGGTCAACCTTATTCTACACAAATCTAGTTTGGTTAAAAACCATAAAACTGTTGAATCAATACTACCACCAAAAAATAAAATGTCCTTATTGTGCTTATTTAGTGTTGCTGGTATGGCATGTATTTGGTTTTCTTTTGTATGTTAAGAAAATATTTTACTCCTATATATGTCACTGGGTGTATCCATTGTTTGATATTTGTGTTGCCCCCCCCCCCAAGTATTTTTCCAACACTTGCTCCTCACTGTGTGGTTTTGGCCATTTAAAATGGTGTCTATTGGTTGATCACTGACTCAAATCATTGTATTGTGTGGGATGTATTCAAAGGACCTCACCAGGGGTAGATTAGAAGTCTTTTTAAGCTCTCTGTTTTATCTCCTTCAGCTGCCATCTCTTGAGTAGCCTGAACATCTCAATACACTCCCTGCAGCCTTACACTCCAAGCCACACTCGGGAAAACCGCCAGGGAGGTTAAATAGTTTATATTAGATAAGCCACAGAAGTAAAGAAAAACCTTTGGTAAATGTTGCCTCATGGGAAAAATCAACAAAATGGTAGGGAGATAAAAAAAAACTTTTTATTTGCCCTCTTTTTTTACATGCAATTACTTCATTACTGAATACCGGAAGATAAAAATCCCTGGTTATCGGCAGTGTAGCAGACCAATACCGATAAAGGGAAAAATGCAGAATGTCGGGCCCGATTATCGGTAGTACAAGTAATCAGCCGACCCCTATTGTACATATCTTGGTTCTAGAAATACATCTTAAAATAACATGTCTAAAATAGGGATGTAACTAGCAATTTTTTTCCTAATCTGTTGGCAGATTATCTTTTTGATTAAGCCAGTTTTTTGCTTGCTTAAAAGGAACACTGTAAAAATTAACTCGTCCCTCCCTCCTCCCCTCTTATTACGCAATCTGTGTAGGGTATATATAACTTTTGTACGTACATATGCAAATTGTGCTTTTCACACAAGAAATGTGAGCGCCTGGTCAGTGTGATGTATTTATGCTGCGTGTGCAACTCAAGCCCATGTCTGCTTCCGGTACGAACGTTGCTACAAGTATTCGGAGAGTCATGATGACGTCAGCACAGAAGCGGAGTGGGGGCGCGCTCCTTGCAGTGTGACCACTTTAATAAGATAAAGTTGATAGCAGCGGTGTAGAAATTTAAAAAAAAAAAAATCTACTTGTCCAATGGACAGCCTGATCTACTTGTCCTGATGAGAAATAACATTGTCAGGGTTATTCAAAGAGAATCTCTTCAATTCGGTGTGATTTGGCGATCCCATTTCGGCGACCCTGCGGTGTATTCAGCAAGTACCACCGAGCCGCCGTAATGCAGGAAAAAGTCACCGCAAAACCTGGCGAAGGGACACCGAAAACCCGCAAAAACATCTGGATTAACCCCGCCGTACACGCCCGAGAAACCTGAGCAGGAGCCGATCACAGCGCAGAGCAGCCGCCGGAAAAACACGACACCGCAGACGAATGGAGTGAAAAAAACAAAACCGTACGCTTGAATACCGTACGCTTTGAAAAGTGAAACGCTGTTTTCAAAGAAACTACTGAGCGGAAATGTCTCAAATTTACATATGAGGTCCAATGAATGATAATAAAAAGGGCTGTTACCGAAAAAAGTAAAGTAAAAAAAAAAGGAATCCCGAAAAATGATTAAAAGATCCTAAAAAATCTATAAATAGACTTTTTACTGCAGAATATTATAATCAATGGTTTATTAGATATTGAATTAAAGCCTCGCATATTTTTAACATTGAAGCCTTTGGGATTCGCCTGAATAAATCTGCTCCATGAAGCCACCGAATGGCACGGCAATTCGGGAACTTTTCACTGCTGGTTTTTGTTCTCTGAATAGACGAAGCTATGGGGATTTCACTGCCCTCGAACAGGCACCGTATGTGCAGGCAATTCGCCAACATTTGGCGAATTGGCTGCTCTCTGGATGACCGAATGACCAAGAAAGGTAACCGAACTCTAATTTTAATACATCGACTCTGAGGCTCCTATTGCTTCTCTTTCTTGCTTTATTAAACATAGCAAGTGGCAACTAGCAAGAACTTTGGAAATATGAAGCATTTATATTGAAATAAAAGAGAAAACACATAATAACAGGTATAAATGGTATCTTCCGACACCCCTTCACTCTTTGGATCGGTCCTCCTTCCTGTCAGAGCCCATCAAACCCGGTGAACATCCCTCCTACTTCCTCTTTCTATGCTGCTCGGCGACTAGATAAGTACTAAAGAACTTTTCTCTGCATATTTTCCCCATAGTCATTATATATATATATATCTATATTGGGGCTATATTCATCTATATATTATTTATTTCGCGGGCACCCGGCTTTAACCGCGGGTCCGCGTTCGTTTTTACTTTAATTTTTCATCGAGTGATTTTTCTGACCGCAGCGTCCTCCCCTCTGCCTGGATTCACGAGACGCTGCACGCGCTCGCTGATCGGGTGGGCGGGACCTCTGCTAAGTCTGCACACAGGGGATTTTCCCAGCGCCGGAGCTCATCTTACCAGCGCCATGCCACGAGGCAAAACCCCGCAGCGCCCAGCCTCCCCAGCGGAGGACTCTGAGCACTCTTCTGAGGACAGTCCGGGTGAGCAGCAACATAACCCTAATGCTCCCGTTCTGATCCAGGCACAGATGGCTCCTTCCCAACCTGCTACTCTTGACCCATATATGCAGGCATCTATTGATTCTGCAGTATTTAAAGCGGTGTCTGTCATGTCAGCGGATTTCACCCGCTCCCTTAAAGAGATGATGGCTGAGAATCGCCACAATGATTATACACCGCCACTGGCGACTACTGATACGGGCGATTATACTCACCGCGGTGAGGCCCTCCGAGACCCCCCTGGCCACCACCACGGGGAAACAGTCAGTGAAACAGGCACGACACTCAACTGGAGGGGTTGGCATCCCCGCAAAAATGCCGGGACACGTGCACCCATCCCCTGCAACCCGTAAACGGGCTTCTGCACAAACGGTGTCAACGCACACCAAAAAGGCTAAAATTATGTCGGTTTCCAACCCTGACACCGCTGTGGTCCCTGCTCCGCTTCAGGACACTAACCTGGATTCGGACGCAGATACTAATAGCGATGCTTTAGATGTGTATGCCTCGGATGAGGATTTTACCGAGACCTCAGTGGAAGTGGATTCAAAAGCCCGACCGGGCATTATTTATGATCCATTGGGTAACCCACTTTTTTGTCCGGAGGACCTTTCCCATCCACGGTCCGCCGAATGGTCCCCACTGCCCCATGTGGAACAATGGGTGGACGCACAGGCACGCAAAGCCTTAGATAAGGCTACTCGGAACCGCATGAAGGCGGAATCCCCTCGTCCCACCACGAGCGGGAAGACTTGTCTGACCCCTGACGTGGATAAAGCCTTTGTGGACTTCGTCACTCCTAAGGGATGAGGGGGAGGGAAGGACGTTAGTGGAGCGGGAGATTTCAGAACTGTACCAAAAAAGAGCCATAGAACGGGTTCCACAGGGGACCTCAGGTTTTCTGAGCAACCTGTTCTTGGTTCCCAAGAAGGACGGAGGCGTCCGTCCAGTCATCAACCTCAGAGAGTTGAATGGGACGGTGGTCTACCGACACTTCCAGATGGAGGGCATGCACATGCTCAAGGACCTCTTGAGACCCCACGATTGGTTGGCAAAGGTGGATCTCAAAGACGCATATTTGACCATCCCGATTGCCAGGGAATCGCGGGATTTTCTCCAGTTCCGCTGGGGTCCAGACCTCTGGAGATTTCGCTGCCTGCCTTTCGGCCTGTCTTCCGCCCCTTGGTGCTTTACCAAGGTACTGAAACCGGTCGTAGCATGGCTACGCACCAAAGGTGTCCGCCTCATTATATACCTGGACGATGTATTGCTAATGGCCTCATCGGAGAGTCTGCTACATCTCCAGGTACAATGGACGGTCGACATCTTTCAGTCTCTAGGATTCCTTGTGAACCAGGAGAAATCAATTCTTTCTCCATCTCAAACCCTGGAATTTCT
Organism: Leptobrachium leishanense; assembly: GCA_009667805.1. Taxonomy (NCBI): domain Eukaryota; kingdom Metazoa; phylum Chordata; class Amphibia; order Anura; family Megophryidae; genus Leptobrachium; species Leptobrachium leishanense. Next base: position 89,906,719 of record CM019063.1, read on the forward strand.
GGGATTCAGAGTGGACAGTACCCTCATGTCTCTCAGCGTTCCCCTGCCCAAATGTCGATCGATTTTACGCGAAGTCCGATCCCTTCTGGGGGCCCAGGCTCCATCATTAAGGGATCTGGCTCGCGTGATTGGCCTTTTGGCAGCGACAAGGCTGGCGGTGACACCAGCCCCCCTACACTATCGGCCCTCCAACGCCTGAAGGCCCTTTTTCTCAGGAAGGGTCTCCCCTACACTGCTCGGATCTGACTCTCGGGAGAGGCCAGACTAGATCTGGAATGGTGGACCAATCACCTCCACTCCTGCAACGGCAGGCCTATCCTGGTATCGCCCCCGACGATTACTATCGACTCCGACGCTTGTGGGTCAGGTTGGGGTGCTTATTGCGAAGGTTCCTCCACAGGAGGGCGCTGGTCCATTCAAGAACGTCACCTACACATGAACGGCTTGGAACTCTTGGCAGGACTTTTTGCACTCCAGAGTTTTCTCAAAGATCACACACATCGCTCAGTCCTCCTCCGGATGGACAACTTCCCGGCAGTCCGATACATCAACTCGCTGGGCGGTCCTCGCTCCCTACTTCTGACAACAATGGCTTCCCGCCTTTGGAAATGGTGTTTTCAGACAGGGATCGTAGTCCAGGTGCAGTTTATTCCGGGAATCTCGAATCATTTCGCAGATTGGAACTCGAGACACACAGAAGACTCCGGGGATTGGCGGCTGAGTTTGTCAGTGTTTTCCGACGTGGCGGCCCTCTGGGGGCCGTTTCGCGCGGACTTGTTTGCCTGCCGTCTCAACGCCCATCTCCCGCTCTTCTACAGTTGGCGGCCAGACCCACTGGCCGAGGCAACGGACGCTTTCCTGCAGGATTGGTCCGGGGCTCGCCAGTACGCCTTCCCGCCATTTCAGTTGATCGCTCGCACGCTGCGACAGATCAGGACCCAGCAGGTCCAAGTGGTTTTGATCACCCCGTTCTGGCAGAACCAGCATTGGTTCCCGATTCTGTTGGAACTCCTAGTGGCTATTCCACGTTCTCTCCCGGATCTCCTGGTGGACTCATCCGGGCACCCTCACCCGCTACTATCCACAGGCCACAGTCTGTTGTTGGCCTCGCTGGTATCGGGACGCCCGGGGGATCCCTTCCAGGCCCCTTTTGAGCTTCGTATTGGACTTCCTTACGGGAATTTTTGATCAGGGTAAAGCTTATCGCACGCTTAATGTTTATAGATCTGCTCTTAGCCTATCACGTGGGTTTTCATGGGACACCTTTGGGTAAACACCCGTTGGTCTGTCGTCTACTTAAGGGTATCAGGGCTGACCGTCCCCCGTTGCCGCTTTATACGACAACTTTGGATGTGACCCTGTTATTGACCTTTATAGAGCAATGGCCCTCTAACCAGGTTCTGACCTTGCGTCAGCTTTCTGCTAAATTGTTAGCCCTTTTATGCTTGATATCTTGCAAACGGGTGGCTGATGTCAGGGCGTTGGATTTCAATGCGCATTCCTTCGTACCTGAGGGGGTACGCTTCGACATCTCCCGCCGTACTAAGACGGCCATTTCGTCTGCGTTTTATCCGGCTTTTCCTTTACGTCCGGCTTTATGTCCGGTCTTGTGTCTCCAGGGATACGAGTCCCGTACAGCTTCGCTCCGGGGTCCAGGGGTTTCTCCTCCATTTCCTTTAAATCTCCTTTCGCCCCGGTGGGTACGACTACGCTTGCGCGCTGGCTTCGCTGGCTTTTGGATTTAACAGGTGTTGATACTTCTATGTTTGGCGCTCATTCAATTCGCAGTGCGGTGGCGTCTTCCGCGGTGTCGGCAGGTTGTCGGTTGGAGGACCTATTACGATCAGCTGACTGGTCCAGGGAGTCCACCTTCCGATCCTTTTATTTTAAGCCTGTTGTTCATTGGTCATCCGCAGTTGTGGGTTAGCTTTGAACAAGCAATAGGAGCCTCAGAGTCGATGTATTAAAATTATAGAATTTAGCTAAGTTAGAATTTTAATAATAAGACTCTGAGGCGAGTATTGCCCACCACTCCCACCGCTGTTGTGGTTTATTGTATTACTGGGTCTGCGGATCCAATATCTTCCACTCTCACGTCTTCTTTTTTTCTCAGCCTCATAAAGGATTTCCTGGTATCCGGTGGATTGCCCTTTGGGTTCCCTACACGCCTACACTGATCACCTCGTACAGCAAAGAAAGAGGAAGTAGGAGGGATGTTCACCGGGTTTGATGGGCTCTGACAGGAAGGAGGACCGATCCAAAGAGTGAAGGGGTGTCGTAAGATACCATTTATACCTGTTATTACTGTTATTATGTGTTTTCTCTTTTATTTCAATATAAATGCTTCATATTTCCAAAGTTCTTGCTAGTTGCCACTTGCTGCTATGTTTAATAAAGCAAGAAAGAAGCAATACTCGCCTCAGTCTTATTATTAAAATTCTAACTTATCGTCATACTTAGCTAAATTCTATAATTTTCAGCGTTCAGTTACCTTTCGGCAGCCATTCAAATCTCTTTGAATAACCCCCTGTAGGTCTTTATTCTGAACCAAATAGAGAATGAACACAATGTGATCAACAAACTCAGGTGAGCAGTTGGAATAAGGCCCCTTCTTATTGTATTACCAGTTTACTCTCACTCTTACAACCCACACAGTACAGACCACAGTAATGTGCGGTGTGTATGAGCGTATCGCAGAGCTCCACAGCATTAAAACTCAATTATGCTGTTACTTTAATAAAGTATTTAATTTATCAAAATACAGTATTAAAATTATAATGGTTAAATAAAATATTAAAAGTTTAATTTAAAATATTTTCAAAAATAAAGGAGTGCAGCGGCATTATTGCCTTGTGATGTCATCGTGTGAACAATGAAATCTGCGGCCTGGGTGCAGTCACACAGTGAGGGCTGTGGCTGAAGCCCCTGTGCTATCCAGTGAGGATAAAACACTGGTGGTACAGCTCCTCCACACAGTAGCAGTACCCCAGGGTCAGTGCTGTACCTGTGCTACTCTTGTGAACTAACAGGGTTATTCAAAGAGGTAGAATTTTGGTGCCCTCTCATTCCCCGCACTTTGGGGAGTCAAATTCCATGACCCTGCTGTGAATTCAGCATTCACAGCAGGGTCCCCAAAGTGCAGGGAAAAGCCGACGACCGCATTCTGCAAAGCCGCAGAAGAAAATCTGAGCAATCCAATAAACCGCGGAAAAAAAATTCCGACGATCCGCCGCAAAACTGCTGACTGCATCCAAAAAGAAGCCACAGAAGAACGGGGTAAAAAAAAACTCCGACATGAATATTTTTTTAGATTGAAAATTATGGGATTCGCCGGATTAAACCTGCTGATTGAAGCCACTGAATATCTGATATTTCACTGACATTCGTTGCTGTTCGGTGTGCTCTGAAAATATCAACCGTTACTTCTCTTTGGGGGATTTCACTGCAGCCAAAGATCTCTGTATTTCGCTAGCAATTCACCAATGTTTGGCGAATGGCCAGCTTTTTGAATAGCTGACCACAAAATTGTACCGTACGGAGAAATTCACCGTTCGGTGCCAATTCGGCTATATAACCCTGTAAATAAAAACAAACTTATGTCTGACATAACCAAACCTAGAACTAAATCCTACAGAGTGAAGCAGCCAGCACGTCTTCGCCATTCAGCTCCGAAGTAATGTCTTTAGTTGTTGATTAACTCGGTCTGATTGTAATCTTTGTATGCTGTACTCAGCCCGATTAATCGATAATGAAAATAGTTGTCAACTAATCGACTCGTTATTTCAGCTCTAGTCTAAATGTTTTGCCATTTTTATGTGAAACTGGGATAGATTGGAAATTGACTAAAAGGATTTTCAAATTTTTGGCCAAAAAGGCTAAGCTTGGAAAATATTCTAGTTAGGGCTGAAACAACTAATCAATGATTAAAATAGTTGTCAACTATTCCCATTATGGATTAATCGGTGTCGATTAATCGTCCTGTGTACAGCACACACTGTTTACGTTTAGCTCAGCTTCGGAGCTGATTGGAGAAGACACGCCGCTTCTTTACTAGGTATGATTTAGTTCTAGGGTTATGTCAGACACAACCAGTTTGTTTTTATTCTGTTTACAGCAGTAGCAGAACTACACTGCTGAAAAAAATAAAGGGAACACAAACTAAGACATCCTAGATCTGAATGAATGACATATTCTTCTTAAATACTGTGGTCATTACATAGTTGAATGTGCTGACAACAAAATCACACAAACATGATCAATGGAAATCAAATTGAGCAACCCATGGAGGTCTGGATTTGGAGTTTCCCCTCGAAATTAAAGTGGAAACCAACACTACAGGCTGATCTAACTTTGATGTAATGTCCTTCAAACAAGTCAAAATGAGGCTCAGTAGTGTGTGTGGCCTCCACGTGCCTGTATGACCTCCCTACAACGCCTGGGCATGCTCCTGATGAGGTGGCGGATGGTCTCCTGGGGGATCTCCTCCCACACCTGGACTAAAGCATCCCCCAACTACTGGACAGTCTGTGGTGCAACGTGGCGTTGGTGGATGGAGCGAGACATGATGTTCCAGCTGTGCTCAATTGGATTCAGATCTGGGGAACGGGCGGGCCAGTCCATAGCATCAATGCCTTCGTCTTGCAGGAACTGCTGACACACTCCAGCCACATGAGGTCTAGCATTGTCTTGCATTAGGAGGAACCCAGGGCCAACCGCACCAGCATATGGTCTCACCAGGGGTCTGAGGATCTCATCTCGGTACCTAATGGCTGTCAGGCTACCTCTGACGAGCACCTGGAGGGCTGTGCGTCCCCCTAAAGATATGCCACCCCACACCATTACTGACCCACTGCCAAACTGGTCATGCTGGAGGATGTTGCAGGCAGCAGAACGTTCTCCACGGCTTCTCAACACCCTGTCACGTCTGTCACGTGCTTAGTGTGAACCTGCTTTCATCTGTGAAGAGCACAGGGCGCAATCTAGTGTTCTCTGGCAAATGCCAAACGTCCTGCACGGTGTTGGGCTGTAAGCACAACCCCCACCTGTTGACGTCGGACCCTCATACGACCCTCATGGAGTCTGTTTCTGACCGTTTGAGCAGCCACATGCACAGGTCCAGCATCACCAGCACTCAGGATTTATTAATTTCCTGGCTGTCGGTGACCAGATGAGTCACCAGCGGCGTGACGTCTGCACGTAGACAGCATGCTGACGTCACTCTGAGGCCCCATTCTCACGGAGCGCCCCATTCACACACAAATTGCGTTTTTCCTTGGGATTTTCATATATGCGACTTTGAGCGATAATATCACCGTTCTGCGCGATACCATTGATGTGTTGGCGGCAAATCGTGCAAAAAAGGGTCATCAACGAGCTACAGGTGACATTGAGCTGTGAGATGTGAACAGCTCCATTGACATGCATTGGAGAAGCTACATAGAGCGATATGGCGCGGAAATATGCGTGATATTGCGACAAAAACCACGAGATAAATTGCTTGGTGTGAATTGGGCCTCAGACTTGCTGCGTTCGTGTTTGGTTTCAAAGAGACAGCCGATGAATCGGATCTAAGCAGGTGCTACTGAACTTGGGTGCATAAAGTGCTCCAGATGTGTAGACCATGCAAATTACGTGGGAAAGTTTCAGGGAGTTCTGAGGCCTGTTCAGTTCCTCAGCAGCTGCTGAATTGCTACATTGCAACGGTTCAATTTGCTGCAGCCATCTCACTGAACGCTTTGGCTGTGACTATTGAAGCAAAAGTGCAGAGGATTGCTTAACGAAAGGTGCTCTTTCTGCAATATGAACTGTTGTCCATTTTATTACCACTTTAGTGTTAATGTTTACCATGTTCCAATAAATATTTGGCGTTTTGCTCCACCAAAATTTCAAACTGAACATTTCCTTTTTGGATTGTTTGCTCCGTGGAGGCGGCCATCTTTCCCACGTCAACTCAAGTCCGAAGTTAGCAGTGCTGAGCGTGGAGCTGCAGCACAACATTCAGTGCCAAGTTGTTAACTTAGCGCTTGCAGCGGCTGAGGAACTGAACGCGCCTCCTTAGTCTGAGCCAAAGCGGAGGAGCTGCACTCAGGGGGACAAAAGTGGAGTAAATTGAACTGAAAATAAATTTATTTGTGAGAAGCTGTCAGCAGCCTCTGCCCGATAGTAGATGAGGGCAAAAAAGGATCTCTATATTTTAACAGTGTTCAAGTGTCAATGATTTAAATACCAGCATTTCATAAAAGAGCAGATCGCAACAGAAACTTCACTTTACGCTTCTGTCCCTCTTTAGATTTTACTTTTGTGAAATGCTGGTATTTATTGTTAAATAATTTTGTTTTGCTAGAATTTCCTTTCAGTTGAGAGAGAACCTGGTTTGCTAAATCCTTTTACCACGTATCGCTGCCTCTGTTAAAGTCTCCTTTTTATTTGATACAGCCATAAAACCTTTAGGAAAAAAGCCTCAAAAACACTTTGTTTTCCTGTACTGGAAACTATTTATGTGCAGTTGATACAACTCTGGTTCAAATTTACTATGTTAACTTAAAACCTTTCACGTTCTGCATGTATCCTGTTTTTTTGAAAATGTGTACAGTGAGGGGTTTCCTGAGGATATTGAGTTCATGCTTTTCTTTCTCTTAATTGCTGAATACTGCCCAAATAAATCACTATCACTGCGCTGAGTTTGGCTGAATCCCATTGTTTAATGTGTGTCCCCCCCCCCCCTCTTTTCATTTAGATGATTTTCATTCAGACATTTAAACTCTGTACAGACTATTCTGATTTACATATTCTACATTTAAGAAATGTAACCGCACACGTTCTAACATGCAGATTTGATTTATTTTGGTGGGTTGATGGATATGAAATGCTTGTATAGAGCACTGGGTAATATAAAGATGTGTTTTATATATGCACTACAAATTTGTCTCTGTAGACATAATGCCTCTTGAAAGAACCAAGGGGATCCCTTCAATGCCATGTATTTGATTGGCTGTGTGTGTGCGCAAGTCATTCTGGTGCCATTTGTCAGGGGGCTGGTACCATGTTGCTTTTTATGTAGGAAACTTGAATCTGGCTAGAAAGACTTTTTCAAGAGCAGCTAGTAATTAACATTTCCCAGTTCTAAGGATGTGTGGGACATGTCTTGGGCTTTTCTTGCATTCCTATTCACCCAGCAGGCTGTGTAAAGGAACATTGTGGTTAATTAAGCTTGTCTCTGCTTTGATACATTGTATGTTTGCTTTTAATATATGTGGAATATTATATAATTTGTATTTTGAGCCTATAAAAATCAATTATTATATCCAAGGAATATATAAATTCTAGGGATGCGCCGAAACGGAAATTTCTGGCCGAAACCGAAAATTCAGGATCGGTTCGGCCGAAAACCGATATCGACAATCAGACATGAGAACCTGGGCCTGGAGGCCGGGGACTCGCCTGATCCCGAAGGCCGGCCGAGCAGCTTGCTCGGCCGGGCCTCCAGGCCCAGGTTCGCATGGCTGATTGGTTGCACCTTACTCTCCTACATCCTCCTACTTCGGTCCTGAGCTCCAGCGGTGACAGTCTTCCGGCTGTCGCAGGCTGCTCGGCCGTCCTCCAGGCTCAGGCGAGCCCCCCCCCAATGGTTCGGCTACACGGTATTTGCCTTTTCCAATAGTTACCCTTTTTTCTGATTGATTTTATGTATATTGTTGTTTGGTTAAGGATATTCTTTTGGAAATAATAGATTTTTATATGCTCAAAATAAAAGTTTTTTACATTTATGGATGGGCATCCCTAATTTACAGTTTGTGTTTGTGTGTGTGTGTGTAATATTGTTGCGTGTTTACAGGGTTAGCCTGCTTTTGGTGATGACACCCTGAGATCATTTATATCTTTCGTCCGTGTGCAACACAGCAATTACATTTATTCTGTTTTGTATATATGTAACATGGTCTTTGATGTTCTGACCAGAGAGTCGGCAGATATAAGTCTGTAGAAAGGTTAAGGGGGCATATATGCCAGAATGATTATTTTGCCCTCCTTTTGGAACCAGTTTTGTAACGAGGAGTGTCCCCTTTTCCTATTAAGGGCCCGTTCACACTGTGCGATTTGAAAATTGCGTGATTTTCATATTCGCGACATGGTGCGATAATGTCGCGCGACATCACTGTTTTGTGCGATTTTTTGCAAAGCCCCACCAATACAAATCACAACATCGCAGATAGCAAAACACAAAAAAAGGGTCATGTACCTGCGACATTCGACATCGCGCGGCAAGATGTGAACAGCTCCATTGAAATGCTTTGGAGAAGCTACACAGCGCTACGTCGCGTCAAAATACGTGCCATAAATCGCAGTGTGAACAGGGCCTGAGGTGTCAAATCCAGCAATGGCTAACAGTGCCATGTGTGTTTTTGAAGCCGGAAGGTGGGTTTCTCTTCTGATGCTCTCCATAAAACGTAGGAGGCATGTTCTGACAAAAGATCCAAATACCGTATTTTCCGGCGTATAAGACGACCCCCAACTTTTCCAGTTAAAATATAGAGTTTGGGATATACTCGCCATATAAGACTACCCCTCTCCCAACGCACACCAAATAAAAATTAACATCAGAAAACATCAGATTTGATTTCAATATGGTAATTTTAATTCAAATAATTATGACATGCAAGTACTTTGCAGGAAAACTGTCACTTAGTTATAAACTTAAGGCTGTTTGTCATCAAACATGTAAACAAAGCCTGCTTGGATCATCTCTCCCTGCCTGCCCAGCCCTCCCCGTCTCCAAGACTATCAGAGCGGTAGAGCAAACCTGCCTCTTTCACTCGTCTGGCCCGCCCTCGTATCCTATTACCATACCTCCTTCTCTGCCTCTCAAATCTCGCTGCTGAGGACTGCAGTGAAGCGGTGCAGGCGCGCATGTGTGAGATCTGAGAGGCAGAGAAGGAGGTACGGTAATAGAATACAAGGGCGGGCCAGACGGGTGAAAGAGGCGTGTTTTTCTGGGAACAGCGCCACTCAATCTTTTTTTTTTTTCCATACCCCGGGCGTCCTGGATGCCTGCAGCTTGCTCCGCCCTTCACTTACACCTTCCCGGTGAGGCGCCACCCTTGCTGCTTTCATATGGTTGCCGCATACGGCGGGGATGCGGCCACGGACATTTTTGAGCTCTCCCCACCATATGCGGCGACCGCAGATTCTCCAGTCTGGCTCGGAAGGTTTAGCACCCGCCCTATAAGATGATACCCAGCGTATAAGACAACCCCCGACTTTTGAGAAGATTTTCCTGGGTTAAAAAGTCGTCTTATACGCCGGAAAATACGGTATAATATCACCCTCCTTAAAGAAATATGGCTTGACCTCTTACTTAAATGAAGGGTTTCCCACTATTAATATGCCGTTTTTCATATTGTATGGCTGTCAAGTGATCATTGCAGTGATGGCGATCACCTGTCGGTAAACTCCAAATGAATCTTATGTCCGAGCCCCAGCACAAAAACACTATCTTTTTTTAAAAAAAATTTTATGGGCTAAAGAAAATTGCAAATCTTTAATGGTTGAATAGAGTTTATGTGAAAACAGTACTTAATTAATTTTCCTCTAAAATCATGATGTGTGTGCATGCAGTTTAGTGATTGGGGTGTTTTTTATTTTTTCATTAATATTCATTCCTTAGTTTGGGCAGGCATATGTGCCAATGCTGTGTCCAATTTTTTTGTGTGTATATATGGATCTATGGTGCAAAGTGTAAAGCTGGTGTCAGACGTGCGTCTTTGAGAGCGGAAGGAGCCGGTGAGAGTGGACGTTCCTTCCACTCTGACGCCCATCTGGTCACCTCGTTGTGCGCAGTTAGTGCACTCAGCGCTGCAAGGCTCGTTCCTCCTATGGAGGATCGCGCTTTGCAGCCCCGTCAAAAGTGCGTTGTAGCTTTTGGCTTTCTGTGAGGATAAATGCTTAATGTGGAACACAGAATGTATATAGGAAATATTAATGAATAGTCCCTGCTATGCTGCGGTTTAGGATGCACAATATCAAATGGACCAAAGATTCCCTTTCTTTGCCTATAAAATCCATATTTCAGTAATTATTTTTTAAAAATCTCAGTCTCCTAAGTTTTCTTTTTCGATTCCCATGTTTGGTATAGGTTTGTCAAGCCCTGCATTACTTTTAATATCTCGGTATGTGTATATCTTCTAAGAAGTCGTTTCTCATGTTTCAGGTGGTATCATGGCAAGCTGGATAGGAATATTGCCGAAGAGCGACTTTATCAAGCCGGCCGGACAGGAAGCTACCTCATCAGAGAGAGTGATCGTAGACCAGGATCATTTGTGCTTTCTTTCCTTAGTAAAACAAATGTTGTTACCCATTTCAGGTAAGTTATATATAAAGGGTCCTTGAGCTTGAAAAAGGACGATTTCGGTCGAAACATGCATGTTCCCTTTATTTTAACTGCTTGTTGGTGTACCACACGGGTGGGGAACGTCCGGTACGGCCAGCGGAATCACTTGGTCCGGACCTTAGGGCGCCACAGCAGGGGGATGTTTAAATTCCCTCTCCCACCCTTTTACCTGACCTCGCTGTGCTGCGAGTAATAGAATGAGGGGGCACGGATTATCCGCTCTTCCCTCACTCAGTACTGCGCACCGCATCTTCGTTTCGCACTACACTCCTAATCTTCCGGGCACAGCGTGAAGGGGGATCTGGCACTCTTCAGCGAGTGAGGAAAGCCGGGATAATCCCCAACCCCTCATTCTACTAGTCGCCGTGCCCTGACGTCAGGTGAAAGCGCTGTGGGGGCAGGGTGAAATGAATTAAATGGGCAGGGGGTGTAAATATAGCCAGCTAAATTTTAAGTTAATTTTGTATGCCCTCGAATGATGTTATCAATCTCCAAATGGCCCTTGGCAGGAAAAAGGTTCCCCACCCCTGGTGTACCTGGATCCTCTGTTTTTTCACTTGATTGTTCTACAAGGGTTTTGAGCAACCAGCAGGATAATCCACCAAATATAAAATTTTGGTTTGCACCTCCTTTACTGTTACCAACAGTCCATCTACAAACATATGTCAACTGCTAATACAAAAGGTAACTTTTTTATTGTGGGTTTAGTACAGGAAACTTTATGTTGGTGTACAATCTGTATTCAAATTTAAATGTTAAATATTGTTTTTTTGGGGGGTTTTTTTTACTAGCTCGGATAAAACGGAGTTTGTGTTTTTTTTTTTTTTTTTTTTTTAAACAAAAAACCCATCAGGTCTATTCAAAGAACGGTGAAAGTCAGGAGACTGACTCTAGAAGTGAAAATTCTAGGTCAAAATAGCCAAACCAGAAACCTTCTCCCATTTATCTCACTTTCCAAATCGGCTATTTGGTCTAGATTCTCTTCTGTCAATTCTCCAGAGTTTCACCTTTTTCTGAATAACCCTGACCCTGTATATTACGGGTGAAATGATGGACATTACAATGTATGGGGACTAGCGTAGCAATGACACACAGGATATATTCTCTCCTAGACGTGGCACATTTGCATATACTGCTCTGAGGTAGTTAAAATGTCAAAAATAAAAATTTGCCTATTTTAAATTTTTCATATATTTGTCTTTATCCGTGACAAAAATAATGCTGGTGTGACAGGATCTAAACTCTAGATCAGGGCTGTCAAACGCACTGCCCCCCGATGTTGATGCCTGCAATTCCCAGAATTCTTTCAATACATTAAATGGCCAGGGAATCATGGGAGTTGTATTTCAGAAACATCTGGGCCACTGGAGTTTGACAGCCTTGATGTAGATGGTGTCCATTATCTTGCACAATTTCAAACTGGGTCTGCATTACTAGAAACCAGGCAGAAATGGTCATAGTGTCGAACACCGTAAATTTGATGATGCATAATAAAAATTTTCTCTTTATATAACTGGCTAAATACTTTTCATTTATTCAGGGCTCATAAGCGGCTAAAAATATTTTGAAAGCTGAAATATCTTACAAAAGGTTTCTCTTTGTAGGATAATAGCAATGTGTGGTGACTTCTATATCGGAGGGCGAAGGTTTTCGTCGCTGTCTGACCTCATAGGTTACTATAGTCATGTGTCATGTTTGCTGAAAGAAGAAAGGCTAATTTTTCCTGTTGCACCTCCAGAGGTGAGTTGGAATTCTGTAGAAAGCCAATCATTTGAGCAATTTGTTGTTGAAGGTTATCTGTCTCGATTGCAAAGGCAATTTCGTTTTCAGGTTTTTTAAATCTAGTGTACGCATACAATATTTGTGATTATTGACATGTCCTTTATTTACACTTTCTTCTGCGTATGCACAGCAGGAGGAAAATATACAAAATATCCCAAAGTTTCGAGAGACTGTAGTTGGGCCTAGATAAATAGTAGGGATGCACCGATACCACTTTTTTAAGACCGAGTACGAGTACCGATACTTTTGTTCAAGTACTCACCGATACCAATTACCGATACTTTTATTTTATGCCATGTGACGCTTTCCAATAAGAACAGACCTCATATAAAGCCCCCAGGTCTCATAGATATGCCCCTGCTCATGGATAATTGCCCCCCCAGCTCATGGATATGCCCCCCAGCTCATGGATATGCCCCATTGCTCATGGATATGCCCCATTGCTCATGGATATTGCCCCTTGCTCATGGATATTGCCCCTTGCTCATGGATATTGCCCCTTGCTCATGGATATTGCCCCATTGCTCATGGATATTGCCCCATTGCTCATGGATATTGCCCCATTGCTCATGGATATGCCCCATTGCTCATGGATATTGCCCCATTGCTCATGGATATGCCCCATTGCTCATGGATATTGCCCCATTGCTCATGGATATTGCCCCATTGCTCATGGATATTGCCCCATTGCTCATGGATATTGCCCCATTGCTCATGGATAATGCCCCATTGCTCATGGATATTGCCCCATTGCTCATGGATATTGCCCCATTGCTCATGGATATTGCCCCATTGCTCATGGATATTGCCCCATTGCTCATGGATATTGCCCCATTGCTCATGGATATTGCCCCATTGCTCATGGATATGCCCCCCCCCCCCGCTCCGCTCCGCTCCGCTCATACTTACCTTCCTTCAGCGCCGCCGAGAATGTCTTCGCGCGCGCGCGCTGGTTGGAAGGACCCCAGCCGCGACCACGTGGGACCATGTGATCACGGCTGGGGTCCTTCCAACCAGCGCACGCGCGGAAACTTTCCCGGCGTCGCTGAAGGAAGGTAAGTATGAGCGGAGAGCAGCTGCAGGGCCTGTCCGAATGCTCTATCGGCATTCGGACAGGCCCTGCAGCTGCTCACTTTGTTTAATACTTACCTTCCTTCAGCGACGCCGGGAAAGTTTCCGCGCGTGCGCTGGTTGGAAGGACCCCAGCCGTGATCACATGGTCCCACGTGGTCGCGGCTGGGGTCCTTCCAACCAGCGCGCGCGCGCGAAGACATTCTCGGCGGCGCTGAAGGAAGGTAAGTATCGCAGAGCTCTAGGGGCGGCTGTCCGAATGCCGATAGAGCATTCGGACAGCCGCCGCAGCCCCTCGGATACCGGAAGCCGGCTCAATGCCGGCTTCCGGTATCGGAAAAAAATATCGGGGGTACTGCACGAGTACCAAGTACTCCTGCAGTACCCAGTATCGCCCCGATACCGATACTAGTATCGGTATCGGTGCAACCCTAATAAATAGGGACTGAGGATGTCAACAGTTAAAAAAGGAAACCTGCTGTTAGTAAAATAGCAATCCCCTGTCAACATTTTACCATGACTTTCTTCCATTGCCTGCTGTGAGCAGAATGTCCCACAGGCCAGCCCTCCATGTCTGCCAGTCACATATATATTATATGAGGGATACACTGCCTACATTCTCCTGCGTTTAATTTTTATTGGAACAGAGAGGACCCCCTCACTGTTTTGGGATGCATGTGGGATGTGTATGGTATGTAGAACATGGTATGTGTGTTTGCATGGTGTGCTAATTGGTTAGGCTGGGGTCAGACTAGCACACTTTTAATGTGCGTTTAGGCGCACTTAATCACGGCCGCACTAGCAGCAAATGACGCGCAATGACGACCAATATACGAAGTACGGCCACACGAAAGTCCGGCCGCGCAACGCAAGTGGAAAATGAACAAATTTTTTTGAGAACGCAGAACCGCTAGTACGGACGTACAGAGTGTGCTGCGGCGGCATAGCGGCGTGTGTGCGTGATTTGGAGATGTCAGACGCTGCTAATGTCCGGCCAACATAACGTCTAGTTAGACACCCAAAGTTTCCTGGTTTGGATCCGCAAAAAATCACGCACAAAAATGCGAATCGTATGACCGTTTTTGCGCATTCCGTGAAAAATTACGGCAATGCGTTCGGACGCACTTTATGACGGTCGCTGCGAAAAATGCGTTGGTCTGACCCTAGCCTTTAAGGTTTTCGAGCCTTGATCATCTCTTTAGTTCCCACATTCCTATGTAGACATTAAACTTGTCCTTATTTACCATTTAAGTTTGAGTTTCTTTCTTTCAGCCAGTGGAAGACCGACGGAGAGTGCGAGCAATTCTTCCATACACTAAAGTGCCAGATACAGATGAAATTAGGTATGCCTAACATATATGTGCACATTTAATGTCATTTATAAAGGCTCATTAAAACTGTCTAAAAATGTTCTATATTGAGTTAACCGCCTTCCTCTTTTTGCTAATTTGGAAAAGTACTTTGTTGTGATTTAAACATACAGGCGTTTCAGCAAACCTGAGGGATTTAGAGCTCGAGTGGTGCATTCTGTGCATGAAACGTTAATGAAACCCCGAATCTAGCCGGCTGCCTGGTGACAGGGTCTTATTTTTCGTCATTGTAAGGTGTGAGGTTGAGGTTAGAAATTAAGGGCTGCAAGGGTCAGCTGGTATACTCAGCTATTTTTCATTTTCCTGTTATATACACCATGTTCAGGAATAGATGTTGTTGCGTTTGCAGTGGCCTAGCAATGTATTCAGGCTTTTAAATAAGTCCTTGTCGATTTTACCCTGCTGTTTGAAAATGCAACAAAATGGACACGCCGGAAAAATAAATATCACAAGAACCACACTTCCACAGGATCCCAGTGTCTGATATACCTTTCAATGCTAGGTGTCAGGTAAACTGAGCATTGCAAGGCTTACCTTGTCTGCAATTGATATACAGATTATAAGTACACGTATGAGCAAAGGGGCCGCGCAAAGCCTGGTCTCCAGGACATTTCTCACCTTGTGAGGTTAGCTAAAGTCTCCAAGAGAACCAAGGTGTGGGAGCTACAGGTCCCAGTGTAAGAGCAATCTTAGACAGTTCCTTGTGAAATTACATTGACTTCTGCCATAGTTAGGGAGTGGTTTTCCCATAGACTTTTATGAGTGACTTCCAGGGAGGAGTAAATGAGGAGGGCTTGGTAGTTTTATAATTAAGGGCTTTGGGGCTATGGTTTGGGGGGTGGGAGTAGTTTCTTTAATGTTTTGTAACAGAACCAGGGGTTACATGGCTGCTTTCCAATCTTAACAGCACCTCCTTGTTTATTCATTAGGTTACATGTTTTTAAAAATGTTTTCTAGTATTTGGGACACTAGAGATACGTTGTGTTTGCCACAAAAAACTGCATTTGTTTGTTTTTTTTTCTTTCTATTCTTAATTGGTACCAGACTATCATAATTTTACTGACGGTGGTGGTGGTTAAACCTATCCTACAGATTCTGGTGCATTTTCACTTAAATTTTAAGCAACAGATTCTGCTTCTTTTGATGTGAGTGCCTAAAGAAAGAGCGCAATCCTGTTTCTTAAAATAAAGGGAAAATGGAGCAATATTTGTTAAGGTTAACCCTAAAACAAGCACCAATGGTAACCCTAATTCCAAAATAGTGTAAGTAAATGGCACTAGTCTGCTATGAATATAGACTGAAAAAATGGTGCAACTGCAAGGTTTATTTTTCTTTTTCACTTCAAATACTGCTGTTAATTTTTCCCCTGACACAGGGGAATTAAGGGGTTATTCAATGGGCACCGAAATTTTGGTGCTCTTTCATTCGGCACACGTCGCTGCGATTCTTTGAGTTCAATGCATCGACCCTGCAGTGAATTCAGCATTCACGCAGGGTCCCCGAAGTGCGCCGAATGCATCAAATAAACCTGTCGAACGCAGCAGACAGTCCTCCAATCAGCAGTTGGGTAAAAACAACTGCAGTTTTTTAAAAATAAAAATAATTACTGAAAATGCCTGTAAATAATATATACAGTCCTATGAGTAACAATAAAAAGGGCCGTAACAGAATTAAAAAAAAAAAAAAAAAAAGCCATTTAAAATTTGCCGAATTGCACCGTATGGGGAAATTTAATGGCAAATTCGGCTCCTTGAATAATCCCTTTTGATTTTAACATGTCATAACCTAGTATGTCCACAAGGTGGCGACAGTTTCACATGTTACCAAAACATTATGTTGGGACAAGACCACCTACCGGTAATACTAATAAGGGAGCAATGAGCAGCACCATACCTCTTAACAGTGTCAGATTTCATGTAGCTGAAGTGACAGCATCCAAACTGGAATTTCTACACCTTGATGGCAAGTTGTTTTTGCTTCATTGTTGCTCTTTAGATGCTGCAATCTTGGAAACTGAATATAATTGAGCGTTTGTAAGGTGGCGTTGGGTAAAAGTGCTTTTAGATTTTGTGTACCTCAGAAGGGGTCCTAACCTGAAACGTTTGTATTTTGTTTCTCCAGTAAACCTTTTTTTATCACACTAGTGTAGCTTTTCTACAACAGTGCTGGTGGCTGTCTCCCCCCTTCCCATGTAACTGTGCTGGTTACCTGCCCCTTCATGAGCTGAACAGAGGGGTCCTTTCGCCATTTGCAGCAGCTTTTTGCTAGAAGTAATTGAGTGCCACAAACACTCAACCCGGCGTTATTTTTCTATATACTTGGGTAAAAGTGCATTGGAAATGCGCTATGGACTTTGTTGCTGCTAAGACCTGAAACAGAAATGAATGAACCAAATTCACTTTAGAACACGGATATGCATAATAGCATGGGAAGGGTGTATTATGATTCAGTGATTTGAAGCTTATGGTTCAGTGAGACATTGCCCGAAGGGTCAAGTCAAGAGCAGGATTGTGACGGAATGCAAGTTCCTCCACTATTTTTGCACGAGGAACGGAGTTCCTGCTGGGGCCACATGCTGAAAAAAGTGTTTTATTAGATCTTTTTTAAGTTGTGAGATATATTTTTGGTGGTATTCTTATTGATTGACTAAAACCATGCAAGGCTATAGCTTTTAGTATCAATATTAGTGTGGGCTAGTGTTGAGCAGAAAATGATTACGAGAGGAAAGAGGACTAGCTGAAATCTTGTTAAAGGGACAGTACCACCAAAAAATGAAATATCTTTACTGTATTTCATTTTGCCGCTATATCTTGCATATACTTTTTTTTTCTTCTCTTAAGAAAATATTTTACTCTAAGGTAGTTTTATTTATAATGTATAAGTAATGTGGTTACAGCTTATGTAAGTGGTAGTGTCCCTTTAAGTTCCCACACCTATTAATGCTGGACAGAACCATGTTCTTTCCGCAGAGAACAGATCTGTAATACAGCTTTCTTTTAAATGCAATAATTATCCATTTTTTTTGTTTTTACCTCTTTTACAGCTTCTTAAAAGGAGATATGTTTATTGTCCATAATGAATTGGAGGACGGATGGATGTGGGCCACCAACCTCCGTACAAACGAACAAGGTCTTATTGTTGAAGACTTGGTGAAGGAAGTGGTCAGTAGATGCTTTCTGTGATTCTGAAACTCTGTTTCTGTACCAGCGTTTGAGATCAAGCTCCACTAAACTTTAAATATCACTTGCTTATTTGTCAGAATCAAATGTGATATGTTGTATCAAAATTGCATTGTAAGAGAATCAAAAAACAGAGGAGGGCAATATAGCACTCAATGGGGCATAACCCCGAAAGACCAATAACAAACCAACTTGCACACAGGGTGCAACGAGTGCCTAGAATACAGTAATTTTAATACACAAGGCACACAGACAGTAATTAAAAAATGAATCAAACAGAAAAAGTCCAGCACTATCGTATAATCTCAATAGGAGTGGTATAGGTCATGCCGCTCAAAATAAGGTATGGGGCAATAGAGAAATTGACCAGTTCAAAACGTATGAATACCTGCCTATTACCTCAGCGGTTCAAGCCGCCTACGTACCTGCTAGCTAGATAGAAAGTATAATTAGCAAGAGAGGTTCGTCGACCCATAAGAACCATCAGTGGGACTCAACCAAGTGAACTAACAACAGTTAAAAAAAGTAGAGAGCCATATAGCTCGTCGCGTTTCACCCTGCCGGGCTTAGTCTTGAGCTGGAATGACCATATATACGAATATTGTGGTCATTCCAGCTCAAGACTAAGCCCGGCAGGGCGAAACGCGACGAGCTATATGACTCTTTACTTTTTTTAACTGTTGTTAGTTCACTTGGTTGAGTCCCACTGATGGTTCTTATGGGTCAACGAACCTCCCTTGCTAATTATACTTTCTATCTAGCTAGCAGGTACGTAGGCGGCTTGAACCGCTGAGGTATTCATACTTTTTGAACTGGTCAATTTCTCTCTTGCCCCATACCTTATTTTGAGCGGCGTGACCTATACCACTCCTATTGAGATTATACGATAGTGTTGGACTTTTTTCTGTTTGATTCATTTTTTTAATTACTGTCTGTGTGCCTTGTGTATTAAAATTACTGTATTCTAGGCACTCTTGTTGCACCCTGTGTGCAAGTTGGTTTGTCATTGTAAGAGAATGTCTGCATTTATCAACAGAAAGTTATTTTTGAAGTTTAGTGGAGTGTTCTGTTTCAATCCATTTTATTTCTTTATTATAATTTGTGTTACTCTTTAATAATTTTCCTCTTTTTTCTCTTTTTTTTATTTTTTTATTTTTGACCGTTTGAGTTCTGCATAACAAGGAAACCTTTACACCGATCTGTGTATTTCTCAACATCTTTTTTAGCAGGATTACACCTGTTTGGAAAATGTGTTTTCAAATATTGCACTTGAGATTTTGCTTGGATTCTGTACCCATGCAGAAAACCAAATATTCTATTAACCAGACTTATGCAGGGGTCAGACGTGCGCATAAGCGTGCCCGTACTGACTTGCCTCCCAGCGTCCATTGCAGTGTGGTGACGCTTTGATAGAGCCGGCCACACGCTGTAGCACGTGCAGGATTGCACGCACAACAGCAGACGTGCTGAAAGCCTCCCCGTCAAAACGTTACGACGAGCGTTCGGGGCTGCAAAGTGCAATCCTCCATAGGAGGATCGAGCCTCGCAACGCTGAGCGCACTAACTGCGCTCAGCGAGGTGGTCAAACCAACGCCAGAGTTGAAGGAATGTACTTTCTCATGGACTTTGCTTCCGTTCTGAAAAACGCCCGTCTGACCCCGGCCTTAAACGGCTTAACATTTTTTTGTGCTCTAAGCCCATTACCGGCCTCTCGTTTTTAAGCTGAGACTGTAACACTGGCCAACGTGGAAACTCAGTGCTGTAGTTGGGCGATAGTTTTTATGTTTTAAATGTCATATAGTAATGCCCAGTGCTTTTTTTCTGGAAAAAAGGTGGGGGTTCTCTCACGCCCAGGGAAAAATTATTATTATGACTATTTTCATGTCCTAATAAACAATAGTTGTAGCTCACTTAAAGGCAGTCACTATAAAAGGAACCATATTTTTTAATACGGTGTTCCTTTAAATGAACTACAACTATTGTTGTAACCCTATGGGTACGGAGTACCGGCGAGTACCCCCTGAAAAAAGCCCTGGTAATGCCACTATTGAGTAAAAGTTTATTTAGTGCTTACTATAAAATTGTAATACTTTGCTGTTAGTGTGGAAAAGTGACCCTTTACTTACAAATACATATTTTGCAGGGAAGAGAAGAAGATCCTCATGAAGGAAAGCTGTAAGTTAATATCTTACTCTGTTTTCATGGTTATCCACTAATTACTTGGTGTGGTTGCAAACAATGATAAATCACTGTTATTGCAACCACAATACAGATATCTGCATTTTCACATTCTTTACATATTTCCTAAAAATCTGATTTAGCCCCGCTGGTTATTTTCCTACAGTGAACATTCAGGGTTATTCTAAGAGAATCGAAAAGTCACCGTACGTTCGGTGACTTTTCGTTCGCTTCACTTCGGCGCGATTTGGTGATCCTATTTCGGCAACCCCTTGGTGTATTCAGCAAGCACCACAGGGTCCCCGAAGTGCAAGGAAAACCCGACGAACAGTCACCACAAAACCCGCCAAACACTCACTAAAACCCCCAAAACATCTGGATTAACCATGCCAGAGAAACCCAAGCAGCCGCTGATCACAGCGCAGAGCAGCTGCCGGAAAAAGCCGACACCGTAGACGAATGGAGTGGGAAAAAAACCCAGTTTGCTTGAATATTTGAAAAGTGAAACGCTGTTTGCAAAGAAACTACAGAACGAAAATGTCTGAAATTTACATATAAGATCCAATGAATGATAATAAAAAGGCCGTTACAAAAAAGAGCAATATTGCATATAGGAGTATACGTAGATAACCTGTAGAAAAAAATCAATAAAGTGCACAAATTAAATGTCCAATGCTAATCCGATGGACCTGCACAAAAAAAGTGTAAAAAGTGTCCAATATTTCAATTAAGCGCAATAGTGCGTATAGCAGTCCGTGAAAATGGAGGATAAAATACTCAGAAGTCCCAATGTTTGTGGTCCTCCTTATTCCGGTGGAAAGTTCGTCACGTCCTCTATTTCATAAAAGAGAAGGGAGACGCACACGGGGAAATCTTTGCAGGAGATCTTATGACAAATTGGGCAAAGATTATTACTGGTAGAGGTATATACCACTCACATTTAAATGAGCCTAAAAGGTTTCCCTGCTCTAGGTTTAATCGCCTATGGCCATGTAGAGAGTGGCACTTCCCTTCTTTACCAAGTAGCAGATCCAATTAAGGAGCCTTTCAATCTCAGGCTCAGTCAGTATAGCCTTAGGCACTCTTAGGTAGGCGCCCTGGACCTCTTTTCCTCATTGGCAGATCGAGTGGTGTTGTTCCCATGAGGTATCAGGTTGGAATTAGCAAAACACGGCCAATGCAGGGTGAAAAGTAATATCCATTTATTCTATAAAAAGGGACATAAAAATACCGAGACGCGTGTCGGCTGTGGTAGCCTTCCTCAGTCGATGTATTGTCCTGTAGTGTCTCTGTTTTTAAAAGAAAAGAGGTCCAGGGCACCTACCTAAGAGTGCCTAAGGCTATACTGACTGAGCCTGAGATTGAAAGGCTCCTTAATTGGATCTGCTACTTGGTAAAGAAGGGAAGTGCCACTCTCTACATGGCCATAGGCGATTAAACCTAGAGCAGGGAAACCTTTAGGCTCATTTAAATGTGAGTGGTATATACCTCTACCAGTAATAATCTTTGCCCAATTTGTCATAAGATCTCCTGCACCAAAGATTTCCCCGTGTGCTTCTCCCTTCTCTTTTATGAAATCGAGGACGTGACGAACTTTCCACCGGAATAAGGAGCACCACAAACATTGGGACTTCTGAGTATTTTATCCTCCATTTTCAAGGACTGCTATACGCACTATTGCGCTTAATTGAAATATTGGACACTTTTTACACTTTTTTTTTTTGTGCAGGTCCATCGGATTAGCATTGGACATTTAATTTGTGCACTTTATTGATTTTTTTTCTACAGGTTATCTACGTATCCTCCTATATGCACTATTGCACTTAGCCCTGCTGGTTTTATTCTTTTAAGGCACCGCTGCACTTTACTGTTTTGTTGCACTTTATTTCACTATTGTGCCTACTATTAATGCACTTTATTTCATTATTTATATATGCATATGCAAATGTTCCAATTGCATTCCAGTGTTTTGCACTATTGATGCGGTATCAGGATTATCTGCCACTTCCCTCATCTTTGTTTAGCACAGATTTTGGTTGTTTTTTCTGTTTTTTTTTTTATTTATTTTTTATCCCAGGGCGGCATCATATCACTTACTGATTATGACTTATCATAACTGCATTTATTGGTAAAAACAATATATAACTTTATAGGCGCCCACGCTTTAGGGTATATAGCTTTATACCCACATCCCTTTCATCTGTTACAAAAAAAAGGAAACTATTTTAAAAAAAAATTCGCAAAAAATGCCTAAAATATCCTAAAAAATCTATATTTGAAGAGACTTTATACTGCAGAATATTATAAACGGTTTTAGATATTGCATTAAAACGGGAATATTTTTAACATTGAAGCCTATGGGATTCGCCTGAATAAATCTGCCGCATGAAACCACCGAACAGCAGGGCAATTCGGCAACTTTTCACTGCTGGTTATTGTTCTCTGAATAGACTAAGCATTGCTTCACTATGGGGATTTCACTGCCCTCAAACAGGCACTGTATGTGCAGGCAATTCACCAGGATTTTGCGAACTGCCTCCTCTCTGAATAGCCGAATGGCCAGGAAAGGTAACCGTACGCTGAATTTCACTGTTCAGTTACCTTTTGACCACAATTCGGATCTCTTTGAATAACCCTGATTGTCTACCAGATCAGGATAATCAACCTCCCACATAATGTAAACTGTGTCTTCAGTAACCATCCAATGTGCTTCAAGCATGGCAAGGGGTTGACTATCCTCTGGATATTTGCCAGGCCACCAATGGTGCCCACTCTTAATTTCTTTGAGACAATAATAGGGAATAAAGCATTTCTTTATGTTGGCAAGAACTAGAATTTATAAATAAATGCAAAGATATTAATATATATTTATTATTAATAATAATACCTTTCATTCAGACACATGATTTCTGCTCCTCTATATTTGGTCCGGTCCATATTAAATGCTTATTGGTTATCCATGTTTACATATTCCACACCTGCTCTACATGACAAAAAATGTAATACAACTTCTGATTGCAGGTAAAGATTTAAAATGGAACCTTAGGCATAATAAAAAATTGTACATATGTATTTTTTTTTTTTTACATAAAATAGGCAGTTCTATCTTTATGAGCAAGCAAGGATTTCATGTTTCTTGTAAATGTTGCATATTTTTGCTACTGGATATAAAACAAAATATCAGAGTCCTGGCTTAATTTTGTTAACTGTTGTCTCCTCTACATTTGAAAAGATGGTTTCATGGAAAGATATCCAAGCAAGAAGCTTACAATCTTCTTATGACAGGTAAAATGCCGATGGTATGGTAGGTAACCTTAAGGCTGGGGTCAGACGAACGCAGTGCGAACGTGCGTTTAGCGGCACTTTATTACGTCCGTGGTAGCAGCAAATGACGTCCAACGCAGGCCCACACACGAAGTACGGCCGCACAAAAGTTCGGCTCCGCAACGCAAGTGGAAAACTAACGCATTTTCGCAAGAACGTTGAACTGCTAGTACTGACGTACAGAGTGCGCTGCGTCTGCATAGCGGCGTGTGCGCGTGATTAGGAGACGTCAGACGCTGCTCATGTCCGGCCTACATAACGTCCAGACACCCAAAGTTTCCTGGTTTGGATCCATATGAGATCACGGCCGAAATTGCGCATCATATGACCGCTATCGCGTCTTCCGTGAAAAAATGCGTTTGGACGCATCAACACACTATTTGACGGTAGACGTGAAAAATGCTTTCAGCTGACCCTAGCCTAATAGTTAAGTAGCAATTATCAAATCTTTGTCTTAAAGGGTTAGAACACTTTTTTAGGCTGGGGTCAGACCAGCGCATTTTTAACGTGCGTTCTGGCGCACTTAATCACGGCCGCAGTAGCAGCAAATGACGGCCAATATACGAAGTACGGCTGCACGAAAGTCCGGCCGCGCAACGCAAGTGGAATTTGAACGCATTTTTTCGAGAACGCAGAACCGCTAGTACTGACGTACAGAGTACGCTGCGGCGTGATTAGGAGATGTCAGACTCTGCTAAAGTGTTTTATTGAGAATCCGTAAAAAATCGCGCACGAAAATGCGCGTCGTCTGACCGTTTTTTTGCGCATTCCGTGAAAAAATACGTCGATGCGTTCGGATGCACTTTTTGACGTTCGCGGGGAAAAATGCTTTCGTTTGACCCCTAGCCTAAGTGTTCTGTTCACCCTTCTCATTTTATTTCTTGTCTCTTGTCCATGGGCATTTTTTTTTACTTTTTAACCCCTTCATTCCCTGGTGGTTTTCCATAAAACTGTCGAGCAGGTGGATTTATGGTAAACTACATTACAATAGCAATGCAGTATAAATGTGTTGTAGAATCCCTTCAGTGCATTCCCATACTGCATGCGCTATAACAGACTGGCTCCATCTGCTAGTTAAATAACGCTAAATTATAGCTGGAACTGCTGTGACAAACGTATGTCCCAATTGTTCATTTTGTTAGGACATTACAGCCAATGTACTAGATGTGCTAAAACTTTAGGGCCATACTCTGGAGTCATATGTAATTGAATTTCATCTGCAATTCACCAGAATAAGACCAAATCAAGTTAAACGTGTTTTTTGGGCACTTGTAGATGCTTTTGAAGATCACATTTATTCTGTCATGGTAGTGAAAAGGTTAATGTAAACTGTAATCCTAAAACAAAATATTAGTTTTAGACTTTTCTATTTATAATCTAAAAATGGTCACGCAAAACCCCTACAAACGTAGAAGAATAACTAGTCCCAACTAGCTAATGGTATGTTCGTTAAAGATGTTCGTGTTAATCATAAAAGCACAAATGTGTAAGAGGGCGATGGAAGATGGCCCACAAAGGCGCTTATAGAATTGCTTACAATAATCTGATTCACTTCCAACAACTCTATACGATAAAATCCTACATCAGGAGGTAGAATATATATATATATATATATATATATATATATATATATATATATATATAATGTGTGTGTATGTATTCTATGTTGCATAGACCTCATATTGCTGATACATGAGAAACCAAATTAAAAATAAAACTGCATAGTTAATGATACCCCTAAATAGCAGCTCCTCTAAGGCTAGGGTCAGACGAAACCCTTTTTCCCCGCGAACGTGAAAAAGTGCGTCCGAACGCATTGACGTATTTTTTCACGGAATCGCAAAAAGGGTCAGACGCGCATTTTCGGGCGTGATTTTGTACGGATCGTCAATAAAACACTTTTTGCGTCTGGATGTTATGTAGGCTGGACATTAGCAGTGTCTGACATCTCCTAATCACGCCGCTATGCCGCAGCTGCGCACTCTGTACGTCAGTACTAGCGGTTCAGCGTTCTCAAAAAAATGCGTTCAAATTCCACTTGCGTTGCACGGCCGTACATCGTATATTGGCCGTCATCTGCTGCTAGTGCGGCCGTAATTATGTGCGCCAGAACGCACGTTAAAAGTGCGCTGGTCTGACCCCAGCCTTAGACAGCGTCTTATTAAAAATATCAAAAGTTTTGTATTTGAATAGATGTTGATGTCATACCAGCCATGTGTGTATGTACTCTTGAGGATCTCTTGCAAAGTTTAGCTCTTAGAAGTCATTCTGCTGGAGTACACCCATTTCCTGTAACAGAATGCACATAGGATGAGCGTTGCCACGAATACTGTGAGAAATCGATAATTTATAGGTGTGGAGGCCAACTCTTGGGTTTGGCACCAACGGACCATTCTTTCTCTAATTTAAGTTGTACTCACACCCACCTGCATCAATTAACTCCTTAACCTGGAAGGAAACTGACTCAACTCTCACATACGATCGGGTGACATGACTTCCCTTTTTCATGTTAACGATGATATTCACTGGACTGTATTCTGTACGATAATCAGTCTTGTTTCTGATTCTAATTTTCTCATTTTCCCTTATGCATTAATCTTTTTTTTTTTTCTTGTCCGTATGCCATGCTTAGATTCTCTATTCTACTTTTGTGTAACTTTAACACTTAAAACTGTGAAAGCAGTGACGTATTTGGACTTGGCGCTGCCCCAAGGCACTCCAAATTCTGCTGCCTACTCCCAGCATCAGATCTCAAATATGTTCATATATGTAAATATTCAGAACCTATTGGCCTATATTTGACACTAAAATGTAAATTTGAAGAAGAGCAATGAATCTTTTTAGGCAAAGTTATTTCTTGCATTTACTATAGTTTAGAGAAGTGTTTCCCAAACTTGTCCTCAGCACCTGCTGACAGGCCAGGTTTTCCCATTTATCTGAAGCACAGCACAGGTGATATGACTTGCTTCTCAGTGATTGCAGGATTCAGTCTGCATTTCCCCAAGGTGGTCTGCAAAATCTGGCCTGTAGTGTTCCTGAGGACTGGAGTTTCAGAAACCCTGGTTTAGAGAATCCTAGCGGTTTTATTGTGAAAATCTACCCCTGTGTAGAAGTTAATTTAATACATGCCCTGTTTTGGAATGAAAGAACACAATTACAGTTCAGGAAAATGTTCAACTTCTGGAGTTTACAGATATAGTAAATGTAGATGCTTTAATTTTTGTAAGGCTCATGAACATCGAGGCAGTGCTTCAAAAAAATAAAATAAATTTTAATGAAAATCTTTTATTTTGGAGTATTTGATGTTTCAAAATTTAAGTGTGACAGACTCCAATGCACATGTTCTATGAACTGAAGTCTGTAGTGGCTTGAACTTATAGTTGTCTTTATTTTTAGTTGGTCAGATTAGCAGTTTTTTGGTACGACCTTCTGACAACACTCCTGGTGATTATTCTCTCTATTTCCGGACAAATGAAAACATCCAGAGGTTTAAGATCAGTCCAACACCAAACAATCAGTTTGTGATGGGAGGTCGGTACTATAACAGGTAACAACTATTATTGTCATCTTTGTTACATTATGAATAATTCGTCCATTAGCCAAGACGATGTTGAATTACAATTATTTATCAAGCGTCAGCATATTCCACAACAACACAGAGGTTTGGCACAAGGAGAACAATGGGGGGGGGGGATGAACCTGCTCAAGAGCGTACAATCTAAGGTAGGGCTGAAACAACTAATCGATTAATCGATAATGGAAATAGTTGACGACTATTTTAATCATCGATTAATCGGTGTCAATTAATTGTCCTGTGTACAGCACACACTGTTCAGATTCAGACTGAGTTAAACGTAAATAACCTCAGTCTCGGAGCTGATTGGAGAAGACACGCCGCTGCTTTACTAGGTGTGATTTTAGTTGTAGGGTTATGTCAGACACAGCCAGTTTGTTTTTATTCCATTTACAACAGTAGCAGAACTATAACACAAAACATAGGATACTGCCACTGGGTGAATGAGCTGTATGCCTGTGTTTAATCCTTACTTGAAGCTGGAGGCCTGTACCACCACCCCACCCTCCCTGCCACACCCTCTTTGGTTGGGAACTGCCATTCCCTCCCTCTTGCCTGGTCCCTTTCCCCAAACTCACTCCCACACTCAGATCCGGTGTTTTGTCCATACCCACTCCCTCTTACACTTAGGTCGAGTCACTCCCACCTCCAGTCCCTCCTCCCACTCAGTTTGTTCACGAAATTCGTTAAAAGGGACACGCTACGCACCCTGACCACTTAAGCTTATTAACCCCGATTTCATGCTGACCTCATTATCTATGATCAAGTGCTTGTAGCCGTGTTCATTTGAGAAAGCAAACATGGGCTTAAGCTGCGCATGCAGCATCAACCCATCCCTCTGACCAAGCACTCGCATTCCTTGTGTGAAAAGTATGCAAGATACACAATTTGCGTATGTACGTACAAAAGTTGCGTACACTACGCAAATTTCTTATGAAAAATGGGGGAGGGGGTTGTGGTTATTTATTTTGACATAAAATTCCTTTTAAGTAAGCTAATTTTTTTTTTTTTTTTTTTTATATCCGATGAATCGATTTTATGAGAATAATCGTTAGTTGCAGCCCTAATCTAAGGGGAGAGGGTTACCACATATTTGATGGTAATCGCAGAGTATGAGAAGTAATGGGATGCATGGGGGGGCTGTGTGGGAGATGGATCTGGAGAGGTAGAATCGGGGATTCTGGAGTGAAGGGATAGGCCTCTGTAAAGTAATGCATTTTTTCAGACCTTTTTAAAAACTGGATGGACAGGGAGAGTTGAATGTTGCAAGAGAGGGAGTTAATTCTATTTTCCACATTTGTATTCTAAACTAGCACCATAATAATTTTTTTCTCAATGTATCTGATCCCACAACAAAGATGAAATGTAAATAGCATTTAGAATACTGGTTCTTTAAGAATTCTAGACCGGGTGTTGATCTTAAATTGTAGAATTTAAAAATATATGAAGTTGACTTGTCATCCCTTACAAAAAACTTTAAGTTTTATCTTGAGGGAGGTCTAATAAGCCAAAGATAAATACCTTGGAAGCTGTGCCAAATATGCCTTTCAATCAGTCGCTCTTACAGTACTTGGAGGTCTTCAGGTTTACTAAAAAAAAACAAAACCAAACGTCTTCATTTGAGTGATACAGTCTGATTATCTTGGCGGAATGTAGAGAAGAAAAACTACTTGAACAGACTTGGAGGCTTAAATACAACGAACAGAAATGTACATAATGTATCTGAAACCCTTGAAATTCTGCTTTTTAACAGGATTGACGACATCATAGAGCACTACAGAAAAGAACAAATTGTTGAAGGATATTTTCTAAAAGATCCTGTTCCAGTGCAGGTAATAATAAAAGCAGATGGACTCTGACGGCACTTTTTAAAACGTTTTTGTTGAACGTTACAATAGTTATATGGAACATCTTGAGGGGTGGCTTGATTGGCTAGAAAAGATTCCTACTATACTAAATGACAATATCTAAAGGCTATTTTTTTGCCATAACATGCACTGTTATTTTACCAGCATCAAGAGCAAGTACTGAATGATCTGGATGGGAAGGAAATCTACAATACAATCAAACGTAAAACAAAGGATGCGTTTTACAAAAACATTGTCAAAAAAGGCTATCTTCTAAAGAAGAGTAAGTTTTCTACATCTTGAATCAAGTTCAGATTGTTTATAAAATCAGAACTGTCTTAATGCGTTTTTTTGTTTACATGTCCATGGTTATCTTTACCGTTGATCTATGATGTCATTTCCAATAAGCACTGACGTTGCAAAAGCCAGTTGAAATTGTCAGTATTGCAGTGCTGAGAAACGCCATCGCTCATAAAAACAAAACGGTAAAAGGAGATGCTTTACCGTTCAACTTCTCCCTTTGCCTTTTAGTTTTGAGAAGTTCTGGTGTTTCTCACCAGTGCAATACAGGCGATTTTAGCCAGTTTTTGCAACACTGACAAACACCGGCGCTTGGTAGAAAACGCCCTCAGCGATTCAGACTTTATTTATTACATATATATATTGTTGCTTTATATACAATGTTACAGCTTCTCTTTAATTCCACATGTAGAACTAAAATTGTCATTTTGTAACCTCAAAGTCCATTTTTTGGGTTGTAGCATAATGTCATTTGCCAATGATGAAAAGAGTGTATGATGATTACCACATCATGACTATGGGCATGCGTCGGCTGCAGTGTTATTGTGAGTTTATACCAAGGACGAATTGTAAAGTTTGGCTCCCCTGCAGTTTACGTCAGACGTATCATTCCCTTATGTGTGCATTTGCCTTTATACATATTGAGCTTGTTGGAATTATTCTTCATGGAAAAACGCCATCATCCATGCATTTGTTCGCCCCGTGGTAATTGTGAGAAAGGTATGCTGTCTATTGTATAGTGTTATCTCATCTCATGTATATGTTTTTGTGTTTGCAGGTAAAGGCAAAAGGTGGAAGAACTTGTATTTTATTCTAGAGGGTAATGATGCCCAACTTATTTTTTTTGAAAGTGAAAAACGTGCCACAAAGCCCAAAGGATTAATTGATTTGAGTGTATGTTCTGTCTATGTAGTCCATGACAGTCTGTTTGGCAGGTGAGAGGTTCTAAGTCCTCTGTTAATCATGTTTTAAACACTTCACAGTGAAAAACTGTACATTTTGAAGGGAAGGGGCAGAAATCTCCCCCCCCCCTTTTCTTGACTTCTAGTTTACCTAACATGTATCTGTCGCAAACGTTTGTCTTCAGTCTGCTACAAATGTGCAGTCCATCTTTTGTAAAGTAAACCTGTCACGGGTCTCAAAACCTTTAGCTCATCTAATGGGGAATAAAGTTAATCTCTAGATTATGCAAAACAGATAACTGGTATACTTCTAATTTTTGACAAATTCCTCATAAAAGAAAATTGAGCCCCCATTGGGCCAAACACATGCCTTTTATGCAGTTGCCTTCCTTAAAGCGAGGCAAACAAGGGCAGAGCTGGACTGAGGTATGTTGTTGTTTGCAGTGTTTCATCAATCTATCAGAGATCACATTGATCTTTTACGAACAGATATACAGTATATCCAGATTTTAAAAGGATGTAGCACAGGACTCTGCTGTCCATGACGGGTTTGCTTTTTTTTGTTGTTGAGTAAACAAGATAAAAATGCAAAAACTAATAATGATAACGTTACTTCTGAAAACCTTATTTACATATAAAGCTATACATTCTGTACATGTAATCTTTTTCAGTTATGCGAGCATTTTACTTTGTGGCCCTGTTAATATGTCATGCTTAAAGGATCATCCTTCTCATCCTGAACACATGACTGTATCAAACAATATTTCAGGCTTTAAGGTCACAATATTGCAGGTATAAAACCTTAAAATTACTTGTCACTGTGCTTATAAAGAAACAAGAGACCAAGGAACGGACATTAAAACGCTCTCAATCCGTTTCTGAGAAATCTTGCATGTATTACACCAGACGAAGGATAGAGAATGCAGACGTACAATTTATTAACGTATAAAATCATAGAAATGTATCGAAGCGGTGCACATAAAATGATTGCAGCGATTAAGCAGTTTCAGAGGTTATATCACGAAGCAACGAGTATATTATAACTTTTATTGATTAACCGTAAGAATGCAGACAATGTGCCAGATCAAACAATGCAGATATCACCAGTACGAACCGTTACGCAACTTTGCTTAGGAACTCCCTTAGCTATGAGATCGTCACTCACAGGGTTAAACTCAAACCTAGAGATAATTCCCAAGATTGTAAATAACCATCCAATGATATTCTATGGACATTATTACAAAGCTGATGCTAACTTAACCAGAGCTGTTGTTAACTCCATAGACTATAATGGCTCTGGTAAATTTATAACAGCTCTGGTTAAGTTAGCACCAGCTTTGTAATACTGCATAGGTCTTAAATAAGTTTCTAAAAACGTTTGCTACATTTAACTCGCAAACAGGATTGCTGTAGAAAAATAAATTCCATAGGATAAAATCAATTTTTTTTATTCACCAAGCTGCAGTTTTGGTGAATATCACCGATTTTGTATGTAATTCTTAATATTCCCCTTTCACAATTACATGGTTATGTTAGAACATGTCTGCTGGTTACTTTCTTCATAAATCGCACAATGCTGGGATTTACTTAGAAGGAAAAACAGGTAACCCTTTCATACTTACCAGCGAAACGTCTGGGACTCTAGAAACTGCTAGTTTGCAGATTCAAGTTTTCTTTCCCCCGACAGACTGGAATTCAGTATGTAAATGCGTAGGTAATTTAACCCACACGCATGAGAACTCTATAAATTGAGTACTGTGTTTAGTTGATTCTCCCAATTCAAGAGCATCTTCTCTCCGGCAACAATTCAAGAGACTAATAATATAATAATCATCTAGTAGTGATTTAATAATGTGTGATATAAAGATGCGTTAAGAGATGAACCTTCCCGTTAACCCCTTCACGATGGGTGGGTGTTGCAGGTCAGGCAGAGGTTAATGATGGTGAGGTGTACAGGTACGCCTTGCTACCAGGTGCCATTGCGAGCCACACAGCCGACGCGCGGGGCGTCAAGGCCCACCTGCCGTGCGGACGTCCTAGAACGTCCTGTGGCGTCAAGGGGTTAAAGCTTCCCCTGGGATAAGTTTATCAGCTACCACATCCCTTGATACACAAGTTTCAACAATAGGAGATTGCTGGGCGTGGCCATTACATCAGTATTATCCCAGCTACTTGTATACAGTACTCTAATACATAACCACTAGATGGTGCTAGATAACCACAAATAAACATGCATCCAATATATTGGTACCTATTTATATGACCCCTGGATGGCACCTTATATTCTTTTTCTATGATAGAATAATTTCAGAGGTTATTTAGAGTTTATGCAAGGCCACTTTGTTATGTTACCTTGTGGCGACATCTATGCTCGTAATTCTATCTACCCGAGCATTTTAATGAACAAAAATATACGCTCTCTACTCCATCCTAGCACTGAGAACAGATAAAAAATAGGATCGAAAGGAGTTGTCTTGGACGTAGATGTACACCTTCCCGAGTATAATGACTTGGATGGAATGTTAATTGGTAACGGCAACATGCAGAGCAAGTAAATCTCTATGTAAGGTAGACAAAGCGTATTCTAAATTTCCCGCCTTGATTTTCCGGTAACCCAGAAAATATCTGACAACAGTTATAAAGTGTTCAGCTTGTGGGGTTATCGCTGGGTGAAGTGAAGGAGTTTCTTCCACGTCACCAGCAGCTGTAATTTTTTAATTTCCCGGCTGCCAGTCACCAGATAGTGCCGACGTCACTAAGATCAGTCTGAGAGGTAGCCGATGGATACGGTCTGTGCATGCGCGCAATTCCAATCCATCATTCTGTGCAGGCACTATGGAACTTGTGTACATGAAGTGTGCAAATCCCATAGCACTGCACAATTTTGCGGCTTCTGCCCAAGTTACTGGACTTCTGGGTTCGGGAGTCCCTGAGCTGAAGAAGAGAAGCAGCGACTAAAATAACCTTTAAAAAAAAGTTAAAAATGGAAAAGGGAACTCTTTCTTTAATATTGTCCCTTTTGGGTTGTAGCTTGGTGCTGTAACAGCGTGTGATCGTAACCCTCAGTTGTCAAACTCATTCACTTTTAAGTATGTATCACATGCTTTGATGTTCAGCCCTACTCTGCTCATCCACCCTTTAAAAAAATACACAAAGTTGGGCATCAGCTGACATGTAGTTCCGGAGCATCTTGGTCTGCCTTTGCCTCCTCTATACCACCTACTTTTTCTCTGGTATATTGTTTGGTAATAGTACAATTTTACCAGTAAATTTCAAGGCATACACCCTGACTATACTACCATGAACATAAATGGTTTGAGTTTTAAGGTTCAGAAGGATGCTTAACTCTTTCACTACCAATCATTTTTTTGTCTGGGGGAGGGAGGGACTAACATTTATTTGAAGCATGGAATGCATAGTTAACACTTAAATATAAATAGCAATTTTACATAACATTTTGTTATTCTGAGATGTTAAAAGAATAAACTATTGCAAATTTGCTTATTTATAAATTTTCATGTATTTATTCTCTACAGGGATATTGCTGAAATTATAAAGTATTTAACGGGATGTTGTCCAGTAGCTTGCACAATTTCAAAAGGGGTCTGCATCATCAGCTTACAGGCTGAAATGGCCATTGTCATTTGTAGTAAACGTGTTATAGATAGAGATTAAAAAAAAAAAAATATATATATATATTTTTTTTTGTACGGATCATGAGAGTACCAGAAATGTAGCTTCCATAAAATACCAGTATCATTTAAACTATGTGGTCATAACGCTTGCAGATGGAATTTACAGAAACACCTTTTATATTTACTGTAGAGGAAGTGAAGGGATAGCCCTATTATCGGTGGCTTATATTCTGCAAATTTCTCATATCCAATTATCGGCAAATAAAGGGCCGATAAGGTGGCTCACTGTAGCAGAGACATGCAAGGTCCAACAGAATGGTGCCAATTCAGGGCTTCTCCCACAGCAAGCTGGAATTTTGACTTTCAGCCCTCGCTGTAGGGCTTCCCCTGCCCACTCATGGTATTGCACATGATTGTGATGACAGCAGATATGGTGCTTCCATCCCATCTGGCAGGGAATTCCCTATACAAGAGATGCAGGGGTCTATTGGTCCCCTTTATTTCTGGTACCTGTATCCTACAGCAGGGATCAGCACCACTAGATGTTTTGGAACTTCACTTCCAACGAGGATCTAAGAACCTAATGACTAGCTGAATACCATGGCAGATGTAGCTCCAAAACATCTGGAGGACCAAAGTTGCCGACCCCCTTACCTACAGGGTAGTATCAGGGATCATTGCAAAAGTCAAAGTCTGGATACAGCTGTTTTGTATGTATATAAAAATAAAAGCTTAAATAAAAAAAAAAATTTTTATTGAATAAATGAAGTGGACGTGGTGCAAACACATCCTGTAAATGGCATAATATCAGATTTGTGTTTTTTGATAACTTTAAATTTACAAAATATCAGTAAGCAAGGCTGACTATAATCTGAATCGGTATCGGCCCTGAAAAAATATATCGGTCTATCCCTAGATTTTAGCAATTATAACCCCTAAC
Organism: Leptobrachium leishanense; assembly: GCA_009667805.1. Classification (NCBI taxonomy): domain Eukaryota; kingdom Metazoa; phylum Chordata; class Amphibia; order Anura; family Megophryidae; genus Leptobrachium; species Leptobrachium leishanense. The sequence continues at coordinate 89,941,205 of CM019063.1, forward strand.
TCTTATCCCTGTACAGTAGTGCGTTATTCCAGAGCTCTCCCTGTATTCTGCCATTCCTCTGGATGTTGTAATGCTGCAGAAAGATGTGTTGAGCTTTTAGTGACATTTAGAGTGGTGGCTGCTCCTTGTAGCTTCTCTACAGTAATATAATATGACAAAGATCAGACCTCAGTTTAGTTTCTTTCCAGGGACCAAGTCAATTTGCAACTCAGTTGGCTCATGAAAAAAGTCAAATATTTGCCACAGAATCTCTTTCGCACATCGTCCCAACTGATCCTTCCTGTACATAATAAAATGTAAAGTGTTCTAATGAAAACCTTTTCTATTTCCATTTCAGGCCAAACTGTTTCCAAATTGTAGTCCAGCACTTTAGTGAGGAGCATTACATATTTTATTTTGCTGGTGAAACGCCAGAACAATCAGAGGTAAGCGAACCAATTATAAATTATGGTGTATAATCAAAATTTTTCTGATGTGTTATGCTGTCTTGGTGTATAGTGGACCCTTCGTGCAGTTGTATGTCAAGGAGTATGTGCTGTTCCCAGCCAGTACTGCTGTCTACGTAAGACCTTTGACTGTTATCCACTAAGCCGCGTTGTTTACTGGTATTATAGTGCTGACGCTAAAATGCTGGCGCTTAAATGACAAAAGGAGAAGTTTTAGGGTGGCCGTTCACTGTGTCTGTAGTCGGACGATCGCCTTGGTCGTTTGCCTTCGAACAACTACGTCGGCCGATCAGGGTCGTCCACTAGAAGCGTCTGGATGACGCAGGTTGGCCGATGGACAGTCTACCGAACAAAAAAAAAACAACCCTTCTTTGGTGCTGAAATGTGTTTTCAGCACCAAGGACAGTCCAGTGTGGGGGGGCCGTGTCGAAGGCTGCAGGCGATAAACCCCTGTCCCTGGTGCTGCTGAAATAGTTTTCAGTGCCAAGAACAGAAACGCTAAACGCAGCTGGCATGAAAAAAAAAGCAGAGTTCGGCGAGAGAGAAAAAAAAGCCCAAAATTTTGCTTGGAGAATACCTAAAAATTCTTAAAACCTCAGTAACAAAAAAGGCTTTTTGCTGCGGATGAAAAAAAATAAACTGTTGAATAAAAAGAGCTAAATAGAAAATTAATTTTTTAACATTGAATCCAATGGGCTGTCGAACTGAATCACTTCTCTATGGGGCAATTTCCCTGGCACGGCACAATATGGCAGTTTAACTATACAATTCATCCTTGTCATATATATTGTATCAAATCGTCCTGGCATTGTCTGATAAATCCCAGATAATTAATCTGTTGTAGTCGCAAAAAATCGAATGATGGAAGTTGACAGTGGAAGAGGTCTGAATCTCCTGCATGTTGTGGGATCAGTCGGATGATGGCAGACAATATCTGATGATCGCACTAATTCGGACCTAGTGGACGGCCAGCTTTACAGTGCGGCTTTTCCTTTTGCTGTTTAGATCAGTTTTTAAGAAGCAAGGATGTATCTGCAATGCAGTACCAGCGACTAGCCTGTTTTTGCAATTCTGGCAAACACAGCAGTTTAGTGGATGATAATCTATGTCAACTGATGCTGCTTACTATCATGTTCACAGTATTGTCCGGTTTCATAGCTTGTACATTGTGGATCACTTACAATTCTGCAGATCTAATAGCTGATGTCAAGACTGAAGTAAGGGTTATCTAGGTCTGGGTAGACCATAACCTTCATCAGCTTGTCTTCTCTTCAAACACACTGATTAACTTCACCCCTCTGAAATGTAATGTCCAGTGTAATCACTAGCAAAAATCACTTTTTTGCAAGGCAACAAATGGCACCACTTCAGAAAAGAAAAATGCGAACATATACAAGAGAAGCTTCTGTGTGATGTTTCTCCTGTGGCTGCTCAGATTTTTTTGTGAAGTGCATACATTTGTCAAAGATATTTTCAACATCAGCACTTTCTGAATATTGTGTATTTGGTAAACACTCATTCTGTTGTCCATTACCTCTAATAAAAGGTCTTTAAGATCTGAGGTTTTTGTGCTGTCAGGGTTTACAAAGAGCCTTATTGTCTTTTGGATACTTTTGTCAGGCTCCTAAACTGGACCAAACCTTTTTTTTTTTTTTTTGTATCTTTTGTGTAATGTAACCAAATGTGTAAATGTATCATTTTAGGATTGGATGAAATGTCTACAGGCATTTTGCAGTTTACGAAAGGCTACGCAATCCACATCCAATAAGCGTCTTCGACAGGTTAGTTTTTCATTGCTTTATTTATTCTAGCCCTGATGAAGCATGTGTTTGACAAAGCATGTATGTCCCAGCAGGCCTTCATTTCATGTCACATTGACTTTCTTGTTTTGAATGGCTTTATGGCTCACCTCAGGATTTTTCAAACCATGTGTTCTGGTGAACTTTTTTACTTCTACTTTCACTGCCTTATCTTCCATCTTCACTACTTGCTCACACTCCTTTCTAACCCCAACTGTTTCATATAGGTGCATTGATTCAAAGAGGCTGCTACTCTTTTGCCATGTTACAGAACGCTCTTTACTGTGTCTCAGTAAAGCATAATATATCATTAAAAGCAGAACTTTTTAAAGAAGAATGCAAATTTTTTTTTCTCTAATCTTCATTAAAAAAATATATTTCTTTTCCCACCCTGGGATAAAGTTTAACTTTAAGAAACCTTTTTTTTTCAAATTTATTCCCTGTTCACACTGTGCGATTTAAAAATCGTGCTATTTTTTTTTTTTCCATATTCGAGACGTTGCGGTTTTGCAAAGCACCACCAATGCAAATCGCAAATCTCAAAGGGTCGTCGCGTGGCAAGATGTGAATGGCTCCATTGAAATGCATTGGAGAAGCTACATAGCGCGATGTTGCGGCAAAACCCGCGCAATAAAATCGCAGTGTGAACGGGGCCTTAAGAAAACTAAATATAAATGTCTGCCTTTGACCACAATGCTTTATCTGTGCCTAACATTTTTTTTATTTAGTAAATTCCTACTAAAATTCCTTCCTAAAAATTCCTTCCTAAAAATTCCTACGGAGGTACCACGTAAACCACAGAAAAGGTGGCCCAGTTGGTATATATCAGTTAAAATATAACTTTTATTCATTGATGCCCTTAAAACGTGTATCAACACTAATTCCTAACACGTGAGTTACATCGCCCCACACTCATCTAAAAACCATTTCAGGATTTCTAGCCAGAAATGGCATTTTAATATCTTTTAATGCTTAGTTGTGGCCAGATGCAGTTGATCGGTGCTCCACGCGATTAGGACCTCTAGGCTAATTGGATACATGGTTCGCAATGTAGGGCAAAAGTATGCACACAAAGGTACCCTTTGTACTGGTATTGTCAGCCTGTGTGATGCCCTTACAAATCTGGTCATTTAATTGGCGATTTATAACCATATGAATGGAGTTTAAAACCAATGGGCCGTATGGAGGGTGGAAGTCTGTTCATGTTTAGATTATATAGATGCCCTGTAATACCTGCGTTTGTTATTCCTACGACTTCTGGTTGATTGTCCTGAAACCTACTTCCAATAGCTTAAAGAAACTAGGTGACAGATCAGGTGTCCATTTCTGTGGTCATATAGTGTTTTGTTAATTTTGAAGTCCGTGCCTGATTCATTCTATTGAATGACATGTCTGGAACCGGCGGTTCGAGTGTACACGGTGTCCGTGTCAGATGATGCACACATCAGGGTATTTAAACCCGGGTAGGACACTCTACAAACCTGCTCTCGAAGAAGCCGCTATGTTTTAAGTGGCAAAAAGCGCGCCAAGCATGTCTTTAAACTCTGCGCTATTCTGCATCGCAGAGGAAATATCTGTTTAGTTGATATCCAATTAGATGACCCTGGATGTCGATAACGGATAGACCGTTATCTCTATATGTGGGTAACTCTACAAGGAGACCAATTAGCTGTTTTTTTTTTGTTTTTTTTTTTAGATCTAGTTTTGAGAATTTCCCTTACATTTTTTTTTCTTTTTAAGAAGTCCTTCAGTTTGTTAGGGTTTACAGCGCTAATTGTATAACCCCCCCCCCCAAGGATTTTTGTTTGAGATTTGTTAGTACTAGGTATCATGACGTTTTGGTGGATTGTTACTTCTAAAATATGTGGTTTTTTTTTTTTTTAAATGCAACCTTTTCTTCTCCCTAGGTCAGCAGTCTGAACCTGCATGTTGAAGAAGCCCATAAGCTCCCAGTGAAACATTTTACTAGTCCGTATTGTAATATCTACCTGAATTGTGTGCAGGTAGCAAAGACACATGCCCGAGATGGCCAGAATCCAGTTTGGTCAGAAGAGTTTTTCTTTGAGTAAGTCTGGGTCACCTCTGTGTCACTGTCACCGCTGCATTACAGAAAGCTCAGGTTTATTTTAGGAGTAGATAAGACAGGTTTAGGGCTTTGTGGAAAAACACAGGAAATGTTGTGTTGGAAAGCACGATAATAAATTTAATACATGTGGCAGCAACATTGCATATATTACTAGAACTAGAGTAAACCAACAAAGCCATTAAAAACACAAAACATTGAAATGGAAATTGACTTTTACCTCAAATAACATTACTGGGAACTTATGTTTAACACATTTTTACAAAAGCAAAATGTAAAGTTACTTAAACTTTTTTATATTTGTGTTTTTTCCCTCAGTGACTTATCAACAGACATCAATAGATTCGAGATTAGTCTAAGTAACAAAACAAAAAAAAGCAAAGATCCTGACATATGTAAGTAATAGAATGTCTCTTGTTATGTATGCCTTTATAGCAGTTTTTGTTCTAAGCGCTACTCTGTGGTAATGTGTAATCTATAAAGTTGCATTTAATAGTGGCAGCTTTATTGTAATAACCACTAACCTGGTCTTTCGGTGAATAGGGATTAGTTTGTGTATGTTACTTTCGGGGTTATTCAGAGAGAGGTGAAAAGCTGGAGAATGGCTATTTTGACCTAGAATTTTCCAATTTGGAAAGTGCGATAAATAGGAGAATTTTTCTGGTTTGGCTATTTTGACCTAGAATTTGTCATTCTCCAGTCATTCTCCTGCTTTTCACCTCTCTCTGAATAACCCTGTATGTTTTTATACAATATATAGGTTGAGTACCTCTCAACCTGAAATCCAAAAACTGAAAGACTCTGAAAACTTCAGTTTTTGGAACCTTTCAGTCATTATGCGCCTCTCACCACCTGCATTTTAGAGCATTTGTTCCCTGTGCCTCCCAGCATGCCATCATGCCCTTTCAGTGCCAGTGTGTTGCTTAAGGGACGCTGTGCTGTAACACATGTGTGACTTGACAGGTGCTGCTCAGCATGTCCTTTACAGCCCCCTGGCATGTGTAACACTGCCAAGATTCCAAAATATTTAAGTATCCATAATTCTCACGTTCCCGTGCATTCTGGATAAGGAATGCTGAACCTGTAAACAAATAATATATTGTGTTTATAATCACAAGTTAGCGTGATCAACCCCCCCCCCCCCCATCTCCTGAAGGTACATGGAATTTTGTGATTTGCCGAAAAACTGTTTCTACCAGACTATGCTGCTTTACTTGACTACCATGAATAATAATTTCATTTGTGCCTCTGCTAGCATTGAGGGCCATTGGATTGGGTGGACACTCGCTTAAGTGACTGCTCCATCGTGTCCCATCTGGGAAAGCCCAGGGCTAAATTTAAGGAGAGTGTTACCCTGACTATAAGGTTCAAACCAGAGGTTAGGTGCCGGAAGGTCTCAATAGGGGTCAGTATTGAACCTATCTCTGTCCCCACCAGAGAATGGCTTGAGACTTAATTACATGTTTGTATTTACGTAAACCTTTTTCAGATTTCATTTTAAATGTCTCTGGTTTTCTGATCTGCAATGATTTGTCTTGGTGCGATAATGTCTTCTACTATCCCATTCTTATTCATTTCCTGTCACTTAAAGTAACACTCTTGTATGACAAAGCTTTACCAGACTATCTTTTTGTCAACCAGTGTTTATGCGATGCCAGCTAAATCGACTCCAAAAAAGCCATGTGACAGATGAGTGGTTTCAACTCAGTTCCCATATACCACTGAAAGGTATAGAGCCAGGATCTTTACGTGTCCGGGTACGATACTCTATGGAGAAAATTATGCCAGAGGAAGAGTACAGTGAATTTAAAGAGGTATACAGCTGATTATTGCACATACTGTCAGTTGGGTTTTATTCTCCTAACCTCGCTTCATTGTATTTTGCAGCTTATATTACAGAAGGAGCTTCATGTAGTGAATGCATTATCACATGTATGTGGACAGGACCGAACACTACTGGCTAGTATTTTGCTTCGTATTTTTCTACATGAAAAAATGGAATACTTACTTTTGAGAACACTAAATGACAGAGAAATTAGTATGGAAGGTATGAATATTTTAAACTTCATGTACTAAAGGTTTTTGTTAGCGTTTTTACATTCCAAACGGAATCATGTTCCATATTACAGATATGTAAAGTTTTGAGTGAACAAGCACCTGCTTTGAGGTGCGCGTATACTTGCACATGTACCCAGTTCTGCTTTTAATAAATCGCCCTGAAGTCTTCTATATCTACCAAGACTTTCATGTAATGGGCAAAAGTGATTTTTTTTTTCCTCTTTATTGTCTACTTTGAAGAAAGGATTTGGAAGAATGACCTGCTTTGGAGGTTCATTTAGAAAGTACAGTGCCACAACCTTTACTCTGACATCATTTGAGAAAATGTTCTAATTTCTTGTCTACTAGGAGGGTGAAGAATAAACCACGCAGATAGTTTTCTACATATGTAAATGTTCCACTGTTTAATATTGTGTAACCTACAACATCGTTTTCACACACTACATGGTATCTTTTAACTGTAGAGACAGAAATGGCAAATGAACTTTATAAATGGTGCAAAAAAAATCCCTCCTGCCTTTTTCCTGTAGAGATGGAGCATTTTTGAGAAACTTTTTGGCCATCAAGCGAATTGAATGGAAAGTGCCTTTCCAGTGGTCAGACCATCCTTTTCTCCACCTTTTCGAACGTGGCCAAGAACACGACACGGTATCAAAGCGCCACGAACAACGCTGTGGTGGGAGACCCGATTAACCAACCGTCTCCACGAGATTCCTATCGGATGGGGACGCCACCAGCCCCCTGGATACGTTGAATAGAAAAAAGGATGGATCTCCAGTGGAAAAGAGGTGCCAAACGGTTTATTCATGGAACAGCAACCCTTGAAAAATCAGTGACGTTTCGACCTTGAGATCTTAATCATACATACAGACTGCAGCACATAACATCCTTAAATACCCCAACCAGACAATTAAACAATTAAGATTTTAAACAATATCTCATTAAACAATCAAGTAATTAGGTGGAGATAAAATGTCATGGGGTATATTCAATTAAAGGAAGAAAAATGTGGCCACATAGACGTGATTTAAAAGAAATGAGGGGAATATATATCTCCAATACAATCCAAAAAATGGAAACGTGTAAACAAAAAAATAAATAAAAAATAAGAGATAAATGAAAAATAAATAAATAAAAAGGAAAACAGAGGATATGGAGCAGACTACATGATTATATAGATCATAGATATTGAACAGACCTATCGAGACAGTATTATCACGAGTATGTATCCATGTCAAGTATCATGTGTATAAACCCAAAAATGTCTCTATGTCATATGATCATAACTAAATAAATTTCCAATCCATCACAAGAGGTGAGGCGATAATAATGTGGATATGTAGATATAAGGGATGGATGACAATAGGCCCGTCAGTGTGATAGGGCTATAGAGGACTCAAAAGCATATGCCCAGATCGAATTCTCTATTAAGGCCTTTCGGCCATAATGTATCTAATCTATGTATCCATTTCTTTTCTTTACATTTAAGTAATTTAGTTCTATCGCCTCCACGTCTAAGTGGTGGAACACAATCTACCACCTGGAAGAGTAATTGAGCTACACTATGGGAACAGTTATGAAAGTGTTCTGCTACCGGCAGTTCTAAGCGTTTAGTCCTGATAGTTGATTTGTGTTTACTAATTCTATCTTTGACTCGCACTGTGGTTTCTCCGACATAAAGGAGACCACATGGACATTTAAGAACATAAATCACAAATGAAGAATCACATGTGAAAAAATATTTTATGGGGATTTTTTCCCCAGTCTGTGGATGTGCTAAATGATCACCTTTAATGACTGCATTGCATGAAGCACAATGTAGACAGGGAAATGTCCCACACTTTTGTGGAGCTAAAACATTACATAGATTACCCTTTGTAGATCCCACATCCGCCCTAATGAGAGAATCCCTAAGATTCTTATTTCTTTTATGTGCAAATAGCGGAGTCATCTGAAAGGAAGGGATGTCACTATAGGCCTTATGGAGAATCCGCCAGTGTTTCTTAAGGCCTATAGTGACATCCCTTCCTTTCAGATGACTCCGCTATTTGCACATAAAAGAAATAAGAATCTTAGGGATTCTCTCATTAGGGCGGATGTGGGATCTACAAAGGGTAATCTATGTAATGTTTTAGCTCCACAAAAGTGTGGGACATTTCCCTGTCTACATTGTGCTTCATGCAATGCAGTCATTAAAGGTGATCATTTAGCACATCCACAGACTGGGGAAAAAATCCCCATAAAATATTTTTTCACATGTGATTCTTAATTTGTGATTTATGTTCTTAAATGTCCATGTGGTCTCTTTTATGTCGGAGAAACCACAGTGCGAGTCAAAGATAGTTGATTTGTGTTTACTAATTCTATCAGGACTAAACGCTTAGAACTGCCGGTAGCAGAACACTTTCATAACTGTTCCCATAGTGTAGCTCAATTACGCTTCCAGGTGGTAGATTGTGTTCCACCACTTAGACGTGGAGGCGATAGAACTAAATTACTTAAATGTAAAGAAAAGAAATGGATACATAGATTAGATACATTATGGCCGAAAGGCCTTAATAGAGAATTCGATCTGGGCATATGCTTTTGAGTCCTCTATAGCCCTATCACACTGACGGGCCTATTGTCATCCGTCCCTTATATCTACATATCCACATTATTATCGCCTCACCTCTTGTGATGGATTGGAAATTTATTTAGTTATGATCATATGACATAGAGACATTTTTGGGTTTATACACATGATACTTGACATGGATACATACTCGTGATAATACTGTCTCGATAGGTCTGTTCAATATCTATGATCTATATAATCATGTAGTCTGCTCCATATCCTCTGTTTTCCTTTTTATTTACTTATTTTTCATTTATCTCTTATTTTTTTATTTATTTTTTTGTTTACACTTTTCCATTTTTTGGAGTGTATTGGAGATATATATTCCCCTCATTTCTTTTAAATCCCGTCTATGTGGCCACATTTTTCTTCCTTTAATTGAATATACCCCATGACATTTTATCTCCACCTAATTACTTGATTGTTTAATGAGATATTGTTTAAAATCTTAATTGTTTAATTGTCTGGTTGGGGTATTTAAGGATGTTATGTGCTGCAGTCTGTATGTATGATTAAGATCTCAGGGTCGAAACGTCACTGATTTTTCAAGGGTTGCTGTTCCATGAATAAACCGTTTGGCACCTCTTTTCCACTGGAGATCCATCCTTTTTTCTATTCAAGAACACAAGACAGACACATGCTCATCCTTCAGTTTGTTGGCATCCGTGGTAAAGCAAAGAGGAAATCTTAACTCTATAAAAATGCCCCAAAACTAGAATTCAGTATTCCCCCCCCCCCATACATCTATCATGCGGAGACCACATACATAAGTAATATATAAACTTGGTTTCACACCACTGCTATTGTTTCAGACATTTGCTATTCGCGTTCATTGCATTATTAAAGGGCCTGACGATAAGTCACAACAAAGAGGAATCGGGTACATATAGTCCTTCCTATTTTATTTTTTATTTGGGCAACATTTGATGTTGTAATCCAAACAATGCCTAATTAAAGATCATCTTTTGTTATTTTTTGGTGTGCCTGATTGTCATATTTTATTTTGGAAGCTATTGGGTTGGCTACCTGGTCAATGGACGCAGCCACGATTTCTTTAAAGGTATACTCTACTAAAATATAGTCTCCTCTTTTTTGCCGTTAAATAATTGAGCGGTGGCTGCTGACACGCTTGGTCTGAGATCGTGACGTCGGCAGCTCGAGCGTGCTAATGTTTCGAGTGACCGAACTAGTGCCCAACAGCCGGGAAGTTCAAACCTCCCGGTTGCTTGATCCTTGGGGGGGGGTTGGTTGGAGCAATCTCTCCACCCTGAAGTTTCAACCATTTGGGGGACCTGGGAGGGGATACTCCACACACCCTGGCCACCTTAAAAAGCCAACGTGTGGTCGGGTGTGTAGAATATCCCTTTAAGATCACGGATCCAGTTTTCTTTACTAGGTCCCCATTTTTATTTTTTTTATATTAAAAAAAAAAAGGGAACTTTATGAAGGAATTATATGACAATACTATCCAACAGTTTCTTCAGTGCTTTACAGTAACCGTGGGAATAAGACAAAATTAATGGGAACAGTTGGGCCCTGCTCAGATGAGTTTACAATCCAGAGGCATTGGAGTGGAGGAAGACCAGAGGAGTTTTATGGTAGTCAGAGTTGTTATAGTATGCATTGCGGAAATTGTTGTCTGCAAGCTAAGTGATAAGGAGCGAAGGAAGGGACTTCGGCATATTGGGGGGGGGGGTGTAGTTTGATTGCTTAGAATTCACAACGTTTTCTGAATGCGATTAAAGGACAGCTAATTGTGGGTGTTGTAGTTCAGAAATATCTGCGGGGCCAGAGTTGGCGACCCCTGGGTTAAGGGAAATGTACTTCGGCCCTCAAAGAAGTGAAGTGTTTTAAATAGAATTGAACTCCACTTAAAGACCTGTTCTAGCTGTTCGTTCTTGCTGAACATATCCTGCCACCGCTCTTGAAGTCGAGCATGCTTAAAACTGCAGTAATGTTGTCTGTAGCCGTCTTTCCACCGTTTTTAAGGCTAGTGTCAGATGAGTGTCTTTGGAGAGTGGAAGGAACGTCCATGAGAGACACCCGTCTGGCCACCTCGCTCAGTGCTGCAAAGCGTGATCCTCCTATGGAGAATCGCTCTTTGCAGTTCAGTCAATGAGCGTCCTAACACTTTGCTGGAGAGGCTTGGATAACAGATGCCCGTTGTGGGCACGTACAAGCGTGTGACCGGACCCGTTGCGGTGTCACAACGCTGCGACGGACGCCGGTAAGCACGTCAGTACGAGCGCACGTAGAGTGCTCGTCTGACGCCAGCCTTAAAAGGGATATATTGTAGTGAAATTCCCAGCCTTTGACACCACGGTCTGCTGTTGTATGTGTAACGTAAATATAAACTTATCATGTTTAAAGTCCGTTTGATTGTTTTGGCAGAACAGTGTTAATTGAATATTTTATATACCAGTAGTTTTACATTTACAGATGAGGCTACAACTCTGTTCCGTGCAACCACATTGGCCAGCACACTGATGGAGCAGTACATGAAAGCCACCGCAACTCCGTTTGTTCATCATGCTCTCAAAGATACCATTTTAAAAATACTAGAAAGCAAGCAGTCTTGTGAGGTGAGTCTATTGAAGTGTTCACAAATTACCTTCTAATCTTATGATTCCACCCGGAGTTTTACTGGGTTAAAATTTGGCCACAAAAACATTATTTCTCTATGACAAGTCTCCGTTCATAAAACTCTGCACAACTCTGATTTAATGAAATGTATCTTGTGCCTGTATAATATTTGTTTGAAGAAGGCTGTTTTCTTGGATGACTCGAACTATGACCCTTTTTTTTATTAGGCTAGGTTCAGACGAACGCATTTTTCGCATCGTCCGTAAAAAAGTGCGTCCGAATGCATGGACGTACTTTTTCACGGAATACGCGATAGCGGTCATACGATGCGCAATTACGGCTGTGATTTTTTTTTTTTTTTACGGATCCAAACCAGGAAACTTTGGGTGTCTGGACGTTATGTTGGCCGGGCATGAGCAGCGCCTGACGTCTCCTAATCACGCAAACACGCCGCTAGTGGAGGCAGCGCACTCTGTATGTCCGTACTAGCGGTTCGACGTTCTTGCAAAAATGCGTTTGTTTGCCGCTTACGTTGCATGGCCGAACTTTCGTGCGGCCGTAATTCGTGTGTGGGCCTGCGTTGGACGTCATTTGCTGCTACCACGGCCATCATAAAGTGCGGGTAAACGCACGTTCGCACTGCGTTCGTCTGACCCCAGCCTCAACTGAAAATAACACGAAAGCTTAAACGACATACAGGGTTATTCAAAGAGAGCTGATTGGCCCCGAAAGGTAACCGAACAGTGAAATTCAGCGTATAGCCATTTGGCTATTCTGAGAGCAGGCAGTTCGCCAAATGTAGGCGAATTGTCTGCAGATTCGGTGCCTGTTCCGTTGCCTGTTCGAGGGCAGTGACATCTCCATAGAGAAGCAATGCTTTGTCTATTCAGAGAACCCAAAACAGCAGGGAGAATTGCCGAATTGCCCTGTTGTTCGGTGGTTCCATACGACCGATTTATTCAGGAGAATCCCATAGGCTTCAATGTTAAAAATATTCCCGTTTTAATTCAGTATCTAATATACCGTTGATTATAATATTCTGCAGTAAAAAGTCTCTTTTTATTTAAAGATTTTTTTTTTTAATCTTTAGGCATTTTTCGGAATTTTTTAGGAATTTTTTTCACTTTTTTTTTTTTTTCCTTTAAATCGTTTTTTCTTTTTTCTGTAACAGCCCTTTTATCATTCATTGGATCTTATATGTAAATTTCAGACAAATTTCGTTCTGTAGTTTCTTTGCAAACACAGTGTTTCACTTTTCAAACGTTCAAGCGTACTTTTTTTTTTTTTCCCCCCCCACTCAATTCGTCTGCGGTGTCGGCTTTTTCTGGTGGCTGCTTTGGTTCATCCGGCGTGTTCGGTGGGGTTATTCCAGCTGTCTTGCGGGTTTTAGTGAGCAGCAGGTTTTGCAGTGAGTGAGCGGGGCGGGTTTGCGCCGGGTTTTCCTTACACTTCGGGACCCTGTGGTGCTTGCTGAATACACCGCAGGGTCGCCAAAATAGGATCGCCGAATTGAACGAAAAGTCACCGAACGTACGGTGACTTTTTGATTGTCTTTGAATAACCCGGTTTATGTGGTTTTTTTTGCTACGTGACAGATTAAAACAGATTCTGCCTAAACTGAGCAAAAAGCTACTTTTCATGTCATCTTAACCCTTGAATTCATTCAGTAATAGTTACGTATTGAACAGCCTAAAAACCAAAACGTTTATTCTGAGCTCATAGCACAAGAAAAAAAAAACCCCTTCCAGCAAGTGATGATTTGCCTGTGTGATTGCTGGGACATACACGTGTGCTACAATCTATTCACCTAATGAGCCATCAGGAGACCGTGGAAACGGTGCTCTGTAGCGTGCATTAAAAAGCGCGATATTAGGTTTTTTCACTCAAAGAATATGGAACAATAGTTAAGATGATATATCTGTAACATTTTCAGTTTTAGCCTTTCCCAACATTGTTTTCAAAGTGATCCCAACTCCTTTTTCTTTTTGTGAAATTGTGTATTATCATGGCATTAAATATGTTCCTCTACTCCAGTGAACCTGTCCTCAGGACCCTCAACCAGGCCAGATTTTGCAGATCACCTTGGGGAAATGCAGACTGAATCCTGCAATCACTGAGAAGCAAATCATATCACCTGTGCTGTGCTTCACATATCTGGAAAACCTGGCCTGTCAGTGGGTCCGGAGGACAGGTTTGGGAAACACTGCTCTTACAAGTTTCTCCTCAGCCTTTACTTGGCGTTAATGTCTCATCCAGTGCCAGATTAAAGGCCCTTCGAGCAGCAAAGCCAGTTTATTTATTTATAAAGTATTTTACCAAGAAAGAAACATTGAGATTTCTCTCATTTTCAAGTATGTCCTAGGTACAAGAACATAGAACTGTTACAGTAACCTGGTTGTGCAGTGACCTGTCCTTACTGATAACTGGGTACAAATATCTTAAACTTAATAAAATGCATTTAAGTATAAAAATGATTGAATATATTCATTGCTAAAATACTTTTCAAACCATTAACACGTTATTTGCTTTCTTTACAGTTAAATCCTTCCAAGTTGGAGAAGAATGAAGACGTGAGTGCTAATCTGGCCAATTTACTAACCCTGCTTTCAGAGTTGGTAGAAAAAATATTCATGGCAGCAGAAATACTTCCTCCGTGAGTAACGAAGATTTTTTTTTTTTTTAAAGATCTGAAAATTGTCCCGATTGATCTGAAAATGGTAAACCCATATTTTTAGGGGAAAAAATTGTACTGATCTTTGTTTTCTTCATCCAGGACACTGAGGTATATTTACGGATGCTTACAAAGATCTGTTCAACAAAAGTGGCCTTCAAATAACACTATGAGGACAAGGGTTGTAAGGTAAGTCGATAATTCCCAAGAAAATAAAAAGATGAATGCAAATTATACAAGGCAAATCACCTGAACGCTTTAGAGTTTGATATTATTTTCAACAAAGACCTGACTAGTTATGGTTCTAATTACTCGCCATCCCCAAAGTGAGCAATGGGCACACATACTGTAAGGATTTTGTGTTTCATGTTTTGGATTGTTTTTTTTCTTTGAGGACAGAGTATGAATTTTGACATGCTGTCTTTGTTCATACTTCCCATAACTCGTTGGAAAATGCAAATAGGTGTACAGTAGTATATAACAATGATACCTCTTATCTGTAAACCTGTTTCTGATTAAACCGATTAATGTAAGATCCTTACACTGTAAAATCTATAGGGTTATGTTTCCACAACACACTCAAAATCACTTGCAATCTTTGTGAAGAAGCACAAACATTCAATGAATACAGGGTTATAAACAGCAAAACAATATCAGCAAAACCACACATTGTGAATATACACCTTGATTTGTTTTTGATGTTCTTCAATGAGTTTGTACTCATACTTCAAGGCATAATACAGATGCCATTGCTCCATAAGGTTTGTTATGGTTCAGTGTTGCCCTTAGTGCTAATAGTAGCAGTCTGAAACTAATAGAACTTTTATGATTAATGTGTTGTGCATTGATTTTTACATACATTTTTTTTGTTCCCAAGACAGGTGTAAGTCTTTTGGGTGTGTGCACATATATGTAATTTAATTTAATCACCCTTTCTTTGTCATTTTTGCTTTCAGTGGCTTTGTGTTCCTGAGATTAATCTGCCCTGCTATACTTAACCCAAGGATGTTTAATATCATCTCAGGTAAACTATACAAGGCTACTGGACATTTTTTTTTTTGTTCTGTCATCTTCTTAGGTCCTGGTCATGGAGTAACCTTTTTATATTATGATCTTTGCTAGATTCTCCTTCTCCGACTGCTGCAAGAACATTGACGCTGGTCGCCAAGTCTCTGCAGAATTTAGCAAATTTGGTTGAATTTGGAGCCAAAGTAAGTTAAAGTGTGTTTTAAAGATTATTCAGGCGAACGGTTGTAATTTTTACATCTTGCAGATGCAAAATATGCACATTTAATACAGCAAAAAATGTGATAAGAAGCTGTCTTTTATAAATGTGTCTGCGATCAGAACCAGAATTTTGCAAACCAATTTTCAGTTTTAACCAAGTTCTGTGTTTTCTCTTCAACGCTTACTTTTATTATGTCTTTTCTGCATGCTATAATACTGAGGTCTGCTAGTATTATTACCTGGTGCTTAATGTCACACTTTATTCCTGGTGGGCGATATAATGCAGTCTCCCTGATATCTGAGAAATTTTAGTTAAAATTATTAAAGTACAAAAACATATGCAGTACTAGTACTTTAGTTACTAGACACTCAGACATAAAACTGTCAGATTAATAGGAGGGAGAGCAGAGACAGGGAAACTGTTCATGCCTTAATGTACTGATACATCTTTGTACTTTCACAATAAATTCATTCCAAATCAAACCTATTCTAGCGATGGGCTAGATGCCAAGTCTGGTGTAAACTTAACCAAAGCTGCTTTAAACTTGGTGTCTCCATCGACTTTAATTGCTCTGGTAAATGTACTAGAACTCTGGTTAAAATGTACCTGTAGTGAACAGGTTCACTTTTCCTGTGATGTCCCATCAAGGCATGGGTATTGCATTGATCATAAAGATTAATGCAATATGCCAATTGTTAATGAGATATTGCTAGCTGCTACCATCATGCTTGTCCTCCATTGGTGACACACATTGAGGGGCATCGTACACAAGTTTTGCCAGACTTGGAATCTAGCCCAAAGTCTTTTACTGTGAATATAAAAGTTCCCATTTAGAACGGTTTGCAACTTTTTTCCACATTATTTACACTCATTCATATACACGTACGGTTTAATTTCCCCTCCCCTTTGCACATGTTCATGTCGTCTTTCTAATACCAACATTAAATATTTTCTTTTATAGATTTGTCAGAATATTAACACACTGGTCTTATTATAGAAATTTGCTGCATTTATCAGTATTCCAGCCTTTTAGGGTTTTGAAGAGGGTTGCTTACTCCGTCATAGAAAAAGGTTAAGTGCCACATGTTGAAAGTTTTTTTAAATGGCACATAAATTCAACTGACCATAACTAATTCTACATGACACAAACTGTCCAGGCTGTGCTGCTGTCCCATGAAGCAACACCGTTTAATGATCAATTACAGGACTAGTTTGAATAACTCAGTGTCACAATCATAAAGTGCATCTGTCAAGACCAATCGAAGTTGGGATGATTTGAATGGGGACCACTCCCTATATATGGTAGTATTTTTTTGCTGACACTTTAAAAGGGAATTTCCCCAAATTTCCCATTCTAAGATTTTTTTTGGCACTCACTTCCTGTGGCATGCCATCAGGACGAGTGACAGCTGTGAGCGGGAGAGTTGTCCTCCCACATGCATAAAAGTGGGACCGATTGCAAGCTGGTGTGCCAAGTGTTGAGTTAGTGCACAGTTTACAACTGGTGGACGGTCACGCTATTTGACAGCACTGTTACATCTCTACCATAGAGAACAAACATGGCAGGGCACGTCGCTGGAACCGGGTGAGTACAGGCTGCAATATCTCAAGAGATGCGAAATAACATTGATATCACTGTGGTCTTGAAGACCAATCTCCTGACGGGATATCACAGGGAAGGTGCACCTGAGTAGTACAAGTGTGCTTTGAACAGATAGAAGTATGGTCTAGGTATATAATTTCTGCAACATATTTTCACGTGGAATTTAGTCATTGTGTGTAGGATCTAATTGATGCATGTTGGTGTATGTAATGGGTTTTTTTAATACTGACCTTGGCATTAACCTTATCACATCTTGATACCAAAATATTGAGTGGAACCCACAAATGAGTATGGAGTATGGTGTATGCGACCCACTATAGAATTGTTAATTCCCTATGTGTTTAATGGCAAATACATAACTTTATTTGAATTAGTCGACCTCAAAAACCAATTAAATCGAGACGGTTTAAACGTGCACAATAAAAACCTGCCCCTGTATGCCTCCCATATTTTTGATCCTCCACTTGAAGGTCTTTAATGGGCACACAGGAGATGGCAGCACCACTTTTGGAGCTCTGTGAAACTCTTACATGCATTAAGAACATACAATGGTCTAACAACCCTTCCTTTTATTCTGGTTGGCACGGGAGGAACATGATGCTGCTGTGCCACAAAACTGCGTTTTTTCCTCTGGAGCTGTAAGAAAAATTAGTTATATATATATTTTTTCCTCTAATCGATGCCGCTTTTGCACTTGCCATTGCATGATACTCATTTCATTGTAAATGTAATCCATTTCTCACGTTATTTTGCCACTCTCACCGTAGACCCCCTTGAAGTGTCAGCAATCGCCTTGAAAATGAACAGTCTCTTGACACAATGCACACAATCTTTTCTTTCATCAAAGTGCAGAGTCTGCTCTTTCATAGCCTAACTAATATTTAGACTATGTAATTATCCCAACACTGCAAGAAGTCTGCCTCAAGTGGAACTGCACCTGTTAAAATTGTTTTGTGGTGATTTTAAATGATTTCTTTTGTGAACTTGGCTCAAATCTACTGTGAGAGGAGGTGTAAATCACTGTCTGTAAATACGCCACGAAAACATCCAACACATTCATTTCATTGTCCCGGTTTACACACTTCCAGATTTCCAAATTGGAATGGAAGGTGATGCATGCAATCTGCATTTCTTTTATATAGAATTCTGCTAAATTAATGACAATTCAGCTTTAATCGTGACATCCTATGACCTTTCATTAGCACTGAATGATCAGTAAAAGAATTTGTGTCCGATGGACATTTCCCTTAAAGTAAATCCCTCTTATCAAGCATGCATGGGAAAAATGTTAAACTTGTAGGATTTGCATTGACAGGATATGAGCCTGGAACATGGGAGGTGTTGTGGTATTTTGTTTTTCACAAACAGAAAAACGCCCCTCTCTTCAGTAGATTTTAGCTTTCAATAGCTCACCTGTTCAAAGTCATTTTGTTTGTCACGTACAGATTTGATGCATTTAGCAATCTCTGTGGCTTGTGACATCGATGGTTTACTGCTGCATCTGTAGAGTGCTACTGTAATCTGATTTAATTTGAACGTTTAATTTGCACAGTGACAGTCTGCTAGTATATCACTCTATGCTTCTTTGCCGTTTCTTGTGTCTTTTTCTAGTAAAGCTGTCTTTGTGTGCGTCTTGCCTTTTGATGGCAAACTAAGGAACTGTATGCATCCTTTATTCGAGTAAATCTTCATTCTTGGTCTCTGCCAAGCAGAAAGAGTCATTGTATTAGCCGTGTATGTAAGTGAAATCTGTTCTATGCGAGACCAATAACATTGAGATGATTTTTATTCAAACCTCTGTTATCCATACATCAAAGAGAAACCCCTCTTTCTTTGTACTATACACGGTTTTATCTTTTTGTCTATGCTTTTGTGTTTCCAGGAGCCCTATATGGAAGGTGTAAATCCATTCATCAAACACAACAAGCATCGCATGATCATGTTCTTAGATGAACTTGGGGTGAGTAAGTGGTGTTTTAGGGGGGGTAAAAAAAAAACTACCGCTGTGAAATATGAAGTATAGCAGACTTGTAATGCCACAGACCATTACAGAACAAAAACCGCACAGGTGCACTGAGCGAGACGTAAAAATAGAAATTGAGTGCTAGGAAATAATACAAAATAAATTGTGTGTGTGAATGTGTAATAGTAATGTATAAACAAAGCATTCAGACCCCATAATTTTGTAATGAAACGTATGTCGAAGCATTGCTAATCGGAGAATAGCCACATTTTACGCAATAATAACGGAGGTATCCATATTTGGTGCTGTTTGTCGTTATTTGCAGGGTAAGGTGTCAGATGAACGCAGTCTGAGCGCGCTCTGCGTGCATGCATAACGGACAGACGTACTGATGGAAGATACTGTAGACACCACACAGTCTGTGTTATTTTGACGGACGTAGGAAAAAAAAATTAATATGAAAAATGATAAAAATTTGAAAAGGATATGAAAAGCCATTGTGTGCGTCAAGGTGCTGGACGTCGCAAATGCGCTGCGTCTGACATCTCATCACTCACACAGAACGCTTCGCATCCATGGTAGTGGTTTTACGTTCTTGCGTCCGTTTGCCACGTGCGTTGTGCGTGCGCAGTTCAGTGTGCATGTACGTTGTGTGTGGGTCTCTATTGATCATGATTCTATGCTACGACTGACCTTAAACTGT
Organism: Leptobrachium leishanense; assembly: GCA_009667805.1. Classification (NCBI taxonomy): domain Eukaryota; kingdom Metazoa; phylum Chordata; class Amphibia; order Anura; family Megophryidae; genus Leptobrachium; species Leptobrachium leishanense. The sequence continues at coordinate 89,960,959 of CM019063.1, forward strand.
GCGGCAACTCGGACGTGATCATTGCGTTCGTCTGACATTAGCCTAATTCGACGTGCTTTTCTTGGGCTACGAGCGCACTGATTGCGCAGGGTGCTTCCGTTGAAATGGATGCACTTTATAACTGATGAGATTGTGGTTAACATGGTATCAGTTACGACAGACATTGGGGGGGAAGCTGTATGGGGGGGTTGTCTCTACATCTGTTGTTTTTTTGTGTTGATGCCATTTTGGCGTCCGTTGCAGCGTGCATGAACAAGTGCGCACGTGCTTCATTGACTTGTTTAAAAAACTACAACGTACGGTCTACCTTGCAGTCAGGCGGACATAAGTGCACTCATGTGACCTCAGCCTTAGATGTTCCTTCTCTGTAGAGACGCAGGTCACTAGTTGCACAGCAGTGAACATCGGTGCTTTGTGAATTACCCATATAAACAGGCGTGTGTCCAAAACACATTCAATCAACTGAATTTACCACAGGTGAAAATTCCAAAATGTGGAAACATCTAATATGTGATCTAGTGAAATGGGATAAGTCTGAGCTACATTTAAAGTGCCTTAGCAAAGAGTCTGAATACTTATGTCAGATTTTTTTTTTTTTTTTTGGGGGGGGGGCTTTCAGTGTTGCAGACCTATAAATAATGCTTGTATAATCAGACTTTTCCTAAAGCGCTCCTTGGCCCGCACTCCCCAGTCACTGAAAGGAATTCTGGGTAGGATGTGCAAATGACGTCTCATTATACACTTTTTAAAGGAGTATTTGCGCTCCTGTCACAATGCTGACAGCTTGAGCGAAGAATATAAGATTAAGCGGTGTGCTGTGCTGTATCCATGCACCTCAGATTGGCAAAACAAAAAATTATATTTCTGGTGGTAAGTTAACAGGATGTTACACTGCTAAAAATTTCATCTCCACTGAATTGTGTGTAATATAATTTATTTTTTTCTTCTTTCTATACTCCTTTTGTTTTCAGAATGTACCTGAACTTCCAGATACTACTGAGCACTCCAGAACAGACTTGTCCCGCAATTTGGCAGCTCTGCATGAAATGTGTGTCGCACATTCTGATGAACTCCGTACTATTAGCAACGAACGGGGAGCACAACAGGTAGTTTTTGTTGTTAGGAGACAATGATACAATGGTGTGACCGTAGTCATTCCAAACATCAGCAATAAAACATGCAAATCACACGTTTTTCAGAGAGATTTTCAGATTTGCGACATTGAGCAATGATGTCGCGGTTATGTGCGATTTTGCAAAACACCACCAATACAAATTGGAAAAAAAGGGTCATGTACCAGCGACATGCTACAGCGACGCGCGACATGTGAACAGCTCCATTGAAATGCAATGGAGAAGCGATATCGCGGCAAAATCCACGCAATAAATCGCACAGTGTGAACGGGGCCTAAGGCTGAGGCCAGACGAGCGTCTTTGCTATAACCTGCTATAACCTTCTATGCTATGTAAAGGAACAGCAAACTACTGACTTGCTGAAAAAAAGAGCAATTTCTTGGTAGCTCCTTTTATTCTTGGTTCAAGCCAGTATTCAAGAACCAGAGTGCCTGGTCTTAAGGGACTTTACAACAGCACAATCCCTTCACACACACACTTCATACTAAAAATCCTCTCCTGGTCCCACGGTGTAGAGGTTCTTGTGTTCCAGCACCTCCTCTAACTATGCAGAAGAATACTCCAAAAGGCATAGAAGAGTCACACACTACTCCACCTACACTGACTGCAACAGACTCCACAGGTAGTCAGCCCATGGTGTCCACACAACTACTGCAAAGAAACGTCACATCAGACAGGTATGTCATATGCAGGAGCAGGGGGTTCGTTGGAAAATGCAATGGTTTGGTCCTATCCAAAGAACTTTTATTAATGTTTTATAAACGTTGCATTTTCCATTAATACCCTGCTCCTGCATATGACATAACCACCTGATGTGACCGGTCCTTTGCTGTATGTATGCAGAACACTGGAAACGTGTCCCAGAGGCCTTATGGGAGTTCACATAGGGTAACACTTTTCTCCATGGAGTACTATACATTCCAGGAGTAGATGCCAGCTTCGCTGGTGATAGTGTAGCAGCCTCCTCCTGTTACAATTCAAGCTGCTCATACAGCAGCTTGATGGTTGCGCCCTCAGGTAAGTGTGACGTGCTATTTTATGTATTAGGAAGTCTTTGTTTTTTTTACACTGTAGAGCAGAGATTAGAAATCTTATTGAAGGTAGATGGATGCCCTCAACACACCATGATATGCAAATTCAATTAATTTGCCGTAATGCCTAGAGTTATCCCTTGGTACCCCAGATGTTTTGGAACTACATGTCCCCCATGATGCTTAGTTCAGACACATCTGGGGTGCCAAGGTTCGTCATCACTGGCCTAGAGTTTCCCTTTAATATTTTGGTTTTATACTGTATGTTTAACTTGTTTGTAGTGTCACTGTTCACGGCCAATTTACCTAACCTTCCAGCAGATTTTCTGCTCCAATGCCAAACATTAATGATGTGTGGATTGAAATCTTGCCAGTCGCATGTTTTATTTTCTATGACTGTAGGATCAAATGCATAATTCTTTTTATTTCAACAGCATGTTCTGAAAAAGCTTTTGGCAATTACGGAGCTTCTACAACAGAAACAAAACCAGTATTGTGTAACAAACAACACCAGGTAGCAGCCATGTGTACGTGGGCTGAATGGATTAAGGATACACGCACCTGGAAATTAAGTTCACAGTATCACTTCCGCTCGCTGTTTCCAAATAAAACGAGAAAAAAATAGCACATAATGGCCACATGCTAAGCAATGTGTGGGACTATGCAGCCAAGATACTCTGACGGTAAAGTTAACGCCAACAGTTTCTGGTCTTCAAGCTATCTCGTGCATTATTATAGTTGCACTTTTTTTTCACACTTTGAACTGACTTCCCCAAAACGCTGAGCCTTTGTCTGCTGATCATCTTTCACAAAGCAGGTTGTGTTGAGATGAACAATAGCACATTTCCACGCATCATGCCAAAGTCTATGTACATCCAAAACCTGTTGACTGACGGACAGAAACGTCATGCTTTTGGACAGTCGTTTATAACTGGATTACGAGCTATTTTTATACTGCACTTCTAACTGGTTTCTGTTGTTTCTGCTCGCGACTGTTCAACCTGAATTAGAGTGTAATTTCAAAACTGACAAGGAAGCAAGTGCTATTCTTTTTTTATTACTTGTGTTTCTGTCTTTCTGGGATCATATTATGTGCCACCGACTATGGTAGAAATTTTCCCTCAACGTCCTTGTATTAAGAGAAAAAAAAACTGACAGCTTTTTGTAAAATGTTTACACCAGTAAATTGAGTTCAATAAATTTATTGATTGTACCTATTGTGCATGCATTAAACGGTTTTGTAAAGTATGGATTGTTTTTTCTGTTCTGTAAAAGGTTTAAATTTAAAACCTAATCTGTGTATGTGGTGTTAATGATCAATCATTTACATGATAAAAATACTTTAATAAAAAGGGTTCAGACACCAAAGTAGCATACCTGAGATATTAACCACTTAAAGAGAGCAGCTATTAAAAATGATGCTTTGTATATAATGGCTGGCTTGTGGCGTTCATAGCGACGTCGCTTTCTGATCCTTCTATGTCAGTTTTTCCTATGTGCGCCAGTACTGACGTGCCTTCCGGCGTTCGCAGCGTTGTGACGCTGCGACGGGGCCGGCCACACGCTATTGCGCGCGCAACAGCGGCCGTGCTGAGGCCGTGCAGCAAGCTTCCCAATCCAAGCACTAGGACACGTGTTGACAGGGCTGCAAAAAGCGATCTTCCATAGGAGGTACCGAGCCTTGCAGCGCTGAGCGCACTAACTGCACTCGGCGAGGTGGCCAGACCGGTGTCATGTGGAAGGAACATCCACTCTCTTTTACTACCACTCGTCTGGCCCTAACCTAATAGGGAACGTGAGATGGGATTAGATCATGAGACAGAAGAATCTTTTATGTACGGATGTCACATTTTCCAGGGCTTGGAGATCAGCTTGAGCAGCTTGAGGGACTTGGTATCAGCTGATCACATAACACTGATTGGCTCTGACCTGAAAATAGTGACTGGAACATACCTTAAGACCACCTGCCTAATATTGTGTACGTTTCCCTCATGCTACTAAAATGGCTATGAAGTGTCGGTGTGGACTCAAAGACCTTTGAACATGTCCTGTGGTATCTGGCATGCAGACAATAACAGCAGATCCTTTAAGTGCTGCAAGTTGCTAGGTGGGGCCTCTATGGATCATATTTGTTGTTCCAGCACATCCCACAGGTGCTGAATCTACTTTTGGAGAATTTGAAGGCCAAGTCAACAACTTGAACTCTGTTTAGTTACAGAATGATTTGAGGAACTTTTTTTTTTTTGCAGAGTGAATTATCCCGTTGAAAGTGGCCGCTGCAGTTAGGGAACACAATTTACCCAGGACATACATTGAGATTTCTCTTGTTTTCAAGTATCCTTCCTGGTTAAATAATTTATGAACACAAATGCCATGAGAAGATTTATATGGAACAATCTAACTGTCCACTGGGTCCGCAGCCTGATGTCTCACTATGGGCAACAAAGCGTCCACACCGAAAGTGATTGGACAACCCAGGAAGACCAACAAGCAGGCCGCTGAAGACTGCCAGACAAAGAAAAAAAAAAATTAATTCTGCATTTCTTTTATGGGTTTAAACACCTACAGTGGATAACAGGTCTACACACCTGTTAAAATGTCAGGTTTCTGTGATGTAGAAAAAAAAATCATTTCTGAAGTTCCACCTTTTAATGTGATGTATAAACTGTACAACTCAATCGAAAAACAAATCTTTTAGGTGGAGGGAAATAAACTAAAATGATTGCATAAGTGTGCACACCCTCTTCTAACTGGGGATGTAGCTGTGTTCAGAATTAAGCAATCACATTTAAAATCATGTTAAAGGAGTCACTACACACCTGCCATCATTTAAAGTGCCTCTAACACCAAATAAAGTTCAGTTGTTCTAGGTCGCATCCTCCAGCAAAAGCCATAGTCTGCAAAGAAATTTCCAAGTCATTAGATAAACCATGGAACACAGTGAAGACAGTCAAGTCCTTCCAAATGTGATGGAACGAGAAGAAAACTGGTGAGGGAGACTGCCAAGAGGCCTACAGCAGCATTAAAGGAGCTGCAGGAATATCTGGCAAGTACTAGCTGTGTGGTACATGTGACAACAATACCTCATTTTTCATGGGTATGGGGTAGAGTGGCAGAATGGAAGCTCTAAGTTTTGCAAAAATACATCTGAAGTCTCCAACACGTGGAAGATGTGTTATGGTCTGAGGAAATCAAGGTTGAACTTTTCTAGGCCATAATTTCAAAAGCTATGTCCATTGTTTTTGTGCCAAACATAACACCATAACCACAGTGAAGCATGGTGGGGCAGTACCATGCCAAGGGGCTGTTTTTCTTCAGCTGGAACTAGGGAATTGTGAACAGTTCCAAATACCAGTCAATATTGGCCCAAAACCTTCATGCTTCTGCTAGAAAGCTGAACATAAAGAGGAACTTCATGACAACCTAAAGCATAAATCCAAATCAACGAAGGAATGGCTTCACCAGAAGAATAAGGTTTTGGAATGTCCCAGCCAGAGCCCAGACCTGAATCCGATGGAAAATCTGGGGTGATCTGAAGAGTGCTGTGCGCAGAAGATACCCTCGCAATCTGACAGTCTTTTTGGGTAGGAGTTTCAGTATGGCACATCTTGACTGCAACATTTGCCCACGCTTTGCAAAAACACTCCAAATCTGAGTGCTGTAATATCAAAAGGTGCTTCAAAGTACTAGTTTAAGTATGTGCACACTTACGCAACCACATTTAGTTTTTACTTACCTTCACCTAAAAGATTTCAGTTGAGTTGACAGTTTATAGGTCAGATTAAAAGGAAGAAGTTCTGAATTTTTTTTTTTACATTACAGAAACCTGCCATTAGCAGGTGGGTGTAGACTTGCTATCCATAAGAAAAGCAATCAATGTGTAATAAGTTTTAAATTCTGTAACACCTTAAGGCTGGGGTCAGACGAGCGTAGTGTTCACGTCCGTGATAGCATGAAAGAAAGTCCATTAGAGCCTGTTACACAAAGTACGTCCGCACTGAACTGCGGACGCAGCAAACGGACGCAAGGCAGGTAAGAACGTACAACCACTAGAACGGCCGCACAAAGTGCGCTGCGTCCGCATAGCTTTGTGTGTGAGTGATGGAATGTGGTCAGACGGACTGCATTTATACATCCAGCATTTTTCAGACAAAATGGTTTTGCTTTTTAATTTATTTTCCCTCCTACATCCGTCAAAATATACGTCAGTGAAAAAAACGGACTGTGTGGCCACTACTGTGTCTTCCGTACTGACGTACGTCCGTGTGCACGGACGTACAGTCCGTAGAAATCACGCTCGTCTGACCCTAGCCTAAAAGGTTCCAAAGGACTGCTTAAATTAAAGCACAAAATAAATTTTTTACATTGCATTCTATGGGATTTGCCTGTTAAAATGATCCTCCTTAAATCTGGGTGTTTCTCCCCCCCCCACCCCCACATGTATGCTGTACAAGGTAATGTCTTCGTCTGACATCCCATTTCAACTGGGAAAGGTCACTATTCTGATGACCGTGGACGAGGGTTGAATCTCCATGAGGTATTGGTTGCATGATTACAGACCCAGCCTTTAGGGTTTAAGTATTTGAGCTACAGTAGTGGTGTGTGATCTGAGTAGACCGGCTAGCCTTCACTCCCCACAGCCTGGTACACAAGACCAACACTGTATGTCCTCCTTTGCACTTTTGTTGGTAATTTCCAACCACTGTAGAAGGGGAACACCACACAAGACTAAGATGTTCAGACCCAGTTGTTTAGCCATGGCTACTTGGCTCTTGCCACAGTCACTCGGATCTTTTCAAATACATTTTCCTGCATCCAACACATGAAATTCAAGGACTGACTTTTCACTTGCCCAATATCCCACCTATTGACAGGTGCCATTGTAAACATTACCTGTATGACATCTTTGGTGTGAACAGCAGACAAGGCATCCGGGTAGTTTAACTCCTAGAAGACAGATTTAGGTGCCTCCATCTTGCAATGGCCCCATACCCCAGTGGAGCACATGGTGGCTATGGGTAGTCCTGGGGAGAAGCTAATGGGTTCGGTCACTGGTATCCTCTGGGTAGCAGCTGATACAGTGGGCACCCTTGACATAATTACCCAGTGGGGGGGGCTGTATAAAATATATACACTATGGAAATGTGATTCTACTTGCCATAGAGTATAGGAAGGGTGAAAAGGGACACTACCACTTGCACAAATAGTCTAGTTGCAGCTGTATTACAAATAACATTTCTTTGAAGGAATGTCATGTAGAAATAAAATTAAGTAAGTTATGTTTGTTTTCATTTTGCAGATTTTTCCCATGACCTAACGCTAAAATCTGCAGAAGCTTCAAATACTGTAGATTAAAACAGTACGTTAATGAGGTGGAGCTTAAAAGACTTCTAATCTATCCCCGTGATGTCCGTTTAATACATCCCACACAAGACAATGAGTTAGTCATTCCTATTCACCTCATTATATGGCCGAAGCCAAACCAGCTTTGAGGAGCAAGTGATGTGAAAAATAATGGGATTGGGGGGTTGCAGGCAGTTTACAACACATATCACAAAACCGCTGCGCCCAGTAAAATCTTTTAACATGAGAAACGGTGCAGGTAAGATCAGTAACATTACCAAAATGGGAACATTTCATTTTTTTTGGTGGTAGTGGCCCATTAATGGTAGGCAGCTGCACTGCAAGATAATTTGATTCACATTGACTAGTGACTCAAAAAAAAAAAAAAAATCAAGTGCAGTTGAGTATTTTACCAGGAAGGATACATTGAGATTTCTCTTGTTTAAGTATGTCCTGGGTGGAGAGTATGTACAGTTGGGTGTCTTGCCCAAGGACACTTACTGGAGAGATGCTCTGGCCGAGATCGAACCAGTGTCTCCACGGTTATAGAGCAGTGATGTTACCTCTACTCCACGCAGCCGGCACATGTGCAAAAAGAAAAAGTATTACCTATTTGAAAGGGAATCCTGGCATGAATTACATTTCCCTTACTACAATCTGCAACCCGTGTTTGAATTGACAGGCACCTGGCTTCCATTAGTTTTTTTCTGGCACTAGTATTTAAAAACAAAAAGTGTATGAGATTACAAAATGCTATCAATTTAAATCTAATGGAACTTGCCAAATGTAAAGGTTATTGCCTCGCTTCCCCCTGCAGAGTGGATGGCGTTCTAATTTATAATCTTACTGCGTTTCCTCCACTGGATGGAAGGGGTTAAGAAATATAAAAAGGCATACCCATCTAGCTTCCTATAAAGTAACATATCAAGTAATCCACGCAGTTTTTTTTTTTTTAAACTTTATTGTAACAATATAAATGGCACATTATATACATGTTATTTCCATCATCTGAACCAGAATGTACACAAATATAGACAATAGATAATCCACGTCTGCAGTAACTTAAAGGGAATCTACAAATTCATCGTCATCACTCCATTCTTCCTACAAATCAAAGAGTACAATGTCAAACAAGAGCAGGCCTGCTTCATTCTGCAAGTGTCATTCAGAATCGAGTTAGTATTGGTCTAACTTGCAATGCACCCCACTGCGTGTATAGAAAGAAAAGACGAATATGGCGCCATTAGTAATCTCCGCATCAATATGGAAAAATCGGAAATTCTGTCACTAAATGTCCCTGAAGACCAACAGACACACATTAAGGGTTATGGGATGATTTCCCTTCCGATGGTGCACAGCTGGTCTCCAATACCTGGGGATCACTCTCACGGCGACATGCAGGGATTTGTACCAGGCAAACTATAAACCCCTGCTTGTGGCTCTGTCAAAAGACTTGTAACAATGGTCATACCCACATATCTCGTGGTTCGGACGCATTAATGCAGTGAAGATGAACATCCAGCCCTGCGTCCTAGACCTATTTCAAACGCTCCCTATCCTGCTACCACACTCTTTTTTTGCGCAGCTCCGCACCATGATCTCAGCCTATGTATGGAATTCTAAAAAAAAACGAGAATCATCATGGCCTTGTTAACAGCTCCCAAACAATTGGGAGGAGCTGCGCTTATTATTATTCTTTATTTATAAAGCGCCAGCATATTCCGCAGCGCTGTACAATAAGCACAGTATAGACAGGGTTACAATACATTGAACATCATTTGACAAACCGTACAGGAGGAGATGAGGGCCCTATTCCCGTAGGAACTCACAATCTGGGAGGGTTGGGGTTGGAAGCAGGAGGAGAGGACTGTAAGGTGAGAGTGATTGATGGTTGCGTCAGTGAGTTGGGTGGTAGGCTTCCCTAAATAGGAATGTTTGAAGGGAGCGTTTTAAGGAAGAGAAGTTAGGGGAAAGTCTGACAGTACGAGGGAGAGCGTTCCAGAGAGTGGGGGCTGCGCGTGAGAAATCCTGCAGTCTATTATGGGAAGAGGTGATGCGGGGAGAAGCTAGGCGCAGGTCACTGTTTGACCTTAGGGAGCGGGCTGGGGTGTATTTGGTGATTAGTGGGGAGCTGAGTTAGTGAGGGTTTTGTAGGTAAGGATAAGGATTTTGAACTTAATTCTGCAGTGGATGGGGAGCCAGTGAAGGGACTCGCAGAGGGGAGCGACAGAGCGGCGGGTGAGGTGAATTAGCAAGGCGGAGGCGTTCAGGATGGATTGTAGGGGGGAGAGGCGGGACAGAGGGAGGCCAGATAAGAGATTATTGCAATAGTCGAGTCGGGAGATTACCAGGGCGTGTATGAGTTGTTTTGTGGTGACAGCGGTAAGAAATGGCCGAATTCTGGAAATATTACGCAGTTGGTATCGGCAGGAGGAGGAAAGAGACTTGATGTGGGGGGATGAAGGAAAGAGCAGAGTCAAGTGTAACTCCAAGGCAGCGAACTTCGTTTGATGGGAAGATGGTGATACCCTCCACCGTGATAGAGAAGTCAGGAGGTGGGGAGGCATTGGAGGGAGGAATAAGTAGGAGTTCAGTCTTTGACATGTTGATCTTTAGGTGGTGGGAGGCCATCCAGGAGGAGATGCCAGATAAACAGTCACTGACTTTTGAGAGGACAGGAGGAGAGAGATCAGGGGTAGAGAGGTAGATCTGAGTGTCATCAGCGTAGAGGTGGTAATTAAAGCCAAAGCTGTTGATTATTTTGCCCAGGGAGGAGGTGTAGATGGAAAAGAGCAGAGGACCAAGGACAGAGCCTTGAGGTAGAGGCAATGAAGAGGAGGAGTTACCAGCAAAGGACACACAGAAGGACCTGTTGGATAAATAGGAGTCAACCCAAGCAAGTGCAGTGTCACCGAGACCCAGAGAGTTGAGGGTCTGTAGAAGGAGGGGGTGGTCAACAGTGTCAAAAGCAGCCGAGAGGTCAAGCAGGAGGAGAATAGAATAGTGGCCGTGTTTTTTAGCAGTTAGGAGGTCGTTGGTGACTTTGGTGCGGGCAGTTTCAGTTGAGTGTAGGGGACGGAAGCCAGATTGCAGGGGGTCAAGTAGGGAATTGGAGGACAGGAAGAGGGAGAGGCGGTTGAAGACTAGTTTTTCTAAGAGCTTTGATGTGAAGGGAAGCAGGGATACAGGGCGGTAGTTGGAGAGTTGGGATCTAGGGATGGTTTCTTTAGTAAAGGGGTAACTAGCGCGTGTTTGAAGGCGGATGGAAAGGAGCCAGTGGAGAGAGATAGGTTGAAGAGGTGTGTGAGAGCAGGGGTGAGGGAGGAGGAGAGGGGAGAAATTAGATGTGAGGGAATGGGGTCGAGCGGGCACGTGGTGAGATGTGAGGAGGACAATAAGGAATTGACTTCCTCCTCAGTGGCTGGGAGGAAGCGGCAGAGGGTGGCAGAGGGGACCTGTGGGAGTGGAGGTGGCAGATAACTATCTTGTGTTGGGATGTTGCTTCTGATAGTTAAAAAGTTTTACTGAGGAAGTAGTCTGCCAGGTCTTGAGCGCTGAAGGCAGCTGTGGGGGGAGGTGCAGGTGGGTAGAGGAGGGTGTTGAAGGTGGACCAGAGCCGTTTAGGGTTGGAGGACAGCGTAGATATAAGAGATGAGAAGAAGGATTGTTTGGCCAAGTGGAGGGCAGAGGTGTATGACCGGAGAATAAACTTGAAGTGAACAAAATCTGCTTCAGAGCGGGATTTCCTCCAGGCACGCTCTGCGGTGCGGGAGCATCTTTGCAGGTAGCGAGTCTGGAGGGTGTGCCAGGGCTGAAGCTGGCGGCGTGGGGCCTTACAGAGTCGAAGAGGAGCAAGAGTGTCTAGAGCAGAGATAAGCGTAGTGTTGTAGTGATTAGTGGCAGCATCAGGGCAGGTGAGGTATGAGGGAGGTGGTGAAGTAGGTTGGAGAATTGATGGGGGTCCACAGCATGTAGATTTCTGCAAGTGTTTGTGCGGGGTGGGGGAGCAGAGTGTTTAGGAAGTCCAGATAGGTTGAAAGAGAGAAGGTGGTGGTCAGAGATGGGGAAAGGGCGACATTTGAACTCAGAAATGGAGCAGAGGTTGGAAAAGAAAAGGTCAATAGCGTGACCATCGCGGTGGGTAGGGAGGATTGTGTGAGTCCAAGGGAGGACGTGAGTGAAAGACGTTTGGAGGCAGCAGGGGCGGAAGGATCGTCAATGGGAATGTTGAAGTCCCCGAGAACTGCGCTTCCACACTTCTGGCACTACTATATAGCCTCGCACTTGCAGCGCATTGTAGAGTGGACCACTGGCTCAGTAACCAGACCGTGGGTTGCTCTCGAACAGGCAACGGCACGGTGCCCCCTGCCCTGCCTCCCGATCTCCGTCCAAAAATCCCTAATGGACCCGCACCCTCTGACACATGCTACCATACGAGCCTGGCGCACCTTGACACGCGGAGAGGGCATTGCCCCCTTTCCCTCACCACTCCAATGGCTCCCGACCTTTTCTAGAACCCTGACATCAACGAACCCCGAAGGCCAACCTATCCCTCCCCGACCCAAGCATTTCCTGACCGAGATGGGACCCACTCCCTGTAGCCAGTTGCCCGTACCACACGCGGGATCCTTTCTGACTCGATTCCACCACCATAGACTCATACAAACACTGCGATCTCACGCCCCACTTCAGGACTATATTAGACCACCCACACAATTTGAGGCATTAGTTGAGAGAGGCAGATACCCATCACATTGCCTCTCCTTGATGTATGATATGCTACAAGCACTAACCCCTCTGACTAGCACCTCACGCACTAACCGGGAACGTGAACTGAACCACACATTTGAAGACCATCAGTGGAGAGCAATCTGCCAACTAGCACACTCCAGCTCCACCGCGGTCAGGGTTCAGGAGGCTAATTATAAGGTGCTGACGAGATGGCATAAGACGCCCCAAGTCCTAACCCACTACGCAGGTCAAGGAGCTGATAAATGCTGGAGATGTGATGCCCCCGGTGCCTCTCCACTTCATATATGGTGGGATTGCCCCATTATATCTGACTTTTGGCGCTCTGTACACGAATGTCTCTTGGACGTCGCAGAACCCCCTCCTCCGTTCACCCCAGAATACTGTCGGCTTAATCACTCTGACGCCCCGCCCGAAGTTTACCGAAAGTCAATCACCGTTAGACTTTTACACGCTGCGTGCCTGGTCATACCACAGTTCTGGCGTAAACCCAATGCTCCCCCACTAACTGTATGACTGCACGAAGTAGAAAACATTAGATCGGCAGAAGAAAGGGTCGCCCTGCTCCAGGGTAAAACTGCAGAACACCACCAATCCTGGTACTATTGGATGACCACATGCCTGCCTCGTATACGGAGAGTCGCTCCCCGACCTTAGCGGGTCAAAGCCCAAATCATCTGAACCCCCGCCCTCGTCCCACCAGGTCGAAACCCTCTTCTGCTCTACGTAGCCCTGAACACTCTTACACCAAAGGTTGCTCACAGTATTTACCCTAATGCAATTTCTCCTAGGTGAACATACATGGCGAGTGCCTATTTCATTGATTTTATAAAACCTGTACACACTGAAACGGTTTTTCATGTATGTTCAACTTATTTTGCAATAAAGCACAATGTTAATAAAAAAAAAAAAAAATTCGATGGAGTTCTATTCCAAAAGCCAAATAGAACAGTTAAATGTCATGCATAAGATCAAACATTATCAAAAGTAGTAAGAGTGTACAACTGCTCAACAGGGCAAAACGTTAATGGGTAATGGTTACAGGTGACCGCTGTCGCATGGAGCTGGGCCGAGGAACACTTTTTTTTTTCTTTTACAGACTGTACGTCAAATGTTTTGTTCCCAGGCGAAAGAGGGGACTTGCCCAGACAGAGGCACTGGAGGGAAGATACATTATGTTCATTTTATAAATCTGCACGTGTGCCCCATTACAGTTTATATACACCTGCATTACTCCAAAAATCAAGTCTACTGGTGAGTGGGAGGGACTTTGCTACACCGGCTATAAATCACGCCGGAAGTCTATGTTGTGAAATGCAAGAAGACCCAGCTTCAGTCCACAGCTCTGCCACAGTGACTAAAGTGCCCACTCTCTCATAACAAGTTATGTTACAGATCCTACACCAGTTAGGTGTACATCAACTTACATCTACAAAGCAACCTGACAATTTCAAAACCGAATACATACATATGCACTTTTTTTCTTACAAACCTCTTCTCTCCTGGGCCTCTTCGAAATGCATTCATCTTCATATCCTTTTCTCTTCCTTCTACAAAAAAGAAGGGGGGGTGATTAGTAGGCAAAAACGTTAGAATTGGCAGCCAAACCCCAATGTTAAAAACTTGTATTGACGTTTATTAACCTAGAGACAATCTGCCAATATTTAAAGGCTACCTACCATGTCACTATTATATTGGCTTCACCATCCTGCAAAAGAAACACAATATAATGGTGACATGGTAGGTATATTCACCATCACCAACTTGGCTCTAGCCTTTTTTGTACTGCCTGAAGCTTCCACCGTGCCCATCATCCTCAGCCTCTTCTCTGCACCATGTGACAGTGAGACGTCCACTCTCACATGTCAGTCTTGCTGGAGGGGGCGGCATCTAGCAGCATGCAGTGCATCAGAGGCACTCTGCACTGCTGGGGACGCGGATCGCAACCAGAGCTTCTGATAAGAAAATGGATTCAACAAATTTTCAAAAATCGATTTCCAAAGTCGAATCGAACACGTCCAGCGATTAGTTTTCAAATAAAATTTTGAAGCTTTGCAGGTCCCTACTTAATTTTTATCCAAATTGGGTTTTTCTGCTGGTTCCTTGTGAGATCAATCTCATAACTTCCATATAGGACGGCCAAGACAGTGAATGATATTAGATACAGTACGACTAAGGCTCGGGTCAGACAAGCGCAGTGTTCACGTCAGTGGTAGCATAAAATTATGATCAATAGAGCCCCACACACTATGTCCGTCCGCACAACGGACGCAAGTTAGGCAAGAACGTAAAACCGCTAGAACGGACGTGCGGATGCCACGTCCGCGTAGCTTTGCGTGTGAGTGATGGAACGTAGTCAGACAGACTGCATTTTTGACGGACAAAATGGTTTTCCATATTAATTTTATTTCACATCTACATCAGTCAAAAAAAAAAAAAAAAAACCTCAGTCACAAAAACGGAGCGTGTGGCCACTACCTGGTCATCAGTCAAAGTACGTCCGTTGTGCACGGACGCACAGAATGCGTCCGTCTGACCCTAGCCTAAGATCACAGGGACACATCCCACTTACGCATTTATATTAGAAGCAACTTCACTGCTGTGGCATTTTTCCAATTTCTTCTTTAAGGTAGTGACGTCTTCAGGCCTGGCATACTCATATTTTGTCACCAACATCTTTAATCCTGTGTTGAACGAAGCATCAGATTGCTCAGAAAAAGAAATATTAATGGAAAGCTGTTGTGTGCCCTCAACCAGATATTTTATAAAAACACACAATGCATACACACCAAATGCAGAGCTAGGAGAGGAACATTTTAATGGAACAATGCAAAATTAGTACATTGCAAAAGCTCAAAAGTAAAACTAATCTTTGCCACAAAGGGGAAAGAAAAATAAAGTTAAATCTTTTCTACGACAGCGGAATGAGACATGGGTTTATCCCTACGGAGGACAACAACAACCGTCACGTGCAACAACTTTGAATTACCCTGTTAGTGGTCAAAGAGAATCAAAAAGTCACCGCACATTCAGTGACTTTTTGTTCTCAATTTGGTACGATTTGGTGATCCCATTTCGCCGACCCTGCAGTGTATTCAGCAAGCACCACAGCTGGGAAAAGACGCCGCAAACCCACCGAACACTCACAAAGACATCTGGATTAAACACGCCAGAGAAACTCGAGCAGCCGCCGAACACAGAGCAGCTGCCGGAAAAAGCCGACACCGCGGACGAATGGCGTTGAAAAACAAAAACAGTACGCTTGAATATTTGAAAAGTGAAACGCTGTTTGCATAGAAACTACAGAACGAAAATATATGTAAATTTCAGACAAGGTCCAATGAATAATAAAAAGGGCTGTTACAGAAAAAAAATTGATACATAAAGAGACTTTTTACTGCAGAATATAAAACAATTAGATATTGGTTTAAAAAAAAAAAAAAAAAAAAAAAAAAGGGAATATATTTAACATTGAAGCCTATGGGATTTGCCTGAATAAAACCTGTCGAATGAAACCACCGAACAGCAGGGCAATTCGGCAACTTTTCACTGCTGGTTTTTGTTCTGAATAGACGAAGCATTGCTTCTCTATGGGGATTTCACTGCCCTCGAACAGGCAAGAAACTAGGCACCGTATGTGCAGACAATTTGCCAACATTTGGCGAACTGCCTGCTCTCTGAATAGCCGAAAGGCCAGGAAAGGTAACCCAACGCTGAATTTCACTGTTCGGTTACCTTTCGGCCACAATTTGGATCTCTTTGAATAACCCTTTTAGTACATGACGTCCTGGCTGGACAACCTTCCATTAAATACCTGCCCAGCCATGACAGCAAAGGGGGGGGGGGGGGGGTGTTGTAGAGTGTCCATTTAAGCAAGAACAAAATTTCTACAGACATCAGCAATTACGCCAGCCCTATGACATGCCTAGAATGGGATTCTTTTGCTTGGTTCCTTCAGTGGACGGCTGGGAATGCTGGGTTATACAAGTGCAGTAGCCTGTAGGGCAGCGTTTCCCAAACCGGTCCTCAGGACCCACTGACACACCAGATATCTGAAACACAGCCCAGGTGATATGATTTGCTGCTCAGTGATTGCGAGATTCAGTCTGCATTTCCCCAAGGTGATCTGTAAATTCTGGCCTGGTTGAGGATCCCGAGGACAGGTTTGGGAAACACTGCTGTCGGGACTTCAACCACACAAATCTAAATACTCTTATTCTATCCATGCTGTATTTATGCTTTGATTTCAGTGCGGCAAGCCCCCCAGTAACCCAACCATAATAAGTCCCTCTGCTTATAAATAGAGGGAGTGTGCGAAAAAACAGGATGGTGGGACAATCAGATACAGAAGATTCCACGTGTAGCATTCTGGAAGGGCCCTTCCAGGACTATTAGAGAAGGTTTGGCAAGGATTGTGGAAATCTATAAAAAGCCACATACTTCTCATTCCATCAAGTAGATTACTCCTGGATTCCTTGTTGTCCTTTAACGATAGACATTCTGCTAAATAACTACAAGAAAAAGAACATCTCATTTTACTAGACGCATGTCACATATGCACAGGTTATTTATTACAGGGAAGCACAATCACTTAAGACCCTTGGCCACAAAACTTACATTGAAAGAATAAAAAGGCATAGCTACAACTAAAAGTAAGTGCTCTTTGATTGGCTGAGAAAAGTGCACAAATCAGAATGGGTTGGTAGTGAAAGATAACAAAGGTGACAGCAGTCTGGATACAGCAGAGCTTACGTGATCAATTAAGCAATAACGACACTGAGCATGGACATTGAGAGGACACGCACACAGAGCAGGAGATCATTTTGGACTTCTAAATCCTGGTGATCTTTGTGTAGTTGAAAAAGGGCATAGAAAGCAGGGGGTCTGCTCATGAACAGACTAGCGTGGAAAGATAACCGACATTGTTTTCTGATGTAGCGAGAGCCAGCATTATCTAAATAGCACTGGCACTTTCTGAAGAACCACCATGGTGCCAACATCCCAGGCAGGTTTTAGAGCCAACCGAAAAAGGTACATTAAGAAGAGAGAAGATAGAGAGAAAAAAAAAAAAAAGGTAAGTAATCTTCTGGACTCCTAAAACATTGAGGAATAAATATATTCAATAGGAAATTCTCACCGTAGAATTTTTTTAAAAAAATATGCCCTTCTATTTAACACAAACCAAATTAATTAAAACGGTTATTTTTCATTTACAGTAGATGTACTTAATTCCTATAGAATCTACTTGTGTACGATTTACATTTTTAATGGTTATTATGAATTTGTTTCTGAATGCAGTCTTGTGAACTCATTGCTACATTCATACCTCTCTACATTGATCCCCGCTCTGGACGCACTCGATAAGATGGCTGTGAGGGCTATTAGTGAAGGCGCGAAAAGTAGACATGCATCGGTCAGTGCAACTCTGTGCAAAAAGTCATCTGCTGCTTTTCTCAGCACCTCTGGGTTCTCCAGCACAGGATAGCGAGTCTGGGAGAAAAGTGGAATGAAGTCAGGCACAGTGTGAGGGATAGATATCCACACAGATGTAGAGATACAGGGCCCATCAGATTTCCCAATCATTATTTAGGAGTGAAATTTTCCCTACTGGGTCGTCTCGCTTTCATAATCTCCTCATGATCTGACAGTTAGGCTAGGGTCAGACGAACGCAGTGCGAACGCGCGTGCAGCCGCACTTTAGCACGGCTGCAGTAGCAGCAAATGACAGCCAATGACGGGCGAAGTACGGCCGCACAAAAGTGCGGCCGCGCAACCGAAGTGGCAAACAAACGCATTTTTTTAGAGAAAGTGATACCGCTAGTACTGACGTACAGAGTGCGCTGCGTCCGCTAGCGGCATGTGTGCATGATTAGGAGATGTCAGACGATGCTAATGTCCGGCCAACATAACGTCCAGATGAAAAAAGGGTTTTATTGATGATCCGTACAAAATCACGGATGCAAATGCGCGTCGTATGACCGCTCTCGTGTATTCTGTGAAAAAAATACGTCCATTCGTTCGGACACACTTTTTCACGGACAACACGAAAAATGCGTTAGTCTGACCCTAGCCTAAACGTTGCAAACACCTTCAAAAGTAAAACCAAGTTTTTTGTTTTGAAATAGGATATATTGATGGTCTGGAGTACAATTATGTCGAAAAAAATCAGAATGACGATACAGGGGTCCAAAGGAGCCCAGTGCTCCTCGCAACGATGCAGCGGCTAACATTCCACACACTCGATATGATTAATACCAAAAGGAGTGCTATGCCCAGATTTTTTTTTTTTTAAATTAAATTCGTATATTTGCATTATGGCATATGTAAAGGTCCAGTATCAGCTAAAGTATAATTACCTTTAGATCAATTACAAACCCTTCAAATGGTCTGTATGGGTTGTGCACAATAAGGTGGAAATTCAGCTGCTGTATCAGCAAAAGTTCATACTCCAAGATCTGCTCCAGGACTTTCTCCTGTCCCAGTGGGTTTTCTCCCAGATTGCCCACAAACTGGGTACTGGACACATTGAATTCATCCACTTTGCAAGCCAAGAACACACAGGTCAGCCTAGAACAAAAGTCATAGAACATTCACTTAGATTATCACCGTTGTGAAATCATGGTCCAGCATCCAACAAGCAGTGTTTAACAACAGTATGTCAGCAAGCAGAATTATGAAGAGATGGTTATTTTACCAACTTACATTATTATCCGGGGATGATGCTCCATGACGGAATTATTAAGAAAAAAGCGTTTGAAGTACATGCATGCTGTTCCCTGAAAAATATAAAAATTGAGAACATTCGCAAATAATTACAACCTCAATCTTCACTATAAACACAGGCTACATTCTACACTGAGTGTGTCCGTGTGACCCCTTCTTCCTGCGTCGTCAGCTTTCTGGCGGCACGACAGGGAGGGCCACATGGTGTAATGTGGGTAATAGTGTCGCACGTGCTGCAACCCTCCCCACCAAAAAGCTCCGACAAACGCTCAACAGGCCTACAAAGAGCGAGCCTCCAGAACATGCGCTCAGTGAGGTGGCCACACAGGCGTCCGAGCAGAGAGAAGGCCCGTTCCTACAAACGTTCCCTCCGTGCGCTTGTGTGACCGTGGCCTTAATCCACCGCTTCCTCTTGCTGCAAGTAGAAGACTGGGACTGGGAACGAGAACACACACACACACACACTTGAGATCGACCCAGTGACCAGAAATAACCTTGGCCCTCCAGGTGTTTTGGAACTACATCTCCAGTGATGCTCAGCTACTTTTCAGGTTGACCAAATCTTAGGAGAAAGTTTGGCAACATTTGGAGGGCCAAAATTACTGAACACTACACTGGTGGAATTCCCCCCCCCCCCCCCAGTGACTCCATGTTACCAACAGGGTCGAAACAGGGCACTACAACTCTCCAAATCCCTACATATGCTGCCCATTAATTTCAATATACAATCCAACAACCTGTATACCTTCAGGTACATGGTCAGCAACACACTCTGAAGAATGGAGCAAACTGACATCAGGTTGTTTAAAACAGCTCTTCACTGAATTCATGACGTAGAAATGCTTACCTGTACATGGCTTCCAGACCCAGAAAAAAAAAAATCATATGAAAGAGTTTACAATTCAGAAATACAAGATTAATTCTACTCACCAGGACAGACTTTGGCATGGTGGGTTTGAAAGCATTACAGAAGTCAAGCAGCCGCTTTTCATAATATTTGCAGATTATTAGCTCCTCGGTAGGCTCCATGCTGAAGATGTCACATAAATGGGACTAGAAGTAAAAACAAAAAAAATATGTTAAAAATGCCTTTTCATCCAAATTGTCATACGGATTAATTATCAGTCTGAAAACTGATGTGAATAATTTTTGAAATACTTATTGTTTTTTTTTTTTCATACAGATTTGCAATTCACATCTGTTGTCGGACCAACAAAAACAGGTTACTCACTGGAAGGTGCACTACAGGAGTTAAAAGGGCTAGTCAAAAGAAAAAAAAAAAAAACCCTACTTTTTTTGCCCGTAATTGGGCTGATACTGTTAACAGCATCTGGCCAACTATGTTTTTTATTTTAGTTTAGGTGAATTTACTCTAATTGTTCCCCCCCATAGCATGCATTGCTCTTCCTCTTCAGCTCGGGGGCGCCAAAAATCCAGAGGTCCCTGCATCTTGAGAAAACGCATAGCGTAGATAACAATATAATAGTGCATTGCTCAGTACTTGCGCACTTTACATATACAAGTTCCATAGTGCCTGTGCAGAACGATGGATTGCTGTGTGTGCATGCGCAGAACCAATTGACCGGATGCTGCTTTCAGGGTGCCAGCTATTGCGGGTGATGGAGAGGGTAACATCAGCACACAGAGGCAATGCAGACGCCACTGGTGTAGAGGAGTCTGAGAAATTTAAAATCCCAGCTACTTGTGGCGCAAAAGCGGGTGGAGGAAACTCCTCAGCTTCACACTGTGACTTTAGCAGATCAGCAAAGAAGGGGAGGACACTCTATACACCTAGTGCACTTTAAAAAAAAAAAAGCTAAAAACGCAGTCCGGGTGTGTACAGTGTGCCTTTAATAAAAGTCAGCTTCTCGTTCATGGAGTGTCCACAGGTTCCTGGGTGGGCACAGGCCAGTAAACCCCCCACACACACACACCACACACACACACACACACTTGAGATCGACCCAGTGACCAGAAATAACCTTGGCCCTCCAGGTGTTTTGGAACTACATCTCCAGTGATGCTCAGCTACTTTTCAGGTTGACCAAATCTTAGGAGAAAGTTTGGCAACATTTGGAGGGCCAAAATTACTGAACACTACACTGGTGGAATTCCCCCCCCCCCCCAGTGACTCCATGTTACCAACAGGGTCGAAACAGGGCACTACAACTCTCCAAATCCCTACATATGCTGCCCATTAATTTCAATATACAATCCAACAACCTGTATACCTTCAGGTACATGGTCAGCAACACACTCTGAAGAATGGAGCAAACTGACATCAGGTTGTTTAAAACAGCTCTTCACTGAATTCATGATGTAGAAATGCTTACCTGTACATGGCTTCCAGACCCAGAAAAAAAAAAATCATATGAAAGAGTTTACAATTCAGAAATACAAGATTAATTCTACTCACCAGGACAGACTTTGGCATGGTGGGTTTGAAAGCATTACAGAAGTCAAGCAGCCGCTTTTCATAATATTTGCAGATTATTAGCTCCTCGGTAGGCTCCATGCTGAAGATGTCACATAAATGGGACTAGAAGTAAAAACAAAAAAAATATGTTAAAAATGCCTTTTCATCCAAATTGTCATACGGATTAATTATCAGTCTGAAAACTGATGTGAATAATTTTTGAAATACTTATTGTTTTTTTTTTTTTCATACACCCTTATAGCCATACAGATTTGCAATTCACATCTGTTGTCGGACCAACAAAAACAGGTTACTCACTGGAAGGTGCACTACAGGAGTTAAAAGGGATAGTCAAAAGAAAAAAAAAAAAACCCTACTTTTTTTGCCCGTAATTGGGCTGATACTGTTAACAGCATCTGGCCAACTATGTTTTTTATTTTAGTTTAGGTGAATTTACTCTAATTGTTCCCCCCCATAGCATGCATTGCTCTTCCTCTTCAGCTCGGGGGCGCCAAAAATCCAGAGGTCCCTGCATCTTGAGAAAACGCATAGCGTAGATAACAATATAATAGTGCATTGCTCAGTACTTGCGCACTTTACATATACAAGTTCCATAGTGCCTGTGCAGAACGATGGATTGCTGTGTGTGCATGCGCAGAACCAATTGACCGGATGCTGCTTTCAGGGTGCCAGCTATTGCGGGTGATGGAGAGGGTAACATCAGCACACAGAGGCAATGCAGACGCCACTGGTGTAGAGGAGTCTGAGAAATTTAAAATCCCAGCTACTTGTGGCGCAAAAGCGGGTGGAGGAAACTCCTCAGCTTCACACTGTGACTTTAGCAGATCAGCAAAGAAGGGGAGGACACTCTATACACCTAGTGCACTTTAAAAAAAAAAAAGCTAAAAACGCAGTCCGGGTGTGTACAGTGTGCCTTTAATAAAAGTCAGCTTCTCGTTCATGGAGTGTCCACAGGTTCCTGGGTGGGCACAGGCCAGTAAACCCCCCACACACACACACACACACACACACACCTCTGACAAGCTGTCACTTGGGTGCAGCATGGCCCCCAGCTCCTGACACATGGGACAGTAAGCCTCAATGTGATTATTTTATATTAACTACATGTACCAGAATGCAAAGCGAGCTGGAAGCCACCACTTTGTGACCAGCGATTCTTCGTGGCATTGCCGTTTTCTGCGATATTACGATCACTGGACAGTGAACTCACTAATGCTCAAACAACACCAGATGAAAAACCTGCAACGGAGGGGCCGGGAGAGGAAGCGGTCATGGTGTACAGCGAGACAGACATGCCTTCTCCCAGCCCGATGCCGCACTGTACCTTCCCTGTTGCTCGGATCTTTGCTCGACACCTGCTGTTGGCCTGGGCTCTCAGGCGGCGCGGCTCCTCTTCGCTGGAGAAGGTCCAGTGCTTCCTTTGGGTGCTTATGTGATACATGGTCCTTCTGATTCGAACTTGCGGCGCACAACATCTGCGTCACAGCACGGGAAGCGCCTGTTAGACGCGACACGGCACTCACGTGACATTTTAAAAGCGAACAGCGATCCAGCGCTTGCTGCAAAATCTCCCATAGCTGAAGAGAACCAATCGGGGAGAAAAAGTGCGCGTCACGTGACAGGATAGGTTTGCGGTCATTCTCCCGTAGAGCTATGTGCCTGCGTCCTGATTCTCAGAGCAAATAGTATCAAACAATGGCAGTAGTGTAAGAGGGAGAACTCCCCTGTTTTGTATTGTGTTTCGCAGAGCTCCACGGCAATAAAACTCACTGTAATGTGCAGTGTGTATGAGCGTATCACAAATCACCACAGCAATAAAACTCACTGTAATGTGCCGTGTGTATGAGCGTATCACAGATCACCACAGAAATAAAACTCACTGTAATGTGCCGTGTGTATGAGCGTATCACAGATCACCACAGCAATAAAACTCACTGTAATGTGCCGTGTGTATGAGCGTATCACAGATCACCACAGCAATAAAACTCACTGTAATGTGCCGTGTGTATGAGCGTATCACAGATCACCACAGCAATAAAACTCACTGTAATGTGCCGTGTGTATGAGCGTATCACAGATCACCACAGCAATAAAACTCACTGTAATGTGCCGTGTGTATGAGCGTATCACAGATCACCACAGCAATAAAACTCACTGTAATGTGCCGTGTGTATGAGCGTATCACAGATCACCACAGCAATAAAACTCACTGTAATGTGCCGTGTGTATGAGCGTATCACAGATCACCACAGCAATAAAACTCACTGTAATGTGCCGTGTGTATGAGCGTATCACAGATCACCACAGCAATAAAACTCACTGTAATGTGCCGTGTGTATGAGCGTATCACAGATCACCACAGCAATAAAACTCACTGTAATGTGTGCTCTGTATGGGCTAAATTACAATCTTAGCGCAAACGTTTGCGCCCGCGCAAAAAACATTAATGCGAGGGGTAAAACCCTTTGCGCCGTATGCCGTATTATATTGTCAGCGCAACAAACGCGCGTAATCGATTACCGCGGGGAACCTGCGTCCTATACTTAACATTGTGAGCGCAAATGCGTTTGTGTGCTGGTACGCGGTAGTATTACAATCTACGCGCAGGAATAAACGCGTAGCCGTTGCGCGCATAATTTTAGCAACTCCTAAAAGCTGGTGTTAATGGCAAATCTGCACAACCTGGCCAAACCCAAATACATCAGCCCAATAAAAAAAGCAGCAAAGTATAGTTACACATTCTACTCCTACCAAACCAATAAAATGGAGAAGTTGTGTGTGCATTTATTATTGCTGCAGCATATATGCTTAGATTGACTTTGGCAGGCTCAAAAACTTAATGTGAGATAATTGTGGTTCTTAATTCTGATTGGCTGAATCGCGTGAAAAAAAACTGTCCGCACACTGATTTCTGCGCGCAACAGTACTGCGCGAGCATTTGTGCGCGTCCGGTTTACACGCATTATTGATCGACGGATGAAAAAAAAGCGTGGATTGTAATTCCAGCGGTGATTTACACACGTAAACGTTTATCGCTTGGCGCACAAATTCACACGTTGCGTGAACATTTTAACGCGAAGGTTGTAATAGGGCCCTATGAGTCTTATCACAGAACTCCAAAGCAATAAAACTCACAGTAATGTGCAGTGTGTATGAACAAATCACAGAGCTCCGCAGCAAAGAAACACAGTAATGTGCAGTGTGTATGAGCGTATCACAGAACTCCACGGCAATAAAACTTGCTGTAATGTGTGCTGTGTATGAGTGTTATCACAGAACATCAAAGCAATAAAACTCACAGTAATGTGCAGTGTGTATGAGCCTATCACAGAGCTCCACAGCAATAAAACTCACTGTAATGTGCGCTGTGTATGAGTGTTATCACAGAGCTCTTCAGCAATAAAACTCACAGTACTGTTTGGTGTGTATGAATGTATCACAGAGCTCCAAAGCAAAAAAACTCATTGTAATGTGTGCTGTGTATGATTGTATCACAGAGCTCCACAGCAATAAACCTCACAGCACTGTGCAGTGTGTATGAGTGTATCACAGAGCTCCACAGCAATAAAGCTCACAGTAAAGTGTGGTGTGTATGACCGCACCACAGAGCTCCAGAGCAATAAAACTCACAGTAATGTGCGACGTGTGTACGAGCGTATCACAGAGCTCCACAGCCTATTTTACACCCCCCAGCAGGCCCTTCACATTCTTGTTTACACCCCCCCAGGGCCCCTCTCAATCTTCTCCCCCACCCAAGCACTCTCCTTGTTTACACCCCCCCAGGGCCCCTCTTTCTGTTTCCCATTCTCATTCCCCAAGCCCATTTCAGTCTCTTCCCCCATTTTATTCTCTCCACCACCATTTCACCCCCATTTCATTCTCTCCCCCATTTAATTCTCTGTCCCCATTTCATTTCCCCCATTTAGCCCCATTTCATTCTCTCCCCATTTCATTTTCTCCTCCCTATTCTCTCCCCTTACTTCATTCTCTGTCCTTCCATTTCATTCTCCCCTCCATTTCATGCTCTCCCCATTTAATTCCCCCATTTAATTCTCTCCCCATTTCATTTTGTCCCATTTCATTCTCTCCCCATTTCATTCTCCCCTTACTTCATTCTCTGTCCCTCCATTTTATTCTCTCCCCATTTCATTCTCGCTGCCCCCACCGTTTCATTTCCCACCACTCCTTTTTCACACAGCCCCAGGGCCCCCCTCACTCACCATCAAATGTGACTTTCAAACAATGTCTGCTGCTCTCATGACATGTCTCTTATGCAGGCTGGCTCGCTGTCCTCCAAAGGCTCTGCTTGACTGCGTTGTTTTGGCTCCTCTTTTGCGTGCACTAAACTGGTGCTGCGCATCATGTGGTTGGAGGAGGTGGCGCCAATGCAGCGTGCCGTTTCCAGCCTCATGTAATGAATGTGGGAGGCACACTGCAGCGACGCCACCGTTAGACAGGCAGCAGCTCCGGATACCGGTCCGGAGCTGAGGATTACCAGCGGCCAGACCAGTACATGCCTGGCTGGAGTTTACTGCGTGCCGTGGTCAGGTAAAAGGGCCGCGGGCCGGACCAAGTGATTCTTTGGCGTTTGGGTTGGCTCCTTTACAAAATCTGGAGAATTCAGACCCAAAAGATGCAAAGGGAGTTTGTGCAGTACGCAAGAAATCTGAGGACCAGGGTTCTCCACCAAGATCTGAAAAAACTTTGTCCTCTGTTAGACTTTGATTTTTTGTTTTTTGAGAGGCAGTTCCCTAACTCTATCTATCTATCTATCTATCTATCTATCTATCTATCTATC
The DNA here is from genome assembly GCA_009667805.1 of Leptobrachium leishanense. Classification (NCBI taxonomy): domain Eukaryota; kingdom Metazoa; phylum Chordata; class Amphibia; order Anura; family Megophryidae; genus Leptobrachium; species Leptobrachium leishanense. The sequence continues at coordinate 89,987,173 of CM019063.1, forward strand.
TATCTATCTATCTATCTATCTATCTATCTATCTATCTATCTATCTATCTATCTATCCAGACATTGATGGGTATTTTAGTGGTCAGGGTGACCATGATATTTTGTAACATTGCAGAATTATAGGGATACTCTATAACATAGAACGTTCCCTTTTTTGCCCATAAATAATTGAGCAGATGCTGCTGAGAAGCACCTGCCCTATTATTTCTTTTATATTTTTATAAAGTCAGTCCCTATGTCCTGGAATTCGTTTGGGTTTTCGTGGATTTGACCTATGAAACAAATCCACAGGCTCCAATATCTGAGTCCCCAGAGCATCTAACATTGTGCTACCAGATACACACAAGTTCTATAGCGGCTGCACAGCACGTTGTATGGAGCTGCACGCGCATTTGCAAATCTGATCGTTTCCTGCCGTCTGAGACCACTTGCTATCGCAGGCGGTCTCAGAGAGGGTGGCGTCAGCACGCACTCTTCAGGCTGATGTCAATAGTGACCAATCTGGTGACGTCAGCCAGGAAATTCAAAATCCCGGCTGCTGCTGACGTTGGGTGGGGGTGACAAAACTCCTCAACTTCACCCAGTGTTTCTGTCAGATTGGGGCTGCAGGGGAGTGGGGAGACTCTACACATGTTGACCACTTTAAAAAGATAAAGTGATCAGGATGACTCAGTAGAGTGGTCCTTTAAGAGTCATTAGTTTTGATGACACGAGATTCCCTTGGTCACCTCCTCATCCAGAGAAGTTAACTGTTAGAAATAGGTTTAATAAGCTTCTGAAAATGATCAAGATAGATTGATATAAAACTAGCACTGTAAGTAGACTTTGGGGTATATTCACCGAATAGAACATTTAAAGATATGAGAATTAATTAGCATAACTGACGACAAAATTGCAGAGTTGGGATAAAACATCCAGATCAGATGATTTATATATTTTTTTTTCCCTCATCAGTTCTCAAGGCACCAGAATTCCCTATTTTTACACGGAGTATAAAAATAAAATCTATCGGCTGCTGTATTTTGCAAGGCAAACAATATTCCCAAATTACAATAAGCAATCAAAGACTCGGAATTGTGTTAATTATATCTGCTTTATATGCTCGCAGCCATTCTCAGTCTGTCAGATAATCAAGAGGATGCATATAGTAATGGACAAATAAAACATCTTCATGGCCCAGGAACGTAGCTTCTTAATTAGTTATTATAGGTGATTAAAAGAATTTATAGTAAGTGATGAAAATGAAAGTGAGATGGCGAAAGAATTATAAAAGCATTTATCATTTCTAGAGCTTTTGAAAATGTGTTAATTTTGCAATTCAGCAGTTCCTAATTACATTTCTGTGCTTATCGCCTTTAAGCTTCCATTTCTTCTCTAATTCTTAGTCTGTCTAATTTATAGACATCGTTTGTTTCATTGTATTTGTATGCTAGTTCTGCGTGTTTCCAAGCAGGTTTTATGGGGTTAATTTGGTTGAGATGGTACTAAAGTACTTTCTTAATCATAGTTTCCAAAACAATTTTGGCCCTTATCATATCTGGAACACAATTCTATTAATGATAGAATAAACACATTTAAATACAGAAAGACCGGTTTGATTTTTTTATTTTGAGTTTGTAAAGGTATGATGTGAACATGGAATTTTGAAATGACAGCTTTAATTGCCAAAATTTATAAAATTCCAATGGCAATTTTAAAAAAAAGTTCGGATTCATTTGAACATATTCTGCAGAAACTGGGATTATCTCAAAGTGGTGCAGAGGAATAAGGTAACAACTGGAATTGTGATGAGTCTACTATTAGCATGCAGAGAGGTAAGGCCATGCTCAAACTGGGTTCAGCGTCTGATGAAATAAGAGATAACTCTGTTAATTCATCATGTCAGCATCGGTGTAGGAACCCCAATCAATCTGGGGGTAGCATTCCCATTGCAAGGGTTTATCATAATTAAGCCAATACAGACTATCATGGTCAGGTTATTAATTTACTACCCTTACCTCTTCACGACATGTTAGTTGGGGAAGTTCACCAGATTTAGGGCGCTAAATAAAGCATAAACTCTATTAATAGAATAAATTCTTAATCCCAGGTACACAGTTTATACTAGTCATGTGCACAACGAAATAATTTGTTTAGTTTCGGATCACTTTGTTCCATTTTTCAATTTGTTTCAGTACATTTGTTATGTTGCTGTGATTTGTATTTCAGATTGAATCATTGTTCAGACGATCGGTAATTGGTATTTCGGATTGATTCGTTATTTAGTTTTTATTAGTTATTTCGGATTGGGAAACTGATGATTTAATTTCTTAGATTAGGGTAAACAACAAAAAGATACCTAATTCCCATGTCTTTGGTGCTGAAACCTATTCAGTACCAAGGACAGCAGCTATTCTTGGTGCTGAAACCTATTCAGTACCAAGGATAGCAGCTACATGGTCCTCCGGAGCACCACATGGCCGCTGTCCTTGGTACCGAATAGGTTTCAGCACAATGGATAGCAGCTCCGCAGCCTCCGAAGCTGCTATCACCCTCTCCAGCTCCTACGTCCCTGCATCAACTTGTAGCACCGTTTCAGCTAAAAAGTGTTTTTCAAGCATGGAAAAGGCTTTTAAATTCAGACGTCATAGTGTCCAAAAAAACGATCTATAAAAGGAGGTTGAGTGGCCAGTTCAGTTCTTCTTTTGTTCTGTCTATATTGTGGAGACGGTCGCTTCATGGATCATGGTGGCACCTACCTACAATATTCAGAAGAAAAATGCTTATTATTTTGAAATTTATTGCCATGAACTCATGATCTTATAATTTACTAGTCCCCATGTAAGTGGAAGTCTAAAATTTAAAGAAGAAAGCAAATAAAGGCTGGATTTAGAGCTTAACATTCCATACTCCCACAAATTCATGCGTGTCCTCAAAGGTTTAAACAGACCCATGCAGCTAACACCAGTCTCAAAAGCTTCACAGGAAAGTCATTTTTAAACATTGTATGAGAGCATTCTTTCAGTTTCCTACTTGATAATTCAAAATCAAGCACCGCGGTATTAATCTGGAAATAATATAATCCTGAATTCCTTTTATTATGCAAATAAAATAACATGATTGATTGGAGGAAACTGGAAATTAGAACACGACAGGAACCAAAGTAAAATATGTGGAATTCATCAAGTACTGCTTTGACGGCATTCTAAATGAATTCCCAGTATGAAATAAGTTGTTAGCCAAATTAAAAATTTTAATGTTCTCACTGTTAAAAATGCATACATATTTATTTCAAATATCCTGCTGATTATGTTTCTCCCCAAAATTATTGCTTTACTCAATAAACCCTTACTCTAGTCAACTTGGAAGTGTCCAAGGGGGTGAGGGGGCTGTTTACACTGATGAAACTACTCCTGCTGGTGTCTGATGATTTCCATACCTGGATAATAGAGGTTTACAGTGGTTTCAGTGATGGTGAACAATGACATTTAATGAACAACCCCACTTTGTGTCATTTTCCATTTGTGCTGGCAAGGGGAAAAAAATCTTTGCAAGCTGATCTTGCTTACTGTCTTCCTGTACCTTTTCCGACCCAGCCACTGTAATAGTTACAGTTACAAGTTTTTATAAAGCGCTAGCAAGTTTCGTAGCGCTGTACAGTGGGAGGCCGAACAACAAATAAACATACAGGTTAAACACAAAGTACAGTAGGTGAGAGGACCCTGCTCAAGAGCTTACAGTCTAAGAGGATAGGGGTGACACACTAGGTGAGGGTTAATAGAGAATGTGAAAATAGCAGAGTGCATGTGGGCTATGTAGGAAGATGTAGCAGAAAATGAACAGAGGGGGGATTAGGGAGTGAGATGATAGGCTTCTCTAAAGTAATGTGTTTTCAGAGACTTCTTGAAGGACTGGAGAGACGGGAGATAGTGGTACTAGTAATAGTGATAGTAATAGTAAGAGTAATAGTGGCTCGAGTTGGAACAATAGGTAACCACAGACAAACAGACAGGTTACCACAGACAGTTACCGACAAACAGCATTGTGTACCACCACTGGTATCATCTCCTGGAGTCCACAAGATTCACTGGAGCCATGTGCGACCACTGGACCCTCAGATGAAGCACTGAAAGACACTGGGAACTATTTGTTCCGGTCTTCCACAGAGCAGAGTGAGAGGAAGCTGCAGATCAAGCCGTCCCTCTCCACCATGGGACCAGAGGTAAGTACGTGATTTTTTGGGGCCATTTATTGTAATGTGTTAAATGATTTTACAAAAGCGAAATCGCTTAATACCAGGTTCTGGCCTTCAGCATTTCTTTCAGTGGTCCCTGCTCCAGAAAAGGAGAATTGGCTATATTGAAATAACTTGTTCTTCTCATTCTGGCCACAAATTACTGGCTCCTATACAAAGTATAGGGGCTGCTAATTTACATGAAGGAGACTCAATGACCGTGGAATAAACAAAGTTTACTGCAGGTGGGAATACGAACTCCAACTCACGTTATCTACTCTATCCATTATGTATTCCAGGTCCTGTCATTAACATAAAAAATGAAATAGGGCCCCAAGATGTAAAGTTTCAGTAAATATATAGAGAGCTGAGTACATTTATTAAATTTACATATATCATTCAGTAACATGGAAATTTGTCTCCTCACACTTCAATCATTATTCAGCAAACCTCTGCAACGCCCGTTTGATATACTGATATTATTTGACAGGGTTCACCTTGACGTCCGTGCCCATGGAGCGTCGATGACGGCGTCCAGGAATGTTATTTGCCGGGTCCATAATTTCCCCTTAAAGGAACAAATCATGAGAGCAGCACATACATCAGGATCCGTGATGCTCGGTGGCCACAGTGTTGAAATTTATCAAGATGTTTCCTTTTTTGCTCTCCAAGCAAGGAAACAGATGAACCCCATCACTGATGCCCTCAAAACCCGTGATATATGTTACCGTTAGGTTATCCCCTTGCCCTACCTAACTTCTGTTGCTGTACAGAGCTGGTATGGAGTTGACTTCACCACACTATTGCCTCCCATGACTCAGCAGCCCAGATGGCGGATGACCCATAGTCACGACGCAAATCCGATGATGCTCATTAAGCTGAAGATGCTAATGCTTAGCTTTTCCAAATCTCAAATATTCCTGATATTCCTGTCTTTATTTATGAGCACACCTCAAGGTTTTACTGGCCTGCTCACCCTCTATGTCTTTTTACACCTGGCATGAGCCCTGCTCCCTGGAACTCCTGATTGTACTCACCTTGTACATCCTTTGCGTTCCTTCATATTACAGTCCAGCATGGAACTTTACAAACCTGAACCTTTGGAGACTGATGGGAAGGGGTTATGTCTGACTCTCGGAGTTGACCAAGCATGCTGCCACCTTACGTCGTAGGTTTTATTGAGATCACTCGACCTATTAGCACATCTAAACTACTTTATTTTTTTTGCCAACAAAGATTGGCTGATTTCTGTTCGGTTATATGGTTATGTCTAGTACTTTGTCTGCAACATCTTTTTACTCTGCCCCCACGCTGTGTCCATTTCTCATTGCTACGTTTGAAATGGCTGTTCCTATAGTTTTAACGTTTTTCCTGGCCCTGTGTGGGTTTGTGCCCTTATTGGGCTATCACACCAATGTGCGCTGTTGATTCTCTTGGGTATATGTTACGTTTTATCCTTATTTCATTATTGTTTGCTGAGTTACAGTGTCTCGGTCCATGCCTTCTCTATTACTGTACAATACGTGGCCCATGATCCAACGGTACAGCAGCCGTTTTGGTCTTCAGTTATTACCGAATGGCTGACATCCATGTTCTCTCCCTCAATGTGGGAGGGTTGAACCACCCAGTCAAGCGTTGAATGGCATTAATGGATATATGGAAGCAGGGGGGAGAAATTGTGGGCCAAACGTGGACGCAAAGGAGATAAACCTGCGCCTGCAGGTTTCTGCTTAGCGTTCCCATTTTAGCTTGATATTACGGTGCAGGTGCAAATACAGCAGCCTGCACTGTAACACGTCGCTAAGCCACGGGATGCTCACGGCAGTGCTAAACACCACCGCGAGCATCCCCTCCATGGACGAAAAAGTTGTAGAGAGAATCAGTGGCGCTAGATCTTAAATAGACAAGTTTGCAGCTCAAAACAAACACCTGTGTACACCCTATACACCAATCAGATAAAGAACAATGGGTATTAGGCCCGGTGTGAGCGCACTTAACTGTTAAGAAGTAACTTGATTAGGAAACTTCAGCATTGATCTTGGCGGTTCCTGATTATGGAATCATAATCATGACCTAATATTAAAAAATAAAAGACTCCATGGTGCAATATTGTTTCCAAAGAAAAATTAAAATACAAATTGTATGTATAAAGAACTCACAAGTGTAGAGCCTAGTAGGGCTCAACTGTCGTCGCCTTTTGACCTCTCTGGGGGTCACACCCCTTGCATAAGATTTTTCACGTTTGAGTCAGCCGTGGGATCATCCATAAAAAGATTTCTTTTAGCACTTTAAAAGCAAAAAGATACTTCCATTGCGCAGATATCAATATTCTTATATTAGCATATTAGAGAATGAATACTTACAATCTCTTGAGCCTCTTTAGGAAGTGGCTCAGTATATAGGTCTGAAAATCTGTAACCGATAGGTTGGTTGCTCAGACTGGAAATGGTGGACAGAAAATAGAGCACTATACTTGTAATAAGTAAAGCAACATTTATTCTAAAAAATAATACAAGAGACGCGTTTCGCCCAACAACACTGTAGGCTTCCTCAGTCCTGTACAGTCAAAAGGCGACGACAGTTGAGCCCTACTAGGCTCTACACTTGTGAGTTCTTTATACATACAATTTGTATTTTAATTTTTCTTTGGAAACAATATTGCACCATGGAGTCTTTTATTTTCTAATATTAGGTCATGATTATGATTCCATAATCAGGAACCGTCAAGATCAATGCTGAAGTTTCCTAATCAAGTTACTTCTTAACAGTTAAGTGCGCTCACACCGGGGCTAATACCCATTGTTCTTTATCCCCTCCATGGAGTCCATAGTACTCCATAGAGGCTAATGCTGCTGTTCACATGACCTGCAGGATTTCGCATTGCGTAGTGATTCGCAGAGGGAGACTGGGGGACTTTTTCCCCCAGTTTCTCGCTGCTCCCGGCAACCAGAAAAGGCGGTTGGAACCACTGTTCTCACCACCGGATAGGAGGTGAGTATTTGAACTTTGGGGGGATTTTTGGCTGGTGCTGACGGATTCTGCAGAAGCGGAATCAGTTAGCACCAGGTCCTGGCTGTGGTTAACTTTTGAGTTAACCGTAGCCGGACGGTAATTAGCATTAGTATATTGTAATACTAACGCTAATTAACACTTGGCGCTCCCGATGTTAAGTATAGGGAGTGTAAAGTAAAGTAACCTCACGCTGAAAAGCGCAAGCTCTGAATCGCTAACGGGTTTTTTAACCTGTTAGCGTTTGGATTGTAATATGGTGCGTCCATGCTAGGCCACCAGAGCTAATATTAATGCTCACACAGGTGAGCGCTAACATTAGCGTCAAGAATGTAATAGGGCCATCTGTTTTTTCTATCTTGAAAATTACGGTTTTTCCTAGATTTTTATATCTCTTTCAGGCTCTCCTTATACATATTCCTGGCTCCTTTTTTTTAGCAAACTCAGAGCTGCTTTTGTGTCCTTTGTATGGTCGGGAGGCAGCCCCAAATAGTGTATTCTCTCCTCACTAGGCCTAAACCATGTGGAGGACTGGGATTACCACACCTAGGGCCCTATTACAATCTTCGCGTTAAAACGCTCGCGCAACACGTGAATTTGTGCGCCCAGCGATAAACGTTAACGTGCGTAAATCAACGCTGGAATTACAATCCTCACGCATTTTTTCATCCGTCGAGCAATAAGGCGCATAAAACAGATGCGCAAAATGCGCACGCAGCAACGTTGCGCGCAGAAATCAGTGTGCAGACTGTTTTTAGCACGCGAGTCAGCCAATCAGAATTGAGAACCAAAATAATTGTAATACAACGTTCAGAGCAAAGGGCTTTGCCCCTCGCGTTAATGCGTTTTTGCGCCGGCACAAATGTTTGCGCGAAGAATGTAATAGGGCCCCTAGAATTTTATTATGTAGCAGCCCTTCTAATATATTTGAACGTTTGGTTCACGTCGCCACCCCACAAGCTTTGGATATTTCTTGAACAACTGTCCCTTCACGTCCCCATCATTTCGGCGCCCTGGCAAATAGCTTCACTTGAGACTTTATGCCTGGTTCCCCATCCCATAATCCACCCTACACTACATCATTGGCGGCGGTACTAAACGTGACTGGATTTATTGACTCTGCCCCCTCCACTGACTCCGGTGACAAGCATCCCAGACTTTTCTACAGGATTGGCTTCCTCCCTCTTGGGCCTTGATATTGATGGCCCTTAGTTGCCCCTTATGACGTGCCTTACTCTTGCACCCTCAACAGCATTGGTGCCTGACCGTTTTTATACACTGTTTTTGCATACCTCCAACTGACACACTTTGGCCCATATTACAACTTAACGAGGCTAAACCTGATGGACGTATGTCTTTTTTCAGCCTATGTAACTATGTAGCTGTTGTAAACTTACCAGAGACATCATAGCCTATGGAGTAAGTTTACAGCAGCTCTGGCTAAGTTAGCACCAACTTTGTAATACTTCCCAAGGGTTCTTGACTTGCTACACCTCATGACCTCCGTAGCACTTTGTCTCCCTTAGAAAAACTATCAGGGTTATTCAAAGAGATTCGAAAAGTCACCGCACGTTCGGTGAATTTTCGTTCTCTTCAATTCGGTTCCGTTTGCCGATCCCATTTCGGTGACCCTGCGGTGTATTCAGCAAGCACCATAGGGTCCCCGAATTGCAGGGAAAAGCTGCCGCAAACCTGACGAAAACTAACCGCAAAACCCAGCGAATGCATGCTGAAAAGCCACAAAAACATCTGGATTAACCTGCCGAAAACCACCGAAAAACCCGAGCAGGAGCCGAATCACACACAGCCGAAGCAGCCGACACCGCAGACGAGGCAGTGAATAAATTAGCAAAATAGTTTGTGTGAATGTGTGAAAATGAAACGCTGTTTGCAAAGAAACTACTGAGCGAAAATGTCTGAAATTTACACAGGAGGTCCAGGGAATGATAATAAAGAGGGCTGTTACAGACAAAATAAGAAAACTTTAATAAATAAAAAAATCAGAAAAATGCTTAAAATATCCTAAAAAATCTATAAATAAAGAGACACTGTACTGCAGAATTTTATAATGAACGGTTTATTAGATATTGAATTAAAACGGGAATATTTTTAACATTGAAGCCTATGGGATTCTACTGAATTAACTTGCCGAATTAAACCACCGAATGGCAGGGCATTAGGGGAACCTTTCACTGCTGGTTTGTGTTCTCTGAATAGCCGAAGCAGTGCTTTTTCATGGGGATTCACTGCCCTCGAACAGGCACCGAACAGGCACCGTATGTGCAGGCAATTCGCCAGGATTTGGCGAATTGCCTGCTCTCTGGATAGCCGAATGGCCAAGAAAGGTAACCGAACGCTGATTTTCAGCGTTCGGTTACCTTTCTCAAGCAATTCGGATTCTCTTTGGATAACCCTGTGTGTATTGCTGACCCTCCCCTCCCACATATCTTATCCCATATATACCATGATTTTGTCCATTGAAAATTCTGAATTGCCTAGTCACACCATTAAATGGGCAGCCAAGCTCACAAATACCATCTCTGATGAAGAGTGGTTGGATGCCTTTCAAAGAAATCACCTTCCACCCATCTAGGGACATCCGTAAAACAGGAAACAAATTTCAAATTACTGGCCAGGTGGTATCTGACCCTCTGTAGATTGCACGTCATTTACCCAGAGGTGTCACCGGTATGCTGTGGAGGTGTCGTCAGGCCAAAGGTACCTTCTTACATATTTGACGGGACTGCTCAATAATTGTGTCCTATTGGGATGTTATCTTCTCATATATAAATGACATTACTTCCTTGGACTTGCCTCTTTCGCCCCAAATAGCCCATGCTCCATTTAGTCTCAGTCTTTGGGAACCGCTATGTTAAGAAGCTGGCCATCCACTTGTTCAATGCCAACAGTCACAGATCACGAAGTATTGAAAACAGGTGGTCCCTGCTGTCAGTCTTTGATTGGATTGACCAGGTCAATGGAATCAGAGAGCAGGAGGAGTTACACTACTTTCTAGAAAACAAATATGCAAAATATTTTCGAATCTGGTACTGGTGGTCCGATTTCATAATTAAATATCGGGTGGTGCAACACAGTGCACCAGACCCATCTGCAACTAGAGTCGTTCTTGTACAGGAAACAGAGACCACCACTAAGAATTGTTTTCATCCCTACTAGCAGTGTGTTTGTCCCTGGGAGAAAGCCCAAGTGTATATGTGACTATGGTTTGGGCTGGCTGTGATGGTCGCTTTAAGGGCAGCTACGCTGTAACTTATGTTGTTCTGTGAATATTACTTATATTTTTATTCATTATTATTTATGTACACTTTTTTGTTTTCGCTGCTTTGACGGATACCTGAATGAACACTTGCCTTATGTTTTGGGTACATTTCTTAGAAAAATTGTACACCTTTGTCTGTCTTCAAAAACTGGTACTTCATTCCCAGTACACTTTCGTGGGACATTTATCATCAGTATGTCACTTCTTGGTTTTGTTGAACTTCTTCGTTGTTACATACAGGGTTATTCAAAGAGATTCGAAAAGTCGCCGCACGGTCGGTGACTTTTCGTTCTCTTCAATTCGGTTCCTTTTGCAGAACCCATTTCGGTGACCCTGCGGTGTATTCAGCAAGCACCACAGGGCCCCCCGAATTGCAGGGAAAAGCTACCGCAAACCTGACGAAAACTAACCGCAAAACCCACCGAATGCACGCAGAAAAGCCACAAAAACATCTGGATTAACCTGCCGAAAACCAAGCCCGAGCAGGAGCCGAACACAGCCGAAGCAGCCGAAGCAGCTGAGACCGCAGACGAGGGAGGTGAATAAATTAGCAAAATAGTTTGTGTGAATCTGTGAAAATGAAACGCTGTTTGCAAAGAAACTACTGAGCGAAAATGTCTGAAATTTGCATATGAGGTCCAGGGAATGATAATAAAAAGGGCTGTTACAGAAAAAATAAGTAAACTTAAATTTTTTTTTAAAACAAATCGTACTTTTAAAAAAAGAAAAAAAAAAACAGAAAAATGCTTAAAATATCCTAAAAAATCTATAAATAAAGAGACTTTTTACTGCAGAATTTTATAATGAACGGTTTATTAGATATTGAATTAAAACGGGAATATTTTTAACATTGAAGCCTATGGGATTCTCCTGAATTAACTTGCCGAATTAAACCACCGAATGGCAGGGCATTAGGGGAACCTTTCACTGCTGGTTTGTGTTCTCTGAATAGCCGAAGCAGTGCTTTTCATGGGGATTTCTCTGCCCTCGAACAGGCACCGAACAGCCACCGTATGTTCAGGCCATTCGCCAGGATTTGGCGAATTGCCTGCTCTCTGGATAGCCGAATGGCCAGGAAAGGTAACCGAACACTGATTTTCAGCATTCGGTTACCTTTCTCAAGCAATTCGGATCTCTTTGAATAACCCTGATAGTGTTCTATGCTCTATTGGTGATTATAATCCTGCTGATATTGTCATGTACCTTTTTTTTCCATTCCTGGCTAAAAAAAAAAAACAATATTAAATTAAAGAAAATACTTAATGAAAGACCTCAAAAGTGACAGCACTGCTTAGATCTGATGTGATGTGCACAGGTCCCACAATGGTCCAGTGATGCTAACACAGCATGACTGTGCATGACTATGTTGCAAGAGGAAAGAACTCTGCAATTCTTGGTGCATTATGTAAATCAAGCTACTTACAGTACTCCCCTATGCTTTGGTGTTATTACACCAATGTTTTAATGTTTCAATTTCATTTGCTGCCTTTTTTCTTTTCCCATGAAGAAATACAATATTCACCAAGATCCGCAGCTTAAAATATAAGCTGCCATGTTTTTGCTGTTATCACTAAATCTTGTGAGTCTTGTGAGCAAAAAAGGTCTTAATGAAAGCGAAAAATGAAATGTTTGGCTACTTTGAAAGCAATTTTGTACAAAAAAAAATTTAACAAAATTGTTAGCTCAATACCAATGTATATAAAATACATGTTAAATCACTCTGAATAGCTAAACATGAGACGTTTCCAGCTAGGAGCTGTCAAATATATATTAACCCCTTTACTACCTACAGGGTTATTCAAAGAGATCCGAATGGCTCCCGAAAGGGAACCGAATGCTGAAATTCAGCGTTCGTTTACCTTTCTTGGCCATTCGGCTATCCAGAGAACAGGCAATTCGCCAAATCCTGGCGAATTGCCTGCAAATACGGTGCCTGTTTGAGGGCAGTGAATTCCCATAAAAAAGCACTGCTTCAGCTATTCAGAGAGCACAAACCAGCAGTGAAAGTGAATGCCCTGTCATTCGGTTGCTTCATGCGGCAGATTTATTCAGGCGAATCCCATAGGCTTCAATGTTAAAAATATTCCCGTTTTAATTCAATATTTAATAAACTGTTGATTATAATATTCTGCAGTAAAGAGTCTCTTTATGAAGGGCGGAGCTGTGAGTGGATGAGTGTGGACGTGTTTCTGTGGAGCTCTCTGATGACCTGGCCTTTTTCTGATGACCTGGGGGGGCAAGGAATAACCTAAGGGGGGCAATTGCCCCCCTTGTCCCCCTGTAGAGACGCCTATGGTTACCTTTCTCAAGCAATTCGGATCTCTTTGAATTACCCTGCATATTTTCGAAAAGAAAAGAAACCCTTTAGATTCTAACTTCCATAATAACCCCTAAAATGTCATAAACCCAGGGAAATGTAAACATGAAATGAATACACTGCGGCATGTAGCCTACCCATTAACCTCTAAAATGTCATAAATCAAGTAAAAAATAAAATGTATACTGTGAGGGATGAAGCCTACTCATTAACCCTTAATATACAACTAAATCAAAGCAAAAACGAATGTAATACACAATGTAATGTATAGTCGGAACATTATCCACTTCACTGCTGAGCCATTTCAACCCTGTGAAAATGTTTACGTTTATGTGCATGTTTTTATTTAATGTTTTATAACTTTTACTTTACACTGAATATGGTCATGTTGGAAATCATTGGAAAGGCCAGAATCTGCCCTTTCCAATGACACCCAGATTTCTTTCATAACTTTCATATACGATGCAAAGGGACGGAGATACAGCGGTCCGAAAAGTATGGGAAGCTGGATGCTTATTTCTGGCGGGGGGGGGGCACATGGGGGCTCAAGGAATGACCTTGGGGAGAAATTTCCCCCCTTGCCCCCCTGTAGAGACGCCTATGGGCGAATCCCATAGGCTTCAATGTTAAAAATATTCCCGTTTTAATGCAATATCTAATAAACCGTTGATTATAATATTCTGCAGTAAAAAGTCTCTTTATGTATAGATTTTTTTAGGATCTTTTAGGCATTTTTCGGGATTTTTTGAGAAAAACTTTTTTGTTTGTTTTTTTAAATCGTTTTTTTCTTTTTTTCTGTAACAGCCCTTTTATTATCATTCATTGGACCTTATATGTAAATTTCGTTCTGTAGTTTCTTTGCAAACAGCGTTTCACTTTACAAACATTCAAGTGTACTGTTTTTTTTTTTCACTCCATTCGTCTGCGGTGTTTTTTCAGGAGCTGTTCTGCGCTGTGATCGGCGGCTGCTTGGGTTTCTCCGGCGTATTTAGCGGGGTTAAACCAGATGTTTTTGCTGTTTTCGGTATGTGTTCGTCAGGTTTTGTGGTGAGTGTTTGGCAGGTTTGCGGCGGCTTTTCTCTGCACTACGATGGCCCTGCGGTGACATTTCGATTCTCTTTGAATAACCCTGTATGTGGGTAATGAAAAGTTATTTTCTATAAAATCATTGGTTCCCGCCAGTGATTTTATGGAAAATCACTAGCAGGGTTATTCAAAGAGAATCGAAAAGCCACTGCACGTTTGGTGACTTTTCGTTCTCTTCAATTCGGTGCGATTTGGTGATCCCATTACCCTGCGGTGTATTCAGCAAGCACCACAGGGCCGCCGAAATGCAGGGAAAAGCCGCCGCAAACCCGACGAACACTAACTGCAAAACCCCGCGAACGCACACCGAAACCCGCAAAAACATCTGGAATAACCCACTGAAAACACCGGAAAAACCCAAGTAGGAGCCGATCACACGCAGCGCAGCCGCCGGAAAAAGCCGACACCACAGACGAATGCAGTGAATAAATTAGGCTAGGGTCAGACTAACGCATTTTTCACGTTGTCCGTGAAAATGTGCGTTCGAAGAATGGACGTATTTTTTCACGGAATACGCAATAGCGGTCATACTATGCGCAGTTTCATCCGTGATTTTGTACGGATCATCAATAAAACACTTCTTGCATCTGGACGTTATGTTAGCCGGACATTAGCAGCGTCTGATGTCTCCAATTCACGCACACACGCCGCTAGCGGCGCAGCGCACTCTGACGTCAGTACTAGTGGTTTAACGTTCTCGAAAAAATGCGTTCATTTTCCACTTGCGTTGCGCAGCCGGACTTTTGTGCGACCGTACATCGTATATTGGCCGTCATTGCCCGGCATCTGCTGCTAGTGCGGCCGTGATTAAGTGCGCCAGAACGCGCGTTCGCACTGCCTCAGTCTGACCCTAGCCTTAGGGAAACAGTACGCTTCAATGTTTGAAAAGTGAATCGCTGTTTGCAAAGAAACTACTGAGCGAAAATGTCTGAAATTCACTTATGAGGTCCAATGAATGATAATAAAAAGGGCTGTTACAGAAAAAAGAAGAAAAGTTTAAAAAAAAATTGGAAATTTTCTTTTAAAAAAAGAAATCCCAAAAAATGCTTAAAATATCCTAAAAAATCTATAAATACAGAGACTCTTTTTTGGAGTATAAAAAAAGTAGGTATTTATTTGAATAAAAATACCGCTTGCGCTCGACACGTTTTGTCTAATAGACCTCTTCAGGAGCAATATGCAGGCAGTTAACACATGTCTCGATAAAAAACAATGCCTAAAAACAAATTTTACAATGTCAATATATAGCCCTCATGATTAAACAATTAGTGCCCTCTAATTACTACATCATCCCTCCCCTTGAAACACATGTCCCTCGTTGTGTAACCATAATTTCTCTACCACCTCAAACATGGCGCCGCTGTATATCCCCATCCCAGGGACGTGCAGTCAGGGGTGGCAGGGGAGGGAGTGCCTCCCCTGCCATTCTAGTAAATTAATGTGCTGATAGTGCTCTAATGGCATGTATGTTTATTTAATCTGTAAATAAAATGTTATTCATTGAAAAAAGTTCTCATACTCACCTCTCCACGCTCCCTTGCTGTGCTTCCTCTGTCCTCCACTCCCCCCCCCCGGTACTTTCAGTTTGTTGGTTGGTGTGTGTGTGTGTGTGTGATTCACTACACAGACAGCAGGGGCAGCACTGAGCCAGCATAGCCTACGCAATTTACGCAGCTGAACGCTACGCTAATTGCGTAGCTCAAGCTGACTTCCTGGTTCTACTCTCTTCAGTGCCTCCAGAAGCACTGAGAGCAATTGAAAGCTTGAGCCAATGGGAAAGCTCCATTGGTCTCAAGCAATTCTTTTTTGTAAAAAAAAAAAACATGGGAGGCACATTTCCAGACGAAACAGTGGACTCAGAGAGGCATAACTCACCTTCATCACCTCTTTGAGCCTCACGCCATTCTGACCTTCCAAACGATACAGCAGAAATACCAAGTGCAGAATTCAATGTCTTACATGCAACTACACTCGTATATGAAATCGAATGGAGGGTACACTGGGCTCAGTGCACACCTACCACTCCTCTCCGAAACTGAACTGTTCTGCCTTGACCCGCATACAAAGACTAAAACCCTCTCAATGTTTTATCGTCTGTTGAACACCCCGACTAAAGCGACGACCTGAAAATTTCAACACACCTGGGAGAAAGATCTGGGAACGAAATACACACCTACACAATGGGCGCAAGCACACCAGTTTGCGGACGGCGCCTCAAAATGTTCCACGCTTTTGGAAACCCAAAGGAAAGTGTTGTACTGCTGGTACCTCACGCCGAACAGGGTCCATAGGATCTCACCGTGGGCCTCGGAAGCTTGCTGGAGATGCTCGGAGGCAGTGGGTACCGCTGGTCATGTTTGGTGGACTTGCCCAAAAGTGTCTACACTGTGGAAAGACATCTCACTATTGGCTACGGAGGTTCTGGGTCGAAGTATCCCTTGCTCGCCAGAGGTACTACTGCGCGGAATGATACACCTCCCAAGGAAACATTCAAAAATGCTATTTATCATTGTATCCACGACTATGCTATTATTGGCTGGGAACTGGAAGTCGGATAAGGTTCCAACGTGTCGTCAGATAACTCAACTGCTGGATCAGTATCGACATTTTGACGCTGTTTCTTCATACTCAAATATGACCCGACCCTCTAAATCTGATCCATGGTCGATATGGGACACGCACAAAATCTACCAATCGTGCACAAGATCGAGTACCGACATCCCCCCGTCGAATCCGCTGCCGAATGATGCATAGAAATAATAAGATTTATTAGATTGCACGAGAAATGTTTGTTATGCGCATGATGTTAGGTGTCTCTGGTGTCCTTTTGCCCCCCCTCCCCCCTTTTTTTTTTCTTTTTCTGCTTTCAATTAATGAACAAACGAACTACACTTATTGATGCAAATGTTAATTATAAATGAGAATAAGCGAAATCAGGAGTCTCACTCCTCTTGCAGATGTTGTTAAAGATTTATGCTTGAAATCTCAATAAAAATATTTGTCAAAAAAAAAACATGGGAGGCAGAGCTCCCCATGGATTGATTGACGCAGCACAGTCATGTGACTGTCCTCCTCAGTCGTGGGGGGGGCAGGCAGAGCTCAGCAATCAGCATGTGTGTAATAATGCCCTCTATTAGTCAGTATTGTAAGTGCATGCTCTTGGAAACTGTGTAAAAAAATGTGAACGCTACTTTATAAATAGTGAACTTCTATTCTCCTATATAACTGTAGCGCTGCTTTAATAAACTGTATTCTGGTGAATTGCTGAAATAAAGAGACATTGTGGACTTTGCTGGACAAAACGAACTCCATGTCCCAGAGACCTTTGCAAGGGAAACAGGAAGGGTGTGTGCTGGCCAGGAAAGACATCAGCAGCCTCGTGCAAGGCATGGGCAGAGTGAGTGGAGCAGTGAAAGGTGGAGGCCGCACGTTGGAGCTGTCAGGGATCGCAACCACGCCGGAGTACAGACGCTGTCTTACTGGTGCTGGAGATCGAGACAGTAATCGTGTTGGGACCTATCTACGCAGCGCTGAGAGGTCTGGAGGACAAGCTGGTTCCGGCAGGACCCCGCGTTAGGAGGCCGCGCTGATCGATTGGGCGTGCAGGCGGCGGATCGGTTGTTTCAGTTGCAGAGATTTGGCAAGCAGGGAGCAGATTCAGTGGCACGGAGTCCCAGTACACAGAACCCTTTGGTTTTGTCCCTCTTGTGTTCCTGGCAGGATAACGATCTGATATCCCTTCGAGCTCTCTCCGCCAAGTTACTCATGTTGTTCTGTTTGGTGGCATGTAAGCGCGTTAGTGATGTCCGCGCCCTGGACTTTGGGGCTCGATCTTTTGTGCCTGAAGGTGTGCGCTTCCGTGTTTCGCGCCGCACAAAAACTTCCCTGCGCTCTGTATTATTTCCCGCTTTTCCTGCTGAGCCCCTACTGTGTCCCGTGCGTTGTCTCCGGGCCTACGAAGCTCGTACTGCCCCATTCCGCTCCCTAACCGACTCGCCCCAGTTCTTGTCCTTTTGCCCTCCTCACCGACCGGTTGTTTCGGCTACTCTGGCACGCTGGTTGCTATGGCTTATGGAGTTGGCAGGCGTTGACGTCACTGCTTTTGGGGCCCATTTGGTACGTAGTGCCGTGGCCTCCAGGGCGGTGTCCATGGGCTGCCGGCTTGAGGACATCATGCGAGCTGCAGATTGGTCTAGGGAGTCCACTTTTTGCACGTTCTACTTTAAGCCTATTGCGGCGATGTCTGATGCTGTCTTAGATCGGTGTTGAACTTGCAAATAGGAGCCTCCGAGTACATGCATTAGAATTCTTAAATTTTCCTATTATCATGACGGAAAGTTTAAATTCTAATAATGACTCGGAGGCGAGTATTTCCCACCCTGTCCTGCACACACCCGCCTGTTGTATTAATTCACACATTGTTCATGGCGTAGTGTCTTTATTCACACACTTAGCGCTGCTGTCGGTGTGACTGCTTGTGTGGGTGTCTGTTAATGGACGTGCCGTGTTGGTGTATACACCCTGTTGCGGCTCCGCCTCTAATTCCATCTCCGTGTCCCTTCCTATCTTTCAGCGTCCTAAGTGAATTTACGCATTCTGGATATGCCTGATGTCTTCGGATCTGCTTCCTGTTGATTGTTAAACTGGTCCGTCCTAGTTGGCTTTTGTTGCCGTGTCGCAGGCTCGGACGAGGAAGTGGATGCTCCCGCAGTGCCTAATTGAACATGGGATTGGGGCGGGACAAGGACTATGGGAGGGCCTCCCTATGTTGGGGAGGGGTTGTTTTCTTCTGAAACGTTTTTTCCAAAAATTAACCCTTTGCTGCTGTGATTGCAATAAAGGGAGAGATGCAAATACTCGCCTCCGAGTCATTATTAGAATTTAAACTTTCCGTCATGATAATAGGAAAATTTAAGAATTCTAATATATTGGCTAATTTTAAACATTTTATGCTGGGGGTTATTCATAGTATGTAAGTGGTTGAGTATTAGGGGTTAGGACCAGGTTTAAAGGGACACATGGATAAGTCTTTCTTGCCCTGAAACATGTATTATTTATATGCTGCAGCAGGGAAGTCATTGTCACTCCTGTCACCTGGCCTTCCTTTTGGATCTATTAGATGCAGTGTAATGATTCTACATGCTGTTGGATGGCATTTATCATGCAAAGCCCATCAGCCTTAATATACTGTATGTGTGTATATAAACATGGATTTTAATAATGGATTTTAAACAAGGATTTTAATAATGCAGGGGTGTGAGGGCTCTTCCCTGGATCCCTGGATGTGTTCATACTTATTCAAGCTTGTGAGGGCAGCGGATAGGTATGGCTCGGCACTCTGACTGGAAAAAAACTGTTCTATCCTGTACACAACCGCATTAGCGCTGGGTCTCAGCCCGGGTCTTAGCGTTTCCCTGGCGTGCGCCAAACCACCTTGTACACGGACTACTATGGACTAAGTGATTTGATATTTTTCGTCAGGCACTAAGGTTTAGCAACTCGGGCTCAATTTTTCCTTTAGTGATGGCGTCTTAGCTCACACAAGGTGATAGGGCCCTTAGCTTTTTTCAGTGGTATGATTTAGTGGTGAAAATTATTAGTGCCCCCCAGTTTTGACTGTCGTATCTTATGTGCCCCCCCTACATATTGTTCCTAGAGTCGCCACTGAAGATAACGAACGCTGAAAATCAGCGTTCGGTTACCTTTCTTGGACATTTGACTATCCAGAGAGCAGGCAATTCGCCAAATCCTGGCGAATTGCCTGCACATACGGTGTCTGTTTGGTGCCTGTTGGAGGGCAGTGAAATCCCCATAAAAAAACACTGCTTCGGCTAATCAGAGAACACAAACCAGCAGTGAAAGGTTGCCGAATTGCCCTGCCATTTGGTTGTTTCATGCGGCAGATTTATTCAGGCGAATCCCATAAACTTCAATGTTAAATATATTCCCGTTTTAATTCAATATCTAATAAACCGTTGATTATAATATTCTGCAGTAAAGAGTCTATTTATAGATTTTTTTAGGATATTTTAAGCATTTTTCTGGATTTTTTTTTAAAAAAGTCAGATATTTTTTTTTAAACCACTTGGCTGCTATGGATGCGCTCAGCGCGTCCAGGCCCAGTGGTTCTCCTGTGCTATGGACGCGCTGAGCGCGTCCATGCACAGGAGGCAGCAATCCGCCGGATTCCGCCGGATTGCTGCGCCCCCCCTGTGTGGGCTGACATCTTGGATGTCAGCCCAGCACTCGGGACCCCGAGCAATTAGATGTCATTGCGGCGGCGCGATGACATCTAATTCAGGCGGCCCCCCCGCATGTGCGGAGGAGGCGCCTGAAAGGGAGGGGGGGAGGTCCTTCGGACCTCTCTCCCTCCCGATCGCCGGGGAGCAGGAGGTTAATCCAGGCACCGTTTGAAAGGGCACAGCCTGCCCTTCCAAACGTTGGCTGTCATTAACCCCTGGGGAGCCGGATCACGAATCGGCGCTGAAAAGCGCCGGTTCGTGATCCTTTCCCGGAGCTGGCCGACATCTTGGATGTTGGCCAAGCCTCCGGGAACTCCCCCTGAGGACTGGCGTCATCATGCATTGCACGATGACGCCAGTCCTGGAGTTAACCCCTAGCTGCCACCAATGGTGGAGATAGGGGGTTTCAATGAACCCCCTATCTCCCGATCCATGGCAGCTAGGGGTTAATATTTGATATCGTTGGATCGGCCAGAGCATGGCCTTTCCAATGATATCAAACATGATAATGAAAAAGTTTTAAAAAATATTAAATAAAAATAAACAAGTTTTTTTTTGTTTTTGTTTTGTTAATGCAGCAATATTGTTCCCATTTCAATTATAATGTGAACAATAATGCTGCACTAACGATTTTTGTATGCGGAGCGTTTGTTAAAAATAGCGACATTTTCCCCCCAAAAAAATGTAACGAGACCCCATTTCTAATTTTTTTAACAAGTGCACCCCATACAAAATATAACCGCAAACGATCACATGTTAAAATGTGAAAAAAAACCACTTTACACATAATAATTTATTGAAAATTCTAATTTTATTGCATTTTTTGTTATAATATACAGACATGACATAACGTATACATATAGTAATGACATATTATGAATCTGTGGAGTCTGCCGGAAAGAACGATATATAATATGTCTGGGTCATATATCAAAATATGGCTACAAAACGCGGTTAAACAAGAGGAGCGAAAGCGGTAAAAATGACCTCAGCACAGAGGTGTGAAAAGCCTCAGCAGCGAAAAGGTTAAGTTTACTTATTTTTTCTGTAACAGCCCTTTTTATTATCACTCCCTGGACCTCATATGTAAATTTCAGACATTTTCGCTCAGTAGTTTCTTTGCAAACAGCGTTTCACTTTTCAAACACTCAAGCAAACTATTTTCCTAATTTATTCAGCAGGGATATTATTGTCGCTTACCTGGCCTTCATTTTGGATCTATTAAATGCAGTGTAATGATTCTACATGCTGTTGGGTGGCATTTATCATGCAATGCCCATCAGCCTTAATTAATATATGTGTGCATATAAACATGGATAATACGGCCACCTTGGAGGATTTTAATAATGCAGGGTGCGAGGTAATTCAATGGATGTGTTCATATTCAGCTTGTGAGGGCGGGGGATAGGTATGTCCCGGCACTCTGCACTGAAAAAAAACAGTTCTATCCTGCACACAAACGCATTAGCGCTGGGTCTCAGCCCGTCTGGGTCTCTTAGCGTTTTCCTAGTGTGCGCCAAACGACCTTGTACACGAACTACCGTGGACAAGGTGATCTGTTAGTTGGTCGTCAGGCACTAACTTTTTGCGACTCGTGTTAAATTTTTCCTTTAGCGATGGTGTTTTAGCTCACACCAGGTGATAGGGCCCTTAGTTTTTTTCAGTGGTATGATTTAGTGGCAAAATTATTAGTGCCCCCTCAGTTTTGACTGTGGTATCTTATGTACCCCCCCTAAATATTGTTCCTAGAGTTCCCACTGGATTCGCCTGAATAAACCTGTCGAATGAAACCACCGAACAGCAGGGCATTTCGGGAATCTTTCACTGCTGGTTTTTGTTCTCTGAATAGACGAAGCATTGTTCACTATGGGGATTTCACTGCCCTCGAACAGGCACCGTATGTGCAGGCAATTCACCAAGATTTGGCGAACTGCCTGCTCTCTGAATAGCCGAATGGCCAGGAAAGGTAACCGTACGCTGAATTTCACTGTTCGGTTACCTTTCGGCCACAATTCGGAGCTCTTTGAATAACCCTGATAGTAAATATACACAGAGGCATCGCACTGTATATGTTTATGGTGGCTAAGCCCTTTTGACAGGCAGAGGGGTCCATCTATTGGACAAAAGGCGCTACTTCATTTACATTACAGCTACAGCTCCATGTTTCCATGAAGGAAAAACAGATGTAAAAGCTTTACAAAATAATTTCAACAAAATCGGCTGTGATGTCCAATGTGTTCAGGCTTTAGGGGCGGCATCATGTTCTAGATCCCATTTGCAAATAAATTTCATTTCAATAAACGAAATTCTTTTGCATTGCTCAGGAATCAGATGAGAAAGAGTGCACTTGATATTGAGCACGGCTGGTGCTTTTGATAATCATGTAAATTTGATAATGCTAGTAAAGGGGTTTAATCCAGGGCCAGCCCTTGACATTGTGCTCCCCGGGGTCCAAGGATGAAATGCTGACAACCCCCCGAAAAAAACAGAACAACACAAGCCAGTTTACCGCTGTGAGGAGAGGGGGAGGCACTTTGGACCCCTGTGTCTCCATTGTCTACACCCCACAAAGTCAAGTAAGGCTGGGGGCACACTAGGCATCTTCTTGTGCGCACTAGTTCGCGTTACCGGCGCCCGGTGCAGCGTTGTGATGCTGCGGATGGAGCCGGTCACATGCTTGCGCGCGCTTAGCGCGCGCGTAGCATGCGTGCACCTAGAGATCATCACTGTTGATGCGCTAAGATGCACGTCGACGGGGCTGCAAAGCATGATCATCCATAGGAGGATCGCGCTTTGCAGCCTTGTAGAGGAGGCAGGCGGGTGTCGAGGGGGGTCGGTGCGTTAGCGTTTTCTTTAACGCCCGCTAGTGCATTAAAGAAAACACCTAGTGTGCCCCCGGCCTTAGGCGTCAGTGGACGGGTCAGATTCTAGCCTTTCTAATGATACCAAACATGACCATGTAAAATATAAAAGAAAAGAAAACGCAACAAAACGTTTTTAGTTTGTGGGGGTGGGTTGGGATGTTGGGGTGAAGAGCAAAGTTGCATGGGGAGAACCCAAGAAAATGTTTGCCTAGGGCCTAGTCAATATTAAGACGGCCCTGTATATAGATATCACAAACCAATGAAAACATTTATTTCCACTGGAATATGAGTAAAATGTAGACAGATTTGCAAACATAAATCTAAACTGTTTACTCATGTAAAAAAAAAAGAAAAAGCATGTTTCCATTTCAATGTATGTTGTGATTGTTACCACTAGAGGGTATCTCTGACCTTCTATATTATATAAACTAGGGGACAAATTAGGTATTTTACCAGACAAACAGATTGTAAAATATTTAGATACATACATACATACATACGGGGTCAAGTCCTGCAGGAACACTTGGGAACGCAGTTCCCTCATTACTTTAGCAGGAGAAACAAGCAGGGTTATTCAGAGAGAGGTGAAAAGCAGGAGAATGACTGGAGAAGTGAAAATTCTAGGTCAAAATAGCCGATTTGGAAAGTGAGATGAATGGGAGAATTTTGTCTGGTCTGGCTATCTTGACCTAGAATTTTCACTTCTCCAGTTATTCTCCTGCTTTTCACCTCTCTCTGAATAACCCTGTTAGTTCCCGTTTGGCTGATATACTGGGAAGCTGCTATACCTTTCTATATAAACACAATTTTATAAAACCGTCTATATGTAAGGGTATATCCTAGGTTTAAGTACATTGTGAAGGCATTGGAATGATAATAATTTCTCAGTGTTTGTCAGAGTAATGGCATCGTCATGCCTTAAGAAGTGCTGCAGCTGCTGCGGCTCCCAGTAATCTTTAAGACTGGAATGGACAGAAATGTTGGTGAGTTCTCACACTTATTTTTTTAGGACTTGACCCCTGGATAGATAGATTGTAAGACTGATAGAGAAAGCTATTTAAGAAAGCTATAAATCCTTTGTTTCTCCATCCATGCACAGAATTGAGATTCAGATACTGAAAGCTGTCTCTGCTTCAAAGATCCAGATTAAGAGCAAGATCCTTATGGCTAGATTAATTGCAAAGCGTCGTTAGAGAGCAAAGAAGATCTCATAAGTGTGGTGTCCGTTCCCTTTTAAAAGGTTTAGCTGAGCAAGGTAAAAATATAAAATTTTACTTTTTTCAAAGGTCCTCCTTATTGTCAGCACCTTAGTCACTTTTTGACATTTCCCGATTATTAGTGAAGCTGCCACCACGAATTTAAAATGTGAACTGTAGAAAGTAGAACTTAAATTGACATTTTTACATAAATCAGAAGAATCCCAAATATAAGAAAACTCCACGACTTAGTTCTTTGGTTGTGCATAGTACTTCCCGAGAAGCAGGACCAGCAAACTTTATCAAAATACATCAATCCCTAAACAGCAAACAACTAATAATATGAAAGCAAAGCAATACTGTCCACAGTGAACACTTCCCAGAGTCCCCCCCCCCCATGATCAAGAAATTTTAAAGTGAGAATGATGGATCAAGCGCTAATAACACAGGACAACCAATAAAAATTTTTGAAAAACGTTTTCCATAATTCAATCTGACTACTTTTTTTGGGTTGCTGAATTCAAATATCCAATCGGTTTTCTCCTATCACGTACCATTTTTCTGCGATTTCCATAAATGATAGGCTATTATAACCCGAAAATTAAGTGAAAGGTGTATAATAAAAAAGTAAAAATGTACTTATAAAATATTATATTTTTTAACAATGTGACAGTGAGAGTTAAGGTAGGTACGGTACGTACTCTTAAAACCTTCACTACCAATAATCGAGATATCTCGGTTTCAAAGTCGCCATCTGGAGCCTCGATATCGAGCTATCTCGATTTGCTGATCTGCAGCCCAGAAGCAAATGAAATTCGTTTCCACTGGTTTC
The DNA here is from genome assembly GCA_009667805.1 of Leptobrachium leishanense. Classification (NCBI taxonomy): domain Eukaryota; kingdom Metazoa; phylum Chordata; class Amphibia; order Anura; family Megophryidae; genus Leptobrachium; species Leptobrachium leishanense. Next base: position 90,012,211 of record CM019063.1, read on the forward strand.
TGACAGTGTTTTTTTGGAAAATCACTTGGTAGTGAAGGGGTTAAGTATCCAAAGGCTTGTATTTTCTCAACCTTTTGTCGGTTCGTTAGTAGTTCTTCCTCTTATGCGATGTTGCCGGATTTTCCCGATGGAGAGACCAGCAGTAATCTCCCATCATGTTTACATCCCAAAGGCCTTGATATCGTTTACACTGTGTCATCATCATAAAAGAAAAATTTGAATAACTGATATCAACTATTGAATTTGAAATTAACTATCAAATTGATATCAACTATCGATTTGATCTTAATTTACAATACAAGTAATAGTCGGCAAAGGACTTTATGAAACAAATTAATTTTGTTTCACTGTTTAATTTGACTCAAATACTAAATCTGTGACACACCTTAAAATTTAACATTAGCTTTTCTTTTAACAGCAAAATTTGATTATTTGGGGTTTTATTTAGTGATCCAAAATTCGAATTGATATCAACTATCGAATTGATATATGACATTCGAATCGATTCGAAATTTCAAATTGATCCAAAACGAAACCAAACCAAATATGAAACAAAATTAGTTCCGAAATTCCAAAAACAAAATGATTTAACCACTTCAATGCGGAGGACGCGCTCAGCGCGTCCTCCGCATTACTGCTGGTATGCGGAGGACGCGCTGAGCGCGTCCTCCCATTGGGGACAGCGTTCGGCCGGGTTCCGGCCGATCGCTGGCCCCCCCGGTGCGGGCTGACATCCTCGATGTCAGCCCGGCATCCGGAACCGCAGCCGCTGGAATTAGGTGTCATTGCGGCAGCGCGATGACACCTAATTCAGGCGCCCCCCCCGCATGTGCGGAGGAGGCGCCTGAAAGGGAGGGGGGAGGTCCTTTGGACCTCTCTCCCTCCCGATCGGCGGCGTTGCGGGAGTTAACCCAGGCACCATTTGGAAGGGCACAGCCTGCCCTTCCAAATGGTGCCTGGCATTAACCCCTGGGGAGCTGGATCGCGAATCGGCGCTGAAAAGCACCGGTTCGCGATCTTTTCCCGGAGCTGGCCGACATCTTGGATGTCGGCCAAGCCTCCGGGAACTCCCCCTGAGGACTGGTGTCATCGTGCGTAGCACGATGACGCCAGTCCTAGAGTTAAGCCCTAACTGCCACCAACGGTGGAGATAGGGAGTTCATTGGAACTCCCTATCTCCCGATCCGTGGCAGCTAGGGGTTAATGTTTGGTATGGTTGGATCGGCCAGAGCATGGCCGTTCCAACGATACCAAACACGAATGTGAAAAAAGTTTTTTAAAAAAAATTAAAATTAAAATTAAAAATAAAAATATATTTAAAAAAATTATAAAAAAAAAATAAACATTTTTTTTTCTTTTTTTTGGTTTGTTAGTGTAGCAATATTGTTCCCATTTCAATTATAATGTGAACAATGATGCTGCACTAACGATTTTTGTATGCGGTGCGTTTGTTAAAAATCGCGTAATTTTCCCCCAAAAAAAATGTAACGAGACCCCATCTCTAATTTTTTTAACAAGCGCACCCCATACAAAATATAACCGCAATTGCTCGCATGTTAAAATGTGAAAAAAACACTTTACACGTTGTAAATTATTGAAAATACATATTTTATTGCATTTTTTGTTATAATATACAGACATGACATAACGTATACATATAATAATGACATATTATGAATCTACCGAGTCTGACGGAAAGAACGATATATAAGATGTCTGGGTCATATACTAAAATAAGCCTTCAAAACACGTTTAAACATGATGAGCAAAACCGGTAAAAATGACCTCAGCACAGAGGCGGGAAAAGCCTCAGCAGCGAAAGGGTTAAAAACTTAACGAAACAAAACTAAACGAAACAAAATTTTCAGCCATGCACATCCCTAGTTTAAATGCCGTCCAAGCATCCTTTTCTTTTGAGTTCATCAATGTCTTGATCTGATTTGAAACGTGATTGATTTAAGTAAATTTAAGTAAATTGTTAAGTAGCTAGATGCTTTCTTCAAACATTTCCGATACATAAGTGGTGTAGAGTAAAAGTGTATTTTGTGAAAATGTATGTATGTGTATGTGCTGTATGTTCTATGACAATTTAATAGTCCTTTTCGGATTCAGCATGCAAAAAAAAACCATACAAGAGAGTCAAAATTCTGAAAAAAGTTTTTTTATGGTCGACCTGTGTAATCCTACCACCACACAATAGCAGAACATTGGCACTCCCCTCTCATTATTGTGTCCTTTACATTTCCATGCTAACCATTCCTTTCTTCCAAATATTCCTACTGTCCCTCCCACATCTATGGTTAGCAACCACGCTGACACTGAATCACAGTGTAAAATTAGATACATTTACACTCCACTCTCCCAATCAATACACTAACCTTTACTCACAAACCCCATGTGCAAGCTGCTGTCAATCAGACCAAGGCAAAGTTTTTGAGCACATTCCTAAATTCCTATAAGTGGTTTTCTGGTAGACAGGTGAATATGACTGTACGTGATTGGAAATCGACATTATTTTTCCTACAGTCATGAAGATTGACTTTGATTGGCTGTCAGAGAATTTATACATGTATAATGTCACTTCCAGGCTTCTGAACCTCCGCCACATATTGTTATTTTAGATTACACTGAAATTCATGCATAGGCGAGTCGGGCATTTTTCAACTCCAGGTTGTTAACCATCTCTGATTTTTGTTCACTTTATATGGCATGGAGCCCGCAGTGAGCAGATTGTCTTTTGTTTCCTGCTATGCATTTATCACTAAGTTAAAGTCCAGCTTTGAAAACAGAGGGCTAAATTACACTACTCGCGCTAAAACAGGGGCGCAAAGGAGAAAAACCTGCGCCTGCAGGTTTCTCCTTTCCGCCCCAGTTTTAGCACAATATTACAATGCAGGCGCTTAAAAAGCTGCCTGCATTGTTACTGGGCGCTAAGCCCCGGGATGTGCACGGCAGCGCTAAGCGCCATGAGCATCCACTCGATGGAGTCATTGAATCAGACAGCGCCGGTCACATGACCTGCCGGATCTCGCCTTGCGAGATCCGGCAGGTCAGCTTAGTGATCCGCAGGGGGAGACTGGGGGACTTTTTCCCCCAGTCTCTCCCCCCTCCCGCTGGACGGAGGAGGCAGATTGAGCCGCGGTCCTCGCCGCGGGATAGGAGATGAGTATCTGTATTTGTTTGGGGGAGGTTTTGGCCAGGGCTGGACTGGCCTACCGGGATAGCGGGAGAAATCCCGGTAGGCTGATTCACTTTTTGGGCCACTGGGGGCCATTTTATAATTTAAATGCAGTTTAAAAAAAACTTTTTTCCTATCAGCCTGCCAGTAGTGCACTGCGGGGGGGGGGGGGGGGTGGAGCCCTAATCTGTACCCCTAATCTGTGCCCTTAATCAATTCCCCTAATAGTTTCTAACCCTAATCTGTTCCCCTAACCTGTTATACGCTCATACACATCACACATTACTGTATCACAGAGCTGCACAGCAATAAAACTCACACTCATACACACTACTGTATCGCAGAGCACCATCATTGTTTTTTTATTGTAGTAATTTCTGTTACATAAAGTCTGGTCATTCTTGGTATCATTGGAAAGGCCAGGCTCCGGCCGTTCCAACAATAGGGCTGGTTTAATTTTTTTTTTCCAGGGCTGCTTTTTATTCCCAGTCCGGCCCTGGTTTTGGCTGGTGCTTACGGATTCTGCAGCAGCGGAATCCGTTAGCACCAAGTCCTGGCTGTTATCTGTTATCTGTTATCCCATAGCAATGAGACACTTACTGCCTATCATATCTCCATCTTTTCAAACGTACGGAACAAAGCTGTTAACAGTAGGTTGTCTTTACTAAGGGCCCTATTACAATCTCAGCGCAAATGCGTTCGCGCAGCACAATATTTATTGCGCACCGAAAAATGCGTTATCGTGCGCAAATTAACGCAGTATTACGAACCGAGCGCATTTTTTCAGCCTTCAAGTTTTCCCGTGCGCAAATCCGATGCGCAAATTCGTGCGCAAATGAACGGTGCGTGCAGGAATCGGTGGGCAGACTGTTTTTTCACGGGATTCAGCCAATCAGAATTAAGAACCACCATTTTCTAGGTTTCGGTCGTTGCGCCTGTCAAACTCAATCTGCGTATCTGTGCTGCAGCAAAAAAATATTTTGACAAATTCTTAAATTTTAATGTCTGGGTATGTGTAGAATGTGTAACTGTACTGTGCTGTATTTTTTTTTTTTCGTGCTGGTGTATTTTGTTCCGGCCAGAACATTCAGATTTGCAGTTACCACTAGGTTTTCAAAAAACTTACAGGGTTATCCAAAGAGATTCGAAAAGTCACCGCACGTTCGGTGACATTTCGTTCTCTTCAATTCGGTTCCTTTTGCCGATTGCATTTCGGTGACCCTGCGGTGTATTCAGCAAGCACCACAAGGTCCCCGAATTGCAGGGAAAAGCTGCCGCAAACCCGACGAAAACTAACCGAATGCACGCTGAAAACAAGCAAAAACATCTGGATTAACCTTCGAAAAAGCCGAATCACACAGAGCCGAAGCAGCTGTGACGTAGAGGAGGCAGTGAATAAATTAGCAAAACCATTTGTATGAATCTGGGAAAATGAAACGCTGTTTGCAAAGAAACTACTGAGCGAAAATGTCTGAAATTTTCACAGGAGGTCCAGGGAATGATAATAAAGAGGGCTGTTACAAAAAAAATAAGTAAACTGAAAAAAAAAAAAAAAAAAAAAATCGGACTTTTAAAAAAAAAAAAAAAAATCAGAAAAATGCTTAAAGTATCCTAAAAAATCTATAAATAAAGAGACATTTTGCTGCAGAATTTTATAATGAACGGTTTATTAGATATTGAATTAAAACGGGAATATTTTTAACATTGAAGTCTATGGGATTCTCCTGAATAAATTTGCTTAATTAAACCACCGAACAGCAGGGCATTAGGGGAACCTTTCACTGCTGGTTTGTGTTCTCTGAATAGACGAAGCATTGCTTCTCTATGGGGATTTCACTGCCCTCAAACAGGCACCGAATGTGCAGGCAATTCGCCAGGATTTGGCGAATTGCCTGCTCTCTGGATAGCCGAATGGCAAGGAAAGGTAACCGAACGCTGAATTTCACTGTTCGGTTACCTTTCTCCAGCAATTCGGATCTCTTTGGATAACCCTGTATAATTTATGCGCGTAAACATCGTTCGTAGGAAGTTGTGCATCGATTGTAATACCATCCACTTAACGCATTTGCGGTCGTAATGTTAATTATAGGATGCGTGCACGCACTTGCGCTGGGTTCGCGCAGGGTCACTCGCGTTGGACATTAACGTGCATCATTTGCGCGAACGTCGTAATACGACGTTCTGCGCAAATGGCTTTGCAGTTGCGCATTTGCGCACACGCAAATGTGCAGCGCGAATAATGTAATAGGGCCTTAAATCTGTGCCACATCAGTGTTAGAGTGAACAACAGGCATTTTTTCTCTTCTTGAATACACGTAACTTTATTCATATTCATAACTCATTCTGTCCTTTCTGCTACAATGTAGCTACATGACCCACCATTGTGACATGTTAAAAGAACTAAACTGCCCGTCGCTGGAATCTTGACGCACCCTTCACCTCTCCAACCTGGTGTTTAAGAGCTTTTCTGGGAAGCTGCCACCCTACCTGAATATCCTGCTTCCTCCAGCAGTTCCCTCATCCTATAACCTCCGATCCAGGACCAGCACTTTACTTGCAATACCACAATACAAAAAGAAAGTGTCTCGATCCTCATTTTCCTTCAGAGCACCGCAGTTATGGAATAACCTCCCAGACACCATCAAATCTTCCCCCCAGTCTAAAGTCACTTAAGAGATCCCTACTAACATACCTCAATACGTAATGCACCTGTAAACATGTAACATACAGGGTTATTCAGAGAGCGTGAAAAGCAGGAGAATGACTGGAGAATGAAAAATTCTAGGTCAAAATAGCCAAACCAGAAAAATTCTCCTTTTCATCTCACTTTCCAAATCGGCTATTTTGACCTAGAATTTTTCATTCTCCAGTCATTCTCCTGCTTTTCACGCTCTCTGAATAACCCTGATAGTGAGTATATTTCCTACATATTAATTTTCTGTTAATCTGTGTATTTGTTTTGTGTTAATATCTTGCATTTTACTACTTTGTATTTCTGTAACATTTCAATGTTCTTGAACCCAGGACATACTTGAAAATGAGAGAAATCTCAATGTATCCTTCCTGGTAAAATACTTTGCAAATAAATAAATAAATATTCCTGTCACACATTAGTAGATACAATTAGAATTGGATCTGATAGAATAGGAACTCTATCCAACCTGTACGCATAGGCAATCTATCTATTAAGGGAAACCTTTATGCCACCGTTTCTTAAGGCTCCGGCGACTCTGATCACCTTTGCTTCCGCGGATCGCCTTGGCTGATATTGGGGCGCAGAGAATGACACACACAAAGATTTTGGTTATCATCTCTATGCGCGCAGCCTCAAAGCTGCTGAATATTTTTTTATTTGATTCTGGGAGGAAGACAGAGGGAGGGGTCGTTACTTTAGAGGACCCTAGGTCATGTCATGCGTCAATAGGTAACCTTGTCACGAGTTAAATTGCTATGTAAAACTGACTATCCTGCATGGCGGGGACATTGGGCATTATGACCTGTACATCTTTATTATGGAACATCTTGAGGCAATGATATTAAAAGCACTTTAATTATAAGGCAAAGAATTTAACTCTACGTCTCCTTACAGTATCTAATATGGGGTTTGATTTAAATCAGACCGATGGCAGAAATCTGGACTTATTTCAGTTCGGGAGATTAAAATGTGTTTCTCAGCATTTCAATTCCTGATGAAAATTCGTAGCACATCTCGGCTCTTACGGCTAAACTTTTCAATGGAAATATCAGCTCTATCGATTCAAATTGAATTAATCGGTATGTCGATTTCTGAAAAAAAATCAAATGCTAAAAAGGTGTTAATAAATGGATTTTGAGGCACGGAAATAAAGAGAATTGGACTGTAATATTTTGTTATAATATCAATATTATTGCTATTGTTGAATCGCCAGTATATTTCGCCGCGGTGTGCATGCATCTCATACACCCCTTATTTTTATCCAGAGATATGTGTGTATGAGATGATTCTGCAGACAGGTATTCATTCATTCATTCGTGACATAGTCCTGAAAATTCATTCATAGGTAACAGATTTAATCTGTTTTATAAACGTTAATACACGAGACACTCATTATGTAATCAATCAAATGGGGTATGGTTTCTATCTTTTATCAAAGATTAGTCCCATGGTTATCTCTTATAACTTACCACATAGATGGTAATTGAATATTTAATCTATGCATCTTGTATAATATGATGCTAAAGATTATGTTGTCTATCGCGTCGTTTTATATCACTTGAAAAATAAGAAAAATCATTTAACCTTATTTTTTTTCTACAATTCATGCAGTCAATGTCCAACGTCTATATGGCTTCAAAGCTTAGATGTGACCAAATATTGCCCTTCAATATACACACTAGGTAAAGCTCAGCTGCCCATTGTGTTCCTTTACTTCAAAGCAATGTGATCTAACATCTTTTTTTTTACAACCAGAATTAATTAGGACAGTTTCTGAACAATGGATGTTTCTTCCCTTGTTTGCATAAAGACAACAAATTTACCAGGTTCATTGTCTTGTTACATTTTAACCCCAATTAGACAGATGGCGTGTTTGAAGCAATCCTTGGCCGTCATGTACACAGTCCTGCGAAATATAGAAATTTCATATCTGAACTGGTCTGATAGCGCATAAATTAATGCTGGTAAATGGCAGATGAAATTTAATCTAGATAAATGTAAAGTTATGCACTTTGGAGTGAAGAACACACAAGCAATTTATACCCTAAGGCTAGGGACAGATGAGCGCATTTTCTGCAGCCACCGTCAAAATGTACGTCGATGCGTGCGCACGCATTTTTTCACGGAATACGCTTAAGTGGTCAGACGATGCGCAATTCTGGACGTATTTCATGACGATGGGGTGAAAAGAAGTCTAGGGAAATCCGGCTGTTTGAACGTTATGTTGGCCGCACACTAGCAGCGTCTGACGTCTCCTAATCACGCACACACGCTGCTATGCGGCCGCAGCGCACTTTGTACGTCAGTAGCAGCGGTTTCACGTTCTGATAAAAATGCGTTCATTTGCTGGTTGCGTGGTGTCGGCGCACTTTCGTACGCACGTACTGCGTATATTGGCCGTCATTGGCCGTTATGTGCTGCTACTGCCGCCGTGATTTAGTGCGTCTGCACGCGCGTTCCGACTGCCCCACTCTGACCCTAGCCTTAATGGTACGGAGTTAGGGAAATCCAAGCAGGAGAAGGATTTGGGAATAATCATAGACTTCAAACTAAGTAACAATGTGCAATGTCAAACAGCAGCCGCCAAGGCCAGCAAAGTACTGGCATGCATTAAAAGGGGAGTTCACTCACGGGATGAAAACATAATTTTTCCTCTGTATAAATCAATGGTCAGGCCGCACCTTGAATATGCCGTGCAATTTTGGGCACCTGTCTTAAAAAAAGATATTATATCGCTAGAAAAAGTGCAGAGACGGGCAACTAAATTAATAAGGGGGATGGAAGGGTTAAGTTATGAGGAAAGACTAACAAGCTTAAACCTGTTTAGTTTAGAGAAAAGGCGCCTTAGAGGGGATCTGATAACCTTATATAAATATATACGGGGCCATTATCAACCATTGTCTGATAACCTATTCATTAACAGGACTATACATAGGACAAGGGGTCATCCATTTAGACTGGAAGAAAGAAAATTTAGCTTAAAGCATAGGAAGGGTTATTTTACGGTGAGAACAATAAAGCTGTGGAATTCTCTGCCTGTTGAGGTGGTTGGGTCAGAGTCTGTACAGACTTTTAAAAAACGACTAGATGACTTCCTGCAGACACAGAATATTAAGGGTTATAATATTTAATATGTGGGTAAAAGCTTCTTGATCCAAGGAGAAATCTGACTGCCATTCTGGGGTCAAGAAGGAATTTTTTCCCAGTATGTTGCATATTGGCAAGCATTCAGACTGGGTTTTTTGCCTTCTTTTGGATCAACAGCAGTAGGTTATGTGGGAGAGGCTGAACCCGATGGACGCATGTCTTTTTTCAGCCTATGTAACTATGTAACTATATGTAATTACAATCCGTGCACATTTTTTCATCCGTCAAAAAATAATGTGCGTAAAAAAAGACGCGCAAAAATGCGCACGCATTAACGATGCACGCAGAAATCGGTGTGTGGACTGTTTTTTCACGCGATTCAGCCAATCAGAATTAAGAACCACAATTGTCTCCTGTTAAGTTTTTGCGCCTGTCAAAATCAATCTGAGTATATATGCTGCAGCAATAATAAAAACACGCACAACTTCTCAATTTTATTGTTTGGGTATGCGTAGAATGTGTAACTATACTTTGCTGTATTTTTTTTTTGGGCTGGTGTATTTGGTTTCGGCCAGGACGTTCAGATTTGCCATTAACACCAGCTTTTCAAAGATGTTAAAATTATGCACGCAAACATTGTCTGTTAAATTTTGAGCATAGATTGTAATACCATCCGCATACCAGCGCACAAACGCATTTGCGCTCACAATGTTAATTATAGGATGTGCAAAGTACATTACGTTCGCAAAGGGTTCGCGCAGGTTCACCCACGGTAGATGTTAATGCGTATTTTTTGCGCGGACATTGTAATAAGACGTTCTGCACAAAGGGTTTTGCCCCTTGCGTTAATGCGTTTTTGCATACGCGTTAACATTTGCGCGAATAATGTAATAGAGCCCTTTGTATTTTGTTCATATGAGATGGACTTTTGGTAGTCTCCATGCAAGTCAAAACAATGAGGACATGCGCACTCCAGAAAGTTTAAACCATACATTTAGCTGTGAAGTGGGTGCTAATGGATCCAGAACTTGCCAAGGCTCAATACATACATAAAAACAGAAGAAAAGGGTCCAGGCATTCCAAAGTGGCATTTGAACGAAACTTTTTAGCAACATTTTGTGTGCTTATCAACATTTTTCAATTTCCAGGTGATAACCTGTAGGTAACACAGCTGATATTGTCTTCAAAGCTCTCTTTGGAATGTCTGAACCACTTATGATGTTGTTTGTGGTAGCCTCCTGTCCATGGCAAATTTCTTGATAGCTTATTGTCAAATGCAGCTGTAGAGTGTGTAAGGCCTTAGGCGAAGCTTAAATGTGAGGCTTATCACGTCATGAAAAAAAATAGCCGGCTGTAACCCTTTACATTTTAATTAATGTAGTCTCACACGGTTTTTTTCGTAGACAGGGTTACCAAGGGGGTTATTCAGAGAGATCCGAAATGTCGCCGAAATGTAACTGGACACTGAAATTTAGCGAACGGGGACATTTCGGGGCAAATCGGCTATTCAGAGAGCAGGCAATTCGCTAAATGTTGGCGAACTGCCTGCACGTATGGTGCCTGTCCGAGGGCAGTGAAATCCCCCATAGAGAAGCAATGCTTAGTCTATTCAGAGAGCACAAACCAGCAGTGAAAAGTTGCTGAAATGCCCTGCTGTTCGGCGGTTTTATTCGGCAGGTTTATTCAGGTGAATCCCATAGGCTTCAATGTTAAAAATATTCTTGTTTTAATTCAATATCTAATAAACCGTTTATTATTTTATTCTGCTGTAAAAAGTCTATTTATTGATTTTTTTATAGGATATTCTAAGCATTTTTTGGGATTTTCTGCAAAAAAAATCTGCTTTTTTATTTTTCTGTAACCTTTCTGTAACTTTTTTATGTAATCTTTTTATTATCATTCATATGACCTTATATGTAAATTCCAGGCATTTTCGTTCAGTAATCTTTTTGCAAACAGCGTTTCAATTTTGAAACTGTCAAGCATATTTATTTAATTTTTTTTACCACGTTCGTCTGCTTGTCGAGTTTTTCCGGCGGCTGCTCTGCGTTGCGATTGACGGCTCGTCGGGTTTTTCTAGCGAGTTCGGCGGGGTTTTTGCAGCGGTTTTTGCGTGTTTACAGAGAGTGTTCGGCGAGTGTTCTGTGGGTTTGCCGTGAGTTTTCCCTGCACTACGGGGGCCCTGCATTGCTTGCTGAATACACCGCAGGGTCAGAGAACTAGGATCGCCGAATCGCAACGAAGTACGGGGAACGAAAAGTCACCGAACATGCAGTGCTTTTTTGAGTCTCTTTGAATAACCCCGACAGTTGGCATTTTATACAAAGCTTTAATATTCTCCAAACTAAAGCCTTGCTCTTGGGAAAGTGTGTTTGATTTTTTTTTGTTTTTCCATGAGATGTGAACTTAGATTTGTCCATGAGATGTGACCCGTAATATTTGTAAGATTGCTAAACATCAGATTTTCTGGCGTGAGTTTACATTCGATTAATGTTTTTCTCGTCCATCAGAGGGACTCTCAGATAATATGGAAAATATTCTCTGATTTAGAATGAAGCAATCAGCTGTTTGCATTTGCAGTGCTAGCTATAAGTATAGTCTAAGAGGGGAAAAATTCAAATCTATTGGAAAACAGAAATAACTCAGGGGCTTTTCACTCACATTTATTTATTTATCTTTTATTTCTGCAATTGTCTGGTGATTGACCATCAAAACTCTCTTCTACTGTTTGCCCTAGGCAGACAATGTGTCTATCATCTTCCAATTAGGGTATGATAGCTTGGGGTTGCAGTAGATCATAAAGCTTTTGGCCGTCTTCGGGCCCTTTAGATAAAATGTTCATGAAGTCAAGCTTATACTGTGATCTTTAAGTACTCTCTGTTTTATATTTTCTTTATTTGGAAGCTGGTTTACCAGAATGAATTCAATATGATTTATTTCATTTTAGTTGCAGTCAATAGGCATCCTATTTAAAAGTAAAAGACATAAAAATAAAACGTAAAAAAAATAAAACTTAACCCTGCTGAGCCATTTCACGTCTTAATAAAAAAAAGAAAAATGTGTTTTTTTTATTATTTTTTTTCTTTACTTTAAATATTGTTATGTTTGGTATCATTGAAAAGGCCATGATCTGGCCTTTCTAATTATACCAAACATGACCCTGCTAGCTGCCAACAGTCGTGAGATATTTGGGTTCAAAGGAACCCCATCTGTCCTTAGGAGTCAATGAGGACGTTCCCCACACGTCCTCAGCAGTGAAAGGGTTAATGAGGAGTTAAGTTTTATTTTACGCAATTAACTAAATCAAGGGGGGGGGCTAAGCAAAGGCTAATAGAATGAAACAATAGAATAATCTAAGCAGGTTAAACAAAATACATTTTTTGTTTATTTAGAGGCAGATTAAAATAATTTTGGGCCAGGAATTAAAGATTTTGGTGGGCCTATTTTTACGTATTATATTATTTAACTGGTATATACAACTGTGTGTATACAGTATCTCACATTATTGTAAATATTTTATTATATCTTTCCATGTGACAACACTGAAGAAATGATACTTTGCTACAATGTAAAGTAGTGAGTGTACAGCTTGTATAACAGTGTCAATTTGCTGTGCCCTCAAAATAACTCAACACACAGCCATTAATGTCTATTGTCTAATGTCAAAAACGCCTTTTAAAAGTAGCTTTTTGTTTTTCTTTTTCTTACAGCTGTTCAGTAGCTGGTCGACTTTTTTCGGATTGATTCAGCGTTCTGTTCGGCGAATGCATGCAATGAATTTTAGGCAGGTAATGGGATCGATTCAGCGGTTTTGCAGCAGTTTTAGAATGCCTTTGGCGATTTTGTTCAGCGCTTTTTCAATTCGTTTGCAAATTCGAAGATGCACTTGGTGGGTCGATTCACCACACTTTGGGGAACCAGCAATGAATGCTGAATTCACTGCAGGGTCAGCAAATTTAACTCGCTGAAGTGCAGCGAATGGGAGAGCACCGAAATGTCGGTGAAATTTCAGAGGTCTCTGAATAACCCTGTTAGTATTACCCTATTTATACATTTTGATTATTATTGAATATTAATATTCCCTGCAACACAACCGGAGCAGCATTATGTCGTATTCAGTGATACAATCAGGTTATTCAAAGAGTTCCGAATTGTGGCCGAAAAGGTAACCGAACGCAGAAATTCAGCGAACCTTTCCTGGCCATTCAGCTATTCAGAGAGCAGGCAGTTCGCCAAATGTTGGCGAATTGCCTGCACATACGGTGCCTGTTCGAGGGCAGTGAAATCCCCCATAGAGAAGCAATGCTTCATCTATTCAGAGAACACAAAACAGCTGAGAAGTTGCCGAAATGCCCTGAAATTCGGTGGTTTCATGCGACAGGTTTATTCAGGCGAATCCCATAGGCTTCAATGTTAAAAATATTCCCGTTTTAAACCAATATCTAATAAACCGTTTATTATTTTATTCTGCAGCAAAAGTCTCTTCATTTTTAGATTTTTTTAGGATCTTTTAGGTATTTTTCGTGATTTTTTTGCAAAAATTTTTTTCTGTTTTTTTTAAAAAAATCGTTTTTTCTTTTAAATCGTTTTTTCTTTTTTCTGTAACAGACTTTTATTATCATTTTTATTATTCATTGGATCTTATATGTAAATTTCAGACTTTTTCGTTCTGTAGTTTCTTTGCAAACAGCGTTTCACTTTTCAAACATTAGAGCGTACGTTTTTTTTTCCAGTCCATTCGTCTGCGGTGTCGGCTTTTTCCAGCGGCTGCTCTGCACTGTGATCAGCGGCTGCTCAGGTTTCTCCGGCGTGTTCGCGGGGTTAATCTAGATGTTTTTGTGGGTTTTGGTGTGCGTTAGCCGGGTTTTGCGGTGAGTGTTCGTCAGGTTTGTGGCAGCATTTCCCTGCACTATGACGGCCCTGTGGTGCTTGCTGAATACACCGCAGGGTCGCCGAAATGGGATCGCCAAATCACACCGAATTGAAGAGAACTTAAAGTCACCGAACGTGCAGTGACTTTTCGATTCTCTTTGAATAACCCTGATAGTTTTTTACTGAATGGTAAGTTTAAAGCAATAGTTTGGGATGATATATATATATTTAAAGTATATTTGTCAAACTAAAGTAAATGTGACTTAAGAACGTTGCTCTGGGCTACTAAGGAAATTTCATAAAAAAAAATCCTGACATTCTTAAATCACCAGAAAGAGATTAACAAAATGCATTAAGAGGGATTAAGATGTGGGAAAATGTCACCTGCTGTGTGGCCTCAGGTTATGTTTACAATAATTCATGTACTTCAAGATATCTATTGCGTTTTCATATGTAGGAAATTGTAGAATTAAAACTCATGAAACATATACACGGAATTTGTCTGTCATGAAAAATAAAATAAATAGTGTTTAAATAATAATCATAAAATGCATCTAAATCCCACATACAAATAATGTGTCATTTCTTTGATGTATAGGGATACACGAAACCGCTGCGTTTTTGTTTATATCAAAGCATGTCTGCTAAATAGAATTCCCCGTGTTGAAAAAAGTAATTGTATCATTGTATTTTAAAATGACATCAATATATAACCCTTAAAGCCTATAGATGAATGCATGTAACTTACTCCTCTTGCAAAAATGAAATGTACTATACTAGCAGCAACAATTTGCAACATTTTCTCCTGTTTCTCCTTTTGGGGGTCTTTGTTAACCTTGTATACTGCATCTCTTCAATGAAACAAAACAAATAAAACCATTTTCACCATGCACTGTGTAGCAGATACTCTGTTTAAAAAGTATTGTCAGGTGTTGTTACTTTAACCCCATCGTGAATTGAAAACCTCTTTACATTATCCATTAACCCTACCACTAGCACTCACATTATTATTATCCTTTTATTTATATAGCGCCACAAATCCGCAGCGCTTTACAAGATCAGTGTACAAGGAGTTGATACATTAGAATATCACACATGGATGATGACCTGATTCAGGGGGACCCTGTTCCCAAGGGAATTTACAATCCATGAGAGCACCTCTCCAGTAAGTGTCCTTGGGCAAGACCCCTAACGGTACACACTCGCCACCCAGGACATACTTGAAAACGAGAGAAATCACAATGTATCCTTCCTGGTAAATCCAAATCCAGGTAAAAAAAAAATTGGACAAGTATTTTGTGAGGTTGGCGCATCCATATCGTTAGGTGTGTTGGCCAAGGACACTCGCTGGTGGCATCTCCTGAGTGGGATTGAGTCATCTTTCCATGATTGTAGATCAGCGATCTAGTGGTTAGGTTGAACCCGCTTCTCGTACAGTTGAGATCTCTCCACAGTTGTATTGGAGGGATGTGCTGAATGGTATTTTGACTAGGTTCTCCACGGTTGAAGGGTAGAGATGTTACCACTGGACTCCACAGCCGATATTGTGTGGTAGGCAAGTTTGTACTGTTAAGTGTCTTAACCAAGGACACTTAATGGAGAGGTGCTCTGGCCACATAAACACACGCGCACACACAGTGCAAAAAATAGGGTTCATATAAGCACAAGATAAAGTGTTATAATACAAGTATTCTGTGATTTATTTACTAAACACACTTATTATAGTGTGGAGGCTTTTTATGTCACTTTTTGTCCTCCACCACAACCCTTGTAGATAGTGATTTATTTATTTATTTATAAGGGATTTTACCAGGAAGGATACATTGAGATTTCTCTCGTTTTCAAGTATGTCCAGCAACAGATTAGTGATACACCTGGGTATATGTGAGAAGAAACAAGATAATACTTATATTTTAGATGGAGCTCCACATCCCCATTTCTCAGAGTATACACTGTGATAAAGTGAGGGGAATTGTGTGCAATGGTGTGTATATTCCCCCTGTGTTTGTGAGAGGGCATTGGGCTGTTTGAACCCAGGAAGAAAATATGTTTTAAATTGTTCCCTGTGCTGCAAGGTTTCCCCCACCTGCTAATTAAAAGCCCTTAATTGTTTCCTAAGTGTGAGGAAACAGTGAGGGGAAGTAAGGAGATTGAGCGAGAGAGTAAGCAGCAGAAAACGGTGGAGCTCTGGGTTTGGCAGCTTGGAACGAGGACTTCAAAAAGCTGGTATTTCTTTTGGTTATTTTCCGAAGTTAGTGAGGGACGCTTTATTGTTTACAGGGTTATTCAAAGAGATCAGAATGGCTGCCGAAAGGGAACCGAACGCTGAAAATCAGCGTTCCGTTATCTTTCCTGGCCATTCGGCTATTCAGAGAGCAGGCAATTCGCCAAATCCTGGTGAATTACCTGCACATATGGTGCCTGTTCGAGGGCAGTGAAATCCCCATAGAGAAGGAATGCTTCGTCTATTCAGAGAACAGAAACCTGCAGTGAAAGGTTCCCGAAATGCTCTGCCATTCGGTGGTTTCATTCGGCCAGTTTATTCAGGCGAATCCCATAGGCTTCAATGTTAAAATATTCCCGTTTTAATTCAATATCTAATAAACCGTTCATTATAAAATTCTACAGTAAAGAGTCTCTTTATTTATAGATTTTTTTGGATATTTTAAGCATTTTTCGGGATTTTTATTTTTTAAAAAAAAGATTCCTTTTATTTACCGTATTTTTCGCTCCATAAGACCATAAGACGCACCTAGTTTTTAGAGGAGGAAAACAGGAAAATAAATATTCTGAAATCAAATAGTGTAATAATGGATATTGCCCCAGCTCATGGATACTGCCCCCAGCTCATGGATATACTGCCCCAGCTCATGGATATACTGCCCCAGCTCATGTATACTGCCCCCAGCTCATGGATACTGTCCCCCAGCTCATGGATACTGTCCCCCAGCTCATGGATACTGTCCCCCAGCTCATGGATACTGCCCCCAGCTCATGGATACTGTCCCTAGCTCATGGATACTGTCCCCCAGCTCATGGATACTGCCCCCAGCTCATGGATACTGTCCCCCAGCTCATGGATACTGTCCCCCAGCTCATGGATACTGTCCCCCAGCTCATGGATACTGCCCCCAGCTCATGGATACTGTCCCTAGCTCATGGATACTGTCCCCCAGCTCATGGATACTGCCCCCAGCTCATGGATACTGTCCCCCAGCTTATGGATATGCCCCCCAGCTTATGGATATGCTCCAGCACATGGATTTGCCCCCCAACTTATGGATATTGCCCCAGCACATGGGTAATGCCCCAGCACATGGATATGCCCCAGCTCGCTCATGGATGTGCCCCAGCTCGCTCATGGATGTGCCCCAGCTCGCTCATGGATGTGCCCCAGCTCGCTCATGGATGTGCCCCAGCAGCTCATGGATGTGCCCCAGCTCGCTCATGGATGTGCCCCAGCAGCTCATGGATATGCCTCCGCTCACCTGTCACTGCCGCGTTAGGCTCCCTCTGTGCGTGCATCCGGCGGCAGGAAGCTTGGGCACTCGCCTGGGGGAGCTACGTGACCGCGATCTCGCGAGATCGCGGTCACGTGGCTCCCCCAGGCGAGTGCCCAAGCTTCCTGCCGCCGGACGCACGCTCAGAGGGAGCCTAACGCGGCAGCGACAGGTGAGCTGAGGCATATCATGGGGCATTCGCTCCATAAGATGCACCCACTTTTCTGGTTTTTCCGGCGGCTTCGCTGCGTGTGATCGACTCCTGCTCGGGTTTTTCCTGCGTTTTCGGCGGGGTTAATCCAGATGTTTTTACGGGTTTTCGGTGTGCATTCGCCTGGTTTTGCGGTTAGTTTTCGGCGGGTTTGCGGTGACCTTTCCCTGCAATTTGGGGACCCTGTGGTGCTTGCTGAATACACCGCAGGGTCGCCGAAATGGGATCGCCAAATCGAACTGAATTGGAGAATGAAAAGTCAGATTCTCTTAGTCTGACCCTAGCCTTACAGGGTTATTCAAACGCATTTTTCGCGTTGTCCGTGATAAAGTGCGTTCGAACGAATGGATGCATTTTTTCACGGAATACGCAATAGCGGTCATACGATGCGCATTTTCATCCGTGATTTTGTACGGATCATCAATAAAACACTTTTTGCGTCTGGACGTTATGTTGGCCGGACATTAGCAACGTCTGACGTCTCCTAATCACGCACACATGCCGCTAGCGGACGCAGCGCACTCTGTACGTCAGTACTAGCTGTTTGACGTTCTCGAAAAAATGCGTTCGTTTGCAACTTGCGTTGCGCGGCCGCACTTTTGTGCGGCCGTTCTTCGTATGCTGCCTGGCATTGGACGTAATTTGCTGCCAGCGCGGCCGTGATTTAGTGCGGCTAAACGCACGTTAATACTGTGTTAATCTGACCTTAGCCTTAGTCAGCACTCAGACGAGGTAGGTTTTGTTTTCTTTTATATTTCATTTGATTGCTGGAGTGCAGAAATAAAACTCTGAGCTATATAAGAGACTGTGTTAACGTGCCATAATTGCCTTAGAGGACTGCGCTATAGCGCCCCCATGTGACAATACATATAATAGAAAAAATAAAAACCATGCCATAGTGCAATAATGTTATATGCAGAATATTATCGGTTTGTGTCTGATTGCAAACTCACATCCTGTGGAGCCCATAATACTTGTGTCAGTTTATGGGAGTGACACTGTCCTCTCTCGATTCCTGAAGGACTCTCAAAGGGAAAAAGCAGGACTAGGAGAGCTCATAGGGCAGATTATACTGATTGTATGTAGGGAAAAAGATGTAAAGCAGTCCCACTCACCTGGACTGGAGCCCGTATAATGGCTGTAGTCACTGCAATTTAAACACCTTTAGATGGGGCGATGTAGTAACCCCAATGGAAATAATCAATATCTAGGTATCCTTCCAAAATGTTAATTTATTATATAAGGTAAATAATAAAAACTGCTCAAACACTGATTAAACATCTGAATACAAGCTTTGTGTGTTGAACCAATGGGAAAGCAGTTCCTTCCGCAAAAATAGTGGAGGAACTGCGTTCCCATGCGTTCCCCCTCGACTTGACCCCTGGGTGGTGCACATACAGAGAGAAGGGTGGAGGGTAGAGGACTGCAGGAAACAGAGGAGCCGGCTGAGAGTGATGTTAGTCACTGTGAGGCTGGAGTTCATGGTAATGCTTGGGTTCACAGCAAGGTAGCAAAGTACAGGATATAGGAACACTGGAGAGGTACCAGTGGGCTTGGAGGGTACAAGGGTCTACAGAGGACTCAAGGATCTTGAAAGGACATGAGGATATTGAGAGGGCAAGAGCGTCTTTGGTACAGCAGGGGGCTTGAGAAGATACGAGTACCTTGGAATCTGGAACCAAAGGGAGGCATTGGAGCAGGCTGAGGGAGCAGTTAGGTATGCAGGGTTAATGCAGGTTTTCAGGAGTAGATAAGCACAGATCTTGTCTTTGAGAACAAGTGAGCAGCAATAATGGAGCCCTGACAAGATGGAGGTGTGGTCCTTTATTGGGAGCTAGTCAGTGCTAATAGCTCACCTGTGAAAAGGTGCAGAAGGCAGGGAAAACCAGGGCTGGTGTGCTGAGTTTAGGAGTGGAATATGAGTCTACATCAAAACCTGGGCAGGAATGGAGACAATACATGGAGGTTGCTTCCTTCATGCGTGGCCACAGGTCTGTCCTTCACTGGGACATGACAGAGGCGAGATCCTGCAGGTCATGGAGGGGACGCTCCTGATGGCTCATTAGCGCTGCCCGAGCCTCCTAGAGGCTAGCTAGCAGCCATTACGGGGCAGGCTGTTGGATTCAGTACCTGCCTTGTAATCTACTTGTAAAACGGGGACGCTAAGGGTAGATTTGCACCCACAAATTTTTCCCCTCAGTGTTCCCATTTTATCTCAGGGCACATGATAATGCCCCTACTGATTTGACTGTATATTACAGAATGTCGCCCATTTTTAAACGATTTCTAAGTGAGTGACCTAAACATACATTTTATTTAAAAATAAAATTAGGCTCCTGATATATGCAACAAAATGCAATAATGAAGAAATCATTTTCCCCAAGACAAAAGTAATCCCAGCCCTATTTGCTCCTCAGTATTCCCTAGTAGCACTAGTATATAGTATTTT
The DNA here is from genome assembly GCA_009667805.1 of Leptobrachium leishanense. Lineage (NCBI taxonomy): Eukaryota > Metazoa > Chordata > Amphibia > Anura > Megophryidae > Leptobrachium > Leptobrachium leishanense. The sequence goes on from CM019063.1 coordinate 90,032,203, forward strand.
AATAGCTCCAATTTCAGGCACAATTTAGTTTGTATTATAGTGTCATAGCAATTCAAATTGGGCTTCAACATCCAAACGCAGTTCAAAACAGCTTTGGGGTAAATCTCAAAGGAGCTCAGAAATTCAAGATTGCAGCAGTAATGACAGTACCATTCATCATGTATTCCTTGAAAGTATGTGGGATGTGATGTACATAAGTAATCATATAAAATAAAATACAAATGGAAAAGGAAAAAAGCAAACAAAGATAGGATTGAAGTGACATTACAATGTATCTGTATAGTTATCATTTTCATTTTGTGTCTAGCCCTTAATCTAACCAGTTTAACCCTTTTACCGACAAGAGGTTTGTCAAAACGCACTGATTCTTAGGATTTTAAATAAAATTCCTTAAATTTCCTGTTAACATTATAACGCACGCCCGCACCCACTCACGCACCGTGGTGCATGCTATCATGTCAATATGGACCAAAATCTCTGATTTTCTCAGAAGGAGAATTAAGTTCAAACTACTCACCCTAACCTACAAAGCCCTCACTAACATCGCTCCTCACTGCAATGTTCTGCTTCTGGCATCCTCCATCATTACCTCATCACATGCGAGACTACAGGACTTTTCTTGTGCGGCGCCAACCTTATGGAAGGCGCTTCCTCGCAAAATATCAGACTGTCCCCAAATCTGGTGTCTTTTAAACGCTTCCTGAAGACACATTTGTTTAGGGAAGCCTACCACCCAACTCTAATAAACATCCAACCAACTCAATAAACGTCTTCATCTCTGTATATTCCCATCATTGCAGTCCTCCCCTCCTGTTTCTCACTCCTCCATCCATCCATCCATCTAGATTGTAAGTTCCCACAGGAATAGGACCCTCATTTCCTCCTGTATCTGTTAGTGAAATATTGAATTGCCCGTTTGGTGTATTTAAAATTGTTTTGTGACCCATTGTACCTCTGTACAGCGCTGCGGAATGTGTTTGCGCTTAACAAATAATATAATAATAACAGCCCTCAAAATTTCCACTCGCATACTCGCGTTTTGCGAGGGGAAATTGAGCGCTGGCGAGTAAAACTGTACACGCAGGCAGCATGATAAAGTCTATCGTGCTGCCTGCGCTGCGTTTTCAGCCTGCGGCCGTGTTGTTTTTTTTTTCCAGGTCAGCCAGTCTGTTTTTTTTTTTTTCAGCAAACGGGACTTGGCTGGAATCATTTCCTGGGAGGGAGGGGGGTTTGCTCTCACCCGCGGCACCTTTATCAGACCATCCTGCTGCACGCTGGATCTTTCTCCTTCACGCTGGGCCCCTTATCTTCCGGGCACAACTTGAAGGATAATCTCCGCCCCCTCATTCTACTCTCCAGGTTAGGTAAGCGGAGGGGGGGGGGATGAAATAAACGGCAGGGGGTTAAAATGGAGAGAAAGAGATGAATGGGGGGGGAGAGAAATTAAATAGAGAGATGAATTGGGGAAGAAATGAAAGATGAACTGGGGGGGAGAAATGAAATGAAAGATGAACTGGGGGGAAATGAAATGAAAGATGAACTGGGGGCAGAAATGAAATGAAAGATGATTTGGGGGGAGAAATGAAATGAAAGATGAACGGGGGAGAAATGAAAGATGAACTGGGGGAGAAATGAAAGATGAACTGGGGGAGAAATGAAATGAAAGATGAACTGGGGGAGAAATGAAAGATGAATGGGGGAGAAATGAAAGATGAATTGGGGGGAGAAATGAAATGAAAGATGAATTGGGGGAGAAATGAAATGAAAGATGAATTGGGGGGAAAATGAAAGATGAATTGGGGGAGAAATGAAAGATGAATTGGGGGGAGAAATGAAATGAAAGATGAATTGGGGGGAAAAGAAAGATGAATTGGGGGGAAATGAAATGAAAGATGAATTGGGGGGAGAAATGAAATGAAAGATGAATGGGGGAGAAATGAAAGATGAATTGGGGGGAAATGAAATGAAAGATGAATTGGGGGGAGAAATGAAATGAAAGATGAATTGGGGGGAGAAATGAAATGAATGATGAATTGGGGGAGAAATGAAAGGAAAGATGAACTGGGGGGAGAAATGAAAGATGAATTGGGGGGGAGAAATTAAATGAAAGATGAACTGGGGGGAGAAATGAAAGATGAACTGGGGGAGAAATGAAAGATGAACTGGGGGGGAGAAATGAAATGAAAGATGAACTGGGGGGGAGAAATGAAAGATGAACTGGGGGAGAAATGAAAGATGAATTGGGGGGGAGAAATGAAATGAAAGATGAATTGGGGGAGAAATGAAATGAAGATGAATTGGGGGAGAAATGAAAGATGAATTGGGGGAGAAATGAAAGATGAATTGGGGGAGAAATGAAATGAAAGATGAATTGGGGGGGAGAAATGAAAGATGAATTGGGGGGAAATGAAATGAAAGATGAATTGGGGGGGAGAAATGAAATGAAAGATGAATTGGGGGGGAGAAATGAAAGATGAATTGGGGGGGAATGAAATGAAAGATGAATTGGGGGGGAGAAATGAAATGAAAGATGAATTGGGGGGGAGAAATGAAAGATGAATTGGGGGGAAATGAAATGAAAGATGAATTGGGGGAGAAATGAAAGATGAATTGGGGGGAAATGAAATGAAAGATGAATTGGGGGGGAGAAATGAAATGAAAGATGAACTGGGGGGGGGAGAAATGAAATGAAAGATGAACTGGGGGGGAGAAATGAAATGAAAGATGAACTGGGGGGAGAAATGAAATAGCAACCGGCAAATGGTGATAGAAAAAGAAAATCAACTTATCTTTTTATGATAAAATGCTGAGGAGGTTCCCTGGAGAAGTTCCAAAATACTCCACACATAGATAGGGCAAAGAAATAGGAAGCCTCAGCGTCTGGAATAAGTCCCTGTTGTTCTATTCAGTTGGATCGTGGATATTATAATCGCCAAATTTGGCAAAAAAAAGGAAGAAAGATGGGTGTAAGGTAAAAAATATATTTTTAATTCCAAAATGGATAAATGGATAAAATAGCATAGATATGCTCAAAGCCCGACGCGTTTCGTCTACAGCTAGACTTTTTCAAGGGCAATACAAATTAAAAAGCAAAAAATCATATAACAAACAGAACACCCATCTTTCCTTTTATTACCCATACAGGGATTCCATTGGTCAGCTCCTTAATTGTGGCGTTTTCCTTATATGGTAAGGTCACAGACCACATTTACACTCCCATGAGTCTTTGTTCTTAAGTCCAATCCGCTCATTTGTTGTTTTCAAAAAGCCATTTTCATTGGATATCTTTCGTTTCGTTTTCGGAACGTCGGGGGATCGTTTCCGGTATTCATTTCTATCTTGACTTCCGATTTCATTTCGACCGGAAGTTCTTTCGTACTGCAGCATCTTCCCCTGTTCGGATCTAATTTCCCTCGCGATCTCCACCTCCACTTCCGTCCCCGTGAAAAACATCCGGAACTTTGCCATCGTTTATTACGGCTCAATGATCGATCTCCAATCCACGATTCTTGTACGAATCTTTATTCCCGATGTATCCAAGATCCTTCGGAAAGCAGATTTTTCTCTTCAGTTCATAAAAGGAAAAATATATATATATATAAAAAAAAATTAAAAATGTATATAAACAGAAAATTAAAAAGTAAAGAAATTTCACCAGAAGTGAAATACAAATATATAGATAAAAAAGTTTGTATTACCAACCCTGAAACAAGGGGAAAAGGAAGGGGAACCCCTAAGAGAGATATCCCTTAGTATCTTGTATAAATTTCTTCATAAAAAATAAATAAAATATAAAAACAATAAATATAAAAAAATAAAAATAAAAATAAAAAATTAAAAATATTTCATTTTAATTTTTTAATTTTTTATTTTTAATTTTTATTTTCATTTTTTTATTTTATTTATTTTTTTTCATTTTTTTCATTTTTTTTTATTTTTATGTTTATTATTTTTTTATATTTATTGTTTTTATATTTTATTTATTTTTTATGAAGAAATTTATACAAGATACTAAGGGATATCTCTCTTAGGGGTTCCCCTTCCTTTTCCCCTTGTTTCAGGGTTGGTAATACAAACTTTTTTATCTATATATTTGTATTTCACTTCTGGAGAAATGAAAGGAAAGATGAACTGGGGGGAGAAATGAAAGATGAATGGGGGGGAAATGGAAAGGAAGATGAATTGGGGGGAGAAATGGAGAGAGATGAATGAAGAGGAGGAGATGAATGGGGAGAGAGAAATTAATTGGGCAAAAGAAATTAAAGGGAGGGAGAAATTAATTAAAGTGGGGAGAGAAATTAATTAAAGGGGGCCCCTTGGCAGAAAAAAGGTTCCCCACCCCTGGTGTAAACTAAGGGAAAGTAAAAAGCTGCCAAGCTGTCAGCGCGTCAGAAGTGACGCCAGAACCAGCGCCGCTACTACAATGCCTGCTAGAGGCCATAATTGGTGAAATGGTGGTTAGGTTATGAGGCATTTGAGGTTATGCAAAATAAATCCTATTTATAAAGAAAGAGGTGATACAGAAGGAGCAAAAAAAAGAAAAAAATGGGGATGGAAGTATCGCAGACGAAAATTAATGGATTCATCTATATAAGCATTCAAGGGGGAAACCTGACTTTGGGGTCTTCTAACTTCTAATGATAACCTGGCATATGAATAATGTGAGTATTAGGTTCCACTTGATATATCGGATGCATAAACCCCAAATTAATTTGGTCCTAAAAACTGTTGGAGAGGAGTCTGTACTTAATGGATGAAACTACTTGTCTGGGTCTGGTGCTCGGGTATACATGTATCTGATGCCTGGGTATTAATGTTATTTATTATTTTGTAACTTTATTCTGAATAAAACCTTTAACAGTGTAATTTCATAAGATAATTTAAGAAGGCGTGTTTAGGGGCGGAGTTTAGGGCAGGGTAGGTGGGGCAACTGGTGGCGAGTAACTCTTATGGTCTGGCTAGTAGCTTGGGACTTGAATTTTGAGCCCTGATAATAATACTCCACTATACTAAGGGATATGAATAGTCATTGAAATAACCGGTGGTTCCTAGTCACATCTTGGTCTTTGCACGTTTAATTTCTTTTAACATTGCAAAAGAGCCTTTTTTTCCTTATCTTTCTGTTTTTAGCAGACTTTGTCACCATTCAATAACTCATACACATATTTTACAATAAAATGTAAGCATTAAGAGCGCAACAGGGTTTTCTAATATTATTTCTAATAAAGAAAATAAAAGCATTTCTAATAAAGCCGTGTTCTTATTCTTTCTATTGTGAAGTGCTCAATATTGCAACTCTTCACTTTATTCCTCAACTTTTATTTCCTTTATATTTTACCTTGAAGTGCGTGATGTATTTTTTTCTAATAAAGGCTCCTATTTTGTGTATTTTTAATATAGCTTTCAGTGGTATGTAATTTTTCTATTCACGCCAAACAAAAACACAACTTTTATTTATATTAATGATGCCCGGGTCAAAAATCAGTCCATGGGCTATTGAATTAAATATGTTCCCTTTATTATTAAAGTGCCTGGCAATTTGTTTCCTGTCTGCTCCCACCTTTGAAAAGCTATGATTGTAGGACTGACATGTTCTTATTTTAGCACTAAATATACCCTAGTGGCTCTTAGCTTTTAGTTCTGCTTTTTTTATTATGTACAAGGAATGCATAGTGCACTCAGGATGGCTTATGCAATTAATTTGATTTGCATGCTGAGCTGCAAGTGATCAATGCGTCAATAAACCTTGATACTTTTATATCTACATATAAGACAATAAGATACTCCGCCGTGAATTTAAATGACAGTCACTGTCAGCTGACATATTGTAATCTTCAAAAGAAAGTTGATGGAGAAGACTCTTTGGCTGAAGTTGTATGACCATGGTAACTCTATTTTGCAAATCAGAGAATCATGTTCTCTTATTGGCCAGTTGTGTTCACAAAGCCATCTCACACCATATTCACCTCTATAGAAGAGACGAGGAAACTCCACATCATACTGGGAGAAGAGGAGCCGGCGGTGAAAATATCTGCCCAATACGTCACAGAATGTCACAGACTGAGAGGAACATGAGAGATCCCGGACTTATAAATCCCCAACACGGACTCGCCCCCATCCCACTTCACATTATCCCTTACCCCTGATAATGTCCATGGACTGGCCCATCCCCCCCCCATATATATGTCCCATTACCCCCCCTCCTCCCCATATGCTTTGGCAATGCTAAAATGTATTTGGTCCTGCCAATAAAGCTTATTTTGATTTGATTTGATTTGATATCACTCAGAGAAGAGTTAAAAGGACATCTTTCACCTCTTCTCTTATTGGTGTGTCATATTTTAGCTTTGTGCAACCAATTTGGCCAATCAGAGAACTCACGTAGCAGTCCACCTGTGCGAGTTCCTATACAGTACATATAATGGGCGATATTTTGTGGGCTACATTGGGTGGGCTCGCCGAACATTTTCGTCAAGGAAATACTTGTAATTATTAATATTGATCTTGAATGTGACCCTTCTGAAAGGACGCATAGATAGGTTGGCTTAGGAACTTTAAAAAATATTATTCAAAAATGGCCGGTTTCATTTGGGAACTAAAACTTATATTTTGGTTTTATATGAATTTTTTTTTATAAACGGAAGTGCTGTCCTGAAGAAGACTTATCCTTCTCCCTCAAAAGCAAGTGAAAAAGTTCTAACCATTATAATTTAGTTTGGTATGAATATATGGTTTAACCCCTTCACTACTGCTTTCGAGATACCTCAGGCTTGATATCGTGTTATCTCAATATGCTGATCTGCTGCGCAAACGCTAATGAATTTTTCTGCAAACAAATTTTGTTTGCTTTTGGGTGGGAGAAGGTGCCCCCAAAGTTTTAGCCCTGTGGGCATAATGCCCTAAGAGCTAAAACTGTAAAATGAGCTGTTCAAAGCTCTGAAATATTGGGCTTTCAGCAGCCGATGCAGGAAAAAAAGAATAGACCAGCCGTTCAAACCTCTGTAACTCAATTTGGCAGTAGATGGCACCATCTACTGGCCAAAATAGGTTATTTACAGTACGACATACAATGGGAATAAACTCAAATATTTCTTACTTTATAATCAATTAATAACGATTTTAGAAGAAAAAAAAAACACTGGTTTCTGACAATGTTTTTTTGGAAAATTACTTGGTAGTGAAGGGGTTAAGCACCATCAGACCCACTTGTTTTGATTCAATGTCACCAAATGCTCTACTTGCCGTGTATTTTTCTATTAACGAGTTGTTGTAGACTAGGCTGCATCTAGATGCCTCTAAGGAATTTCTGAAATTTTACCTGAAGCATCCTTTCCCTCAAACTGGGGCTTATTATTAATCCCTGGTGCGTGCTCACTGCTAGATAATAATCAAGAAAATGATTATTTTTAATTCTGTCCTTTTTAAATCATGCTAGTTCATCTAAGGTCAGGATAAGTAGAAATTTTACATTCTGTGTTTTCTCTTTATTTAAATAGTTTATCTTTGAAAAATAAATAAAGCAAATTCCATCAGTGTCTAATTCCCATTATTTTTTAGGTAAAACAATATTTTCCTCTAAAAGGCATTGCTTTTGCTAAATTCCACAAATTCACAGCTGCTACAAGGAGGGAATAATGTATCAGAAAGAAAAGAGGCTATATACTGTATATATATTTATTTTCAGACTGTGCAAACACATCACTGATATATAAAGACCATTCAAATATTAGTTGGCACTTGCAGTTTTCCATGTTTAATCCCTTCGCTAGTACGTGATTTTCCATAAAACCACTGGCAGGAACCAGTGGTTTTATGGAAAATTAATTTTCCATACTATATAAAGAGGTGTCCCACTATATATGTTCATTGTAGGCATGCCCTATTTGGCTTCCTCTCCTGATCTAAAAGGCACTCCCAGTTGTACATTACATCTTTTCATGGTTCTGTGAGGGAAAAATGGACCTGCAAGCTTTTCACGCAATTTCAGCATATCGGCTGTCAAGTCCAATGTGTTGAAATGTTATGGGCTCCAAATATGTCTATATGGAGATGAATTTCACTAGAAATTCCTATGCATTGCTCCAGGATAAGACTAAATTGCGTACACTTGGGGCAGTATTACATTGTGCCCGCTAAAACAGAGACACTAAGGTGGAAAACTTGCCCCTGCAGGTTTCCCCTTAGCGTCCCCGTTTCAGCTCCATATTACGAGGCAGGCGCTGATTCATGCTGCAGCAAGTATTTCCTCCTGGACTCCATAGGACTCCATGGAGGCTTGCGCTGCCATGTCAGCTGACCTGCAGGATCTCGCTTCTCATCAGATCCTGCAAGTCCACGGAGTGGTTGAGGAGGGACACTATGAACTTTTTCTCCCCAGTCTCAATCTCCTCCCGGCAGCAGAAGCAGCGGATCGGGCCGCCGTTCTTGCCCCGGGATGAGAGGTGAGTATTATTGGGGGGATTTTTAGCTAGTGCTGACTGATTCCACAGTAGCTCTTTGGGCATTATGCTCACAGGGTTAAAACATTGGGGCACCTTCTGCAGCCCAAAAGCAAACACAATTAATTTACAGCAAACAAATTTAATTTGCTTTTGGGCTGCAGATCAGCATATCGAGATATCGAGATATCGGGGCACCAGATGGTGGCTTTGAAGTCCGAGATATCTCGATATCGGTAGTGAAGGGGTTAATGGAAACCCACTTGATATTGAAAGGGTTAAAAAAGGAGCTATCGATGCATCCTGACATCCATTAACTTTTCACTTTCCAGAAAACAAAACGAAAATAAGTTCTAGCGGTAAATTTTCAGGATTATTCAAAGAGAATCGACAAGTCACAGCACGTTCGGTGACTTTTCGTTCTCTTCAATTCAGTGCGATTCGGTGATCCTATGTCAGCGACCCTGCCGTATACTCAGCACAGTGGCGTAACTAGAAACCTGAGGGCCCCGATGCAAGAATCCACGAAGGGCCCCCCCAAAAAAAGATCTATGTATTTTTACTTATTTTTCACTGCAAAATAAAACAAAGATAGTATTGCCCCCAGCTCACATGGATATATATTGCCCCCCAGCTCACATGGATATATATTGCCCCCCCAGCTCTCATGGGTATATATAGGGCCCCACAGCTCTCATGGATATATATTGGCCCCCAGCTCATGGGTATATATAGGGCCCCCAGCTCATGGGTATATAGGCCCCCAGCTCATGGGTATATAGGCCCCCAGCTCATGGGTATATAGGGCCCTAGCTCATGGGTATATAGGCCCCCAGCTCATGGGTATATAGGTCCCCAGCTCATGGGTATACAGGGCCCCTGCTCATGGGTATATAGGCCCCCAGCTCATGGGTATATAGGTCCCCAGCTCATGGGTATACAGGGCCCCAGCTCATGGGTATATAGGCCCCCAGCTCATGGGTATATAGGGCCCCCAGCTCAAGGGTATATAGGGCCCCCAGCTCATGGGTATATAGGGCCCCAGCTCATGGGTATACAGGGCCCCAGCTCATGGGTATATAGGCCCCCAGCTCATGGGTATATAGGGCCCCAGCTCATGGGTATATAGGCCCCCAGCCCATGGGTATATAGGGCCCCAGCTCATGGGTATATAGGGCCCCCAGCTCATGGGTATATAGGGCCCCCAGCTCATGGGTATATACGGCCCCCAGCTCATGGGTATATACGGCCCCCAGCTCTCATGGGTATATACGGCCCCCAGCTCTCACCTCTGCTGGCCCCAGGTCAGGCTCCGCCGGCGTTCCGTTGTTCTCCGAGGCGAGCGGCCGCTGGAAGCATGCGTCTTGGCCGCTCGCCGGAAACCACCTGATCAGTGCAGAGGTCTCGCGAGAGGATCTCGTGCGCTGGTCAGGTGGTTCCTATCCCACGTGAGCGGCCAAGCTGCATGTCAGTGGCCGCTCGCAGGGAGAGGGACGGCCAGCGCGCGGCTCCCAGATTCCGGTGCTGATTGCCGGAATCTGGCGGGCGGCGCCGGGCCCCCCTCCAGTGGCGGAATGCCAGGGCCTGGTCGCAACTGCGACCTCTGCGACCCTGGTACTTCCGCCACTGACTCAGCAAGCACCACAGGGCCGTTGCAGTGCAGGGAAAAGCCGCCACAAACCCACCGAACACTCACCGCAAAACCCGGTGAGCGCTCACCGAAATGCGCAAAACAGCTGGATTAACCCCGCCGAACACGCCAGAGAAACCCGACTAGCCGCCAATCACAGCGCAGAGCAGCCGCCGAAAAAACCTGACACGCAGATGAATGAGGTGAAAAAACCCACAAAAAAGCAGTTCGCTTGAAAGTTGGAAAATTTAAACACTGTTTGCACAGAAACTACAGAACGAAAATGTCTGAAATTTACATATAAGATCCAATGAATGATAATAAAAAGGTCTGTTACAGAAAAAAGAAAAAATGCTTAAAAAAAAAAAAGAAAAAAGTTTGCAAAAATAATCCCAAAAACTGCCTAAAATATCCTAAAAAATCTATGAATAAAAGACGTTTTTTGCAGAATATTATAATCAACGGTTTATTGATATCCCATATAGCCTGTGGGATTCGTCTGAATAAGGCTGGGGTCAGACGAACGCAGTGTGAACGTGCGTTTACCCGCACTTTATTACGGCCGTGGTAGCAGCAAATGACGTCCATGGCGGCCAACATACAAAGTACGGCCGCACGAAAGTTCGGCCGCGCAACGCAAGCGGCAAACGAATGCATTTTTTCTATAATGTCGAACTGCTAGTACGACGCACAGAGTGCGCTGCATCGGCATAGCGGCGTGTGGGCGTGATTAGGAGACGTCAGACGCTGCACATGTCTGGCCAACATCACGTCCATTTGTTTTTAATAGCTCCGTCAAAAATCACGGCCGTAAGGCTAGGGTCAGACTAGCGCACTTTAAACGTGCGTTCTGGCGCACTTAATTACGGCCGCACTAGCAGCAAATGTCGGGCAATGACGGCCAATATACGAAGTATGGTCGCACGAAAGTCCGGCCGTGCAACGCAAGTGGCAAACGAACGCATTTTGTCGAGAAACCACTAGTACGGACGTACAGAGTGCGCTGCGCCCACTAGCGGCGGGTGTGTGTGATTTGGAGATGTCAGACACTGCTAATGTCCGGCCAACATAACGTCCAGATGCAAAAGTGTTTTATTGATGATCCGTACAAAATCACGAACGCAAATGCGCATCGTATGACCGCTATCGCGTACTCCGTGAAAAAATGCGTCCATTCGTTCGAACGCACTTTTTCACAGACATCGAGAAAATGCGTTCGTCTGACCCTAGCCTTATTGTGCATCGTATGACCACTGTCGCGTCTTACGTCAAAAAGTGCGTTCATGCTTTCGGATGCACTTTTTGATGGTAGACGTGAAAAATGCGTTAGTCTGACCCTACCCTTAATCTTTCGAATAAAACCACCGAACAGCAGGAAATTTCAGCAACTTTTCTCAGCTGGGTTTTGTTCTCTGAATAGATGAAGCATTGCTTCTCTATGGGGATTCACTGCGCTCGAACAGGCAACGAACAGGCACCGTATGTGCAGACAATTCCCCAACATTTGGTGAACTGCCTGCTCTCTGAATAGCCAAATGGCCAGGGAAGGTGACCGTACATTGAAGTTCACTGCTCGGTTACCTTTCGGCCACAATTCGGATCTCTTTGAATAACCCTGCTTAAGTTTTATTTTTCTAAATAAACAAAAAAATCAAATGTTGGTTAACCCCTTCGCTGCGGATAACGTGTGGGGCACGTCTTGATTGACTCCCGCTATATGCGGAGGACGTGCCCTACACGTCATCCGCCAGCGGGAGCCCCGGCAGAGATACTTACCTCTCTGTCCGGGGTCCCGCGGCGTTCTGGCTTCAGGGAAGCCAGGCGCCGAAGATAGGCCGGCCCCGACGTAAATGACATCATTGCGCCTGCGCGATGATGTCATTTCCAGGCGACCCCCAGCAAAGCCGGGAGATCATCTGGAAGGAAGGGGGGATCCTTTTGGATCCCTCTCCCTCCCGATCGGGAGGGTTTTCAGCTAAAAAACAGGTACCGCTTTGAAGGGCAGTGTCTGCCCTTTAAAGCGGTGCCTGGTTTTTAACCCTACAATTGCCAGATTGCGATTGGCGCCGCTCGGCAGCCGATCATAATCTGGCTCCGGTGGGGGCCGCCATCTTGGATGGCGGCTCCACCTCTGGGTTCTCCCTCGGCTTTACACACTGTAAATGATTGAAAATTCTAATTTTATTGCATTTTTGTTATAATATACAGGCAGGACATGATGTATACATATAAAAATTATATATTATGAATCTGAGGAGTCTGCCAGAAAGAACGATATATAATATGTCTGGGTCATGTAATAAAACGTGGCTTCTAAACACGTTTAAACATGATGAGCAAAAGCGGTAAAAATGAGCTCAGCACACAGCGGTGAAATGGCTCAGCAGTGAAGGGGTTAACAATTTAAAAAAAAAAACTGTTACCTTGTAATAACCTTTAAATAAATAATAAGGGAATTGTATGGGATATATATTTCTCTTGTCAAACATTTTCTTTTCTCTTTCTGTGGCTCGTTTTCCGGATTTAGTTTTTTCTTGAAGGTTCAATATGAATATTCAGATTCTGCTTTAATATTAAGTAAAGGCCTTTAATCAGCATCTGCACTTAGTAATATTGGCTACCGGAAGCATTATCTTTTTAAAGACCTTGGTGACATTCAAGGTAAGATTCTCAGCTGTTTCTTAGAAGCTGTTTTTGCGGGGTGACTATGTGTTCGTCGAATGTTTCACACTTTGCAGAGATTTTATTTTTACTCGTATTTTATTCCCGTTCTGTTTCCTTTGGGGGGTCAGATGGGCATAGTCTTCATTTGCATAAGCATCAACTCACGTTGAATTATTCATAGGGTTTATTTTAAACACCAGACTCCTACCTCGATGTCGCTCTCATCCTGCCACGTGATTGGCTGTGTAAATGATGTTTTCATCACTAGGAGAGATTCTTAAATGCAGCACGAGCCGGCTGATACGGTTCTTTATAATAAACACGAAGAGTTCTGTTAAGTTATTGAACAATGCTTTGCCAGCAGAGTGTTAATATACCTTAATAATGAATAAACTAAAAACCTTGCCTAAATGATAATCACAGTATATGGATCTTGGCCTGTGATTTAGAGGAGGGAGAAACTGAATTAACCCCCTCCCGTCTCCCCTACTTATTCCCCATACCTTGGATTGCATAAACATGAGCAAGATGCATACAGGGTTATTCAAAGAGAATCGAAAAGTCACCGCACGTTCGGTGACTTTTGGTTCTCTTCAATTCGGTGCGATTCGGCAATCCCATTTCGGCGACCCTGCGGTGTATTCAGCAAGCACCACAGGGCCGTCATAGTGCAGGGAAAAGCCGACGCAAACCCGATGAACACTCACCACAAAATCCGGCGAATGTATACCGAAACACGCAAAAACATTTGGATTAACCCCGCCAAACACACCGGAGAAACCCGAGCAGCCGCCGATTACAGCGCAGAGCAGCCGCCGGAAAAACCCGACACCGCAGACGAATGGAGTGAAACAAACAAAACAGCATGCTTGTTTGAAAAGAATGTTTGAAAAGTGAAACGCTGTTTACAAAGAAACTACAGAACAAAAATGTCTGAAATTTACATATAAGATCCAATGAATGATAATAAAAAGGTCTGTTACAGAAAAAGAAAAAACTATTTAAAAAAACAAACGGAATTTTTTTTCACAATAAAATCCCAAAAAATGCCTAAAAGATCCTAAAAAATCTATACATAAAGAGACTCTTTACTGCAGAATATTATAATCAACGATTTATTGGATATTGCATTTAAACATGAATATTTTTAACATTGAAGCTTGTGGGATTCGCCTGAATAAACCTGTCGAATGAAACCACCGAATGGTAGGGCATTTCCGCAACCTTTCAGCTGGTTGTTCTCTGAATAGATCAAGCATTGTTCACTAGACATGTGCACAGCACAAAATTTCGTTTTGAACTAATGGATTAGTCCTAAAATGCAATTTATTTAGTTGCTAAAGAAATTTGTTTTCAGTTCTTTAGTATGAAAACTAATTTCATTCATCCGAAAACCAGTGGATACAATTACTATTGTAGTGGCTCCTCAGAGGGCTGAGATTGCTGCTAGTTACAGTATCTCTCACTCTCAGCACAATGTGTCATGCAAAGCTGTTACAGTAACTGACTGCTGCTCATCACAGCGATCAGAGTTTCCGTAAAACTAGTAAATAATATTTTTATATATAAGATGTTAGAACAATATTATTTCCTTGTTTTACTGAAACTCTGAGCGCTGTTACAGTCAGTTACTGTAACAGCTGAGCCTGATACATTGTACTGAGAGATAATATAACAAGCTGCCGATCTCAGCGCTCACAGCCACTGGATTTAAAGGGCTTAAAAAAGGCTCCTCTCTGTATAATGTATAGAACATCCTTCTGCATTAATTAATACCCCTCTCTGTATAATGTAGATAACATCCTCCTGCATTAATTAATACCCCTCTCTGTATAATGTATACAACATCCACCTGTATCAATTAATACCCCTCTCTGTATAATGTATAGAACATCCTCCTGAATTAATTAATGTCCCTCTCTGTATAGAACATCCTCCTCAATTTATACCTTTCTCTGTATAATGTATATAACATCCTCCTGCATTAATACCCCTCTCTGTATAATGTATAGAACATCCTCCTGCATTAATTAATGCCCCTCTCTGTATAGAACATCCTACTGCATTGGCATGTGGAGGGTGCAGAACTTCGGAATGCAATGCTTATCCAGCACAGGAATGAGAACTTTTACTTAAACTTTGTATCTCTGTGGGGGAGACAGACAGGATATAAAAGCAGGGGAGAGGGAAAATATTAACGTAAATCGGTCTGAAAGCTCAGAGAAGAGATGAGTGGTGCAAATTTATTTTTATAATAAAATAAAGCACTTTAAATCCAGGGAAAACATTCAAATAAATCACACTGAAGGTTCATAATGACAGAGTAACTGTGAGAGATGGATACTAATGTATCAGACGTAAAAAAAAAAAACGTTATAACAAGCAGCACTGGGAGAGGAGAGGGACTTCATATAAAACATGTATTATAGATGAGGAAAGGGGGATAGTGCTCCTGGATAATATAAAACGTATCAGACCTAAGCCCCTATTATGCAGAGCGGGAGGGGAGATAACACATGTTTTATAAAGTCCCTCTTTTCTCCCAGCGCTGCTTGTTATAAAGGGGTTTTTACTATCCAGCCCTCCTCTGTCATTAGCTTTCAGTGTGATTTATTTGAATGTTTTCCTTCTCCAGCTGCTTTTATCATCTTGTCTGCCTCATAGACATGCAAGGGTTAAGTAAAGGTTTCCTCTCCTGTGCTGGCTGTCTGTGCTGCGAGTGAGTATTCTGGAGCTCTATCACTGTCTGAGTTTCGGGTAGGGGTCGGGAAGGATTACACATACAAACCTTTCCTGTAGCTTTGCAATGTTGCGCTTCATTGCTGGTCTCCTTCACTCATCAATGTAATATCACAAAAAGGACTGAAACTAAAATGTAGTGCATTTTATTTTAGTTTCTTTCGTTTTTTGTACTGAGCAGTTTCGTTTCTCTTGAGTCATACTAAAACTAAATTATCCCAAAATTCTGACTAAATCGTTTTAGTACTAAAACGAATGCACATGTCTATTGTTCACTATGGGGATTTCACTGCCCTCGAACAGGCACCGTATGTGCAGGCAATTCACCAACATTTGGCGAACTGCCTGCTCTCTGTATAGCCGAATGGCCAAGAAAGGTAACCGTACGCTGAATTTCAGTGTTCGGTTACCTTTCGGACACAATTCGGAGCTCTTTGAATAACCCTCATAGTAAAAACATGTCATTTATATTGTATGAATAAAACATCATCCTGAGAGACCATGAGAGAGAGATTGAGAGAGAGAGAGAGAAAGAGAGAGAGAGAGTGGGGTTATTGTACCTGCTTTAACCCCTTAAGGACCAATGATGTAACATTTACGTCATAAATGCATTGGCTATAAAGACCCTTGGTCCTTAAGGGGTTAAGTTACTTTATGGACACATTTTTAAATACACATTTATAGTTTCTATCACTCCTTGAACTCTAATGGCTTCAAATTGGTATCTTGTCATATCTTGCAACTAACCCCCATTGTCTTGTCTAAATAAGATCTCTCTAACTATATATTGAAAGAATTGGTAATAATGGATTTGATACAAGTGCCAAAAGATAAAGTATTCAAACCTAGCATTTAATCAATAAAGTAAAAATGATTATTATCAATATAGGGCAATCTTTTAGTTATTTATTTTTATTTATTCTGCACAATAATCATTTTTAATTTGTTGATTTAATGCTAAGTTTTAATACTTTATCCTTTGGCACTTGTATCCTTTATTACCAATTTGTATATTAACGGTTACCCCCTACGATCTGGATACTTAGGGGGTTATTCAGAGAGATCCGAAATGTTGCCGAAATGTAACCAGACACTGAATTTCAGCGAATGAGGACATTTCGGGGCCATTCGGCTATTCAGAGAGCAGGCAGTTCGACTATATGTTGTCGAATTGCCTGCACGTACGGTGACTGTTTGAGGGCAGTGAAATCCCCCATAGAGAAGCAATGCTTTGTCTATTCAGAGAACAACGAACAGCAGGAAAAAGTTGCCCTGCTGTTCGGCGGTTTTATTCGGCAGGTTTATTCAGGCGATTCCCACAGGCTTCAATGTTAAAAATATTCCTGTTTTAATTCAAAATCCAATAAACCGTTGATTATAATATTCTGCAGTAAAAAGTCTCTTTATTTATAGATTTTTTAGGATCTTTTAGGCATTTTTCAGGATTGTTTTGCAAAAAAAATCTACATTTGTGTTTTTAAATCGTTTTTTCTTTTTTCTGTAACAGTCCTTTTATTATCATTCATTGGATCTTCGCAAATAAACCCCTTCCCACAGGAAAAAGGTCAAAAGGAAGATATGCAAGTGAATGAATCTCTGGGTCAAGGAGAATAAATGTGAACAACCTGATACAAACAGACAAGTAGGGCCACCAATAGCCAAAAGATTGGTCTCAATATACCATGTCATCTAAGTCATGAGAAAATAGAAAAAATGTTACGTTTCTTGATTTTTATATTAAATTTGTAGATGACCGAACCTGTGGCCCCACAAGATGAATCAGACATAAGAATAAAATCACACAATCAGATCCATCCCAAGTAGGCAAAATTTTCCATAATTGTAAGGTTACGCTTTGCATGTGCTGATTATGAATCAAGTGATAAAGCACATGCATTAACCTGAGACATTTCTTGGATTATGAAACATATAAACGGTTACATTTTTTGCACCTTCCTGAAATGTGTGTATACTGCTCCCCTTTTAAGCTCCCTGTTTTATCTCATTCAGCTGTCAGCTCTTATCTCAGGTAGCCTAGAGAACAATACACCTCTAAACATTCCCTCTTCCACCGCATTAACTGTTAAATGCTGTAGATTAGATAAGCCACAAGTAGGCCACCAATAGCCAAAAGATTGGTCTCAATATACCATGTCATCTAAGTCATGAGAAAATAGAAAAAATGTTACGTTTCTTGATTTTTATATTAAATTTGTAGATGACCGAACCTGTGGCCCCACAAGATGAATCAGACATAAGAATAAAATCACACAATCAGATCCATCCCAAGTAGGCAAAATTTTCCATAATTGTAAGGTTACGCTTTGCATGTGCTGATTATGAATCAAGTGATAAAGCACATGCATTAACCTGAGACATTTCTTGATTATGAAACATATAAACGGTTACATTTTTTGCACCTTCCTGAAATGTGTGTATACTGCTCCCCTTTTAAGCTCCCTGTTTTATCTCATTCAGCTGTCAGCTCTTATCTCAGGTAGCCTAGAGAACAATACACCTCTAAACATTCCCTCTTCCACCGCATTAACTGTTAAATGCTGTAGATTAGATAAGCCACAAGTAGGGCCACCAATAGCCAAAAGATTGGTCTCAATATACCATGTCATCTAAGTCATGAGAAAATAGAAAAAATGTTACGTTTCTTGATTTTTATATTAAATTTGTAGATGACCGAACCTGTGGCCCCACAAGATGAATCAGACATAAGAATAAAATCACACAATCAGATCCATCCCAAGTAGGCAAAATTTTCCATAATTGTAAGGTTACGCTTTGCATGTGCTGATTATGAATCAAGTGATAAAGCACATGCATTAACCTGAGACATTTCTTGGATTATGAAACATATAAACGGTTACATTTTTTGCACCTTCCTGAAATGTGTGTATACTGCTCCCCTTTTAAGCTCCCTGTTTTATCTCATTCAGCTGTCAGCTCTTATCTCAGGTAGCCTAGAGAACAATACACCTCTAAACATTCCCTCTTCCACCGCATTAACTGTTAAATGCTGTAGATTAGATAAGCCACAGAAGTAAAGAAATAATTCCCAGGGTCCTCCTGCGGCTCTTGCGCGTGCATCCCCCCCCACTTTCACACAACTCACGTAGGATCATAGTTGGCTCAATGGAGCTCAATGGACTACAGTAGCTTATACCAGCCGCAACAACACTGTTGGAACCTGCGAGCGGCTCCCTATCACTATGTCTTGAGCCATTGATACAGCGGCTCAGTCCTAAGTGTTATCGTCTCACACTTATATTTCCCCTTTAGTGGCTCTCTGCTATCTGCTCGGACATGGGCCCCAATTTTTTTGAGCCAACCACCTCAACTCTGATCCTAATCTTAGCTGTTTACAACAGTGGCTGATAATTACTGTCACTTTATTTCAATGTTTCGGAGAAGAGTGGAGAGGTATGGGGATCACATTATAGAGAAGAGGTGGCAGGGTATGCAGCTAAAAGGAGAAAAGAAACTGCCAGCATGCGGCCTGGCTACTCACTACAGACAACTTCAGACTACAGACAACTTCTTTGAATGATCTGGGTGGTCCACTGCAAGCCACTATGGACAACCCAGGCCGACTGATGGGCAGACCACTGAACACCACCAAAGACCGCCAGACTGAAGAAAAGAAAAAAAAAATACCGCCAAAGACCATCGGACTGAAGAAAAAAGGATAGTGCTTGGACCAGCTCTGGCTGCTGTCCCTGGGGCTGGAAGGGCTTTAACCTACAGGATGCTGTGTCCTCACTCTACAGCACTGCCGATGACCAACGGACTGCAGGGAAAAAAAAGTATTTTAAACCCCTTCGCTGCTGAGCCATTTCACGCCTGTGTGCTGAGCTCATTTTTACCGCTTTTGCTCATCATGTTTAAATGCGATTTGAAGTCACATTTTATTATATGACCCAGACAAATTATATATCGTTCTTTCCGGCAGACTCGGCAGATTCATAATATATTCGTATTATATGTATACGTCATGTTGTGCCTGAATATTATAACAAAAAATGCAATAAAAATTTAATTTTCAATAATTTACAGCATGTAAAGTGTTTTTTTTTCTCTTTTTATCATGTGAGCGTTTGCAATTATATTTTCTATGGGGTGCGCTTGTTAAAAAAGTTAGAAATGGGGACTCGTTACATTTTTGTGGGGGGAAATTAAGTGCTTTTTAGCAAACGTCCCCCATAGAAAAAATCGTTAGTGCAGCAACATTGTTCACATTATAATTGAAATGGAAACAATATTGCTGCATTAACAAAACAAAAACAAAATGTTTATTTTTTTAAAATATTTTTATGATTATTATTATTATTTTGTTTTCAACACTTAAAATGGTCATGTTTGGTATCACTGGAAAGGCTATGCTCTGGCCGTTCCAACAATACCAAACATTAACCCCTAGCTGCCACGGATCGCTATGTCTTGAGCCATTGATACAGCGGCTCAGTCCTAAGTGTTATCGTCTCACACTTATATTTCCCCTTTAGTGGCTCTCTGCTATCTGCTCGGACATGGGCCCCAATTTTTTTGAGCCAACCATCTCAACTCTGATCCTAATCTTAGCTGTTTACAACAGTGGCTGATAATTACTGTCACTTTATTTCAATGTTTCGGAGAAGAGTGGAGAGGTATGGGGATCACATTATAGAGAAGAGGTGGCAGGGTATGCAGCTAAAAGGAGAAAAGAAACTGCCAGCATGCGGCCTGGCTACTCACTACAGACAACTTCAGACAACTTCAGACTACAGACCACGTCTTTGAATGATCTGGGTGGTCCACTGCAAGCCACTATTAAGTGGCTGTTCCTATGTGGTGGATTGTGCATCCAGAGGCTGCCTCGTGCGTTCAGCGAAGGAGAGATCCAGTTGCCCTCACGTGTTGCCAGTACCAGCGGATCGTGCATCCAGCTGTCCTTGTGCATTCAGTGAAGAAGGGGTCCATCTGCCTTCGTGTGTGTTCCAGTGACAGAGGGAGCGACTGAGTACATTCAGCGGAGAAGAAATTCGACTGTCCTTGAGTGATTCCAGCGCTAAGAGATAGCGATCGAGCTACCGTCCAAACGGAGAGAGGTATCCGGCCATCCTGCTGTAGTTCTGTCTCCTCCCTATCTCAATGACGAAAGTGAAGTTTGGATGCCAAACTATATTATTTCATAAAATGATCAGGGCTGGACCCCATCTAAATAGAGGGAACATCTTAAAGAACACCCCTACTGGCTGGAAGAAGCGCCTGTCCCACCACACTGTTTTTTTCATATGCTTCTCTTTGAGGAATTGGGATATTTCCTCTAGTGAGTGGAGAAGAGCTGCTGAACTAGCCCACCCTGGACTTCTGCATAGGTCCACAATAACATACTGAACTGTTTCATCACCACAATCCCTATCCCACTCACTATCACTATATTCAGTGAAATCCATTGGGAAGACATTCTCATAAGAAACCACTAGGTGACGCCTGACATTCAGACTTTTAAGTATGAGTTATCCCCATTGCAGAGGTTAAAAAATACTCTTCTTTTGCCAAATTATATTAAAGTTGCATTCCCTATTAAAAAGTTCCACTTTAATTTCCCTGTATCTTTATCATAACGGAAAAAATATCACACATTTATAACAGTTTAGCCGAATGAAATTAAGTGCAAAAAATATATTATTATATATATTCCCTCGTCATTATATTTTTAATAATTTTTTTAGCGTGCTTGATTTGCATGTTGTATAGAATCAATTTCCATAAACCTTTACAGAGTTAATGAGGACATTTCATCACAAAATATCAATGACTATCTGATGCAATGAATAGAGAAATATTCAATAAATACCATTCATTCTCTAACACGAAGGAAAAACTGTACCTTTTTGATTCTGTCGTTGGAAAACATGAAACTGCAATCTGAAAAAAACAGTAATAATGAATGCTCCATACAACTGCGGATGATGCATTATCATCTAAAATCCATGTTGTACTAGATTAAGTGCAAATTAATTTTTGAAGAGTGCAGGAAAAGCTATATATTGTTGTTTTTCTATGTACAAGGCTTTGGGATGCATCCATAATTGCATAAACAGTAAGTAATTACAGATACATGTTTAGTCTGGCTTGGAGCAGAATAGTCTATTAGTTATGCAGTGTTTGAGCGGTGGTAGCATTGTTCGAGGAAAGCTAATGGGCTGTGTTGGGGTATTCCAGATTTCCAGGAATGACCTGTTAACAAATGGGTCATCGGAGGGCTGGCATGTTTTGGCCTGGGGGGGGGGGCAAGTAGAAACAAATACAGTAGGCTTCCGCAACAGAACCAGACCATCAAACCCCATACTATCACTATTGTTTTTTTATACAATATTTAAAAGCATATAGCAGCGTAACTAGAAACCTCAGGGACCCGGTGCATGAATCCATGAAGGGCCCCTCCTCGTCGGCTGTGGGGAGGGGCCGAGGCTAGCCATTGAAGTCAGCGGGGCGTACCAGTACGCCCCGCGCCTTCAAGACCCACCCTCCGCGCGGGCCCCAGTATCAGACCCCAGTAATTAGCCAGTATCAGACCCCCAGTAATTAGCAAGTATCAGACCCCCAGTAATTATCCGGCCAGTATCAGACCCCCAGTAATTAGCCAGCCAGTATCAGACCCCCAGTAATTAGCCAGCAACAGACCCCCAGTAATTAGCCAGCCAGCAACAGACCCCCAGTAATTAGCCAGCCAGTATCAGACCCCCAGTAATTAGCCAGCCAGTATCAGACCCCCAGTAATTAGCCAGCCAGCAACAGACCCCCAGTAATTAGCCAGCCAGTATCAGACCCCCAGTAATTAGCCAGCCAGTATCAGACCCCCAGTAATTAGCCAGCCAGTATCAGACCCCCTAGTAATTAGCCAGTATCAGACCCCCAGTAATTAGCCAGCAACAGACCCCCAGTAATTAGCCAGCAACAGACCCCCAGTAATTAGCCAGCCAGTATCAGACCCCCTAGTAATTAGCCAGTATCAGACCCCCAGTAATTAGCCAGCAACAGACCCCCAGTAATTAGCCAGCAACAGACCCCCAGTAATTAGCCAGCCAGTATCAGACCCCCTAGTAATTAGCCAGTATCAGACCCCCAGTAATTAGCCAGCAACAGACCCCCAGTAATTAGCCAGCAACAGACCCCCAGTAATTAGCCAGCATCAGACCCCCAGCAATTAGCCAGCCAGAATTAGACCCCAGTAATTAGCCAGCCAGCATCAGAACCCCAGTAATTAGCCAGCCAGCATCAGAACCCCAGTAATTAGCCAGCCAGCATCAGAACCCCAGTAATTAGCCAGAATCAGACCCCCAGTAATTAGCCAGCCAGTATCAGACCCCCAGTAATTAGCCAGCCAGTATCAGACCCCTAGTAATTAGCCAGTATCAGACCCCCAGTAATTAGCCAGCAACAGACCCCCAGTAATTAGCCAGCAACAGACCCCCAGTAATTAGCCAGCCAGTATCAGACCCCTAGTAATTAGCCAGTATCAGACCCCCAGTAATTAGCCAGCAACAGACCCCCAGTAATTAGCCAGCAACAGACCCCCAGTAATTAGCCAGCCAGTATCAGACCCCCTAGTAATTAGCCAGTATCAGACCCCCAGTAATTAGCCAGCAACAGACCCCCAGCAATTAGCCAGCCAGAATTAGACCCCCAGTAAATAGCCAGCCAGCATCAGAACCCCAGTAATTAGCCAGAATCAGACCCCCAGTAATTAGCCAGCCAGTATCAGAACCCCAGTAATTAGCCAGCATCAGTCCCCCAGTAATTAGCCAGTATCAGTTCCCCTATAATTAGCCAGCATCAGACCCCAGTAATTAACCAGGATCAGATCCCCTGTCAGGGCTGGCACGACAATGGAGCAGCGTGGAGTGCTTGCGCCAGGTGTCAAATTTGCACAGCAGCAAATTTTGCTGCCACCGCCATCTTGATTTCCTGGCAGGCGCTGCACTATTTTTTTAGCCAGCGCGGCAGCAGCATCTACTTTGGCGGCCGCCGCGTGGCTACATTGAATGCCGCCGCTGACCACGCCCCCACCCTCCCACACGAATGCTAAGCATGAGTCGGTCCACGGGAGCGCGGGCGGTGGCCGCAGCGGATAGATCCTACCCCTGTCTTCCTCTTAGTGACTGTACATGACACGTGACGCAGTTGTTTTGAGGAGCCTGGAGGTGTTGTTGACAGGCGGGCCTGCTCTAGAGGACTGGACCAGCCTGCCACTGCCAGCGGTGCGCCGACTACCCAGTGTCTGACTCTGATCTCCGCCTTAAAGACTGCGAATTATAACTGCATTGAAGCCTGACAGACCAAGGTTAGGAGCTCATGCCGCTTTAAGAGCATAGACTGGTTTCTGCCCAGGCTGTTCCTGCGTGCCCGTACCCTTTGCAAACACTTTGTTGTGGTTATCTGCATTGTTAGAAAGCCTTGCAGTGCTTGCTGCATCGTTTCGCTCACTTGTTACATTGTTTTCTGAAGCCACGTGGCGTGAAACTGCGTGTCCTAGTAGCTCTATGTCCACAGTGTAACAGTCCATCGTTTTCCTTTTCACTCGGGCTTCCTGGTCTGCTATATGTTGCTGTGGGTCACCACGGGCTTTGAATGGAAGCAGCAGTGGCCCCATTACACCCCCCCCCCACCATTCACTTACATTTATGGAGGTATTCTTTTTTTTATTGTGGTAGTGATATCCTTGGTACTCTGGGGGTGTTCTGTTGGTTTGTGTCTGACAGTTGTTTGGCCGATGTATGGTGCGTTTGTTTGGTTTTGTCACAAAGCTTTCCTGATGCCGGCGTGCTGGGCAGGATTCTTCAGTGTGAACTTATTGTATGGGTGATTTACTTTCTATAAGCATTCCCATCTCGTTACCCACAGCTAACAGACCAAGTAAGTTAGGTTTGGTTACCAGACAGACAAACCTGATGAGTGAGTTCACCCCTTCCCTGTTTAATAATTTTAAAAAATCAACCCTAACGTAAATTTAATTACCCAGGCCCAGCAACACTAAACAAAAAAAAAAACAGACTGACTTCATTTGCCTCCCTTCCCTGAAAATATTTTTATTTTTTTAGGCAGCCAAATGAAGTAAAGATTTATTTGTCTTCCCCAGAATAAGATTTTAAAAAATCATTAATTTGTCTTTCCACCTGGGAGCAAATTAATGATTTTTTTTATTTTTATTCTGGGGTGCAAATAAATAATTTTATATTTTGGTTTTGGTTTTTTTATGGGTGGCCAAATTAAGTATTTTGGGAGGGCAGTGAAGTAAAAAACAAACGAACCAGGATATGCGCCCTCCCCCATGGATCATATCATAGAGCTCCACTGTGGAGCCTCCACAGCAATAAAACTCTCGGTAATGTGCTGTGTATATGATTGTATCACAGAGCCACACAACAATAAACATTTTATCTGCAGACAGCGTGTATGAGCATATCAGAGCCACACAACAATAAAACTGTTACGCTCATACACACTGTCTGCACAAACAGTTTTATTGCTGTGGGGCTCTGTAATACGCTCATACACACTGCACATGACTGAGTTTTATTGCCGTGGATTCTGTGACAGGCTCATACACAGCGCACATTACTGTGAGTTTCATTGCTGTGGATTCTGTGATACTCTCATATACACCGCACATTACTGTGCGTTTCATTGCTGTGGAGCTCTGTGATACACACCGCACATTACTGTGGGTTTTATTGCTGTGGAGCTCTGAGGCACACGCATAGACACCGCACATTACTGTGAGTTTTTATTGCTGTGGGGCTCTGTGATACACTCATACACACCGCACATTACTGCGAGTTTTATTGCTGTGGAGCTCTGTGATACGCTCATACATACTGCACATTACTATGAGTTATTTTGCTGTGGAGCTCAGATACGCTCATGCATGACATGTGTTTTTTTTGGGGGGGCAGCATTTCATACTTTGCTCCAGGCAGCACAGTGGCTTGGGCCGGCCCTGCCCCCAGTAATTAGCCAGGATCAGACTGCCAGTAATTAGCCAGTATCAGACCCCAGTAATTGGCCAGCCTCTGCTCACTCACACACACACACACACAAACAACCCACCCCAGCTTGTTACATACTTACCATAGGTAAGTATGGTCTCCACTCTCTCCACTTCCCCTCCCTGCACGTGCTGGACACTTCCAGTATGGCAGGGGAGGCTCTGCTTTGCGTGGCTGTGGAGGGGGAAGGGGCAGGGCCAGCATGACCCCATGTGAGCTGCTGTCCTCTTCTTTCTCCTCCTCTCCCCCTGGCAGGGCCTTTACTTCTGGTGCAGCGTGTGGGAGTTTGATCCCACATGCTGCCGATCAAACAGGATACCAGGTGCCTGACCCCTGCCTGGACTATGGGGCAAGCAGAGCTAGTCTGGGCCCCCCACCCATCCGGTTGTGGGTCCCCAGACTCAGGGGCCCGGGTGCAGTGGTACTCGCTGCACCCCTGGTAGTTACGCCCTTGCATATAGGAGGAAACAGAGCCTGCTGATAATATAAAAAGCACATAGGAGGACACAGAGCCTGCTGATACTATAATATAATTTGGAGTAAGAATATTAGTTGATGCTATAACTAGCATCTAAATTGGCAAATTAACCCCATTGAAGCCTCTGGTCTGTAATGCTATTTATATAGACAGCCTTGCCCTCCTCGTTCTTCATGTAGCGAGCAGAAGAATGGAGCTGAGAGGTTGTGACTCTCCCATGATTAGGGTTATTCAGAGAAAGGTGAAACTCAGGAGAATTGGCTGGAGAAGAGAACAATCTAGGTCAAATAGCTGATTTGGAAAGTGAGATAAATGGGAGAATGTTTCTGGTTTGGCTATGTTGACCTCGAATTTTCACTTCTCCAGTCATTCTCCTGTGTTTCACCTTTCTTTGAATAGACCAGAATGTATACCAGTGGTCCGGGGGCAGTTGTCTCATTGCACACTTTGCAGCCGTCCTTTAAAATTCATACACTCTGCTTTTTTCATAGATTTATGATGCACAGGGGGTGAAGAGGTCCTCTTTCCGCTTTGACATTTAAAGATGTCTCTTATCTGGTTCATAATGAATAACATACAAAATGGACTGTATCTCTTATTATAGGTTTATTATTGCTAATGAAAAATTAGTATTTTGCGCAAAATCTTCTAAACATAAATGACCAATTAACAAATGTTCCATGGGTGCACACCCTAACGTCACAGGCTGTGCATGCTAGTGGTCTAAGGCTAGGGACAGATGAGCGCATTTTCTGCGGCCACCGTCAAAATGTACGTCGATGCGTGCGCACGCATTTTTTCACGGAATACGCTTAAGTGGTCAGACGATGCGCAATTCTGGACGTATTTCATGACGATGGTGAAAAGAAGTCTAGGAAATCCGGCTGTTTGAACGTTATGTTGGCCGCACACTAGCAGCGTCTGACATCTCCTAATCACGCACACACGCTGCTATGCGGCCGCAGCGCACTCTGTACGTCAGTACCAGCGGTTTAACGTTCTCGAAAAAATGCGTTCATTTTCCACTTGCGTTGCGCGGCCGGACTTTTGTGCGACCGTACTTCGTATATTGGCTGTCATTGCCCGGCATCTGCTGCTAGTGCGGCCGTGATTATGTGCGCCAGAACGCGCGTTCGCACTGCCTCAGTCTGACCCTAGCCTATATACTACTGCTACAGTGTTATATCTATAGTAAGAACAGCATTCCCATTCCCTTTGTCAAAAGAACATGTCCCTTTGGTATACGTGCTTTGTAGGACCCACAAAAAGGTTTAATATACATTTAAAGCAGCTCTTAGATTGAAAAACAAGCATCGTTCCTCAAATCAGTGCAATTACATAGTTACATAGTTACTGTATATAGGCTGAAAAAAGACATGCACCCATCGGGTTCAGCCTTTCCCACATCACCTACTGCTGTTGATCCAAAAGAAGGCAAAAAACCCAGTCTGGAATGCTCGCCAATATGCAACATACTGGGAAAAAATTCCTTCTTGACCCCAGAATGGCAGTCAGATTTCTCCTTGGATCAAGAAGCTTTTACCCACATACTAAATATTATAACCCTTAATATTCTGTGTCTGCAGGAAGTCACCCAGTCATTTTTAAAAGTCTGTACAGTCTAAATCTCTTTTGGCTATTTTGGCTATTTTGACCTACAATTTAAATTTCTCCAGTCATTCTCCTGAGGTTCACCTTTCTCTGAATAACCCTGTTAGATGATCAGCTGATCTCCTGCTCCATCAATAGATTTATTAACCACTTCAATGCGGAGGACGCGCTCAGCGCGTCCTCCGCATTACTGCTGGTATGCGGAGGACGCGCTGAGCGCGTCCTCCCATTGGGGTCAGCGTTCGGCCAGGTTCCGGCCGATCGCTGGCCCACCCGGTGCGGGCTGACATCCTCGATGTCAGCCCGGCATCCGGAACCGCAGCCGCTGAAATTAGGTGTCATCGCGGCAGCGCGATGACACCGAATTCAGGCGCCCCCCCCGCATGTGCGGAGGAGGCGCCTGAAAGGGAGGGGGGAGGTCCTTCGGACCTCTCTCCCTCCCGATCGGCGGCGTTGCGGGGGTTAACCCAGGCACCATTTGGAAGGGCACAGCCTGCCCTTCCAAATGGTGCCTGACATTAACCCCTGGGGAGCTGGATCGCGAATCGGCGCTGAAAAGCGCCGGTTCGCGGTCCTTTCCCGGAGCTGGCCGACATCTTGGATGTCGGCCAAGCCTCCGGGAACTCCCCCTGAGGACTGGCGTCATCGTGCTACGCACGATGACGCCAGTCCTAGAGTTAACCCCTAACTGCCACCAACGGTGGAGATAGGGAGTTCAAATGAACTCCCTATCTCCCGATCCGTGGCAGCTAGGGGTTAATGTTTGGTATGGTTGGATCGGCCAGAGCATGGCTGTTCCAACGATACCAAACACGAATGTGAAAAAAGTTTTTTAAAAAAAATTAAAATTAAAATTAAAAATAAAAATATATTTTAAAAAAAAAATTATAAAAAAAACAACAATATTTTTTTTTCTTTTTTTTGGTTCGTTAATGCAGCAATATTGTTCCCATTTCAATTATAATGTGAACAATGATGCTGCACTAACGATTTTTGGATGCGGTGCGTTTGTTAAAAATCGCGTAATTTTCCCCCAAAAAAAATGTAACGAGACCCCATCTCTAATTTTTTTAACAAGCGCACCCCATACAAAATATAACCGCAATTGCTCGCATGTTAAAATGTGAAAAAAAAACACTTTACACGTTGTAAATTATTGAAAATACATATTTTATTTCATTTTTTGTTATAATATACAGACATGACATAACGTATACATATAATAATGACATATTATGAATCTACCGAGTCTGACGGAAAGAACGATATATAATATGTCTGGGTAATATACTAAAATAAGCCTTCAAAACACGTTTAAACATGATGAGCAAAACCGGTAAAAATGACCTCAGCACAGAGGTGTGAAAAGCCTCAGCAGCGAAAGGGTTAAAATGTAGACTATGGATTATTTTTATTTTTTTTAAATAATGCATCCGTAGATAATGTGAACAGCTTACAACACATTTGATAAGTGATAGAAATCCAATAAATGCAATAAATGATCTCACTCCATTAGCTTCAGAGGTTGAAGAATGTTTAGGACAGTATCTTAAGTAAACCCTGACAAACATTTTAACATAATGAATGAGGCATGGCCAGAGACGCATGACGGATCAAAAACACAAGCTTTACTTTATAAAAATATTTATGACTTCAATGAATGCTTTACTGCCTCTTAACTATCTATGAATGTGGCAATGCGCTTTATGAAAAATTGTTTAATCGTGAGTTACATGAAAAATGATGTGCCTCTGTGCTTCTGATATTTTCAGGTTTATAATGGATTGGTTCCATTTTAAGACGTAAATATTATTTTAGTCTTCGCTTTGCCAGAGCCCTTTTAATATATCATTTATTATGTTTGCGTAAAAATATAAATTGGACAACTCGACTGGGTACTTATTGGTTTAGTAGAATGTAACGTTACATGTAAATGTGAAATCACAAAGGAATTAAAAAAGTCAACTATCAAACCACACCCGGCTGCTAAAAAAAAGCAACATGTTTCGGTGCTCTCTGAATAAGCCCTTAACTTTAGCGTTCACTCTCCGCCTGCAAGATGGAGGAGGGAGTTTGAGGTACGCCCCATGCCGCCGACAGTATCTGAATGCCGGGAAACGAAGCGCACACGCGCGATCGCATGTCTCCCTAAGAAACAAAACTTCTAGTACTACATTACAAGTACTACATGACACTTGTTCTGAAGATCCTCGCGTTCCTCCCATTGACCTATCAAGAGCTCAGGTATCTCAACCCCACCTACGATACCCAGGTGAAAGGTGTTCCTACGATCCTCTGAACCCTATTTAAACCTAACTCATTAACCAGGTTATACTGTGGCTCTCCGCTTCAGTTTCCCAGTGTTCCTCCATGTTCACGTTCCAGTCTGTTCCGATCTCTGACCTCCTGCCCTTCGACCCGGATTGCCTTCTCGACTACGCTGCCTTCTTCTACCCATCGACCCGGCTTGCTTCATCGACTCCGCTGCCTTCTTCTACCCACCGACCCGGCTTGCCTCATCGACTACGTTGCCTTCCTCTTCCTACCGACCCGGCTTGCTTCATCGACTACGTTGCCTTCTTCTGCCCACCGACCCGGATTGCCTCATCGACTACGCTGCCTTCTTCTACCCACCGACCCCGCTTGCCTCATCGACTACATCATCTTCTTCTACCACCTTAGTTACAGCATGTTGTTCTGGACTTTATATTTTCATTCCATTGATACTTAAGAAGACCACCTTAGTTACAGCCTGTTGTTCTGGACTTTGTATATCAAATTACTTTCTTACTAAACCTTGTTGATTGAAACGTGGTCTCTTGGTTTCCTTGCTCCGACGGCTTGCCATTGGGTTCCATACCTACACCACTATACAGGGGTCCCAGCCCCTGCATCACAGCGACTCGGACATGAGGACAAGTAGCATACGATTTCAACTGCAAGAGATGCAAAAATGAGAAGTCTTCCCCCCCCCAAACTTGCAGCAATTTCTTCCATGGGAAGTAACGACCCTTTGGGGTAGAGATGGTACAACCTGCACACACCAAGAACCCGGAAGCAACGGTGAGGGCCAATATTAAGTCAAGGAATAAAGTCCCTGTTACCAAAAATCAGGGTTAACAAGGAGGGAAAATTGGTTAAATCACATTTTAGTGCCAGCTTATGCCAAATGTGAACGGAATTCAAAATAGCTGGACAATCCGTATGTAACTTAGGACGATGTTCCTGACAAATCCAAATCCACTGATTTTTTTTACCTGTTTCAGAGCAATTTCTGTGCAATTTTTTTCTTTTACCTGCATTTGAAAGTTAATTTTGAATCCCATGTTTAAGACAAATGTTATGATAAAATGTTTTTAAGAAAAAGCACTTTGTAGTGAAGGAGTTTATTCAGTTTAATGAAGCACAGCATACAGTATATAGCTAAGAGTGAGTTTGTGTTACATGTATTAGAGCTTTTCTAGGAAGTTACCACCCTACCTGAATAGGCTGCTACCCCCATCAGTTCCCTCATCCTATAACCTCTAATCCAGGACCTGCACTTTACTTACAGTACCACAATACAAAAAGAAAGTGTCTCGATCCTCATTTTCCTACAGAGCGCTGCAATTATGGAATAACCTCCCAGACGCCATCAAATCTTCCCCCAGTCTAAAGTCAATTAAGAGATCTCTATTAACATACCTCAATACAGAATGCACCTGTAAACATGTAACATAATGACTATTTCCTACATATTTATTTTCTGTGTTAATCTGTATATTCGTGATTTTTTTTTAATATCTTGCATTGTATTACTTTGTATTTCTGTAACGATTGTAACAATTCAATGCTCATGAACCCAGAACATACTTGAAAACGAGAGAAATCTCAATCTATCCTTCCTGGTAAAATCCTTTGCAAATAAATAAATAAATAAACCATCTTCTACATCTAATCAGATGAATATTTGTCTTTGGATAAGCTGGTAGCTGATGCATCTGCATACTGGAGGATAATTTTGTGATTTTTCTAAATGGAGATATATGTAACAATCACTCAAGCTGATTAACCATTTCACTAGCAAAAATATGTAGTTTTTTTGTATTGAATTATTTTAAAAACTAAATTTACCCTGTGAAATCCCCTTACATCCCATTTTAAAGGGCAATTGGTCTTTTTCTCTTGAGATATTCTTTTCTCATTTCCACCTTACTACTGTCAACCTGCTTTACTGTAAAGGAGCGCCCCCCCCCACCCTTCCTGCAAAAGAAAGCTCAACAACTTTATTGCTGCATTACAACAACCAGGGAGAGGGTAGAATACAGGGAGGGCTCTGGGGTCACTCACTGCTGTACAAGGATAAGATTCAGGGGGTTATTATAACTGAAAATCCCTATATAGTACAGATACCAGGTGTTACTGTAATTTCCGTACACATGCATTATGTCACATACGGATAATATTTTTCTTTTAAGTTTTAATATTTTTGGAAGCTACAGGTATCACCTTGTATCTGTTCTGTACAGGGATTTTCATCAATTCTAAGCTCCTGCAGTTGTAGTGTTTTGCTACAGTGAGGATGATGGTTTTCTCTTTGTGGCTTCTTTATAGCAACATAGGGTTACAAAGAATTTCTGTTTCTGGGCTGTTACAAGTTTCTAAAACAGAGTGCTCCCATCTACCTGGAAGACTATCGTCTAACTAAGTTGTGCAAGTCTTCCAAGGTAATGCTCGGCACTGCTTAGGATGTGCAGAGCTGATCAACCAATGCCCCTCAATGCAACTGCAGGGGGATCAGGATGGGTTAAAAATCCACAGTGTAGGGGGCGTGCCTGGGACGTCCGAGATGGTGGCTGCATAACATGAGAGCTCTGCCGAAAGGGTACCTCTGACCCCCTTTCCGCTACTTTCCCGCACACATGGGCAAGATCCGGAAGACCCCGCTCACCCCAGCGTTGCGTTGCTCACCCATTGTTTACTGCTATTTTGGGACGGGACTCTGATCCCATAATTGAATTTGAGCGCTTCCACAGAGCCCTGAGACCTAAAGGCCCCTCTGATGCACACCCCCGAGACGTGATATGCTGCCTATTACGCTTAACGGTGAAGGAATCTATTCTTGCAGCGGCACGTGGCTCCCGCACTTTTGACTTTGCAGGCGCTCAGGTCTCTTTGTTCCAAGACCTCTCACCAGCCACGGTGCAATCCCGAAGATTGCTGCACCCTCTCACAGTGGCCTTGCAGGATCTTACAAATGGCTGTTTCACTTTGGCCTCCAAGTACGCACTCCAGCCGGTCCCCTCACACTTCGCTGCGAGGCAGATCTCCCGCTGTCTTTGGAAGAACTCTCCCTCCCGCCAGACATACTCCCATCCTGGCCGGACCTGTCGCAGCTCTACATGCCCTCGGGAATAGCTCCACCACGCCCGCAGAGGTCCCGCCGCCGCCGCTCTTCTTCACGAGACCCGGAGTCCTGAGTGTCATGCCTAAGCCCTGGGAACCTGCTATGACCAGTCTGGCTTTCCATTCTCCGCCTGTCTGTATCACTCAAGGGTTAATTCCTGCCCTGATCTGGTGTGTGGTGTGCATAAAACCTGGACACACCCTTCTCTCAGGGCTCTCTCATTTTGTGTTCCCTGCCCTTTACTTGTGAGATGATGTGAGCCGCCTCTCCCTGAGTCTGTCTATTCCCTACATTCCTCTGTGCTGTTATTGCTATTCTAGTGTTCCTGATTCATCTGCCTGCGTTACATCAAGACCCTTTGCGAAGAGCTCCTGGTTCCAGGCCTGTGGATCTTGTCAGCAGTGGACACTGCTTAGCCCACTATTCCTGCGTATCCAGACTACTCCTGTGGCTATCTGTGTTAAAGGTACCTTTTGTGAAGAGCTCCTGGACCCTACTTGGGGAGCACTACCTAGTCCACTATCTGGGACAGCAGAAGAGACTACCTTTGTGAAGGACTTGTCTATTTGTTTTCAGTATTCTGCAAGTGTAAGACTGCTGCTGTGTGCTTACCTTGAGAATACACTTAATTACTTATACTGCTTCCTGTGTCTGCCTGATTTGCTCTCCCCCAGCGTCTGGGAAAATAAACATAAGCCACGCCATGACTCCATCCTGGCGCGAGCCCGACACTGAGAAGCTTCATACGTGTTTGTTTTTTGCCCTCTGACCGGATTCCTTGTGGCCGTCCTTACACTTGGACGTTAGACACGTCTGCTGGCCTAACTGAGGGAGTCGTGCCATTCTGCCCTCAGACCCACATGACTGCTGTGTCCTTTTACTATCCTACCAGCTTCGTACGATGCCCCCCGTGGTCACCGTCTTCCTCACCCTCGTGATCTTACAGTGACTGTTCTTTGTTGCCGGGAGAGACTGACGGTTTTTCTGGGCTAAAGTTTATTTTTCTCGCCCATGTTTATTCTGATTATGGGGGTCACCTGTTTGGCCCCTCTCGTATTTTCAATAATTTTTTGTGTTTTTTTTTATATTACTTGACTGTCGTCGTCGGACGTGCTGCGCCAGGTACCCCATCGAGAGCGTGCCTTCCTTGAGGGATTTGGTAGCTTTCCTACCCCCTCTAGGATCTGAGACATCCCCGCACACAAATAGTGTCGCGGCGCTTCGTCTCTACAGGCACATACTCACTGCATATAAGTTTTGTATTGTGTACTTTCCTTTAACCCACAAACTGACCTTTTCCCCCTTCCCTATCCTTGTTCAGTCTCTAGCATTTACTCCCTTCCTCCCACTACCCTCATGGCTACTATCCCTCGTAACATCACGGTTCTCTCCGTGAATGCTAAAGGTTTAAATATCCCCCACAAGCGACATATGGCCCTTAGGGAATTTGACTCCTATCGTGCAGACATTGTCCTAGTGCAGGAAACTTTTTTGCACACCCCCGAGCTCCTACCTTTAAAAATCATAAGTACCCCATTGGCTATTTCAGTAACGCTGCAGCTGGCAAGGACTTCCAAGAGGGCATACTGGTGGTAGGGGGTGACCTTAATTTGCCGTTGGATGCCTGCCTTGACACCTCTAGAGGTATTACCAGCACTCCGCACGCCGTGCTCCGCAGAACCAGACAGGCACTGCACTCGCTCTGACTAATGGACTGTTGGCGCTCACTCTACCCGTCTACTCGTGACTATTCCTACTATAGCACACCCCACCAACTGTACACACGCTTGGACTATATATTTCTCCCATTTGGACATATGCACCTTCTTGACACTGCCTCCATAGGACCAATGACCTGGTCAGACAATAGCCCGGCGATGATTACCCTGTCCACAGACCTCGCTCGCCCTAGGGAGACACTATGGCATCTTAACGAATCCCTTCTTGCCGATCCCCAAATTAAAGAGGGCCTCCACGCCGAGTTGCGTAACTATTTTGAGGACAATGACACCCCTGACTGCTCCCCGCAGACAATTTGGGAAGCTCATAAACGGTGATCAGGGGATACCTGATCCAGCAGGGCTCGCATCGTAAAAGTAAACGAGCTGAGCTCCAGGAGTCCCTGCTGCTTAGCATCATGACACTGGAAAGGCCACACAAATTGCACTCAGATAATTCTGTTTAGCTCCTTGAGCTCAGATCCCAATTGAGCTCCCTATTTAACCATAGAGCACAGAAGGCCTTTATGGCGGTCCGCCGGACCTTCCATGAACATGAAAACAAATGTGGCAAGCTCTTGGCTAGAGCTCTCCGCTCACACCGACAGGCACTCTATATTCCTCACCTTTGCTCTCCTCAAGGCACCTTAGTTACCCTACCAAAAGACATGCTAGGCCTTTTCCACAAACATTTTACTGACCTTTACACGCTCCCCCCACGCCTTCGCAGCTGCACTCTGACTCTACAAGCCACTTTCTAGACACTCATCTCCGCTCCAAATTGACACCCCCTATGAGAGACTCCATGGAGGCCCCTATTTTCGCGGAGGAGTTACACAATGCTATCATGTCTACTCCGGTGGGTAAAACCCCGGGCCCTGATGGACTCTCATTGAAGTACTATAAAGTCTGCGAAAAGGTTATCTCTTCAGCCTGGTTGGCCTCC
Source organism: Leptobrachium leishanense (assembly GCA_009667805.1). Classification (NCBI taxonomy): domain Eukaryota; kingdom Metazoa; phylum Chordata; class Amphibia; order Anura; family Megophryidae; genus Leptobrachium; species Leptobrachium leishanense. The sequence goes on from CM019063.1 coordinate 90,067,856, forward strand.
TTTAATGACCTGACTGCGCCCAATCGACACCTCCACCCCAGACACTTTCCGCCACTATCACCCTGATTCCTAAGCCAGCTAAAGACCATGCCCTTTGCGCTAACTTCCGCTCCATTTCACTTTTGAACCAGGATGTGAAGCTCTTTGCGAAGGTCCTCGCCCTGCGCCTTGCGAAACATATGAGATATTTAGTACACCCTGATCAGATGGGTTTTATTCCAGGGAGGGAGGGGAAGGATAATACCACCCTGGCCATTAACCTCATCCATGCTGCGTGGCATTCAGGCTTTCGATAGGGTGCATTGGCCATTTTTGTTTCAAACCTTGCGCCACATGGGTTTTAGCCCTCATACTTTGTCATGGATTACTGCGCTCTATCACTCCCCCACGGCCTGGATTAACCTTAATGGAGTCCTGTCCTCCCCCTTTAACATCGGCAATGGCACCAGACAGGGTTGTCCCCTTTCCCCCCTCCTGTTTGCTCTATCCCTTGAGCCACTTCTGCAAGCTATCAGAGGTGACTCCTCGATCCATGGCGTCTGTGTGGGCCGCCGCGAATATAAGGTGGTGGCCTATGCAGATGATCTCCTATTCTTTACCCACCAACCTCTGATCTCTCTACCATCCCTTAATTAATCTACTTCGCACCTATGGATCGCTCAGCAATTATAAGATTAATATGGACAAATCGGAGATCTTAGGAATTACTGTCCCCCCCGCCCTCCGTTCTCAACTCCAGTCTGCCTTCCCCTTCCGTTGGTGCGAATCCTCTCTCAAGTATCTTGGGGTACACCTCACCCCTGCCACCTCCAATCTCTATACCGCCAACTTCCTCCCCTTGCTGCGGGTACTGGAAACGGACCTGACCCGATGGGCACTTCCACACATTACCTGGTTTGGACGCATTAATGTGCTTAAAATGAATGTCCTCCCCAGGGTGCTTTACTCCCTGCAAACTTTGCCTCTCCACATCCCACTGGCCTTTTTCCGTTCACTTCAATCTCTCTTTATTAAATACGACTGGGCTGGGGGTCGACCGAGGCTCTGACTGGTGCTCTTGACTATGCCCCGTTCCCGAGGTGGTCTGGCCTTGCCGCTTGTACAACGCTATTATCACGAAGTCCACCTATTGAGTCTGGTGGAGTGGAGCACGGATTCCTCGGGCAGGCGCTGGGTTGCTTTGGAACATGAGATGGCGGGTCGTTCTTTGGCCTCCCCCCTGGCTCCTGGATACCGCAGCCCCCACGACTATCCCTTCACACCCGACGATATCCGTCACCCTGCAAATCTGGCAACGATTGCAACAAACCACACTATTAGCCCCGTGGCCATCTCCATTACTCCCACTACGCCACCTGCCAGCCTTTTCTACGTGCATGTTGCCTATTACTGACACAGACACCCCACCACTCGTCTTACCTAGCACATACATTGATGGTGACAGACCTAAACTACCCCGAGATATCCCCTTAGCACATCCTGACTCCTTTCTCACCAGCTTTCATATGCATGGCCTCTTGACTTACCTATGCTCCCTAGCTCCGCTAGACAAATACACGCGCCTCCTGACCACGTTGAGTAACTACTGACTCGTCGCACCCCCCTTTGCCATGGTATATTCACGTTATATAACATTTTGCAGACCCTTTCCTCCTCCACACCCCCTTATGTGGCTAAATGGGAGAGAGATCTGCAACAACATTTCTCCGATGAGGAATGGGCTAAAATTTTCACGCTGGCCACGACCTGCTCTACGGCAACTTGAACCCAAGAGACGGCTTATAAATTATTTTCAAGATGGTACAGGGCACCGTCCATGATGGCTGCCTATTTGACTACCTCTGATGCCCCCTGCTGGCGCTGTAAGGCCCTGAACGCTGACCTGTTACACATCTGGTGGTCGTGCCCGGTGATCCAGCCGTTCTGGACCCAAATTCATGGCGCTATCAGCAGAGTGTCTGGTTCGCCACCTGCCTTTACGCCTGCCGCCATGCTGCTACATCACACCCCTACCCGTTGACACATACAAACATTCACTTGACATACGACTCCTGAATTTGGCTAAGGTGCTTATCCCTAGGCATTGGAAGTCCCCCACTGCACCCACATACCGCAAATGGCTAGACGAAGTCCAACGCCTTAGAGACATAGAGGACTTATTGCATCAATCCTCAGGTACCTATGCTACGCATCTGCGAAGGTGGTTCTATTGGCCCAACTCTAGCTGTTCTCCCCCTGGTGCCCCCCATCCCCCCTTGGTATCTCATAATACTAAGGAACTGACTTTTCCCTCCCCCTTTTGTTTGATTATTTTCCCCCTTTATATTCCTAACTATTCTTACCTGCAAAGACCCTGGTAGCATTTGTTGCCGGGTCCATGGAATTTCTGCCTCAATCTATATCACATGATGTTCTTGTTCTTCACGTAGAGGCTTACTGTATTACACACCATAACGCTGATTTGACATGTTTTTGTACCCATGATTAATGTGATGACCCTTTTCTTATGTGTCACTATGAAACCTTTAATAAAAATTTGTTACAATAAAAAAAAATCCACAGTGTATGGCTTAGCGTGCCCTTTTAACTGCTTGGGTAGACAATAGTGGTGATGGAAGCAACATCCTCTGATGTCAAGAACTGAAGGAGCAGGCCTATAGCTACAGAGGTGGACATGCAGGCTGTCACAAATATACGGTACATTGAAAAGACACCAAGTGAGCAGGCCGGATTTATAACTAGGCAGAGTAGGTATGTGCCTACAGGCGCCTGCCACAAGGGGGTGCCTTGCTCAGAAAAAAATAATTATTTTTTTTACAATTTACCCCTTTATTTCTGGAGCTAAAAGAACTAGAGGACCATATGAGGTATTATTGGAAAGGCCAGATTATGACCTTTCCAGTGATATCAAATATCCAGGTTAGATTTATGTAAAAATAAAATATTATTTTTCTCTTTTTTTTTTAACACAGCACTATTTTTCACTTTACAATTATAAAGTGAACAGTGATGCTGCACTAACTCACCTTCTCATTTCCCACACTGTCAGCAAATGTGGAGCTGATGATGCAACACATTGTCTCATCTGCAACCTAAATTATGGCACTGCAGTGAGGAGAGACAGAAGGACTTTGGAAGCTGCATTTCGGAATTGTGCAACCAATTGTAACCAATCTAATGGTTACAATGGAAAATTCAGACACCGGGTTGCACAGAGACGTTTAAACATGAATATTCACTATCAGGGTTATTCAAAGAGAGCTGAATTGGCTCTGAAATTGCACCGAATTTTCCAAGTTCTTCGACTTGTTGGCTTTTTCCGGCGACTGGTCGGCTCTCTGTCCGTCGGCTTTTTTCAGAGCGATTCAGTGTTTTTTCAGCGGTTTTACGAATCGATTATGGAGGTTTTTTGGATGCGTTCGGCAGTTTTAAGGCTGTTTTTTTCCATCGATTTGGCAGCTTGTTCCCTGCACTTGGGACCCTGAATTCACCGCAGGGTCGGGGATTTTGACTCCCCAAAGTGTGGGGAACGGAAGAGCACCGGAAATTCGGTGCTCTTTGATTAACCCTGTAGATTTCTCTCATGGTTATGCAAGTTATATGAAATTTTTTGAAACTCAAGCTTCTGTGATTCCAGTGTCTTTTTTTTCTATTTTCTTTTTTATATTTCCTTCAAAACTGTCCCGTATTACAAAATGATGGACATTCTCCACTAAAAATGTGGCAAACACGCATTCTCACTTACTGCAATCCCATATCACTCACAATATCATTTTGATAATGGGAAAAAAAATCTGTAAAAACTGAATACATTATATATGTTTAGAGTAGCTACCCTGAGTGTAGACGAAAGTGTGTTCTGTAGTATCACTAAGTCAATATTTTGTTATTAGGATTTCCAGCTTTACTTTCTTACAAAGTATGAACACAGTTAGACCACAGATAATATTGGGAAATTGACAGCTCAGTGGATGTGGTAAAAATCAGGCGCTGCTATATGAAAATGTACGAGAGGAAAGCTGTAGAGTAAAAAAAAATCAGAGAAAGCAGTGATTAAAGCTATTGACAATTGATTCTGACAGTCTGTGTGCAGTGGGATTTGAAAATTCTCAAATAAAGATTCTATGGAGACTGAAAAGATAAACAGAGATCTAATGAGTCTCTCTTTAGGATTGTCTTACCTTATTTCATTTATAGCCTCACCGTCCCTACCCATGGAATTAGAACTTTTACAACTGATGAGTCTGGAAGCTGCCGGATGATTGCCGCACTCATCCAACATTGACTGATATAGAAAATTTACTTTTTACATTTTTTTGGGGTACACAAGAGCCAAACATTTTAAAGAGAATAAGGCTAGGGTCAGACTAACGCATTTTTAACGTGCGTTTAGGCGCACTTAATCACTGCCGCAGTAACAGCAAATGACGGGCAATGTCGACCAATATATGAAGTACGGCCGCACAAAAGTATGGCCGCGCAACGCAAGTGGAAAATGAACGCATTTTTTCGAGAATGCAGAACCGCTAGTGCGGACGTACAGAGTGCGCTGTGGCGGCATAGCGGCGTGTGTGCGTGATTAGGAGACGTCAGACGCTGCTAATGTCCAGCCTACATAACGGCCAGACGCAAAAAGTGTTTTATTGATGATCATGAAAATAATAAAATCACGCATGAAAATGCGTGTCGTCTGACCGTTATCGCGCATTCCGTGAAACAATACGTCAATGCGTTCGGACGCACTTTTTTACGGTTGCTGCGAATAATGCGTTTGTTTGACCCTATCCTTAGAGGTGGGAGATATTTAACTTCCAAAATGGTTATATTTCTTCTGTAATGTATCTTTTTATGAATTTGCACTGGGACCACAGCTTAACCCCTTCACTACCAAGTGGTTCCCACACAAAAAAACCCACTGTTAGCACCCAGTGTTTTTTTTTTTAAATAAATTTTTCAAATTATTCAATCTAATCAAAATAATCAAATTTTAATTAATTATACAGTAAGAAATATTTGGTAATATTCCCAATGTATTCTTTACTGTAATGACCTATTTGGCAGGCAGATATCGCCATCTACTTGCCAAAATGAGTTATTACACTTCTGAGCTTAGTGCAAGATCAGCAGGAGAGAAGTCATTCAAGCATATTCCCAACTGATTTTAAAAAGCGTTAGCACCAAGGGCATGATGCCCGAGGTGCTAAAACCTTGGGGGCACCTTCTGGAGCCCAAATGCATATGAAATTTGTTTGTATGACTTTCATTTGCACTAATATAGCATAGACCCAGATTGTGTTAACATGCTATCGGGCTGCTGTGTCTGCTACCTCTGATCATGTACACATGATCACAACAATGAAGGGGCTAAAGACACTTGGTTGACAAAAAACAAGTTGGCCAACAATTAAGCTTTATGCTAACTTGTTTGGACAAAATAACAAGCTGAAAAAAATATACAAATATCGCTGAACCCTTTATGCTAAATGTTGTGTGGAAGGTGCATAGGCCAGTGACCCCAAAATCAGCCTGGGCAACATTTAAAAAATATATTACAGCAAAGCACCCCTTTTCCCCCCTAAAACTACTCTTGCATCTCATTTAACCCTTTCACTGCTGAGGACGTGTGGGGAACGTCTTCAATGACTCCTAAGGAAAGATGGGGTGGAGATAGGGGGTTCCTTTGAACCCCGATATCTCCCGACTGTTGGCAGCTTAGCAGAGCATGGCCTTTCCAATGATATCAAACACGACCATGTTTAAAAAAAAAAAGTAATTGCAATAATAATAAAAAAAAAGAAAATGATTTTTTTTAAGATGTGAAATGGCTCAGCAGTGAAGGGGTTAATAACTGTCTGGGTGGAGTAGAGGTAACATCACTGCTCTATAACCGTGAAGAGAGACTGTGGAGACACAGGTTCAAATCCGGCAAGAGCACCTCTCCAGTAAGTGTCCTTGGGCAAGACACCGAACGGTACATACTCGCCACCCAGGACATACTTCAAAACGAGAGAAATCTCAATGTATCCTTCCTGGTAAAAATCCTTTCTAAAAAAAACTAAGATTCATATATTAATCAACAAGCATCTCTCCCTTCCTCTTCTTGTATCTGTGCTTCGATATACCCTGATCATCTCTATAAGGCCATGACCTCACCTCCTCCTTAATAACATTAACTCAATTCACGTTTAGTCCTTGTTATAGGGAAATACGTTTCTTTTTTTTTGCATTCTCATAAAATAAAAAAAACAGATATAATCTAGGGTCAAGTCATTTACTGTCCAAAACTAACCTACTATTTTTGAGCCCTCCTTTTTCGTTCTCACGAATTCTACCCATCATGTCATACTCCTCAATGTTACGTCCTTCAGTCTGACCTCTGCCTGTAAGGCCGGGGTCAGATGAGGATTTTTAAGAGCAGAAGAAACGTTTGTGAGAGTGGACGCTCCTTCCACTCTGACGCACGTTTGACGCCCGCCTGGCCACCTCGCTGAGCGCAGTTAGTGAGCTCAGCGCTGCAAGGCTCGATTCTCCTACGGAGGTTTGTGCTTTGCAGCCCCGGTGAACAGGGAGGCTTTCAGCAAGGCTGCAGCACGTCTGCTGTAGCGCGTGCAATTCGTGCGCACACTACAGCGTGTGGCTGGCCCCGTCGAACCATCACAATGCTGCGACAGATGCCGGGGGACATGTCAGTACGGGCACACATAGTTCGATAGACTGACCCCGGCCTTATCTCTCAAGTTGCTAAAATCAGTCTAAGGTGATTCAAACAGACCTAACATCCTTTTGTTTTGTAATAATTGTATTTGTAACTAAAATGTTATTAAATTTAGGAGCTTCTCAGAATAAGGGAACTGACTGGTTACTTAGAACTAATATAAACATAAATCTACTTGCGTTAAAATGTAACAAATCATGGCTATGACTGCAATAACAATATATTTAAAATAGTAATACAGTAACATAATTTTGTCCCCAGCTCAAATTGTGGAATGCATTCTCCATTAATTTGGCCACAAGAGGGCATCCCGTGCTTGTTAATATGACAGAGAAATCAAATTTAAATATTGAAAGAAAACAAATATTGCAACCTTTGCATAATATAATGATATTTTAGCAGAGTTTCCACAGAAGATAAATGCTGCGGCATGTGTATTGTAAATCTGTGGTTGTGGCTTTGTAATTATTAGCATTTTCTATATACTATAATGACAAATAACTGCAGGAAATAGGGCGTCAACAATATTAACTTCCATTCACAACTCTGTATAGACATATATATATATAAAAGCTGTTTAAGACTGGCATGACCTTTATTTTATTTGTCTCCTGTGTCAAATTACAACTATATATACTGTATATGTATAGAATTTTCTAAAAACTAGACATTCATAAGCATTCCATTCAGAACATCAGTTTTGAAGCTTAACGTTTCATACAGGGTTATCCAAAGAGATTCGAAAAGTCACCGCACGTTCGGTGACTTTTCGTTCTCTTCAATTCGGTTTGTTTTGCCGATCCCATTTCGGTGACCCTGCGGTGTATTCAGCAAGTACCACATGGTCCCCGAATTGCAGGGAAAAGCTGCCGCAAACCTGACGAAAACTAACCGCAAAACCCGACGAATGCACGCAGAAAAGCCACAAAAACATCTGGATTAACCTGCCGAAAACCATGGAAAAAGCCCGAGCAGGAGCCGATCACAGGCAGCGAAGCAGCTGAGACCGCAGAAGAGGCAGTGAATAAATTAGCAAAACAGTTTGTATGAATGTGTGAAAGTGAAACGCTGTTTGCAAAGAAACTACTGAGCGAAAATGTCTGAAATTTACATATGAGGTCCAGGGAATGATAATAAAAAGGGCTGTTACAGAAAAAATAAGTAAACTTTAAAAAGAAAAAAAAAATCGGACTTTTAAAAAAAATAAAAATCAGAAAAATGCTTAAAATATCCGAAAAAATCTATAAATAAAGAGACTCTTTACTGCATAATTTTACAATGAACGGTTTATTAGATATTGAATTAAAACGGGAATATTTTTAACATTGAAGTCTATGGGATTCTACTGAATTAACTTGCCGAATTAAACCACCGAATGGCAGGGCATTTCGGGAACCTTTCACTGCTGGTTTGTGTTCTCTGAATAGCTGAAGAAGTGCTTTTTCATGGGGATTTCACTGCCCTCGAACAGGCACCGTATGTGCAGGAAATTCGCCAGGATTTGGCGAATTGCCTGCTCTCTGGATAGCCGAATGGCCAGGAAAGGTAACCGAACGCTGATTTTCAGCATTCGGTTACCTTTCTCAAGCAATTTGGATCTCTTTGAATAACCCTGATAGAAAGGGTCATTTAAATGTACAAGATCCCCTCTGCAAGCAAATGCAAAAATCCAAAATGCTCCAAAATCTAAACTCTTTTGAGAGACGTCCTAACTCCATGCTTTCAGGTGGTGCAGCGCACACAAACTTTGTTTCAAGCACACAATTATTAAAAATATTGTATAAAATTCCCTTCAAGCTATATATTTAAGGTTTACAGGTTGGACACATCTTATCTGGAATTCTAAAATCTAGAAGACTTCAAAAACCTGAATTTTTGGAGCAGTCCGGGTTTTAGTAATTCCAGATTAGGAATGTTCAGGATGGACCCTGCATCTTGTGGAGCCTGGCTCCTAAATGTTGCAGCACAGCACGACACACACTTGGAGAAGCTGGTGCGCCCCTACATATGAAATGCTGCTCGGAGTCACTGACTAAGAACATCATGTCCATGGAGTAACCCAACTGGTGGCTGCAGGAGGAAGGGAACTGCAACTCCCCTGCCTCAATCTCCTTCCAGTCTCAGGCATCAAATGCTCCTGGATTTCAAAATCTGGAAGAATCCGAAATCCGGAACCCCATGTATTCGGGATAAGGGGTGCTCAATCTGTATTTGAAAAATAAATTAGTTTCTTTTTTTAGACTTGGTTCCCATCACCGGACATTTTATTAGTTGTATACAAGTTTTCCAAAATATAATTATTTTTTTTAAAAAAAAAAATAAATCCCAAACATTTCCGGTCTCAAACATATCAGATAGGGGGTACTCGGCCTGTATAATTCCTTAACAAGCAAAACTAGAAAAAGCCCCAAGCCAGCCAAAATGATAGATCTTGATGTACAATTATAGTCTACATTCCAGAGCTATCAAGATCTACAAAAAGACGTTATTTCATCCATCTACACTAGGTGACCCACCCTGCTTTGTATCTAATTTCACACCCCATGTGCTACCAATTAATTCTCTTTATCCTGCTGGTGCATAGAAGTTGCATCTAGCTTGCCTAGTTTCCATCTCACTCGTTTATTCTTATTTACATGTTAAATGATCTATACTGGTGTGGATCCATATGCTATTTTGAATTTATGGTCACATACTCTAGAACAGGGGTCTCAAAGTACTGGCCCGCGGGCCATTTGTGGCCCTCAGACCAGTTACAAGTGGCCCCCGTGCTCAGCGAGAGTCAGAGATCATGCTCTGACATAAATTAATGAGCAAAGGCTGAGTCTTTCACGTGAGCGGCTCCCTGGCTGTGTTGACAGGTCTAGCATTCCAATGCAGAAGAAGGTTTTTCTCTGACCCTGCAGGTAATAAATCATTCCTCCACAGGTTCACCAGGGATAAAACACTTTTAACCCCTCAGTATAGTGTTGTGGACAAACGGTTTTTAATTATTAAAAAATGTGTGATAAATACAGTTGTGTTCAAAATTATTCAACCCCCAATGCTGTAAAGGGTTTTAGGGAATTTAGTGTACATTTGTAATTGTATTCAGAATGAAATCCTACAAGGACTTTTTAAAGAACCATATGCAACTAAAATGACATCAATTGGTTTTGTAATACAGGAGTAAATGTTTCTTTTGTGAATTCATTGACACAATTATTCAACCCCTTAAAGACTACCACTCTGAAGAACAGAGGTTCATTCAAGTGTTTTCAATCAGGTATTGAAAACACCTGTGGATGTCACGGAGCAGCAATAAAGCATAATAAGCACCAATTAGGCAGCTTTAAAATGACTGTGATACTCAGCTCCTTCTAGACATTTACTGGTGTGGTTACAAACATGGTGAAGTCAAGAGAATGGTCCAGGAAGACAAGAGAAGAGGTGATTACTCTTCACAGGAAGGGCAATGGCTATAAGAAGATTGCAAAGATGTTAAACATACCAATAGAGACCATAGGAAGCATCATTCGCAAATTCAAGGCAAAGGGCACTGTTGAAACGCTACCTGGTCGTGGCAGAAAGAAGATGCTGACTTCGACTGCTGTGCGCTACCTGAAGCGTAGAGTGGAGAAAAGTCCCCGTGTGACTGCTGAGGAACTGAGAAAAGATTTGTCAGATGTGGGTACTGAAGTTTCAGCTCAGACAATACGGCGCACACTGCGTAATGAAGGCCTCCATGCCAGAACTCCCAGGCGCACCCCCTTGCTGTCTCCAAAGAATAAGAAGAGTCGACTGCAGTATGCCAAAAGTCATGTGGACAAACCACAGAAGTTTTGGGATAGTGTTCTGTGGACTGATGAAACAAAATTAGAACTGTTTGGGCCCATGGATCAACGCTATGTTTGGAGGAGGAAGAACAAGGCCTATGAAGAAAAGAACACCTTGCCTACTGTGAAGCATGGCGGGGGGTCAATCATGCTTTGGGGCTGTTTTGCTTCTGCAGGTACAGGGAAGCTTCAGCGTGTGCAAGGTACCATGAATTCTCTTCAGTACCAGGAGATATTGGATGACAATGTGATGCAGTCCGTCACAAACCTGAGGCTTGGGAGACGTTGGACCTTTCAACAGGACAATGATCCCAAGCATACCTCCAAATCCACTAGAGCATGGTTGCAGATTAAAGGCTGGAACATTTTGGAGTGGCCATCGCAGTCACCTGACTTAAATCCGATTGAGAACCTCTGGTGGGACTTAAAGAAAGCAGTTGCAGTGCGCAAGCCTAAGAATGTGACTGAACTGGAGGCTTTTGCCCATGACGAATGGGCGAAGATACCTGTAGATCTCTGCAAGACACTTGTGTCAAGCTATGCTTCACGTTTAAAAGCTGTTATAACTGTAAAAGGATGTTGTACTAAGTACTAAGATTGAATGTCACTTGGGGGTTGAATAAAACTGATAATGATGTGAGCACAGAAAAGACATTTGTGGTTATTTCATTATAAATGTTATGTTATATTTGTCTGACCTACACGTGCCTCTTTGATTTAATTGTAAGCAAGATGACTGAATGATCAAAATCAATGTCAAACTGGCCAAAACACTCAATTTCAGTGGGGGTTGAATAATTTTGAACACAACTGTATACAGCTCATCAGACAGTGCTATGAGCTGTTTAATTCTATTTATAGCACGTCTCCCATACTGGTCTTAATTAATTTATAAGGTCAGTATGGAAGATGTGTCATAACTAGAATTAAACAGCTTGCAGCACTGAGGACCAGTATCACAAAAGGGGTTATTCAGAGAGCACTGAAATGTCCCTGATATTTTGGTGCTCTCTCATACTGTGCACTTCGGCAAATTCATTTCAATTTTCCCAAAGTGCGCTAAGCCGCCAAAAACCTCAGACAAGCTGCTGAACGCCACCAAGCTAACTACTGAATGGGTAAAAAAAAAAACTGAACTGCTATTCTTCAAAAGGTGTTTAACCCTTTCGCTGCTGAGGCTTTTCCCGCCCCTGTGCTGAGGTCATTTTTACCGGTTTTGCTCATCATGTTTAAACGTGTTTTGAAGGCTTATTTTAGTATATGACCCAGACATATTATATATCATTCTTTCCGTCAGACTCGGTAGATTCATAATATGTCATTATTATATGTATACGTTATGTCATGTCTGTATATTATAACAAAAAATGCAATAAAATATGTATTTTCAATAATTTACAATGTGTAAAGTGTTTTTTTTCACATTTTAACATGCGAGCAATTGCGGTTATATTTTATATGGGGTGCGCTTGTTAAAAAAATTAGAGATGGGGTCTCGTTACATTTTTTTTGGGGGAAAATTACACTATTTTTAACAAACGCACCGCATACAAAAATCGTTAGTGCAGCATCATTGTTCACATTATAATTGAAATGGGAACAATATTGCTGCATTAACAAACCAAAAAAAAGATAAAAAAAGTGTTTATTTTTTTTTATAATTTTTTTTTTTTTTTTTTTTTACTTTCATGTTTGGTATCGTTGGAACGGCCATGCTCTGGCCGATCCAACCATACCAAAATTTAACCCCTAGCTGCCACTGATCGGGAGATAGGGAGTTCCAATGAACTCCATCTCCACAGTTGGTGGCAGTTAAGGGTTAAGTCCAGGACTGGCGTCATCGTGCTACGCATGATGAAGCCAGTCCTCAGGGGGAGTTCCCGGAGGCTTGGCGACATCCAAGATGTCGGCCAGCTCCGGGAAAGGATCGCAAACCGGCGCTTTTCAGCGCCGATTCGCGATCCAGCTCCCAGGGGTTAATGCCAGGCATCATTTGGAAGGGCAGGCTGTGCCCTTCCAAATGATGCCTGGGTTAACCTCCGCAGAGCCGCCGATCGGGAGGGAGAGAGGTCCGAAGGACCTCCCCCCCTCCCTTTCAGGCGCCTCCTCCGCACATGCGGGGGGGCGCCTGAATTTGGTGTCATCGCGCTGCCGCGATGACACCAAATTCCGGCGGCTGCTGTTCCGGATGCCGGGCTGACATCCAGGATGTCAGCCCGCACCGGAGGGGCCAGCGATCGGCCGGAACCCGGCGAACGCTGACCCCAATGGGAGGACGCGCTCAGCGCGTCCTCCGCATACCAGCGGGAATGCTGAGGACGCGCTGAGCGCGTCCTCAGCATCGAAGTGGTTAAAATCATAAAAATTCATGGAAATGTGAGGAAATAATAAAAAAGGTCCTTTTAAAAAAATAATAAAAAGGTCTGCTACAGTCTAAAATAAAAACGCTTTGTAAAAACATGGGAATCAAAAATTTTGTCAGAAAAATAACAAAAATATGTTCAGAAAGATAAATAAAAAGACGCTTTGCTGTAAATCCAGTAAGTGTCCTTGGGAGAGACACCTAACGGTACATACTCGCCGCCCAGGACATACTTGAAAACGAGAGAAATCTCAATGTATCCTTCCTGGTAAAATAATTTAAATTTTGTTTTAACAATTTAAGTAAAAAAAGTAAAAATAAAAATATTACGCTGATACTCTCATATACACCGCACATAACTGTGGAGCTCTGTGACGCCTTCATGCACACTGCACATTACTGTGGAGCTCTGTGATGCCCTCATAAACACTGACTGCACATTACTGTGGAGCTCTGTGACTCCTTCATGCACACTGCACAATACTGTGGAGCTCTGTGACTCCATCATGCACACTGCACATTACTGTGTGGAGCTCTGTGATGCCCTTATAAACACTGCACACTGTGGAGCTCTGTGACTCCCTCATGCACACCGCACATTACTGTGGAGCTCTGACGCCCTCATGCACACTGCACATTACTGTTGAGCGCTGTGATGCCCTCATACACACTGCACATTACTGTGGAGCTCTGTGATGCCTTCATACACACCGCACATTACTGTGGAGCTCTTTGACACCCTCATAAACACTGCACATTACTATGGAGCTCTGTGACTGTGACGCCCTTAGATACACCACACACTTAGAGCACCAAAACTTATAGATCTGCAATGCAGCACTGACCTCAAAGCTAAGTTCAGAGATGCACAGGGAAACCCAGAAACGATAGCTCAGTTTTTGAGAGCGTTACCAGCTACCTTTTCGGAGCTGTCCAAACGTGTAATGTGCTTATTTGGAAGTACATACCTGTGTGAAAAATTATTCTCAGCTATGAACGTTAACAAATCTAGAACCATGTCTAGGCTAACTGATTATTATTATTATTATTATTCTTTATTTATAAAGCGCCAGCATATTCCGCAGCGCTGTACAATAGGCACAGTATAGACAGGGTTACAATACATTGAACAACATTTGACAAACAGTACAGGAGGAGATGAGGGCCCTATTCCCGTAGGAACTCACAATCTAGGAGTGTTGGGGTTGGAAACAGGAGGAGAGGACTGTAAGGTGAGAGTGAGTGATGGTTGTGTCAGTGAGTTGGGTGGTAGGCTTCCCTAAATAGGAATGTTTTCAGGGAGCGTTTGAAAGAAGAGAAGTTAGGGGAAAGTCTGACAGTACGAGGGAGAGCATTCCAGAGGATGGGGGCTGCGCGTGAGAAATCCTGCAGTCTATCATGGGAAGAGGTGATGCGGGGAGAAGCTAGGCGCAGGCCACTGTTTGACCTTAGAGAGCGGGCTGGGGTGTATTTGGTGATTAGTGAGGACAGGTAGTGGGGAGCTGAGTTAGTGAGTGTTTTGTAGGTCAGGGTAAGGATTTTGAATTTAATTCTGCAGTGGATGGGGAGCCAGTGAAGGGACTCGCAGAGGGGAGCGGCAGAGACAGAGCGGCGGGTGAGGTGAATTAGCCTGGTGGAGGCGTTCAGGATGGATTGTAGGGGGGAGAGGCGGGACAGAGGGAGGCCAGATAAGAGATTATTGCAATAGTCGAGTCGGGAGATTACCAGGGCGTGTATGAGTTGTTTTGTGGTGCCCATCTCTAGGCTGTTAGGGTTTGTTAGGGTTTCAACTGCTAACTCACTTAAAGCAGACTTGGCTCATCTTATGCAGAGCAAACACTGCCAGGCATCTGGCATTAAGCAGTGACCACACACACACACACACACGTGTATATAGTTTAATGTTGTTTTTGAAGTTTGAAATTTTGCATGCGGCCCCCATGGGATATGAAAACTTGTCCTGTGGCCCTCAGGTAATTTGAGTTTGAGACCCCTGCTCTAGAGGATAGCAAGAGGGGTCAAACAACTACAATCCACAGTCCACTAAAAATGTATCCTGCAAATCACTGAATAATAGCCTGCTAATCACAATTAACCCTTTGCCGCTGGGTGGGTTGTGCCCGGCTGAAGGAAGTTAACACCGGCGGGGTGTACTCCTCCGGCCCGCCTAGCAGCTGACATGCTTCATTGGCTACAGGTGGAAGGGCTGCGTTCAGGCTGTCCCGCAGCAGCAGCCAATGGCACGTGGCGCACACCGACTGCTGGGTGGGGCTGAGGAAGCCCTTTAAGTCAACGGGGCATACTACTAGTACACCCCGCAGCTTCAAGGCCCCCTCGCTGCAGGGACAACATAGTACGCCCTGTAGCCAAAAAGGGTTAATCCTGCAAACAGTAAACTATAGGGGTTATTCCATAACCACCATACATTTATTGAAAGATCGAAGGATATGACTTTGGCGAACTTCATTATATCAGGTACGGTGAATTCACTATTTTGAGAACTTCTGCCGCAGTTCTCCATAGTTTCACTGTCCTTTCCACTGTAGCCAAAGTTTTTCATTGTAGCTCTAAGCGTAGTTTTCAGTATGGGTTCCACTGTAGTTTCACTGTAGCAATATTCTGGTCTCGTTAATCTTAGAAACGACACAACCCCCCAAATCAAAACTTTTGTATAATCAGAATTATTTAACGTAACTTTTGATTTTATATGTAGAGCTCTGCGTCCCAGAGTGTTATTCTGCACAAAATTCTTAGAGAGGTCTCCGTCCTGAAATTAATAAAAGGAACATGATAGGCTGGTGTCAGACGAGAGTTTTGCAGAGTGGAAGGATAATAGGAGGATTGCGCTTTTTCAACGCTGAGGGGGGGGGGTCAGGCGGGCGTCGAGTGCATGCCGGAAGTGCATTTTACGCGTGCTAGTGCTTGCTTCTCTATGGGGGATTTCACTGCCCTTGAACAGGCACCGTACATGAAGGCAATTTGACAAAATTTGGCGAACTGCCTGCTCTCTGAATAGCCGAATGGCCCCGAAATGTCCCCGTTCCCTGAATTTCAGTGCCTGGTTACATTTCGGATCTCTCTGAATAACCCCTATAGACTGTGTCAACTAGCACAGTTGTATGCCTGCTTATAGGAATATTCTGTAGTTTGCTGTTGCTACAACCGTGACAAACTTCGGCTTATCACTAAATGGAGTTCAAACTAGGGATGTGCGTTTCAGGTTTCGGAATTTCGGAATTTTCACAAAATTTCCCGATTCGTGCATTTGGATTCAGACGATTTTCCAAAAATTTTCGGAAATTGTGAAAACTGTAGCTATGACTTAATGAATCCAGTATTCAATGATTCTGCAGGGATGTGAACTTCCCATATCCTCCTTCTATCCTCCTTCTAAAGTGTGTCCCTGGATTACCTGGATGATTTACGGATCAGAATTCTCTTACCCAAGATGCAAACTGAAAGAAACAGGACAGTGAGATGGATGTACAATGAAACATTGGAAGTCCTTGTTATCAGTCATCTTCACTAAATATGATAAATACAGCACATTCTATCGATAATTTACCTATTGCCAAAACAAGTCTTGCGGATTCTTAACCAACTTCTACTCTACTACATGGTTAACCAGTAACGGAATGGGGTCAGTATCTATGCAAATACTCTGCTTTTAATGTGAGTATGTGATAAAAAAACAAAGGTGTATGAGATTGCTGAGAACAGGCAACAGCATAAGTGGCCTGTCCAACGGTGGGTCCTGCTCAGGTCTCCTACATTTTTAGCTCAATGGCGCCATTGCAGTGGATGCTATACTATGTACAAATCAGACTACAATTGCTCAGAAACAGTAGCCAGAGATGAAATGTCAAAGCAACCATCTCTGCACAGCAGGAAACGCAACCCCCAATGATCATTTCAGCCTTGCTAGGTCTTGTCAGGAGGGCACGGTCTATTGGCTGGATGGAGTAGAGGTAACATCACTGCTCTATAACCATGGAGACACAGGTTCAAATCCCAGCCCCTCTCCTGTAAGTGTCCTTGAGCAAGACACCTAACGGTACATACTTGTCTACCACACAATGGGCCCTATTACATTCTTCACGCAAAAACGCACGCACAACGTGTGAATTTTTGCGCAAAGCTTTAAAAGTTAACGCGCGTAAATCAATGCTGGTATTACAATCCTAGCGCATTTTTTCATCCGCCAAAAAATAATGCGTGTAAAATGACGTGCACAAACGCGCGTGCAGCAACGTTGCGCGCAGAAATCAGTGTGCAGACTGTTTTTTTCACGCGATTCAGCCAATCAGAATTAAGAACCACAATTGTCTCACGTTAAGTTTTTGCGCCTGTCAAAGTCAATCTGCGCATATATGCTACATCAATAAAAAAACACGCACAACTTCTCAAATTTATTGGTTTGGTATGTGTAGAATGTGTAACTATACTTTGCTGCGTATGTTTTTTTTGGGCTGGTGTATTCGGTTTCGGGCAGGATGATAGAATTTGCCATTAACACCAGCTTTTAGGAGTTGCTAAAAGTATGCGCACAAAGGCTGTGCGTTACAAACTGCGCATAGATTGTAATACCATCTGCGTACCAGCGCACAAACGCATTTGCGCTCACAATGTTAAGTATAGGACGCGCAAAGTACAGTAAGCTCGCGCAGCGTTCGCACAGGTTTACCCGCGGTAGACGTATACGCATGTTAGTTGCACTGATATTGTAATACGACGTTCAGCGCAAAGCGCAACGCGTTAATGCGTTTTTGCGCTGGCGCAAACGTATGCGCAAAGAATGTAATAGGGCACAATATCGGCTGTGGAGTCCAGTGGTAGCGCCTCTACCCCTTGATCGTAGAGAAGTAGCTCAAGGTCCCGTTCAGCACATCCCTCCGGTACAACTGTGGAGAAGTCTCGACCTTACGAGAAACGGATTGGACCTAACCACCAGGTTGCTGATCATCGCTACAACCATGGAAAGAAGACTCAATCCCACTCAGAAGACACCACCAGCGAGTGTCCTTGGTCAAGACACCTAACGATATGGATGCGCCTACCTTACAAAATACTTGTACATCTCATAGATTGTAAATTCCCTGAATCAGGTCATCATCCATGTGTGGTATTCCAATGTGTCAACCCCTTGTACACTGATCTTGTAAAGCGCTGCAGAATATGTGGCGCTATATAAATAAAAGATGATAATAATACCTCTCTAGGTATTATAATGTGGTTCATTTATGCTGTGGCCTGTTCTCAGGACGCTTTGTGACGTTGCCCGTTCTCAGGGACTTCATATACAACATTTGTCATTCTCATAACAGACAAATTAAAGATGTCAGAGGTTACTCAATGACCACTGCAGGTTACCATTGTTTTATTGTTTTTTTTTTCAAAGTATTTTACCAGGGAGGATATGTTGAGATTTTCTCTTGTTTTCAAGTATGTCCTGGGTAGGCAAGTATGTACGTTAGGTGTCTTGCCCAAGGACACTTACTGGAGAGGCACTCTGGCTGGGATTTGAACCTGTGTCTCCATGGTTATAGAGCAGTGATGTTACCTCTACTCCTTCCAGCTGGTATGTTATAAACAATAGTGAAAATCAACAATGTTGCAATGATGATAAACTTCAATGCTTCTCAAAAGATAATTCAAACAGCAGCAGCAGAATACTGTATGTGTGATATGTAGCAGGGGTCAAATCGATGGGAAACGTGGGAATGCAGTTCCTCCACTGTTTTTGTACGGGAATAAAGTTCGGATTTGATTAACACTCTGTGAAGTTTTTGTTTAGTTGGCCAATCATATGTAGCGCTGCTTTAAAAACACTGTATTCTGGTGCATTGAACTATTGCTGCCACCAGAGGGAGACAGAGACATTGTTAGACTATGCAGGACAAAACAGAACTACATGTACCATCATCCTTTGCGTGGGGACAGGAAGGAGGTGGTACAGGAAGAGGAAAAAGATCAGCAGCCTCGTGCAAGAGAGAGCAGAGTGAGTGGAGCAGTGAAAGGTGGAGGACGCATGTTGGAGCTGTCAGGGATCGCAACCAGGCCGGAGTACAGACGCTGTCTTACTGGTGCTGGAGATCGGGACAGTGACCGTGTTGAGACCTACCTGCGCAGCGCAGAGAGGTCTGGAGGAAAAGCTAGATCCGGCAGGACCCCGAGTTAGGAGACCGCGCTGATCGAGTGGGAGTGCAGGTGGTGGATCGTTGTTCCAGTTGCAGAGATTTGGCAAGCAGGGAGCAGATTCAGTGGCACGGAGTCCCAGTGCACAGCGGAGAAGATCCTTTGATTGAGGCATCGGGTGCGGGACAGTTTCGTTTATCAGATGGGTGAGAGGCCTCCCAGGCCGCAGTTCCAATATAGAAACGTATGCTGCAATATTGTTTAAATCCACAGGGCCCCAACGGTGACTAGTCGAAGATTGTTTTGTTTCATTCATTGGCCAGTTGAACACAGTACCCAGGTACCCTAGACAACACACATATATATTTTTGAGCTATTATTCACGGGACTTACACTCCAGAACTGAGGGGGTTAACCGGTTTCTTTTACCGTCGCGTATTTTTCCCGCGTTACGAAGTCTATTCATTCAAATACCATATATGCATATTATATGCTGCTTTATTGGGATCAGTAAAGAATATAATATATAAAAATCCACAACAGTGGTGGTGTATAGTTATTTCCTAGTGCGGTGAGACTAACCCAAGGTTTACTCAGTGGCTCCTCCGGGGGTGAGCACTACACATATATTATTCCAAAGTGCCGGCTGGGTGGAGTAGAGGTAACATCACTGCTCTATAACCATGGAGAGAGACTGTGGAGACACAGGTTCGATCCCGGCAAGAGCACCTCTCCAGTAAGTGCCCTTGGGCAAGACACCTAACAGTACATACTCGCCACCCAGGATGTACTTGAAAAAGAGAGAAATCTCAATGTATCCTTCCTGGTAAAATCCTTTCTAAAAAAAAAAAGGTGCAATAAATGTGATTTTCATAGTGATCTGATTGTTTATATATTAATATACCAACTTGAACGTGGTTTGGTGGGTTATGCAAGAGATGACATTGCTTAATAGTGGGAAGAAATATTGTTGAACCCTCCATACCTACTTTTTTATGACTTGATCTCTTTGTATAAGTGTAAGAATGAGGTGTGTTACAGCTCAAATGCAATAGAAAAAGATTTCCAGTGGTATGTTTAGTGACACAAAAGTATGGGGAGCTAGAGGAGAAGTAATATGGGTCAGCGCTTCACAGAACACCAATACGAACCAAGGAGGAGTAAATAGTCCTTCTATTACAGAAGATTGGCCCCGATGGACAGCGTTGGTACATCAGCAGTGTGGCATTTCATACATTGAGGTACCTCAGGAAGGAGCAATGAGAGAAAGACATATGGTGCAATATTGTATAGCAAAGGAATTGTAACAAGTGTATTTATTTATACTCACACAGAGTGAGAGCTGCCAGTTCTCTCAAATGCAGGTGATTCAGATCTTATAGGGTCACCTGTTTACCCCAACACGATCCACCCAAGAGTCTTCCTTAACACATGGGCAGTTTTTAGAGATTCAAACATATACATCAATAAGAAAAAGAAAATATAGGCAATAAAAGTAAAAAGCCAATATTTATTAAATGAGTAAATAAAACAGAGCGGGCCAAACGCGTTTCACCTGGTCAACAGGCTTCATCAGAGGCATGAGGACAAGTTCCATGACGGTAGGGTAGACCACATCTTTGCTCATGAAGACCAAAATATAGATGATAGATGATGCAATGACAGTCTATGGTAATGGCTGTGGCATAAAAAGAGATCTTCCGCATCATACTTGAGCTGCTTGGATCTTGTTATGAATGATTCACAGTCTTCCCTGACAAAGCATACAAGTGGTTGTCCTTGTTCTGGACTGAACGTTCCTCAAAAGCTACAGGATTTGGGATAATTTTTATTAACTCAGTACCCAGCACACTTTCATTCAGGGACTGATCCTATAAAAAAATTTTTTTATCTCTAAGCAGCCTTAAAATACTGCTTCATCTTCTGTGTGATGTCTGCCTCATTATGTTTAAGTTATGTCATTACATTTATTTCTTTCTTGTGTGCTTTTTATCCCTATGAATGCTCTTTTTGTAGTCATTACAATTTTTTTCTTTAACATTTACTCTCGGTGGTAATGCACTTTTTTGTGTTGTTTTATTCATTTTTTCCTTGTATATATAAAAAAAATCTAGTCCTTTTTTCTTTACATCTTGTTAAAGAATCCCCAAGACCAAACACCACACAAGAACAAAGAGAATATTCTACCCTTTTGTGAATCGGCATTTTCTTGGTTCAGTGTTAGTTAAGGCAAACAGCCAATAATTCCTTCAAAATAAATATATTAAGCTTCATCTTGTGCTGTGCCTTGTGAGACACGGCTTATGAGCTAATTTATTAATTAATGTTGAAAAGAGGGAAATTAATTCATCATTTGGCAGTAATTTTCCACCAATGGAAAAGAACATATGAAAAAAAAGGAAGATAGAGAACATAAATAATTTGGGGTTTTAAGAAGGAACTATGGGGAATTTGCTGCATTATTCAAATGCCTGTGTATGGAGATATGTTTTTATTCTGAATTTAAAGAGAGAGAGCGATGCTAGGAGCAGTTGTGTGTATAATCACAAGAAACAAAATTCCACAGATCAGTTCATGAATATTGCAAAGACAAAGGTTTTACGGAGTCTATTCACTAAACATTAATTTGTGATGGATAAAACCCGGTAAAATAAATTAGGGCCCTAATAATTGATTTATATTATCTTTTTCAAATTTGCCTTTTTAAAAAAAAAAAAAAAAAAAATTAACACTTTTTCATATAGTTTCATAATTAAGGCCTTGATTTAATTTGGATAAGAATTTTCAAATGAATACAATCTTTTACAAAATTTTCAAATGATTTACCATACACCTCAAAAGGTGGCTTCTATAGATAAATCATTTTAGGTATTCCTAACAGATTTTAATCATTTGATAAATCTTATTCAAAGGAATTAAACTGAGGCCTAAGGGCTCAATTTAATTTTATGAAATGATCTTTTTAAATCAATTGCTTGCGGTCAATATTTTTTTAAATATCGTCTGATTCAGTTGAAAAAATGCTGCTGGTCCAAAAAAATTGGCCAGAAAAAATGCAATGCTCTGTAAAGCTTATTTTCCGCCAGCATCATACATTTATGCCTTTCACTAATGAGGTTGAGATAACTCGGGACTTCAAAGGCACCATCAGGTCCCAATATCGAGTTATCTCGATCTGCAGCTCTGAAGGACAAAATCAAATGAAATTCCTTTGCTGAAACAAATTTCGTTTGGTTTTGGGCTGCAGAAAGGGCTCCAAAGTTTTAGCCCTGTGGGCATAATGCCCTGGGTGCCAAAACTGTTTAAAATTGGCTAATGATTGCCCTGACATATTGGGCTTTCAGCAGCAGATGTAGGGAACCACGAGCTGCAGCTCAAACTGCTGTAACTCCATTTGGCCAGTAGATGGCACCATATGCCTGCTAAATATGTTATTACGGTAGGAAATACACTGGAAATATTCCCAAATAATTCTTACTGAATAATTGATTAAAAATTATTTAAAAAAAAAACACTGGTTCCTGACAATGTGTTTTGGAAAATCACTTGATAGTGAAGGGGTTAAACATGTATATTAGAAAATGCTTTTTAATTAAATTTAAGTCTAATTCCCTCTATTTCCCTGCCTGAAAATCTATTAATCAACACCTTTCAGCTTTTGATTTTTTTCCAGAATTCAGCATATCGATAAATTCAAATTGAAAAGTATAGCTGCGAGAGTCGATATTTGATCCAAATTATTATCAGGAATTAAAAGTCAGCAAACCCGCATCTGAATCTCTCGAACTGAAAAATGGTGAACATTTAGGCTAGGGTCAGACAAACGCAGTATTAACGTGCGTTTAGCCGCACTTAATCACGGCCGTGCTAGCAGCAAATGACGTTCAATGCCGGGCAACACAACGAAAGTAAGGCCGCGCAACGCAAGTGGCAAATGAACGGATTTTTTCGAGAACGTCAAAACGCTAGTATTGATGTACAGAGTGCGCTGTGTCCGCATAGCGGCATTTGTGCATGATTAGGAGACGTCAGATGCTGCTCATGTCCGGCCAACATAACGTCCATACACCCAAAGTTTCCTGGTTTGGATCCGTAAAAAATCACGGCCGTAATTGCGCATCGTATGACCGCTATCGTGTATTCCGTTAAAAAATACGTCCTTTCGTTCGAACACACTTTTTCACGGACAACGCGAAAAATGCGTTCGTCTGACCCTAGCCTTAGCCGAAAAAAGCTCCCCATTTTGCCATCGCGCCGAATTCCATCAAGCCCTAATTTCGGAATTTGCCATGATTAACAATTTAGACTATTGGCTCCTGTGAGTCTCTTGCACTCAAGTGTATCATTCAATGTAATTTTATTATTGATTGAGAATTGTTAATGGCAAGTTGAGAGATATCAACAGCTGGAAATCTACCTTTTCCACTTGAGCAAAAAAAAAATATGGAATCACTATGGATGCTCAAAAACCTCAAATCCATCAGTAATTCCTAATTTGGGTTTCAAATGGGTTTAACTCAGAAGTGCTATTCATAATGAGAACCACATATCAGTCTGATCAGTTTGATCCCACCGAAAAGATGGCCCAGGCCCAGGGATCAAATCGAGAGGGGATGCAGTACCTTCACTATTTTTGCAGAAGGAAAGGAGTTCCCATTGGTCTCACACACAATAAAGCTTGTATTCAGCTATTCATTCAAATCTTTCCATGTTAAATCATATACCCAGATAGCAAAGATAACAATGATGCTGCATTAATGATTATTTTGGGAGGGGGGTTTAGCTAAAAATCACGTATTTTCTCAGAATTATAAAGTAACAGGTTCCCAGTACTAATTTTTTTAACAAGCGTTCCCCATAGAATAAATAACCACAAAGGCTTGGATAATAAAATGTGGAAAAAAAAAACGTTACACAGTGTGGATGATTGAAATTTTATTGAAAATTCACATTTTGTTTACATTTCTTGTTATAGCATTCTGGCAGGGCATGATGTATACATATAATAATGATGTATTATGAATCTGCCTAGTCTGCTGTAAAAAAAGTTATATAATGTGTCTGGGTCGTATCATAAAACGTGATTTAAAACCGCGTTTAAACATGATGAGCAGAAACTGTCAAAATGAGCTCCGCACACTTCTACTTTTAGAAGCGTGCCGAACTTGTACAATTGCCCCCGTCCTTAAGGGGTTAAAGTTACAGTGGATTGGTTTTATTTATGTTTTTGTAATACTGCAATACTTATTGTTTATATTCCATTTTTGTGCGTGTTTGCCAGGGCTGGCCCGTTAATGGGGCTGGATCGTGCCATGGCTCCAAGCAGCATTTTGGGCCTCAACTAGGCACATCACACATAACTGTGAGTTTTATTCCTGTGGAGCTCTGTGATACGCTCATACTCATGCACACCGCACATTACTGTGAGTGTATCACAGATCTCCATAGCAATAAAACTCAAAGTAATGTGCTGTGAGTATGAGTTTTATTGCTGCGCTGCTCTGTGATACACTCATACACACAGCACATTATTGTGAGTTTTATTGATGTGGAGCTCTGTGATACGCTGATACACGTTGCATGTTTGTTTTTTTTGTTTTTTTTGGGGGGGGGGTCAGCACTTCATCCTTGGACCCAGACACAGTGTCTTGGGCCAATTAAAGTGGGCCGATCTGGGTGAAGTCCAGGGCTATTTTTTTGTCCCAGTCCAGCCCTGATTCTGGGAGTTAAGTAGAGATAGTGAAGAAGACTGGATGTGGGTTGATGTGGGTAGATGGCGGCGTCTGATAGGGTGAGGCAGTGCATTCCACAGGACCAACTGGAACTGACTTTAAAAAGTTTTGTATTTGCAAATTACTGGTGCGGGTACAGAGGACAAAAGAACTAAGATATGCACTAGGGGTGCACTTTGTGAGATGTAAAGAGTGTAATCAGGGCAAAGTTATTGGGGGCTTTAACCCCTTCAATACCCAAATCAAGTATACTCGATCTGCAAGGTTTTCTGGTGCCTGATATCACGTATACTTGATGTGGCCTAATGCCGGAGCAATTTTTAGAATGCTTATTTTATCCGCACAAAAAGCTTTTTTGTGCAGTGCAGCGTTCTCTGCAGTGCCATGACATTCACTCATGGATCCATTGGGTGGTCTTACCACTTGGTAAATTTTCGTGAACTTTGTGATATTCCTATAGATGCCTGTGAGACATGGCAAAATACGAGTTTTGAGAAAATCGCTGGTTAGCGAAGCAAGCCCCATGGGTTACTTTATGCTCTATTTATAATTTTTGCCTCGTTGAAAACGTTGCATATTTTTCCAGTCATATATTCGTGCACAGTACATTAATAAAAATAAATAAATAATGGCGCTGCACTCTTAGCACTGAATAAGTTAAAGTAACATTATTTATACACCTTAAACTTTGCATCACTATATTTCCAGTCCCTCCGCGCACTTGAAGTTGGTAAAATTATGTCCGAAAAGATTGCCTTATATTGGCTGCAAATGAATTTAATAAGATGCCGGGATGATACAAAAATAACATTCCCTTGACAACTGTGTACTTGTATCTTCATAAATTCCACACAGTGCCTCTGAATTAAATCGAATGCTAGGCTAATGTAAATGGAGGCAATAAATACCATCTATCTGAGCATCACCTTATGGTAGCAATACTTCTGACTAGTCTATTAGTAGGTGTTGCATCATAAATGTCCTGATTTTTACTGCTTGGATACCCGAATGAATAAATGCAGCATCATGAGGGACCCTGAGCCTACATAGAAAGTGGTATAAATAATTACCTTGTGAAAAAGAATTGCTCGCAAACACAAAATCAAATTTACATGAACAGTGGAAGAATGCAAGAAAATGCAGGCAATCCCCATAGTTACAAGTATAGCCCCAACCTAATTATGTCTGCAGTCACCAATATAATGTATCACCGTCTTTTTTCTTCAAAGTTCAAATTATTAGGAATTTATATGATAAGTTACATGTTTCTTTCAGATCAGTAAACAAAATTATAGTGAAGTTAATTCTATAAATAAGGGATTGTGGTGAAAACCTGTTTGCGAAGACATAAAAATGATTGTAAATACAGGTAAGCTGAATATGTTTCCGTAACGTCGATATTTTGCTTTAATGCAACAAATTTAATTTTTAGCTCCTCACAATTAACTTTTTTTTTCCACATAAAGCCTTTGGCACACATTCGGTGATTTACACTACTCATAGTAAAGCCTTTCAGCCACTGGTCTGTAAACGAATAAGCTTATAATTGGTGGTAGGACAATTTTATGCCTGAAAAGAAAATGTGTAAAATTTCTGGTTTGACTTTAAATCTCAGATGTCCCTTGTACAAAATGCTAAACAGAGAAAACCACTATAAGGAAAAAAGTGAAATATTCAAGTATTTGTTAGTAATACACATTGTTACCATGCCATGTGTACATGGAATGCTATTTAATCAGACCTAACTGGCCATAGGGAGGGGATAATGGGGCAGAAATCACCCGTCCCAAGTAAACTGGCAGCCCTGTACCATGGAAAATTACTCCTCATGTGAGCCAGGAATGTTTTTTTTCCCTGGCAATTCCATTTGTCAGCTTCGGTGAACAATGGGGAGTCCATTTTGAACAGGGTCTCACAAAGGCTAAAGGCCAAACTAATCCATGGCTGTCAAACGCCAGCATCTCAGATTTTCCAAAACTACAACTACCTTGATTCCCTGGTCATCTTGTAGGCCATCAGAATCTGGAGGGCTGGCGTTTGACATCCCTGCCCTAAGGGACACTTAGCCTTTATGGCCACTTGGGTTTATTTACGTGGCCATGGTGAGTGGACATTGTTCACCTTCATCAATTTCTACCTCAATGGCTATAAATAAAAAGCCAGTACTGCTCTATATCAGATAGCATTGGTGCAGTGTCCTCCTTTGCAGGCTGTCCTGACCCAAAAAGCTACATCAGCATGTTAACATATTATGATGAGGAGTTGGTGGGTTGAACACCCATTTGGTCTGCCATTTTCATGCTTCTCAAGGAGAAGCTTTTGATGGGTAAAGTCATTTGAGGGTTTATTTACCAACCAGTATCCTTCCATTGAAAGAATGGTGGTTTTACAAGAGTGGATGTTCTTCTAGAGAGAAACTAGAATGACTTCAGTATTTGGTGAACTGCCATCATAGTTTGCCATACTTTCACGGTAGTTTCCACCCAAGTTAATTAGCATAGATTTCCCTTTAGCTCCCATAATTGTTTCAGTTGAAGTTATCTAAGTTTGTTTTTACCATTGTTTCTTTAGAACTTTAAAGGAGTTCACCACTTTAACCCCTTCACTATCGAGATTGAGATATCTCAGACTTCAAAAGCACCATACAGTGCCCCGATGTAGGGCCCTATTACAATCTTCACGCAAAAACGCACGCTCAACGCGTGAATTTTTGCACGAAGCGTTAAACGATAACTCGCGAAAATCAACGCTGGTATTACAATCCTCGTGCATTTTTTCATCCGTCAAAAAATAACGCGCGTAAAACGGATGAGCACAAACACGCGCAGCAACGTTGCACGCAGAAATCAGTGTGCAGACTGTTTTTTTCATGCGATTCAGCCAATCAGAATTAAGAACCACAATTGTCTCACGTTAAGTTTTTGCGCCTGTCAAAGTCAATCTGCGCATATATGCTGCATCAATAATAAATGCACACACAACTTCTCAAATTTATTGGATTGGTATGTTTAGAATGTGTAACTGGACTTTGCTGCGTATTTTTTTTTGGGCTGGTGTATTTGGTTTCGGCCAGGTTGATAGAATTTGCCATTAACACCAGCTTTTAGGAGTTGCTAAAATTATGCGCGCAAAGGCTGTGCGTTACAAATTGAGCATAGATTGCAGTGGCGTAGCGTGGGGCGGCTGGGGGGCCGTGGCCCTGGGCGCAGTTTTCTTAGGGGCGCATAATTTCAAAAGAAATTTGCACCCCTAAAAGTTGAGGCCCGGGCTTGGGCGGCTGTTCGAATGCTCTATCGGCATTCGGACAGCCGCCTCTGGAGCTCCGTCTCCAGCATACTTACCTGCCTGAGCGGCGCAAGGAAAGTTTCCTCGCTTCCGCTCTTTGAAGGACCCAAGCCGCGGTCACGTGGGTTTTTAAGGGCTGTGCCACTTCTTACAACCCTATGCGAGTTTTCCCCGAGCCAGGCTAGGCTCTGAACAGGGTAAGTTTATTACCATATAAAGGTTTTAGACTCTGTCCCTGTAAAAACTGGCTACACTATTGTTCTTTTGTTTTCTCTGATGAATTATCTGAAGAGATCCCTGCAGCAACGCAATGGTTAACCCCACCCAGGGATTCATCAGTGTTCCCTGTGCATCTCTAGAGGAGGTGTGGATCTTATGCTGAGGCTCCTTTCCACTGTGGATACATACCAGGAGGGCGAATTGAATGTTTGGAGCCCTTTATTGGATGAAAAGACGATCCTAGAAACTGAAAAAGTTCGAGGGAGTGGTCCCATTTATATATTCGTGTGAAGATTTCTTCTCTACTGGTGACTTTTCCTTTGAGGCTGCATAAGATGCTCCCAAAGTTTTAGCACTGTGGGTATAATGCCCAAAGAGCTAAACCTGTGTAAAATCAGCTGATGAATGCCCAGACATCGGACATTCAGGAGCCAATGCAGAGGGGGGGGGGAGGAAAAAATAAAGCTGCAGCTGTACCGGCTGTAACTCCATTTGGCAGTAGGTGGTTCCAACTGCAAGCCAAATAGTTTATTTACAGTCAGAAATACAATAGGAATATGCCCAAATATTTCTTACGGTATAATTAATTAAAAATGATTCTATAAAAACCACTGGTTTCTGACAACGGTATTTTGGAAAAGCACTTGGCAGTGAAGGGGTTAAAATCAAAGTTTATTCACTGGTGTTGCAAAAATATGGTGAATAAAGAACAGCATTAGTTTACTCATATTAAGGAAGAATAACGTTGGTCCAATTGTTCAGCTTGTTCGCTGTTGTTGCATGTCGTCGTTGAATTTTCCTTCTTTGAGTAGCTGTTATTCGCCTTTGTTGCAACTTTGGCGATTTCTAATGTTTGCAACAGGAGTGAATGTCGGCAATAAGTAAATTACCCCTTTGATTTTGTATGGAAGTGTTTGCTCCCATAGGCTGGATTTTGGAATTCGAGTCTTTTATGTGCACTACACCACAAAATATGTTGGAGAATTGCCAGGAAATTGCACATTTTATTACTAGAAAAGTGTGGGTGAAGGAATAATGGTACAACTTAAGTTAGAACGCCTTGCAAAAATAATCATACCCTTGACATTGTTTCTCAGTGATATATAATAAACCTTCCTTATGAGTATTAAAATAATTATTATATGGTGAAATTTGGTACTATGTTTTAAATGATTTAAGACAAACAAACCAACCTAAATTGTAGTTCGCAAAACACATGTAGCATCTTTTCTCTGGAAGATTCCTGAAAAATGCCCTAACATCAGTATAGTTATCCGACAATTGACCTCTTAATACAGTAAAGTAATTAGCTTTTTCCAAAGGACACAATTTCCACTCTGGATAAGGATCATTGGTCAGTGGATCCATAACAATGAAGAACAAAAGGAGCAATAACAAAGCATTAATGTTACCACATTAACTGTATGTGACACAAAAGGCTATATTACCCGTATAAAGATAATGCAGGTCCCATTTAAAATTGTGTAGTATAAGGGAGACCATCAAATGTCCAGAACATACCATCTCAACAATGTTTATGTAAACAATAAACAAATAAATAAAAAATGTAAGATCTACAAATTTACAATATTTTAATATTTTAACTACCCCAGAATAACAATCGATGCACATCCTTGTTTTCTATCCTATATTAACTGGTAAAAAAGCATCCGAAGCTTCAAAAAAATGCTATTGTGTTATTTTTTTAACAGAAAGCATTTGGTTAATAATTTTCTGATTTTTATTTGTTTAGAATTTAAATTCTTAACTGTTTAATAGCAGCTTAATGGGATGTAGGGAACATGCTTTGTACTCAAACTGTGTTCTCTGACACGGCATGGTAAAAAAAAATATATTTCAACTGGTTTTTACTTTCTGTGTGCATCATTAAGTTGGAGAGCTGAGTTCACGCAGCTAAATCACACTGAGAGAACCTAAAAGTTCTTTAAGAAATGTAGCTGCCTACTTGAGCCACAGTCTCCTTTCCATTATAAGTACAGGATCATGCACCCACGGATGGCTATAAGTTAACCTACCAAAATGGAATCATGGGTAAACCCCCAATAAAATCAGTTTAGTGCAGTGTAAAGAAAAGCAATTTGTTAAATTCTAGATTTCCATTATAATTACCATAAACCTTTTTCAAGTTTCTTCTTATATATCAAAACCGAAGTAAGGCGCTTGCGCGACTCTGATCAGAGGAGACGACAGACACAACCACACTGAGATATGGCAGATTATCATCTGATCAGTTAATCGACTGTCAGGTCCGTTTATTATTTCAACATCCAATAGAAATGTTCGTTATATATAAAAACTTCCTGCAGTTTTCACTCCCAACATAGGAATGTGATACAACAACCAATCAGAGCAGATACATTTCTACGTCAGAGTTTAACCAACAGTGAGACAAAATTACTACATTTGAT
Organism: Leptobrachium leishanense; assembly: GCA_009667805.1. NCBI lineage: Eukaryota > Metazoa > Chordata > Amphibia > Anura > Megophryidae > Leptobrachium > Leptobrachium leishanense. Next base: position 90,098,548 of record CM019063.1, read on the forward strand.
TCGGAGATGACTTTTTTCTAGCTTACACTGTTGACACACCCTTTCCTGCACACAAAGGAAATGGCTAAATTCCACAGGCTAACATCCTATGCAAGTAAAAGACTTGCAGGGTTTGACACTTATAATGGTGGGGGGGGGGTGGATTTCACACTAATGCAAAAATAAAAAACTACCTATCATATTAAAATACCTTTCAATCGTCTCATTGATCCCATATACAATCGTGATCACAAAAATGGATGAAACAAACTAGACAATTAAACTAATTATACCTGGGGCCATAGTATCCTCGCCTAATACC